>OY741997.1:2496978-3096978 GCA_963555575.2 Hygrocybe coccinea
CAGCTCTTAATTTATTTCTGAGTTGAACAAATATCATGTTACCTTTCAATATATCTGAGAAGCCATCAGATAAAATGGCCAGATAATTATTCATATCATGAAACACTTCAGACCATGCCATAGGATCTCCCTTCCAGAGATCAAACAATATAACCAGAATAGAATCATATGCACAACTGTAATTATTGTCATCCCATGGCAGACCTGTTGGAGAAGCCAACAAATTTGTTCCCTGTCTCTGTCTTTTAGCTGGTGGTAGTTCACTAGTCTCAATAAAATGTTTTCTGGATAAAAGTGGAACAGATCCTTTTGCTGGGACAAAAGGAGTAGGAGTGGACATTAATTTTTGCTTATTCTTGTTTTTCTCAATGATGTGCCATGGACTGACATCCAATGGAGCAATAACCAAGGGATCACTGTCTGACCACTTTAAAGCTGCATCTGTTTTAGAAGGAACATATGCAATGCCTTTCCATTGTTGAAACTTTTGAATCATTGATGACCGGACATCTTGTGCAATATGTTCTGGTAGTATGCCTTCATATCTCATTCTTGTAATATCATCAAGGAGTTCTTGTTCCCTGAACTCTTGTCTGAGATATCCTGAGCATCCTCTGGTGATCATTTTGTTGTCAAATCCTTGTATGATTACAGTGCCAGCTGCAGTAGCACTTCTTGACAACGATGAATAATATGCCATGTGTGAGAAGCAGCTGTTTAAGTGCACAACATTGTATGGTCTTGTCTTTCCTTGGGCAGCATGTGCGGTCATAGCAAAGTTTGGCAAAACCCAAACCTGTTGTCTTTCTATTCTTTCTTTTAAATCACTGGGAAATACACACTGAACTGTCTTGGTGTTTTTTACAATTGGCACAACATTGTGTGGCAGTGAAGGAATTTGCACAAGCTTTGGTGGCTCCTGAAGCTCCACAAACAATGTGTCCAGTACACGTTTTCCATGATCTGCCTTTGATGACTGCCAACCAACAACAAATCCTTCCTGTCCCTTTGTGATGCAAAGTTCAGTTGCATCATTGTTTCTAAGCATGACTGGCATTCCAATACACAGTGATAATTTACCAGCAAAGTTTTCTGTTCCACCATGGTGCACCTTCCATATTTCTCTTTGAGTATCAAAGTCTATCTCACTAGATTCATGAAGTGCCTTTGATTTGCCTTTTGATTTGTTTTTTATAGAAGGATCTTTTTCCTTTCCCCATCTGTCAATGGAATAAAAGTTGATTAATTTCTGGTTTGTGTCTTTGGCAAATCTTTCACAGCCAAGCAAATTGATCTGATCCTTTTGTGAGTGAATACCACAGATGATTGGCACATTTCTGAAATTCTTTGAAGCAACATTAGGTTGATCAGGCCTTTTCCCTGCAATTCTGCTTCTCAAAAATACTATATCATTTGGAGTACACTTTCCATATCGCATATTCACCAAAGCGGTTCTGAACTTTGCATCTTCAGCAGTTTGGGTTTTTTGTCTCATGTTTTCTCTGAGAATTACAACAGTGGTTACTTGATGCCAAAGTGCTTTGCCAACAGCGGTTTCTTGAGCATATGGTGTTAATCCAGAATGTGCTTGTGTGCCAACTGTTCCACTATATAATGCTGATCCTCCAACTGGAGGCAATTGTGCAAAGTCTCCAGCAAATATCATGTGAATTCCACCAAATGGCAGGTCATGAATGTTTGTTGCTTTAGCAAGTTTTGCACTGATTTTATACAAGTCATGGCAAGATATCATTGAAACCTCATCAATGAATATATAGTCAACTCCTTCTAATCTGGCCTTGAGCTGAGCAATGTTGGTGGCTTCATTTTTGCCAGAAGAATTTGGATTAATTCCCAAAAAGTAATGATATGTGGAACCATTCTGTAATGCAGCTGATGTTCCAGTTGGACCCAGGATAACAAATCTGTAAGACTCATTTGCAGCTTTAAAGAAGTCCACAACAGCTTTGATCACTTGTGATTTGCCAGTGCCAGCCATGCCTCCAATATACATTTTCAGTTGTTCACTACAAGATGAAGCATGGTTTGCAATAATTCTGAATGCCCTATCTTGTTCTGTATTCAAGTGGAACTTTTGAACAGTAGTGTCAATCAACTGCTGTCTTTGTGCATTCTCTGCTTTGAAATTGTGCATAAAATATGATTGGTCAACAACCATTACATTATTTTCATTAGGGTCTGAATATTGTTTGCTGTGTTTATGTGACTTTGGAGGAATATTCTGGTTACGTTCCTCAAGAATTTGTTGTCTTTTGTCTTGAACTGCAGATTTCCATTGAGATGCTGACTGATGCACTTCCAGGTCAAGTTGATTTATAGTCACTGCTACATTGCCTTCTGGACAGTCATCTAACCAACCCACATTTCTGACAACATTTTCTGTAGATTCCATTTGTGCTTTGATCAATCTGCCATGACTTCCAAGTTCAATGTATTTGTTTAAATGATATTCTCCATTCTGACCATCTTGATCATCTGCTACATAATCTATGTCTTCACCATTTTGACTGTAGTCATCATCAAGATGTGATATCATGTCTCCAGTCATAAACTGTGGGCAGGTACCATCTGGTAACATTTCACCCTTTTTGAGTTGAGCTGAAAAATCATCTCTGGCATCATTGCATTCATATCTCAAATTGAAATGGTCCATGATTTCTATTTGTCTTTTTGTAAATTCATGAGCCTCAAATGCTTCATCCCATGATTGGTTCTCTAATTTCAAATCATGACCAGATCTCCATGGTTTGAACAAAGTTAGCATGGTTGTGCAATAATATTCTCTATCACCTCTGTCACGTCTAGGAAGTGAACCCCCAATGAAATTTGGAACCAAATGATATTTTTCATTGAAGTCAATGCAATGTGTTTCGTAAAGAGGATGATCTTGTAAGAACAATATGTGTTCTACATTTTCAGAATGTACACTGTCTGTCTCATCTGCATAATCATCAATATCATGATCAAATACTGTGATATCATCACCAATGTTGAGATCATCGGAATCAACATCAGATTCACCATGACTAGTAGCTGATTTTCTAGAACCACAAGCATTAGCTGCATCTTGTGATGCTGGCTCTAGAAGTAATTCATCTTCACTGTGAATTTCATCATGAACAATTTTTGTCTGGATTTTAACTTTTTTGGCACATTGAATCCATTCATACAGATTGACATCCTCAAATATTTCTGGTCTATAAATGTAATCATGCACCACTGATGTTCCAACAAATGTGCCTTGCTGATTTCGGAGAATTACTCTTTCTGGCTCACTTGACATTTCTATATTTCCATCTGATCTCCAAGCATTCAAAACTTCTCTAACATAATTTTTCCAATACACAGGAATAAACTTGTGGCTGGTGTAATGATCAGGATTGCCTAGCAAATATAGAGCTGACATGGGTCCACCAATTTCCAGTTTGGCTGTTAATGAATTGATGATTTGTGTGATTAATTTTCTAGCTTTGTCTTTTCTCTGCATTGAACCACCAAGCATCTCAGAATTTCGGTCAAATACACTTCTGATCGTATCAAATATGCTATAAGTTTTCAGCCCTGGTTTGGTTATATAGTCAGATATATATGCCACAATGGCTTTGATTGCAGTGCCAGATAGAAGACTTGTGATATCAGAGTTGCAGCGTAATAAAAATGTTACAAGTGGGGTCAATGTGTTGATCCATGCTTCACCTTTTTTCACATTCAGCGCACCAGTCTTTGGATCAACTTGAGTGGATTCGAACAATGGTCTTGGAAATCTAGCTTTGCATTTTCCATGTTTGTTCATGCAAGTAGGTCTGTCTTTTCTGTTCACTTTCTCAGCATTAGACTTATATCTACCACAATTATGAACATTGGAGTGAAGTATCAAATCATCCACAGTGTTTGTGAATCGGTTCCACCATGAGTCAAGATTCTTGCATTCGATACATTCAAATTGCTCATCAGTGTCTTCATGTTTTTCATTGCACAGAGGAGGTGGCATTTCAGGCAAGATTTGAGTTGGATCTTTGTAATCTTTGTTCTCTGATTGAGCATTGACTTTGGCTTTCACTTCATCCATTGTGCCAGTCATAAATTCTCCAACATGAACACTTTCAAGATATTCCACAAACCTTTTTTGAAAGTCTGAGTTAGGATCCATGATTCTATCTCTGATCTCTTGTGGTGACAAGCTTGCTTTGAGCCATAACATCATATGCATATGAAGAGTTAACCGTCCTTGCTGTTCAACAGTACCATAATATGCATTTGTATCTCCATAAAATCCAGAGTGATTGGAGCCAACACCAAGCACATGTTTGATAAACAACTTGACCATAAAATGAAAGAATCTTGCACCAGCTACTGGATTTTGTGCAATCAGTCTGTATCTCTCATCATATTCTCGCAAGTTTGGAGAAAACTCTTCTTTGATGTCAGCAAAATATAAGCATATTGGATGCATAATATCTGCAGGTGAAAAGGTGATAAACCAAGATGGGGCCCCACAGAATGACATCAAAGACCAGATTTCATTTCTCATATATTTCTTATTTGTCAATGATCCTTGTACATGACTGCCAACATGGTCAATGTCTTTGATCAGTTGAAAACAAAGCTTTTCTTCATCAGTATCAGGTTTGACTTGTTCACCTTCTTCCATCTTTCTGGAAATATAATTCAGAACACCAACATCAACATCCATTAATCTCTGGGATATCTGATCAAACTTTGCTTTCTCAGCCAATAAGTAGCCACCAGTAGTTGCCTGCTTGATTTGTTCATGATTAAATGCAATCAATGGAAAGTGTGGATCTCTCTGAAAGCGCTTGTCATAATACATTAACAAATGTCTTTTATGTGCAATGTCAGATAGAGATCCTTGCTTTATATTATTTCCAACACCACCAAGTCCATATGGAAACAGCCAAGGCATCATTTGTGGAAATAACTGTGGATTGCCATAGATTGACTGTGGATCTTTGTCATGTCCAATAGCAAGCACCATGCGGTTGTTCTTCAAATGTTTCAAAGCAATAGCCTTTAATGCTTTGACACTCTTGGTTGAATATTCCTCACCAGTCAAGCCATGAACAACAAATGGACATTTGCCAGTTTCTGTCCCTTCTTCAGTTTCCATATCATGAACTGCAGTTGATTCTGGACTTTTGTTGGTGAATGACTGGCGGTAATCAACAACCACTGGTATATCATTTTCAGGATATTGATTTAAATTCTCTTGAGATATTTCCAAGTCAAAGTAATCACAGTGGTTTAACTTTAACCAATTCAATGCATTTGCTACTTTGTTTCTCCTGACAAGCAGAGGTGTTCTTTCAAAGTCAGACTTGGTTGGTTTGCATGGACCAGTGTATATAAAGGCCAGAACTTCATCTAATTCATCAGCTGGAGGTGGCAAGATATCATATAGTTTGGGAACTGGATTTGCAAATGTAATTACATTGGCTCTCATCTTGTGCATGCCTGAAGAGACTCTGACAATGCATCTATTGTGTCTGACCCTTGCAATTATCAGCTGTTCAGCATATGATAAGTTTTGTAAAGCTGCTGGCACATCACCAATCCACAGCCCATTTGCAAGTGCATGAAGGGGTTGTTTTCCCTTCTTCAATGACTTGTGACATGATTTGCATATGTTATTTAAATTATGAATCAAAATGGGCTTATCAATGCACTGCACTGGATCTTCCAAGGAAAATCTTTCTTGTTGAGTAGCTGAAGCTTGTGTTAACAAATTCAAATTTAAATCAAGTGAAGAAAGTCTTGTTAGATGATGGACAGCTGTTAATCGCCCACATACTGCACAACCTGCTTCTGTAAATTTGTTAGGGCTACTTTCTCCACAAAAGTTTGCTATAATAGTATGTTGTAAGGATGGGGATGGAGGCAGAGGAGGAAATTCTTGTTTGTTTCTGTATGATTGGGCTGCAATTTGATTTTGTTCTTTGCATCTGTCAGAATTGTTGTCACGAAAACTTTGAACAGCCTTTTGATTAAGAAAATTATGTTTCTCTGAATCTGCAGACAAAGATCTTTGAACTGCTGCTAAATTTTGTTGCTGATGTCTTTCTGGATATTCTAAAAAATATCTTTGAACTGCTGTGAGATTCTGTTGCTGAGATTTATCTGGATGATCTGATTTATATCTGTTTACAGCTAGAATATTTTGTTGCTGATGTTTCTCAGGATGTTCTAATTTATATCGTTGAACAGCTGCATTATTCTGTTGCCGGTGTTTCTCAGGGTGTTCCAAGTTATATCTTTCAACAGCTGCAATGTTTTGTTGTTCATGCTTTTCAGGATGTTCCAAGTTATATTTTTGAACAGCTGCAATATTTCGTTGCTGATGCTTCACAATGTTTTTTTTATTGTATTTTTGAACTGCACGAAGATTTTGTTGATGATGCTTGTTAATGTTTTTATTGTGCGACCTCTTTACAGCTTCAATATTAGTTAAACTCTTTTTTGCTGCTATCTTTAGCTCATCTGTATACTCAAACACTGAAATGTAAGAAGGACAGTCAATGCACTTGTGATTTGCAATTTCAATTTGAATATCTGCATGCTTCATTTTTGCTGTCAAATAGATAGAATGATATGCAGCTATTAATTTAAGATTTGCAATGGTTAATTTGCTCACTAACATTGCTAGTGAAATGTCTAAAAATATAAGAGAGTCATTGGAAAATTCCTGAAGAGTCATATTCTCCTTAGATATGTATGATCTAAATGTATAGCTTCCTGTTTTTCCTTGATGGAGTGGAGAAGATTCTAATCCAAGTTCCAATGTGGTAAAAATAGGTTTTTTGCCACCACCCACATATGTTCTAGATGTACGATTGTTGTTATCAATATTTTGAGATAATATGGCTGTGTTATGGAAATTAAATGACTTTGCTGCTTGGTTCAGCAGTAATATCAAAGTAGCAAAATGCCAGGCTACGATCCCATTACCAAACTGTAATATAGCATAGAAACATTTATTGTACTGCAAGAATAGTATAGCTAATATAAAATACCCTGACTGAGATAACAATGAACATATCATTGCATTGCAAATGCATGGACCAGACAAAAACAACAAAGAATTCAATCTTTTGAACAAAGAGAACAATACACCTAACTGCCTGCGCAAAGAAAACAACACACCCAACTGTCTGGGCAGAGAAAACAACACACCCAACTGTCTGGGCAGAGAAAACAACACACCCAACTGTATGGGCAGAGAAAACAATACACCCAACTGTCTGGGCAGAGAAAACAATACACCCAACTGTCTGGGCAGAGAAAACAATACACCCAACTGTCTGGGCTGAGAAGACAATACACCGGATTGATTGGGCTGGCAGATTCTGGTTGAATCTATCTGACAAGCAATAAACCATTCTGCTGCAACCAGTGATTTAGTATATTCAGTAGATCTAAAACTAGTTGGATTTACTGACCGAAATCTTTCCAAAGCAATTGGCTAACTCCATAAATACTTTTACTGGATTTTTTGTTTATGTGAGCGTCGGCAGACAACCACTAACATGAATCAAATTAGTAATTTAAATGTGTTGAATGCCAATACAAATAGGACCTGTGGGTGATTCAATTGTAATAGAATGGTCAGCAGCACAAGTAGCAGTAGGATAAAGTTTTTGAAAGTCATGGGGATGTAGTTCGAGTTGAGAAAAAAGGTTTTCAAACTTATCATGTGACATGTGATGATATAATAATAAATAGACCACGTGATCAGATAATACTCATTGTACGTCAAGTAATAACTTGTTATATCAAGTAAACAATTTATTCACAGGTAAACAGTGTTTTGAAGCTTTACCTGCCTAAGTTACCAGGTAACTTATTTGCTTAGCTACTTTACAAAGAGCAAAAAATGAACAAAAAGCAAAACATGAAGAATGAAGAATGAATTAAATAATTAAGTGATCAGCTTTGTGAGATGGTTTTCCGAATAAATTATTCAAATGCCAGCCTGCTTTATAACTTTTTCTGCAGCTTCAGCTGCACGTTGCTTTAGCCTTACAGCACGTCTTTGACCCTTAAGAGCTTGGAGCCAGTCTGAGGCTTTGAGGGGTTGTTCTGTCCCTCTGCGAATTCCACTGAGACGTTTGCAGAACCAGGCTTCATTGTCTGGTGTCCACCAACCAGCATTGACTCCAGCTGATACCGACATCCATGTGCTGTAAAGGGGCCACCATGACTTTTTAGCAATTTGGTCTTCATGGCCTTTAAAATGTATGTCAGTACTATTTAGAAGCAAAAATTGTATATATATTGCATACCAGTTAAAACTTCATGAAGGCCACAGATAAGATCAAGTTCATCAGTGGTCAACGAATCGTCACAGAGAAATCCAGGATGTAATGGATCCTTGATAATTATCCCAATCCCACATTGTACTGATGTATTTGACGGGCCATCCAGAATATCTTCTTGATTGAATGTGCTTTCTGCAAGTCGCCAAATTAACCCTCCTAGTTCACGAGCAGCGCGTGCATGACGCTGGGATAGGAGATTGTCCCTATGGTGTTCATAAACAGCATAATCTGCAACTGTGAACTGGTACTCCTTGTAACGCAAAGAGACATTCACGTTCATTGGCAACTCAACCCGATTTTGTGAGGGCCAAATACCAGGAAGCCGGATCATGGTGTGAAAAGGAATACCAGTTGTTAGAAAAAACTTGGCAATTTCCCAGGTTGTGTGAAATGGCAATCGGCAGGCATGAAGAAGGTCAATGGCAGATGACAATGCCAAAATCCAGGACATTTGCCCATCATCAGGCAAACTAAGTAAGAACCAATGTTCTACTTTGCTGGGAGTATGATTTGAGGGAACAGGAAGACGGCGAGCATAACCTACTCTGCTCAAAAGAAGAGCATTGCGCTGGTTCCTGGAGTCAAGATCCCAAAGGTCTGAACGTGGGCTTGGTGTGATAACCTGCTTGTGAATTGCTAGCTGTGGTCTATTATGGACTCCTTGATTGAGGTTGGCAAGTTGTTGAGGAGTGTGGTTATCTCGAATTCCACTGCCTCCACCAGCTCCCACCCCAATTAGATCTGCAACAAATTCAACAGTGGCATCTTGCAATATCCTAGGGCCTGTAAACTCAAGACACTTGAATCCCAGAGCCTCCATGGTTTTTCTGAGTTCAGTAGCAGTACTCTGTATAATAGGTGGGTTCAGTTGAATGTGAGGTTCCACGAAGCCATGACGATCTGCCAAGATGGAGGGTGTTTCAGTAGGAATAAAACTCTCCTCTTCTAGAAGTGGTTGTGAAAGTTGTGGAATGATGAAGGAATTAATGGAGTCCAGTGGTGGTGGTGGAGCAACATCCCAACTGTAAAAGTCTTCATCGCTGTCATCTGGATCATCACAAGCAATGTTCTCTGCAAAATCATCACAGAGATCCCAAGTATTGCTGGCTGCATGATATTTGCGCTGGTCTGATGTGTAAAAGTCAAAGAGTCTGATACCCTCTGCACGGGATAGATGGTGACGAATATATTGGCCAGTGGAATTCTTGAGCCATTCAAAAAAGCTAGCCTTCTTCAGACTGGGGTTATGTTGTCGAGCAATTCGAGCCTTTTGCTCCATGATAGTTTCTTTATGCTGTGCCCAATGTTCATCTCTTGCTTTGAAAAATTCCTTCCATGTTTGGCCAAGCTTCTGACCTGAATTTGAGCTTGGAGGTGTACCTGGGCGAGAAGATGATGGCTTTGGCTGTGGTAGTGCTGGCAGAGATACTTGTGATGTTGGTGGCATGGAGGTGTTGGCAACCAGAGGTGGAATGGTATTGTAGAAGTTGAGAATGGTTGGTGATGCCAATTGTTCTTGTGTAGGGAACCAGTAGGGTGCCATATGAGGTTTCTCTTTTGCCATGGTGACTTCATGCTCATCCCAAGGGTACCACATTGGTACGTTTAGGAGACGTAAATATTGAAGCTCGGGAAAATCTCGGCTTGGATCATCCAACATTATGAATGCTCCTACACGCTCAATACTAGTGGCACACACTTCCGATATTTGGAGGTTGGCAATCCAAGTTTGGGGCACTCCTTTGTCAGCCAGCCGCTGAAACCATGTGTTTGTACAGTAAGAATGCAGGAGATAAGATACAGATGCCATCAATACTGCGAACCAATCCCGTGAACGGATGGCTTGTCGACGTGCAATATGAGCTGTAGCATGAGCTTGTGTATAGCCCAGGTTGGAGGGCAGAGGGAAGAAACCAACAACATATCCACCACTCTGCCAGTTGAAGATTTCAAGCACAGTTGTGAGGTCTCGTTCAATGCCCCGCCAAGACTGGATGGTTGTAAGCGGTAAGCAGTATGATTTGGGCCCCAGATGTTCAACAGGTGGGATAGAATTGAGGGCCTCAAATAGCTTGCCTGTGAACTTGGGGTGTAGAGGCATGACACTTAAAAACGCAAACTCCTGTGTCATCCAGCGGGGGGCATTGAAATCCTGTAATTGGGGAGAGGATCCCCAAAAGTTACATTCAAGACCCATGTCTGACTCGCTAGGAGGGGCTGGAGGGATGTGGACATCTCGGCAAGAATTGGGGGAAAAGTATCGTTGACCATTGATGATCACAACTCGCCCAGTAGGCACATCTGACTATTAGATGAAATTTAGTTGGGTTGATGACAGTTTATGGAGAAATACTCACTACCAGGGCTGGAGAATTGGATGACATAGGGAGGAATGTGAGAAGATTGCCTTGGCTAAACCAATGGCAACAAGCAGTCAGGAGCAGGAGCTGTTTGATGTATGGTGTCGGTTAGACACTACTGTGCCTGAGACTATGGATTGCCTTGGCTAAACCAATGGCAACAAGTCTAGTCACTGTTCAAAGTATGGGGCCTGACACTGTGGATTGCCTTGGCTAAACCAATGGCAATGCAAATACGTTGTTGTTGAACGATGATCAAGTCTGAGTTGTGATTGCCTTATTTAATTCACACTTTAACAAGAAAGCCAGACCATTGTATTATGCATGTACTACCTCCCTAACAGATCTAGATTCTCACTTCTGCCACTTATGCTCACCTCAACACCCCCATGATGCCCCAGAGTGAAATCAAGTGCCCAGCAATCTAAATAAAATGGCACAGGGGGGTGTCCTACCAAAGTGGAGATTGGAGGACAGGGGGAATGTGTACTGGGAGGGGGTGGTCAAAAAAGGGACAGGGGGACTGGTCCTGGTGATCAAAGAAAGTGGGGGGGGGGCTGGTGAGGCAGAAGGTGGACAAGCGATGGATTACGACCCCCCGTCCTCTGTTTTTCTACGGCAACAAGGCGCGGGGGGCATGTACTGGCCGGGGGTGATCGAAAACGAGGCGGGAGGGCTGTGGTGGTCGAAAAAATGGTGGGGGGGAGAGCTGGGGCACAAGGCGGACACGCGATGGATTAGAACCCCCCGTCCTCTCGTTTTCTACGGCAACGAGGTGCGGGGGTCATGTACTGGCCGGGGGTGGTCGAAAATGGGCGGGAGGAGTCGTCCTGGGGGTCAAAAAGTTGGGGGGGGGAGGGCTGGGGCAGAAGGCGAGCAGGCGGGGGCACCAAACCCCCCGGCCTCTCGTTTTCTACGGCAACGAGGCGCGGGGGTCATGTACTGGCCGGGGGTGATCTAAAATGGGGCGGGAGGGTCGTCCTGGTGGTCAAAAAAGTCGGGGGGGGCAGGGCTGGGGCAGAAGGCGGATATGCGATGGATTAAGACCCCCGTCCTCTCGTTTTCTACGGCAACGAGGTGCGGGGGTCATGTACTGGCCGGGGGTGGTCGAAAATGGGCGGGAGGAGTCGTCCTGGGGGTCAAAAAGTTGGGGGGGGGAGGGCTGGGGCAGAAGGCGAGCAGGCGGGGGCACCAAACCCCCCGGCCTCTCGTTTTCTACGGCAACGAGGCGCGGGGGTCATGTACTGGCCGGGGGTGATCTAAAATGGGGCGGGAGGGTCGTCCTGGTGGTCAAAAAAGTCGGGGGGGGCAGGGCTGGGGCAGAAGGCGGATATGCGATGGATTAAGACCCCCGTCCTCACGTTTTCTACGGCAACGAGGTGCGGGGGTCATGTACTGGCCGGGGGTGGTCGAAAATGGGCGGGAGGAATCATCCTGGGGGTCAAAAAGTTGGGGGGGGGGAGGGCTGGGGCAGAAGGCGAGCAGGCGGGGGCACCAAACCCCCCGGCCTTTCGTTTTCTACGGCAACGAGGCGCGGGGGTCATGTACTGGCCGGGGGTGATCTAAAATGGGGCGGGAGGGTCGTCCTGGTGGTCAAAAAAGTCGGGGGGGGCAGGGCTGGGGCAGAAGGCGGATATGCGATGGATTAGGACCCCCGTCCTCTCGTTTTCTACGGCAACGAGGTGCGGGGGGCATGTACTGGCCGGGGGTGGTCGAAAATGGGCGGGAGGAGTCGTCCTGGGGGTCAAAAAGTTGGGGGGGGGGAGGGCTGGGGCAGAAGGCGAGCAGGCGGGGGCACCAAACCCCCCGGCCTCTCGTTTTCTACGGCAACGAGGCGCGGGGGTCATGTACTGGCCGGGGGTGATCTAAAATGGGGCGGGAGGGTCGTCCTGGTGGTCAAAAAAGTCGGGGGGGGCAGGGCTGGGGCAGAAGGCGGATATGCGATGGATTAAGACCCCCGGCCTCTAGTTTTCTACGGCAACGAGGCGCGGGGGTCATGTACTGGCCGGGGGTGATCTAAAATGGGGCGGGAGGGTCGTCCTGGTGGTCAAAAAAGTCGGGGGGGGGGCAGGGCTGGGGCAGAAGGCGGATATGCAATGGATTAAGACCCCCGGCCTCTAGTTTTCTACGGCAACGAGGTGCGGGGGTCATGTACTGGCCGGGGGTGGTCGAAAATGGGCGGGAGGAATTGTCCTGGGGGTCAAAAAGTTGGGGGGGGGAGGGCTGGGGCAGAAGGCGAGCAGGCGGGGGCACCAAACCCCCCGGCCTCTCGTTTTCTACGGCAACGAGGCGCGGGGGTCATGTACTGGCCGGGGGTGATCTAAAATGGGGCGGGAGGGTCGTCCTGGTGGTCAAAAAAGTCGGGGGGGGCAGGGCTGGGGCAGAAGGCGGATATGCGATGGATTAAGACCCCCGGCCTCTAGTTTTCTACGGCAACGAGGTGCGGGGGTCATGTACTGGCCGGGGGTGGTCGAAAATGGGCGGGAGGAGTCGTCCTGGGGGTCAAAAAGTTGGGGGGGGGAGGGCTGGGGCAGAAGGCGAGCACGCGGGGGCACCAAACCCCCCGGCCTCTCGTTTTCTACGGCAACGAGGCGGGGGGGGCATGTACTGGCCGGGGGTGGTCGAAAACGGGCGGGAGGAGTTGTCCTGGGGGTCAAAAAGTTGGGGGGGGAGGGCTGGGGCAGAAGGCGAGCACGCGGGGGCACCAAACCCCCCGGCCTCTCGTTTTCTACGGCAACGAGGCGGGGGGGGCATGTACTGGCCGGGGGTGGTCGAAAACGGGGCGGGAGGGTCCGTCCTGGTGGTCAACGAAAGTGGGGTGTGGTCTTGAGCAGATGGCGGGAATCTGAGGTCCCGAGACCCCCCGACCCCTCGTTTTCAGCGCAAACGAGGTCCGGGGGGTGTAGACTGGGCCGGGGTGGTTGAAAACGGGGCCGGATGCGGCATCCTGCTATCCTGCCAAAGTGGAGGTTGGAGGCTGTATTCAGCCGGGGATAACAGGAGACACGACGCACCTCGATCCCTCAAAACCAAGCCTCGATCCCACTCAAAACCAAGCCCCTGCCCTGCAGTCAAATGGAGTACCCCGCAGTCCGAAATAGCGCGGGGGGCTGCCTGCCTAAGAGGGTGTGACTTCGAGTTTGTTTGGTTGGATAAGTCCTCCCTGGTCCGTGCGCATCCTAAAATCACATATAAACCCCCCCCCGAATCAACGGCTTTCCCCCCAGTAATATGTAAAATAAATTATTATGTATTTAAATAATAAATAGCCCATGGCGCTCTTGCCCATACGAGGCAATCCCGACGCTACCATATCGGGACTCCAAACTGACTACCAAAAAATCGCCTGGATGATCGAGGCGATTTTCTGGTAGTCACTCTGACCATATTCTCACGATATTTAATTATTATTTATATTTGTTATTTAATTATTAATATTTGGCATTGTTCAAATATAGAAGTTTGACTTTTCATACCGGACTTCCAGCCTCCAAAGTCATATCGCAGTGACTGTTGCTTCTCCCCACAGGTAGGTCAAGCTTTATACTTTGCAATACTGATTGTACTGAACTGTCTTGAATGTTACCTGTGACAGTGTCTTTTGATATTGCTTCTTGGTGCTATTACTCGGTGTTGCCCCGCTCATCTTGCATCTGACCCTGGGTAAGTACTATAGTGTTATGCTTCATGCCACTGATTGACAGAACTGTACTGAATGTTGATTGTGTTTCAGGATTAAACTTAACCCTCCACCTCAACTTTTCACTGCCATTGTTGCGTCTGACCCTGGGTAAGTATTATGGTGGATTGTAAAGTGATTTGAGTGAGTGTTGACTGTCTTTCAGTATTACCCTTGGCCCTCTAGCTTAGCCTATTACTACCTCTGTTGCCTCTGACCTCAGGTGAGCACATCCTGTCAAGCTTTATCGTACTGATTGTACTAAACCATACTGAATAATGCCATTGTTTTAGTATTACCCCTTGGTCCTCTCATTATCTCAGATTACTATCATTGTATTGGTTTATCCAGACAATATAGACAATCACTTGAGATTTCTTATTGTACTGGTTTATCCAGACAATATAGGCAATTCCTTTGCAAGTTCTTATTGTATTGGTTTATCCAGACAATATAGACTTCAGCCTGTGATTTCTCTTAAGGCTCTGGACTCTTTAGGCCAAATAAGTTGCAAATATAATCAAAACTCCCTCCAGTTATACCAATATGGTTAGTTGTTTTGATATTGCCAGAATAAAGTATTTATTTCTGTATTTATTTCTAGGATGTCTCTGGCAATTCCAGCTTTCCACTGCATTTGCAATCAGTCATTGCAGATTCTCCTACATCTGGTCCCTCTACATCTAGTCCTTCAAGAGGGTTGGATACTGAACAGATGATCATGGATACTACTGCTATCCTTTCAAGAAGTCAGGAGAATATTTTATGTTAGTTTTGATCAGAAATTTCTCTTATTTTATGTTTTTTTATTTAATAGTTTTCTTATAGGGAACTATAATCCAGATGATCCTGTACAATTTGGCATTAGAGACATATCCAACATTTTACCTTTGGATCCATATACAACACTACCTTTTCCATATTTTTGGCCACAAGATCAGATATCCAAGAACCCTGTGTCATCACCAGATACTTTAGTTTCACCTTCCCCCATCAATCCACCTACAGGTTCTGGTTTTGTTTATCCCATTGCGCCAATATACAAGTTGGTTAAGGATAACCGTTTCCGCAGAGGCTATATATATGTGGCTGATTTCCAAACTGCCAAGAAAGCCAAAATTATGGATGCCCTACTCCATACCATAGTCCCTCCTGATGTTGGGCCAGCTTTAGTTAATGGACATCTTGAACATGTCCCTGTCCCTGGCATGATTCTTATGCCTGTTGGCATACCTTTTGTCAATTCTATAAATGGCTCAGACAAACGCATCATCACAGTTGCCTGTATTCAAACTGTTTCTTCTATGCAACAGTATCCATGTGGTCCTGAAATTGAAAGATTAGCAAACCAAATACTCAAGATTGCTTTTGGAAAACCAGCTACTTCTAATGGCCAGCCTGCTATTCCTGCAATATATGACCTAGGCCTTAAACACAATGACCGATCCACTAGAGATGCTGGTGATCCCCGGAATGGATCCTCCAGTTTAGCCACCACAAAGATTGAGGGAGATGGACAAGGAACAGTTGCACCTGCAGTTCAAGTTCAGCATCCACAAATATGTCAACTTCTTCGTGTTTGTCATCGCCTCTTTAGACTCATTATGCCCACATGCATCTCCAAGTTTGAATGGGACATGTTTGAGTGGATTTTCAAGGAGAATAATGTTCCTGGTTTTGGTGGTTCTTCACCCAACAACACTGGACTCCAAATCAATGTGTCATCTGATATAGGTGATCTGGCTTCTATGATTGGTCAATTCCAGGGTCGATTGCATACTGATGGAAATGATTTCCATCCTGGGTTCACACTCTTCATTTTGGCTTTGCGTTTACCTCCAGGTATGTTTGTAAATGTACAATATATCTCAAACTTTTGTTTATGAAAATTTTATTTGATTTAAAGGAAGTGATTCTGGTCCATTCTTTTTTCCAAGGCCTGCTTTGTATTTCAGAGCAATTGGTATTGCTTTGTTTTTTGCAGTCTTCAAAGGAAAGGATCTTCATGGTAGTGAAAAGCCAACTTTAAACCCATTTACTGCAGAAGAGTGGCTTTCAGAAACTGGCCTTGGTTCACTTTCCAACTTAGTTGGCATACAAAATCGGGTTGGATTGGTTGTCTATCCTAATAATGCTGCATTCACACGCTCTACCCCATTTCTTGTCACACCATTAACTGGATTTGGAAACATGGGATCTCACTCCCATTTTGGCCGCGGATATCCTACATTTGCCAATGATGGCCTGTGCATTTTTGGAGATATTAGAACTCACCAAAATTTCCTTGCAAGAGACCTTGTTTTTAATTACTGGAATACTGCTCTTTTGTCCAAAATAAAATCACCTATGCATCCCTCCACCATGATATCCATCATGACTTATGTCAATGAAAGTGGTGATGTTTGTCACATGGATCCTCTTCCATATGATCCTGTAGAAGACCGAGCTATGGTCAGACAGATGAGGGGGCATTATTCTTGGTATGTGCAGAAGATATGTGACCAACATCATATTCCTATTCTGAAGAGGACCTATGGAAATATTCAAAGAAAATTGCGAGATGCTTACAAACAATTGTCAGAACCCTCCCTTCAACTCCTTGCACCTCATAATGTTCGCCTTCCCATCAAACCTCGTCCTGTAGTTGTTGAGAATCCTCACTCAACTCTACCTGCTCTGGCATCATCTACATTTGTTTCACCAACTCCCCAAGTTGTTACTTTTGATTCCACAACTTCAACTCCTTTGTCTTCCCCTCCCAGATCTGTAATTGATATGCAAGAAGACAATATTATGCAGTCCAGTAGTTCTAAAAAGTCTCACTCAAAAAGAAAAGCCTCTTTGTCTTTGACTGAAGTGTCTGATGATAGTGGAGAGTATGAGATTGAATCAATTCAGGAGGTAGCTATAATTGATGTGAGTATCATTTTACTCATTTTCAGGGGAAATGTTTTGAGACTTTTTTGTTATTTGTATAGGGTATTACCCAATGGCGTGTAAGATTCAAGGGCTATGAAGAATCTGATGATTTGTGGTATGAGTATGAGGCTATCTTGTATGAGTTTATTTTATTATCATTGGGATATCATGTTTATTAGATTGTTTTTAGACAATCTGCTCCATATCTTTTTTATCAGTTCCAATCAGATCTTCATAACAATATTCGTCCTTCTCATGAACCAAATTCACCGGATGGCTCAGTTGATTATGAAGAGGAAACCTCAAATGAAGAGTGGACAGATGATGATGAATCCTCAGCACCAGTCATTCAACCCACAGTATCAAATGATTCTCCTATGATCACCATGCCTACAATTTCACACCATTCAGGTCCCACTCCAACTACTTCCTTTAAAATGATCGATATACTTCTTGATGTCACAAGACTCCAAGAGGAAGCTGTGGCATTAAATGCTGGTCGGCCAATCATAGGTACACCAATGGACTCCAATACTCTCATCCAGCTGCTTCAAGATCGAGTCAACCTTGACAATCAGGTCACAACATTCATGGAGCTCTCACCAGAATCAAATAATAATATGACACTTAATGATGAAGCTATGTTGATCATGGAGCAGATTGTTGGCTCAGTTAATATACTCCCTTCTCTTGTGGTTGAAGCTGAAAAGCTGCATTTCCTTCAAAGAGCTATTCAATGGCAAATGTGCCGGTCTTACCTTCTATTTTTCCAATGGTATCAGGAATCAGGACCAGGTTTGGCAAGACAGATGGCCAGCAGCCATAAGCTCATGGAAATAAAGTCCAACTACCCATCATTTTCAAACTGTGTTGACCACATAGTCCAGTATGTCCAATGTGTTCGTGCTCGACAAAAACAAACCAGCATCCATGGGAAAAAAAGACGCAAAACCCCAGCAAAGACTATGGATTTACCTGCAGCAGATGCTGAGCTGAATGAAGAGTTTGCAAGGCTGTGCTATATACCTCTGGATTTCATTGACACCCATATGAAGTCTGATTCCAATGACTTTATAATTATGCCCATTATTGATCAGATGATTAACGATCATGATGAAGCACTTTATGCCGTAGTCTCTGAAGTTCTTTTTGAACTTTGGTGCAATGCTCTCCTTGTCCCCTCACTGGACAGAGCCGATACTCTATTTAATACCATCCGACGTCGCAAAGACCCTAAGGAACTGAAAAAAACTCACAACAAGAACATTATTGATCGCTCCATTGTTCGAGGTGGCACAATCATGGCTTTGATTGATACTGTTGGGGAGAATGTGTTGGCATCTGATGGAATTAGGGAATTTTTGTCCAGTCCAGCTAGAATGTTTGAAAAGAAGTTGCAAAAAGATGATGCATTTGCCAATGCACTCACTCGTAATTACAAAAGCATCATGAAACCTCTGGTTGCTCATATCAAATTCTTACTTGATGCTGAACCTAAAATAGTGGAGTGGTGTGATTACATTGGACATTTGATTAGCAGTGCTCTTGCAGATCTTGGAGAAAAGACTGTATCTATTCTGCCTGGTAGTGGTTCAACAGTTTTCAGGTCATACAAGAAAAAACACAGTCTACGGTCCCCTCTTGCCCCCATTCCACCTGTTAGGAGAGTAGAGGACATCTTGTCCTCTAATAAAGCACCTCATTTTGGTGCTCTTGGATTAATTTGTCGAGAAGCTTTATCCTTCCATCGTGAACAGGGAATACAAGACCTTCACCTCCATCGTATTCTTCTGGGCCAAACTAAACCAAAATATGAACAGATCCATCCACTCAGCCAGTCCTATCCTTTTCGCCATACTAGTCTATATGCAACCCTGTTTGCAAAGCACTTACCAGCCAAACAGCTCACTGGACCTCTAGGACTGGCCAATGCATTGGTGTTCATGGTCAGTTCTCAATGTGAAGATACCATTCCTTTCCTGGATTCTTGTACTTTCTGGTCTGCATCATTGGATGAATGCATCAATAAGTTTGACTACATAATCAAAAAAAACTCTCATTTCTACACCGATCTCCACCACAATCCTCTGGCTCCACCCGTATCTTCTTCCTTTAAAAGGCCCAAAATTATTTCAGGCAAGGGAAAAAAGAAGAAAACTGGCTTTTGTGCTTTGGACAGACGCGAGCAAGCTTCAAGAGGTTATATTCATGTTGACTCACCAACAATCTGGGGACAGCCTAGTAGTCAGCTTGGTCTGTTTCCTGATATACCTTGTAGAGATAACCTTGTGAAGCGGTTTACACCACTCTTCAGTAATAGTTTTCAACAGAAGTGGGCCAACTTGATTGGACCACTTTTTAACAAAGATCCAACTTCTTTTACTGGGGAGATACCAACATGGCAGGAGATGCATCAGTTTATCCTGAAGCTCAATGTATCTGGACTAGGATCAACAAATCATTCATCTCTTACTGCATTTCAGCTCACCAACAACTTTGTTTTTGCTGGTCTTTGTTCACCACCAACAATGGACGATATAACAACCTGGATATGGAAGATGAAAACAGCTGGTGCATATCGTGGCCTTCAAGAACTTGGATTCGATGTTACATCTCTTGATCGCACCCACAAAGCTTTCAATTGTGTCTTCCAACACTTTGATGATAACTTGGCAGAGTCTGACCGGTCTTCCATGGGATTCAGTCTGGGATATGGTGTTCTTTTTGTAGAGCATATTCTTTGCAAGATTGTTCGGTGGCAAAATCGATTGATTTTCAACTGTGGAAAAAAGGCTAATTTGATCGAGCTTGGAGATGCAGCAGCTGAAGCACAAGTTTCATGGAGTAAGGGAGCTAATTTGGATGATGCATCATTGTTTCCAATTCCTCTTGTAATGGAACAAGATTGCCTTAAACAGCTTTTAATTGACGGTTAGCAGTTTATTTTATTTTTATTTTCTATTACTTACATAGTTGTTTTTATTATCAGCACAATTTCAATAAAAAGTATTTTGTTTTCTATATACTTCATGTTTTCATATATGAAAGTTGCGTCTTTAACAAACAAGTTGAACTTGTCTTCACAAGCAGACAATAATGTGGTATATTGGGGTATCAAATAACCCTACTGATTCTGAATATTACAAGTAAAAAATATCATCGAAGCCGACTATTTGCTAAGTCCTAATCCTCCTTGGCTAGAACGATGACCCACTGAATATTTAAAGAGAGCTGCTTGGTCAGGTTGTCCTTGGGGATCCAGCTGTTCGCCGTGTAGCCAACTAGACAAATCTTCCCCACCAAGTCATCCTCCCACAACTTCAAGTCGGCTGAAAGTTGATGGAGCTTGGTAAAATTTACCGTCCCATTTGTGCCGTCATATATGGGAACTGGCGAATTCTTAAGATCACCGCAAACTCTAACCAATTGACTTGTACTCACCCTGATCTTCAAAGTTCAGGGCACCTTTAACCGCCATACTATTGGAAGAGAGTGCTTTCACAGGAGACAAATTCGCAAGGGACTTCTTCCTAGCCAGCAGTTTTGCGATATTACTTCCTGCAGTTCCAGCTGAAAAACATCAGTTTAAAATAAGTTGTAATATGCATATGATATGACAAGAGATACTTACCCTCATCCTTATCTCTTTGTTTAGCACGAGTGCTAATCATGATCGAACCCTCCAGTATTTGAGCCCTCAGCTCAGGAACCTTGAATACCATGCAGAAAAAGGCGCAAAACCTCTCCCACTCTTGAGTGCACATCAGTCCACCAATCTGCCGGAAAATTCCAACAGGTTCGGACGTCAAGTTAGAACTGGTCACAAGCAAAACAGAGGTAAAAACAAGATAGGGATTGAAGCCATGTGAGCCAGCCTGGCTCGCATATTCAACAGATCGTGCGCTTTCAGATACTGGGTTACTCTTAACAAGAGTCGGGGATGCTCTTGAAGGATTCATGAACACCCCAGACCTGGTAAAGGTGATCGCCTCCACAAGAAGTCTAAGTACACAATTAATAGTTTGAACGACAGCTCATGATATAAGCGAAGGAGAGACATACCTCATGTTTGCAGAGGGAAAGATTTTCGGAACATTGCTAAGCAAAAACGGCTCTATAGGATCAATCCCAGCATTGGCTGTGACCAGAGTCCCTTTTCTGATCGGAGGACAGTCATCAATCAAAATTACTATCAAAAAACCAATACTCACCGAAGAGCCGGGAGGTTCTTGTATGTGTCCACCAACATGGAATCCATCAGTTCTCGGACAAGAACTTCACATTTGACCGGACCATCACTGGACTTGATGAAAATTTTGCTACCGGATTATGATGTAGTGTGGATAAAGTAATGAAACATGTAAGCACCTACGATTCAGGAAAGTCCTCCAAATATACCATCTCTTCTTTAGGTTTCTTGGATGTCGATGAACTGGTATAATAGTATAAGCCAAATTAGGGCGGTCAAAAACTAAAGGCTGGCCTCCTACCGAAAAACATCCTCTTCAGGAGAATCAACCCTGGTGTGGGTGACCTGTTTGGATGACGCCTTTTGATAAGATCCTTTTTGAGCTGATGCCTTTTGAGGAGATCTATAGTCAAATCAACATATCAGAGAGATAATCAAGGTAGGCTAAACTAATAAATACTTGGATTCATGCTTTGACGGACTGTTACAATATCAGAAAGGACAATCAACAGAAACAAGAAATTAACTTACATTGTCACCTCTTGTTCAGACAACTCCGGGGATGATGCAACGCGGGCTTTCTTTGAGGAGCGAGGGGCACTCCTGGCAGTCAAAGTCCTTATATTGAACAGATCAAACTGAATTGGCTAAATAACGAAAATCTTTACACACCTTTTGCCTGGCTTCCCTGTCTTAGGCTTTGGTGAAGGCGTCACCTCATCTCTAATGAAATAAATAAATGAACCCAGTCAAGTAACGTAGAAAGCTGTACTCACTCAGTGGCCTCTTCCTCATCATCACTGCTGGAGATTGGTCAGATGCAATACCATTTCAGCAACCAATGCGTACATCTCCTCAACATCACTGTAAACATACAAAGGCTTGCCCGTCCGACCACTTTTTCGGCTTTGCCTGCCAACCCAGCATGATAGTAAATAAATTAACACAGAAGAACAGAGAGAAATGTTACCGTGCGGTGGGAGAGGACTCAATGCTGGAATACTTCTTCGGTGGCATGTAGATAGAGAGAGGACAATGAGACACGGAGACTTTCCTTTGAAACAGGACTTCGATATTAAATTTTAACGGCACAAAACAGGAACACAGCCCTGTAATATGTTTTAAAATCAAATTTTCCACCCATTCGGCTCAATGCCTTGTGGTGTCTCTCTGTAGTTCTCTGATGTCTTTGAAAATACCAGATGCAGAAAATAATCTGTACTTATAAGGATACATACTTGTTCAACAACCTTCTGATATATTTTAAAAAAGAAATTTCCATCACTTCCTGTGCCTCATGGTGCCTTGTGGTGCCTCTCTATAGCTTTGAAAATACCAAATGCAGAAAATAACTTGTTCAACAGCCGGTACTTTCTTGATCAAAAAAATTCACAGCTGGCTAGAACATATGGGTGCCTTACGACAGGGTCCAATACATCGGATTCAAGATAAAAGGTCCAATATAATACAGACTCATTTTGATTTATGCAATATCATTGACAAAGTTCCACCAACAGTCATGATGTGTATTTTCCGAAAGCAACCATGTCATTTTGGAAAGTACCCCTGAAAAGCACCAGCCCATCCAGCTCAGCATAACTAAATATAGTTTAAAATTCCAAGAATTTTTATTAAAAATAGGAAAGCACCGGGTATAGTTTACCGTATTCCTCAGTGGTTCCACCTGAACTCAACCGACGGTCATGAATCAATTCTACAACTACAAAGCAGCCGGTGAGAGGGAACTGTTGTTGTCAGCTATATTTGTTAAGTTCTTCAATGACAGCTGAATCTGTTGAGTCCTTTTCAACCTCGGCATATGAAGGAAAACACCACCAGAGGTATTTGAGTGCGTTTAACAAGGCATGTGTTCTTTCCCATATGGCCGATGAAGTATTGAAAAATATACTAGGAGAATGGCTTACACTTGAAAGCCAAGATCCAGTATAATCAAGCCATGGCACAATACGAACTCGTACAGGAATTAGATGGAAAGGAGATGGAGGAAATTATACTTCGGCTTACTGGAATCATAGCTGAATGTGACTTACCCCCAGTCAGCCGACTTCCAAGGTGAGCACTACCAGGCTATATCAAGATTCTGGAAACTTAACTCTCATATCGTTGATAGTTCTGAAGCTAGGATCAAATTTTTGCGACAACATGTCACTTTGACAGGGCTGAATTCACCTCAATTCGACTTGGCTATCGAGAATATTCAATCCATCCATGCCACGTTTGCCAAGGGTATTAGTCCCTTCAAACTTCAGCCTTGGACACCCGGTACATTTTCTGGATATATGACTGTTGAAGCACACAAGAGATACTTTACAAGTGCGAAACTTGCTACTCACTCTGATATTGTCCCCTTCAGTCCTCTTGTTGATCCCCATGGTGTTTTGGCATCTGTGGATCAAAGTCGATACTTTCACACCACCGCCGATGATGTCGGATATTTTTCCAGGCTTGTAACCACGGACAAAAAATACAAGTGAGTACACAACTTTTTCTGCAATGCAAACTCACGGAAACATGTAGGTACGAACATACAACACCAACTAGCTTTGTTCCTGGTGTAGTCGTGGACCTTCGACTCTCATTTCGTGCATTTTGCCCCAAGGAAGATAAGATTTTCAAGCTTGGTTTAGTACTTCAGTCAATGGCTCTCATTGACGACAAATTCGCGGAGGTGTGTGGACTATTCTTGTTATAGTTTCTTGTTATAACTTGTTTTATGAAGGAGGCTTCAAAGGCGCTCTTGAAAACACAACGTCTTCAAGTCAAAGTATCTTCAAAAATTCGGAAAAGAGGCGTAGCATTTACTGATGATGAGGACGAGGCTGACAAGGCCTCCAATGTGGACTAAATTTTGAAGCTCATGGTCATGTAACTTTCATATAAACTGGTCGGTTTTTGTTTTAATCAATATGATATTCTGAGGTTGCACTGGTTTTTTTTTCTTGTCCACTTTCTCACCGAAATATTTGAGAACACGCAACAAAGACGATACATTCTTCTAATTATTACTTATATCAAGTAATCTCACACATTGCTGCAATTAAGAGGGGTTTATGGGGGTGGTTGAAAACAGGATGAGAAGGGCACTCTGGTAGTTGAAAAAATGGGTTTGGTGTTCCGTGAGCAGAAAGCCAGAAAGTGAGGGCCTCAGACTCACTGACCACTTGTTTGGAACCCAAATGAGGTGTGGGGGGCATACATGGGCTGGGGGTGGTCAAAAACCGGCAGGGTGGGGTGGCCTGATGGTTGAAAAAAAGGAGGGGTGGGTAGATGGTGGGAGTGTGAGGTCCTGAGACCCCCCAACCCCACATTTTCAATGTGGATGGGGAGGGGATGGAAACATCAATACTAGACTAACAAAATGACACTAGACACTTACTTTATCCTGTACACCAACCCCCGACGATCTTGCTGATGAGCAAGAGTCTGTGACTGACTGTGACAATTTCCTTTTAGGATCAAATTCCGCATCATACAAATTCTTTTTCTCATCCATCAGAGCAGTTTCTGATTTTTTACAATCTCAAAATAAATCCTATATTCCTGAAAATATTTGAGGACAAGATTTCAAAAATCTAGTTTATTCCTGAATTTTTCCAAAAAAAAAGGATTAGAAATGCAGAATTTGGCTCTAGGGTTGATTTCAAACATTAATTAATTAATTAATTAATTAATTAATTAATTACTGACGAACTGCCATAGATCCTGGACTCATAAGAACGAGTCTTCCATAAATGGAAGAACTCGTAATTATTGTCATCCCATGGCAGACCTGTTGGAGAAGCCAACAAATTTGTTCCCTGTCTCTGTCTTTTAGCTGGTGGCAGTTCACTATTCTCAATAAAATGTTTTCTGGATAAAAGTGGAACAGATCCTTTTGCTGGGATAAAAGGAGTAGGAGTGGACATTAATTTTTGCTTATTCTTGTTTTTCTCAATGATGTGCCATGGACTGACATCCAATGGAGCAATAACCAAGGGATCACTGTCTGACCACTTCAAAGCTGCATCTGTTTTAGAAGGAACATATGCAATGCCTTTCCATTGTTGAAACTTTTGAATCATTGAGGACCGGACATCTTGTGCAATATGTTCTGGTAATATGCTTTCATATCTCATTCTTGTAATGTCATCAAGAAGTTCTTGTTCCCTGAACTCTTGTCTGAGATATCCTGAGCATCCTCTGGTGATCATTTTGTTGTCAAATCCTTGTATGATTACAGTGCCAGCTGCAGTAGCACTTCTTGACAATGATGAATAATATGCCATGTGTGAAAAGCAACTGTTCAGGTGCACAACATTGTATGGTCTTGTCTTTCCTTGAGCAGCATGTGCAGTCATAGCAAAGTTTGGCAAAACCCAAACCTGTTGTCTTTCTATTCTTTCTTTTAAATCACTGGGAAATACACACTGAACTGTCTTGGTGTTTTTTACAATTGGCACAACATTGTCTGGCAGTGAAGGAATTTGCACAAGCTTTGGTGGCTCCTGAAGCTCCACAAACAATGTGTCCAGTACACGTTTTCCATGATCTGCCTTTGATGACTGCCAACCAACAACAAATCCTTCTTGTCCTTTTGTGATGCAAAGTTCAGTTGCATCATTGTTTCTAAGCATGACTGACTGGCATTCCAATACACAGTGATAATTTACCAGCAAAGTTTTCTGTTCCACCATGGTGCACCTTCCATATTTCTCTTTGAGTATCAAAGTCTATCTCACTAGATTCATGAAGTGCCTTTGATTTGCCTTTTGATTTGTTTTTTATAGAAGGATCTTTTTCCTTTCCCCATCTGTCAATGGAATAAAAGTTGATTAATTTCTGGTTTGTGTCTTTGGCAAATCTTTCACAGCCAAGCAAATTGATCTGATCCTTTTGTGAGTGAATACCACAGATGATTGGCACATTTCTGAAATTCTTTGAAGCAACATTAGGTTGATCAGGCCTTTTCCCTGCAATTCTGCTTCTCAAAAATACAATATCATTTGGAGTACACTTTCCATATCGCATATTCACCAAAGCAGTTCTGAACTTTGCATCTTCAGCAGTTTGGGTTTTTTGTCTCATGTTTTCTCTGAGAATTACAACAGTGGTTACTTGATGCCAAAGCGCTTTGCCAACAGCAGTTTCTTGAGCATATGGTGTTAATCCAGAATGTGCTTGTGTGCCAACTGTTCCACTATATAATGCTGATCCTCCAACTGGAGGCAATTGTGCAAAGTCTCCAGCAAATATCATGTGAATTCCACCAAATGGCAGGTCATGAATGTTTGTTGCTTTAGCAAGTTTTGCACTGATTTTATACAAGTCATGGCAAGATATCATTGAAACCTCATCAATGAATATATAGTCAACTCCTTCTAATCTGGCCTTGAGCTGAGCAATGTTGGTGGCTTCATTTCTGCCAGAAGAATTTGGATTAATTCCTAAAAAGTAATGATATGTGGAACCATTCTGTAATGCAGCTGATGTTCCAGTTGGACCCAGGATAACAAATCTGTAAGACTCATTTGCAGCTTTAAAGAAGTCAACAACAGCTTTGATCACTTGTGATTTGCCAGTGCCAGCCATGCCTCCAATATACATTTTTAATTGTTCACTACAAGATGAAGCATGGTTTGCAATAATTCTGAATGCCCTATCTTGTTCTGTATTCAAGTGGAATTTTTGAACAGTAGTGTCAATCAACTGCTGTCTTTGTGCATTCTCTGCTTTGAAATTGTGCATAAAATATGACTGGTCAACAACCATTACATTATTTTCATTAGGGTCTGAATATTGTTTGCTGCCTTTATGTGACTTTGGAGGGATATTCTGGTTACGTTCCTCAAGAATTTGTTGTCTTTTGTCTTGAACTGCAGATTTCCATTGAGATGCTGACTGATGCACTTCCATGTCAAGTGGATTTATATTCACTGCTACATTGCCTTCTGGACAGTCATCTAACCAACCCACATTTCGAACAACATTTTCTGTAGATTCCATTTGTGCTTTGATCAATCTGCCATGACTTCCAAGTTCAATGTATTTATTTAAATGATATTCTCCATTCTGACCATCTTGATCATCTGCTACATAATCTATGTCTTCACCATTTTGACTGTAGTCATCATCAAGATGTGATATCATGTCTCCAGTCATAAACTGTGGGCAGGTACCATCTGATAACATTTCACCCTTTTTGAGTTGAGCTGAAAAATCATCTCTGGCATCATTGCATTCATATCTCAAATTGAAATGGTCCATGATTTCTATTTGTCCTTTTGTAAATTCATGAGCCTCAAATGCTTCATCCCATGATTGGTTCTCTATTTTCAAATCATGACCAGATCTCCATGGTTTGAACAAAGTTAACATGGTTGTGCAATAATATTCTCTATCACCTCTGTCACGTCTAGGAAGTGAACCCCCAATGAAATTTGGAACCAAATGATATTTTTCATTGAAGTCAATGCAATGTGTTTCGTAAAGAGGATGATCTTGTAAGAACAATATGTGTTCTAGATTTTCAGAATGTACACTGTCTGTCTCATCTGCATAATCATCAATATCATGATCAAATACTGTGATATCATCACCAATGTTGAGGTCATCAGAATCAACATCAGATTCACCATGACTAGTAGCTGATTTTCTGGAACCACAAGCATTAGCTGCATCTTGTAATGCTGGCTCCAGAAGTAATTCATCTTCACTGTGAATTTCATCATGTTTTGTTTGGATTTTAACTTTTGTGGCACATTGAATCCATTCATACAGATTGACATCCTCAAATATTTCTGGTCTGTAAATGTAATCATGCACCATTGATGTTCCAACAAATGTGCCTTGCTGATTTCGAAGTACTACTCTTTCTGGCTCACTTGACATTTCTATATTTCCATCTGTTCTCCAAGCATTCAAAACTTCTCTAACATAATTTTTCCAATAGACAGGAATAAACTTGTGGCTGGTGTAATGATCAGGATTGCCTAGCAAATATAGAGCTGACATAGGTCCACCAATCTCCAGTTTGGCAGTTAGTGAATTGATGATTTGGGTGATTAATTTTCTAGCTTTGTCTTTTCTCTGCATTGAACCACCAAGCATCTCAGAATTTTGGTCAAATACACTTCTGATAGTATCAAATATGCTATAAGTTTTCAGCCCTGGTTTGGTTATATAGTCAGATATGTATGCCACAATGGCCTTGATTGCAGTGCCAGATAAAAGACTTGTGATATCAGAATTGCAGCGTAATAAAAATGTTACAAGTGGGGTCAATGTGTTGATCCATGCTTCACCTTTTTTCACATTCAGTGCACCAGTCTTTGGATCAACTTGAGTGGATTCAAACAATGGTCTTGGAAATCTAGCTTTGCATTTTCCATGTTTGTTCATGCGAGTGGGTCTGTCTTTTCTGTTGACTTTCTCAGCATTAGACTTATATCTACCACAATTATGAACATTGGAGTGAAGTATCAAATCATCCACAGTGTTTTTGAATCGGTCCCACCATGATTCAACATTCTTGCATTCAATGCATTCAGCTCGATCATTCATGTCTTTATGTTTGTCATTGCACAGAGGAGGTGGCATTTCAGGCAAGGTTTGAGTTGGATCCTTGTAATCTTTTTTGACTGATTGAGCATTGACTTTGGCTTTCACTTCATCCATTGTACCAGTTATAAATTCTCCAATGTGAACACTTTCAAGATATTCTACAAACCTTTTTTGGAAGTTTGAATTAGGATCCATGATTCTATCTCTGATCTCTTGTGGTGACAAGCTTGCTTTGAGCCATAGCATCATATGCATGTGAAGAGTTAACTGTCCTTGCTGTTCAACAGTACCATAATATGCATTTGTGTCTCCATAAAATCCAGAGTGATTGGAGCCAACTCCAAGCACATGTTTGATAAACAACTTGACCATAAAATGAAAGAATCTTGCACCAGCTACTGGATTTTGTGCAATCAGTCTGTATCTCTCATCATATTCTCGCAAGTTTGGAGAAAACTCTTCTTTGGTGTCAGCAAAATATAAACATATTGGATGCATAATTACGAGTTCTTCCATTTATGGAAGACTCGTTCTTATGAGTCCAGGATATATGGCAGTTCGTCAGTAATTAATTAATTAATTAATGTTTGAAATCAACCCTAGAGCATGCGACGATGGCTGGGTTGCAGCCGTTTTGGTTGTTTTCGGCGGACGCATGGTGGTGGTGGCATAGGAGCCTCTTCGCATGGGTGGCCGGACGCATCATACGTGTTGTACACATGACAACGGCCACGTTGACCCCGCATTGGCCTTTCTGTGATACACAAATAAAATCAGTAAAAAATTCAATAAAAATACATACCACAAAGGAGTGGGGGTGGATGCACCACCCCCTGCTGCTCTTCCACCTTGTTGACTCCATCCGATTCACGTTCGTTTGCACGCGTGTGGCGCTGGGGGTGGGCAGTGGGTGTTGCTGTTGGCGCATCCGGCGTGGTGTTGACAGTGGTTGTAACCGTTGCCATTGTTGTTGCCGTTGTTGTTATCGTTGTCATGGTGGTGGTGGTGGTGGTGGTGATGGCCGTGGTGGTGGTGATGGCCGTGGTGGTGGTGATGGCCGTGGTGGTGGTGGTGGCCGTGGACATCAAAATAATTGTTAGTGTCGAATAAAACAAAACAAAATAAAATAAAATAAAAACATACATGTGCCGCCCATTTTGCCGACCTCGGGTGCTCTAGCGTCTTCGTTTCGCGTACGTTGGGGGCGTTGTTGGTGGTTGAAGGGACTTTAGGTGACTTTGCAAGTCAGCCAAGTGGCTGACTTGCGACCATCGGTTTGCAGTTCAAACTCAGTTTGAAACTGTTTCGGCCCGCTGCCAAATCCACCAAACCGAAACCAAATGGTTCGGTCTCCACTAGAAATTCCCAAACCGAAACCGAGACCGGCGGTTTCGGTTCGGTCTAAACCAGATTTGGATAGGTCTGAGATCGAACTTCCCCAACACTAATTTGAATAGACATATGCACGGGTTTTCAAACCACACAGGTCTGCACCCATGGGTTCTGTGGCTACAGGTACAGGTTACAAAATGAAACCCGCAGCTAACCTGTACCCAACACTGCAAGTATGGCTGGCCCACTAAACAAGTATCTGCAGGTGAAAAAGTGATAAACCAAGATGGGGCCCCACAGAATGACATTAGTGACCAGATTTCATTTCTCATATATTTCTTATTTGTCAATGATCCTTGTACATGACTACCAACATGGTCAATGTCTTTGATCAGTTGAAAACAAAGCTTGTCTTCATCAGTGTCAGGTTTTACTTGTTCACCTTCTTCCATCTTTCTGGAAATGTAATTCAGAACACCAACATCAACATCCATTAATCTCTGGGATATCTGATCAAACTTTGCTTTCTCGGCCAATAAGTAGCCACCAGTAGTTGCCTGCTTGATTTGTTCATGATTAAATGCAATCAATGGAAAGTGTGGATCTCTTTGAAATCGCTTGTCATAATACATTAACAAATGTCTTTTATGTGCAATGTCAGATAGAGATCCTTGCTTTATATTATTTCCAACACCACCAAGTCCATATGGAAACAGCCAAGGCATCATTTGTGGAAATAACTGTGGATTGCCATAGATTGACTGTGGATCTTTGTCATGTCCAATAGCAAGCATCATGCGGTTGTTCTTCAAATGTTTCAAAGCAATAGCCTTTAATGCTTTGACACTCTTGGTTGAATATTCCTCACCAGTCAAGCCATGAACAACAAATGGACATTTGCCAGTTTCTGTCCCTTCTTCAGTTTCCATATCATGAACTGCAGTTGATTCTGGACTTTTGTTGGTGAATGACTGGCGGTAATCAACAACCACTGGTATATCATTTTCAGGATATTGATTTAAATTCTCTTGAGATATTTCCAAGTCAAAGTAATCACAGTGGTTTAACTTTAACCAATTCAATGCATTTGCTACTTTGTTTCTCCTGACAAGCAGAGGTGTTCTTTCAAAGTCAGACTTGGTTGGTTTGCATGGACCAGTGTATATAAAGGCCAGAACTTCATCTAATTCATCAGCTGGAGGTGGCAAGATATCATATAGTTTGGGAACTGGATTTGCAAATGTAATTACATTGGCTTTCATCTTGTGCATGCCTGAAGAGACTCTGACAATGCATCTATTGTGTCTGACCCTTGCAATTATCAACTGTTCAGCATATGATAGGTTTTGTAAAGCTGCTGGCACATCACCAATCCACAGCCCATTTGCAAGTGCATGAAGGGGTTGTTTTCCCTTCTTCAATGCCTTGTGACATGATTTGCATATATTATTTAAATTATCAATCAAGATGGGCTTATCAATGCATTGCACTGGATCATTGACTGAAAATCTTTCTTGTTGAGTAGCTGAAGCTTGTGTTAACAAATTCAAATCTAAATCAAGTGGAGAAAGTCCTGTTAATTGATGAACAGCTGTCAATCGTCCACAAACTGCACAACCTGCTTCTGTAAATTGATTAGAGCTACTTTCTCTACAAAAGTTTGATATAATAGTGTGTTGCAAGGATTGAGATGGAGGCAAAGGAGGGAAATCCTGCTTGTCTCTATATGACTGAGCTGCAATTTGATTTTGCTGTTTGCATCTGTCAGAATTGTTGCCACGAAATTTTTGAACTGCTTTATGATTAAAAAATTTATGTTTTTCAGAATCTTCAGATGAAGATCTTTCAACGGCTGCTAGGTTTTTTTGCTGATGTTTTTCTGGATGATCTAACTGATATTTTTGAGCTGCTGCAAGATTCTGTTGTTGGTATTCATTTGGATGTTTTATTTTATATCTTTGTACAGCTGCTATATTTTGTTGCTGATGTTTTTCAGGATGTTTTGAGTTATATCTTTGAACCGCACAAAGATTCTGTTGGTGATATTTGTTAATATTCTTATTATGTGATCGTTTTACAGCTTCAATATTAGCTATACTCTTTTTACTTGCTATCTCTAGCTCATCTGTAAACTCAAACACTGAAACATAAGAAGAACAACCAATGCACTTATGGTTGATAATTTCAGTTTGAATATCGGCATGCTTCATTTTTACTGGCAAATGGATGGAATGATATGCAGCAATTAATTTGAGATTTGAAATGGTTAATTTGCTGACCAACATTGCTAGTGGAATGTCTAACACTATAAAAGAATCATTGTAAAAATCTTGAGGAGTCATGTTCTGCATAGATATGTATGATTTAAATTTATAGCTTCCTGTTTTGCCTTGATGAGGTGGAGAAGATTTCAATCCAAGTTCAGATGTGGTAAAAACAGGTTTTTTGCCACCACCCACATATGTCCTATATATATGATTGTTGTCATCAATATTTTGAGATGATAATATGGTTGTATTATGGAAATTAAATGACTTTGCTGCGTGGCTCAGCAATATCAAAGTAGCAAAACCCAAGGCTATGATCCCAATACTGAACCATAATATTGCTTTGCATTGACCAGACAACAATGCATTCAATTGTTTGAACAGGTAGAACAATACACCCAACTGTCTGGGCAAAGAAAACAACACACCCAACTGTCTGGGCGAAGAAAACAATACACCCGGTCTGGGCAGAGGAAACAATACACCCAACTGTCTGGGCTGAGAAGACAACACACCCAACTGTCTGGGCTGAGAAGACAATACACCCCATGGTTTGAGCAGGCATATTCTGGTTGAATATGTCTGACAAGTAATACTAAACCATTCTGTTGCATCGGTGTTTTAGTAGACTCAGGAGATCAAAGGTAGTCGGATTTACTAACTGAAACTCCCCCAAAGCAATTGGCCAACTCCATAAACATTTTTACAGGTTTTTTCGTTGATGTGAGCTTCGGCAGACAAGCACTAACATAAATCAAATTAGTGATTTAAATGTGTTGAATGCCAATACAAATAAGACCTGTGGGTGATTCAGTTGTAATAGAACGGTCAGTAGCACAAGTAGCAGTAGGATAAGGCTTTTGAAGGTCATAGGGATGTGGTTCGAGTTGAGAAAAAAGTTTTTTGAACTTATCATGTGATGACATAATGATAGTCTACGCGATTAGATAACATTCATTGTATGCTATGTAAGTAATAAATTGTTATATACAAGTAACACTAGGCTTTACCTGCAAGGGTCACTGGATGACTTACTTAGTTGGATACATTACAAAAGACAACAGATGAAATTCGGACATATATTTCACGGCGAAAATAAACAAATTTACAACGGGCAGTCACGGATCAACCAGCGTCCACCGAAGAACTCACCACCCAACCAGTGAAGCTCACCATCAAACTTACTGAAGGTCAACTGATGTTGACACCTACTGCAGGTTGCCACTACATCCGACCGTTTTCGAGACAAAAGACCACGTTCAAATCCGGTGACAACCAGGGCATTGGAGGGGGACTTCTTGTCCCCAGGGGCAAATTTGGGGGGTGGCACCAAATATAACATGTGCCCTTGACAATGTCGATTGAATGTTGGACGTACACGATGTCTGTGTGGCGACCAATTGAAAAAAGGGTGGGGACTGTGTCCTGGATCGCGAGATCGAATGGAAATCGTTCGACAAGGCTTCGTTGTGCCATGCTGAGGATGAAGTTGGTCATGAGAATGGGTTGAAATTTAGTTGCGGTGAATGCAACCAAATTGTTGAATTTAAAACTTAGGACAAGTATATAGATCAGTTCAGACAAACAAAAGAAAAAAATCTTACTGCTTGACCACCCCAGCCAAGTCCCCGTAGCTTTGAGGCATCTTGACCAGTGCACCACAGGACATGACCCAAAGGGTCACATCCTTCTCCTGAAGAAAGTTTGCAACCCTTCGGGGGATCAGGAGGTCAAAAAACTGACATGTAATACAGGCGATCAGAATAAATGAAGCTATGAAAAACAAAAACTCACATCTGTCACAGAGGCACACAAATTTGGACCGATGAATAAATCCCCGGTTTCATCATGAGAATGCGTGGTGATGAAAATGACGATCCGAGATGAACAGTGTCTAATTACTATAGGTAAATCAAACAGCAAATTATGCGGTAAGAATAAACCTACTGGTATTGGCTGCAGATTTGTGCGACTCGCCTTGCGTGCGGTTCGACACTCGAATCATCAGCAAGATCAAACTCCACCTCAGCAAACCGGAGAGCTGACTCCGCAAGAAAACCTGACATGTACAAGGCCAGGACATTAGCAGGCGTACCAGCATGAGAGGTCCCGTGTTATGGATCGCTAGATCAGCGGGCTCCAGCAACAACCAACTAAACTGAGTCGAGATCAGACCAGAGGAAACACAAGGAATAAAGTGTATTCATGGTCAACTACTACTATACAACCAGTAGCAGCCCAGGGGAGGGAGGAAGGCTAGGTAAGCGAACCAGGGGGTGGAAACCAGACTAAACGTGAGGAAAGGGAAGGGAAAAAGAGGAACAGTTCGAAGATGAAGGTTTAAGTAGTGAAGAGTTAGGGAAATGCCATGAAGACAGACTACCGGGTCTGTAGGTACAAATCGAGAGAGATGTAAGAACAATAAAGCTGTCCTGAGGATACAGCATTTCCACCAGTGTTTCAAGGAGTGATTGCAAGGAAATGGTTCGGAGCAATCAAGGGTCCAGACCCTGCGCCTCATGGTTGCCTCATGGTAAGGAGGTGAAAGGATCCATGAGTGGATGTGTCAGCGGGCACATGATGAACATGAGGCAGCCATGTGGATGTCATGTGGTTGAGTTCCTAGCTTGGGAATGATGAGATTGGTTCGTCTTCCTGATGGTTTGCATTGGCAGTGGATGCCTGGCCAATAGCAGCATACGACTAGGAGTATGTGCGTGCAGGATCGGGATAGAAAGGTGAATGTGATACTTCATCATTGGAGGCAGGGGAGGTGAATCACTGAATAGGGAAGGGAAGAACCATGCAATGAACACTGGTAATCATACACCAGCAACTGTGGTTCCTGCAGTACGATACGCAAGGGTGCTTCATATAACCCTTCTTGGCTGCAGGGTACTGGATGACTGGGATGTCAACTGGGTATGGATATTCTCGACCAGTGGACTGGTACACAAAGGTAATGAAACATGTCGGAATGCAAGTCCTTGTGGAGCATCAAGGGGGCTTGTCATACATGCAAGTTCGGGTTGCTAGCTGAGCACCGGCGGTCAGCTGATGAGAAGAAAGGCGAATGAATGTAGAGGTGACGTGTGAAGAAGAACAAGATGGTTGGCCAAGATAGGTCCAAGGAGTCATCGGTTGTCGGCAACTATGATGGATCCGATGTCTGAGTCATTGTGGGGAGGTTGCATTATCCGAATATAGGTTGCATAGATGTAGATGCCCACAAGGGTGGAGATGCCAATAGAACATATCACAATCGTGGCGATGAGCTGGGCGTCAAAGGTAACCATGAGGATCGGGATGACGTGTCGGTCTTCTTCAAAATAGGAAAGTCGATCGGTCATCAGGCACAAGGCTATTCATTCGTCTGTGACAGGCACAAGGAACCATGTCAGTGAATTGTGAAAGAACAATGACAATGTCATGAGCATATGGGTGTGGACATATGATCGGTCGGCGGAGAACCAGAGTATTCCGATTGCTGGGTATGATCGGTGGTTGGGTCATGGAGTATTCTTGTCTCCAGGTATGCGCACCGGTCATGGGTTGTGACAAGAATGGAATGGTCAAGTTCGGATTGTATTGTCTTCAGGTTCCTTCTGCTTCTGGTTGTGCATGAATGGTTATGCACTGTCAAGTCATCCAATGAGGACATGGGGTCAACCCAAGAGTTCGGTAACAAGGTATCGTCCAATCAGAGCGTGGGACTTGGCACATCTTCGTGGGAATGTATGGGTGTCACGTGCTGTCAAAGCAAAAGACAGGGGCAAAAAGGTGAAAATTGTAACATCCCGGACAGCACAAAGTGCACGATCAAAAGACTGTCATGGGACACCTGGGAGTGGGCGTGCATTTGAAACCCGCTGGTAATTTGGACGGGAGATGTGGTCGCAGGGATATGAGCGGTGGGATCAAGAGAGTTGTTGACATACGCAGGACCATTCAAGGTGTAGAGTGCCTAAGTTGACAACGTGTGTTGGTTGCGATTAAAATGGTAAAATATTACTCATAGACTCACATGGTAGGGTTCATGATGGGGGCCTTTAAAACTGGATTCATGGCATGCCGGGCAGATGAAAATGGCTGATTTCAAAGCCGGATGGGCGTGGATGGACACACATGATTCGCAGACTGACCGTGGACAGTACTCACAGACCATGAGCAGTCCACCGTTCAGACAAATGTAGCAAAACTTTGAGAAGGTCAGTTATGAGTAAAAATCATTTGCAAAGGTAAGCACGGACGTCATTCTTGCCATCAGAGGGTGGGGAGGGCAACGGAGTCGCCGAATCAGAGGACAGGACGAGACGCACAGCCGGGATTGAAGCTGGTGCAGATCGGTCAGCTTTTCGGGGAGCAACACCACCTACTGACTTCCTCGATGTTTGCTTCGTGCGGGGCATCGTTGAATGGTGTGGTCTGAGGTTGAAGAGAGCTTATCAAACCCTCAAGTTCGTAAATATTATTTAAATTATATAAATTTGAATTCATTAGTATTTTACCGGCACTCCTATCCCACAGCATATGCAGCATGCCGCATCCATAACCCGTCGGGTACCCACTGGTTAAAATCCCCATATCAAATGCCAGGCCCCAACCCCCACTACTCATTTTGGAAAACTCGCGCATCGAAAAAAGTTTTTGAACCGTGGGAAAGTATTACTAATTGTTGTTTGACGCGTCAAAATGCATTTTCTGTTGCTAAGCTCTTTCCTCTTGGCTCTTCAACCACCACAAGAGGTTAGTACTGGTATAGCATGGAGACTCATCTGTTTTATAATGCTCTGACTGACTACATATTTTGGATGACCCATGGCTGCTGGAGCACACATGGACTGTGTGTTTTTTTTTTGTTTTGAACCGTGGGAAATTCTTACTAATCACGGTTTGACGTGTCAACGCGTTTTGCTGCTCATCTGTTTTATAGTTGTCTAACAGACTAAAGATTTTGGATGCCCCATGGCTGCTGGAGCACACATGGCTTCAAGGTGTGTTTTTTTGTTTTGAACCGTGGGAAAGTCTTATTAATGACTGTTTGACGCGTCGACATGTTTTGCTAACTTGCTCCTAGCTCTTTAAGGTCAGTATTTGTATTTGAGGTGTCATTCGCTTCCTTATAGTGACTGACTGCCTTCGTTAGGTGTCTAGCATGGAAGGGTGGCCGTCTGGGCCATGGAAGGCATGACCGTGCAGTCTGTGCACGGGCCCCTTCCTCCCTTCTGAAATCGACTGAGGGGGACGGCCAACTGGGCCACGGAGGGCGTGGTCGTGCAGTCTGTGCACGGCCCTCCTCCGGTCCCTGACTTTGTTCTTGGCAGGGGGCAATCTGTGCCATGGGAGGCGTGGTCGTGCAGTCTGTGCACGGCCCCCTTCCTCCCTTCTGAAATCGACTGAGGGGGATGGGCGACTGGGCCACGGAGGGCATGGTCGTGCAGTCTGTGCACGGCCCTCCTCCAGTCCCCAACTTCATTCGGCAGGGGGCGATCGATGTTGTAAATTTAGATGAAGTGGTGGGACAGCCGTCTGGGCGTGGAGGTTGTGGCCATGCAGTCTGTGCATGGTTCTCCTCAGTCCTCCCACAACGCTTGGGGCCATCGGGGCCACGGGGGTTGTGGTCGTGCAGTCTGTGCACAATTCATCCCCACCCTCTCGGTGTATGCATGCCACTGCTGGCCGTTTCCCCGGTCCCTTCGATGACTCGAGACCGGGACTTCGTCGGTTCTCCGCTGAGATGCGTTAGCAGCGAGTAGGCTACCCAGCAAACAATCTCCCTGGACCCATCCATAGCCCAAGCCCGGGCTGTTGGCGGACCTCCGTTGAGATCGTAGTGGCTCCTGACTTGGGGGGATGGCCATCTGGGCCGTGGAGGTTGTGGCCATGCAGTCTGTGCATGGTTCCCCTCAGTCCTCCCACCACACTTGAGGATAGCACGGAGGGGGTCATCGGGACCATGGGGGTTGTGGTCGTGCGGTCTGTGCACGATTCATCCCCACCCTCTGAAACTTGAACCTGGATGCCAAAGAGGGCGGCCATCTGGGCCACAGGAGGTCGTGATCGTGCAGTCTGTGCGCGGTTCACCTCCACCCTCTCCGTGTGTGCATGCTGCTGCCGGCTGTCTCCCCGGTCCCTTCGATGACTCGAGACCAGGACTTCGTTGGTTCTCTGGTGAGATATGTCAGCAGCAGGTAAGCTACCCAGCCAACAACCTCCATGGACCCATCCATAGCCCAAGCCTGGGCTGTTGGCGGACCTCTGTTGAGATTGTAGTGGCTCCTGCCAACGAGGGCGGCCATCTGGGTCACAGGAGGTTGTGATTGTGCAATCTGAGTGCAGTTCACCTCCACCCTCTTAGTGTATGCCTCTCCATGCTGAGACTACAATTAAACATGTCTATATAGTCACCTCAGAAACAATAATTATATTAAACACGTCCGGTTAGGAACGATCACGTGATTTGTCCGGAAAAAAACTTTTTCACGCATTTGACGCGTTTGACTTTGCTCACACAATGCAGACGCGGTCCATGGTATTTTAGCACATTCCTCTCTTATGTGTGGCTATTTACTAAGTTTGAATCCTCAGACACGTGCCATTATGGCCGATAACACGTTCAACTTCGAACTTTTACTGGCAAAGGCTATTAAAACTGAGAACAGAACTCATGATGACACTGAGGGATGTCCATTCCAGCCTTTGTTTCCACCTGCAAAAACCAATGCCCTTGATCATGGGTCTGACTTAGACATCACCTCTACTAAAAATGACTCCCCAACACCTTCCACATCCACCCATATCTCTCATAAACGAACTGCTAAGTCTGTAGTCAAGCATCAGAAACTAGGTGGCAAGAAAAGACGTCGAATCAAAAGACAACAAGACAGTAACAACGGTTCCTTCGGAGATTACACCATCCGTCCTTCTGTAATTCGAAAACACATCCAAAGCGCCCATAAAGTCAGTGGCCAGCTCAATTTCGAGGATGCTCCAGTCACCAAAGTTGGATACACTGCTGTCAACTCGGAGGGGTATGGGAGGACCTTTACTTTAGAGGAAATGGTTGGTCCAGACTCTGAGTTCCAGTTTTCACTAGAAACCTGGGATGGAAAGTAAGCTACATTCCCAATGCTTGACTCAAAGTTAATCATTTATTTTTAGGGACTCCCTTGCCATCGAAAATCAACAAGGTGTCCTTGTAGCAGTCATGGTCAGTCAACCAGATGGTGAGCTTGGTCAGACAACACACAGGGATGCTGCGGAAGCCATGGCATTGGCTGCGACGGAGGCTGCCTTCTCGGCTACTGATGAAAACCATAGACGTGGTGAGTTCAGAGTTCTAAGTCATGGAATATCCTATGGGGGAGGTCAGCCGGTGAGCACCACACTTCTTCTTACCTTGCTGATTAGTTCACTGACTCCCTCTGTAGTTCCCTGGAAACCTTTGCAATAGTGCCAAGGATTCCAAAGCTCTTGAATCCCTCAGAAAGCACCCTGCCATGCAGCGAATCGCCGGTTTGTCATCGACGGCATTCGCCACTTGGATGCCAAAACTGTATGCGTACTATGAGCAAAAGATGGGAGAACTATACAAGAAGTATCCACAGCTGGAACGTACCTTCGGCAACAGCATATGGTCTGCAAGTTCCTTCAATTTCGGACCCAAGACTGTGTGCTTCGACCACATTGACTTCAAGAACCTCGCATTTGGAATATGTTCCATTACTGCACTGGGGAACTTCAATGCCAAACTTGGGGGCCATCTCATTCTATGGGACTTGAAGAAGGTCATCGAATTCCCTGCTGGAACAACAGCCCTCATTCCTTCTGCCGTTCTCCGACACTCCAACACCTCAATCCAAGAGGCAGAAACCAGAATGTCATTCACACAGTATACAGCGGGGGGTTTGTTTAGATGGGTGGATTATGGCTTTCAGAGTGTTCGTGATCTGCTTTTTACTGACAAGGAGAGAAAGGCAGACTTAGAAGCTGAGGGACCAGCTAGATGGAAGTTAGGACTTGGACTGTTTAGCAACATAGCAGAACTTCTGGGTTAGTAGACTTAGTATCAAGAGCACTTTTGGAAACAAGTAGTCGGCACACAAGTGGAAAACAATTTTGAAAGCAAATGGTATATTTTGGTGGTTAAGACACAACAGGTTCGAAATTAATCATGCCAAAATTTTTTTTTCACCAGTAACTGAGGGGCTGTGAACGTCCATTCATTGGCTAAGACGATGACCAACAAGTAATCGGCACACAGGTAGAGAACAACGATGGTATATTTGGTGCTTAGAACACCACAGATTTAAAAGTAACATGTTAAAAAAAAAATTTCACCAGCCTGGGCCATGAACGTCTACTCATTGGCTAAGACTATGACCCACTGGATGTTCAGGGAAAGTTGCTTGCTCGGAACATCCTTGGGGATCCAACTGTTCGCCGTGTAGCCAACCAGACATATCGTTCCCACCAAGTCACCTTCCCACACCTTCAAGTCAGACGCGAGGTGATGGAGCCGGGTAAAATTCAACTTCCCACCCACGCCATCATATATGGGAACTGGCGAATGGGTAAGACAACACCAAAACCTGACTAACTGATGTATACTCACCATGGTCTTCGAAATTCAGTGCACCTTTCACCGTCGTACCGCCCGACGACATGGCCTTGACAGGAGACAGAGCCGTGAGGGACTTCTTCCTAGCCAGTAGTTTGGCAAAGCTACTTCCCGACGATCCACCTGAGAAATATACTGTATTAGAACATGTTGTGATGTATATAAAATATGAACGATACTTACCTTCATCCTTATCCTTCTGTTTAGCACGAGTGCTGATCACAACAGAACCCTCGAATATTTGTGCCCTTAACTCAGGAACCTTGAATACCATGCAGAAAAACGCACAGAACCTCTCCCACTCCTGTGTGCACATCAGCCCACTAATCTGTCGGAAAATCCCAACAGGCTCTGTAGACAAATTGGAACCAGTCACAGCCAACACAGAAGTAAAGACAACATAGGGATTGAAGCTGTAGGAGACAGCCTGGGTAGCGTACTCCACAGATCGTGCACTTTCGGACACAGGGTTGGTCTTGACTAAGTTTGGCGACACTCTGGACGGATTCATGAAGACTCCAGATCTCGTAAATGTGATGGCCTCCACAAGACGCCTAAGTACAAATCTAGTTTCAATCATGACTCGAAATACAGGTCACTGAGAGACATACTTCATGTTTGTGGACGGAAGTATGTCTGGGACATTGCTAAGTGAAAATGGTTCGATGGGATCGATGCCGGCATTCAAAGTGACCAGAGTTCCTTTTCTAAATTAGAAACAATCAACCATATAAGTTGTTACCTAGAAAATATAGCCAGTTGCTCACCGAAGAGGGGGAAGGTTATTGTAGGTGTCAACCAACATCGGATCCATCAGTTCTTCCAAGAGAACCTCACATTCGACCAGACCACCATGAGACTTGACAAAGCTTTTCCTACCAGAGTAATATGTAGCTTGTTTATGGTAACAAAGCAAGCAAGCAAGTACTTACGATTCTGGAAAATCTTCCATGTATACCAGGTCTTCCTTTGGTTTCTTGGATGAGGACGAACTAGTAGGCATAGTACCAGCTGAATTAGTATGCATTTACAATCAGAAGGATAGCCTACCGAAAGACGTCCTCTTCAGGTGAATCAACCCTCGTACGGGAGACCTGTTGAGAAGATGCCTTTTGAGGGGACGTCCTTTGAGAGGATGTCTTTTGAGGAGACTTCTTTTGAGGAGACCTGAAAGTCAAATGGAGGTAGGAGACATAGACGAAGTAGGTGAAGAACTGGCAAATACTAGTACTTACTTGGATTGAGAAATCAAAGGACTGTTGAGGTAAACATAGCATCATTAGATGACCAATAGATTGAAGCAAAGTTACATACGGCGTGGTGACTTCTTGTTCCGAATGATCAGGGGATGATTCAACTCGGGCTTTCTTGGCAGAGCGAGAAGTATTGCTGGCCGTTGCAATGCTTCTGTTGATCAGATAGTTCATAAGGTATGCTAAATAACCGTAATAGTTGACACACCGTTTTCCTGGTTTTCCTTTCTTGGGCTTTGGCGAGGGTGTATTCTCATCTCTAGTAAAATAATCAACCAAATGGAACGGGGCACAAAACCACACCTACTCAGTGGTCTCTTTACTTTCACCATCGCTGCTGGAAGAGATTGGTCAGAAACAGTTACCGTTCAAGTAACCAGCACTTACATCTCCTCAATATCACTGTGAACATAAACTGGCTTGCCTTTGTAACCAAGCTTGCTGCTTTGCCTGCTAATCGGAGATGGTGGTAAGTAAATAAAGTATCACAGAAGAGGATAAAAAAATGTTACGGTGCAGCCGGAGAGGACCCAGTGCTGGAAAGCTTCTTCGGAGGCATATGGATGGGAGATGAGAACGACGAGTGTGACAAAGAACCCTGCCAGTGTCCAAGGACTCCAAGACTAAATAAATCATAGCGGAACGAAATAGGCACGAAATGTTCTTCTGATATATTCCAAAGAAAATTCCATGCCCTGTCGATCTCACCAGCCCTGTCAAACAAAATAGGACTCTGATTCTAAATTGTAGCGGAATGAAACAGGCACAAAAAACTGATACATTCTAGAGAAAACTCCCTCTGATTTCTCCCTCAGAACTGAACAGCCCAGTTTCAACTGTTCAACAGCTCAGCCTGCCTAAATGTAGTTGGAATTCCAGGTATTTCCATCAGAAATAGGCAAGCACAGCCGACATGCATATCATACAGGAGTAGTCCTCTACATTTTCTCTCCGATGTCTTTGAAAATACCAGATGTAGAAGATAATTTGTACTTATAAAGATACATACTTGTTCAAATTCAACAACCTTCTGATGTATTTTCGAAAAAGAAAATTCCATCACTTCCTCTCCATGCCCCATGGTGCCTTGTGGTGCCTCTCTATAGCCCTTTAATTCTTTGACAATACCAAATGCAGAAAATACTGGTGCTTTGTTGATCAAAAAAATAAATTTCACTGGCTCTATAGAACAGACGGGTACCGTACAAATGGGTGTTGTGCCTTACGACAGGATCCAATATAATTGAATTCATGATAGAAGGCTGAATGTAATAGACTCATTTTTATCTATGCGATGCCATTAACAAGGTTACCAATTACAAAGTTCCACCAACAGGCACAACAACATGTCTTTTCGAAAAGAGCCATGTCATTTTAATAAGTACCCCAGAAAAGCACCAGGGCCTTGGCCTTGGTCTTCTTTACATGAGATCATGGAACCTGAGCTTTGCATATCTAAATATAGTTTAAAATTCCAGGAATTTCAATTAGAAATAGGCAAGCACCGGGTGTAATTACCGCATTGAAGTAGTCCTCAGTAAGTTTCTGCCTGAACTCAACAGCCATGAATCAATTCTACGACCACAAAGCAGCTGGTGAGAGAGAACCGTTGTTGTCAACTATATTCATCAAGTCTTATAAATTCCTAAATGACAGCCGAATCCCTTGAGTCTTTCTCAACGTTGGCATACGAAGGAAAGCACTGCCAGAGGTATTTGAGTGCGTTCAACAAGGCATGTGTTCTGTCCCATATAGCCTATGATGTTTTGAACCGTGTATTAGGAGAATGGCTTACACTTGAAAGCCAAAACCCAGTACAATCAAGCCATGGCACAATACGAACTTGTACAGGAATTAGACGGAAAAGAGATGGAGGAAATCATACTTCGGCTTACTGGAATCATTGCTGAGTGTGACTTACCCCCAGTCAGCCGACTTCCAAGGTGAGCGCTACCTGGCTATATCAAAATCTTGGAGACCTGACTTGCAAGTCTTTGATAGTTCCGAAGCCAGGGTCAAATTTCTACGACAACATGTTACTTTAACAGGGCTAAATTCACCTGGATTCGACTTGGCTATGGAGAATATCCAGACCATCCACGCCATATTTGCCAAGGGTATCAGTCCCTTCAAACTCCAACCTTGGACACCTGGTACATTTTCGGGATATGCGACGGTTGAAGCGCACAAAAGATACTTTACAAGTGCAAAACTTGCTATTCACTCTGACATTGTTCCCTTTGGTCCTCTCATTGATCCCCATGGTGTTTTGGCATCTGTAGATCAAAGTCGATACTTTCACACCACTGCCGATGACGTCGGATATTTTTCCAGGCTTGTGACCACTGACAAAAAATACAAGTGAGTACACAACTTTCTCTGCAATGCAAACTCAAGGAAACATGTAGGTACGAACATACCACACCAACCAGCTTTGTTCCTGGTGTGATAGTGGACCTTTGGCTCTCATTTCGTGCATTTTGTCCCAAGGAAGATAAGACTTTCAAGCTCGGTTTGGTACTTCAGTCAATGGCTCTCATTGACAACAAATTCGCAGAGGTGTGTGGACTACTCTTGTTATAGTTTCTCATTATAACTTATTTTATAAAGGAGGCTTCAAAGACACTTTTGAAATCCCAGCGTCTTCAGGTCAAAGTGTCATCAAAAATTCGGAAAAGAGGTGTAGCATTTACTGATGATGAGGATGAGGCTGACAAGGCCTCCAATGTGGATTAAAATTTATAGCTCACCGTTATTCAATTTTCATGAGTTTTTGTACCGACTTATTTCTAGACTATACAAATTTTTTTTCTTGTCCGCCTGAGCAGTGTTTGAACTCATAAATTATGTATTTATGGAAATATTTGAGGACATGCTCTACAAAAACTAGTTCATTCATGATTTTTGTCAGAAGAAGTGATTTGGGGTCCAAGGTGGGGGGATGGGGGGCGGCAGGGGGGTATGAGAAGGAGAGGGTCAGTACAACTCAATGGCAAGCATTGAACCACTTCTGGGGCCATACTTACAGTCCATTGGGTCCCCCCTAACTGCTCCCGGTGCGATTTAGCGGTCTGTCGTCTGGGGGTAGAGATCTGGTGTGTGAGGGGGTATGAGGAGGAGGGGGTCAGTATGACTCAACAGGAAACATCGTACCACTTTTGGGGTGATCCCTACACTCCATTGGGTCACCCCTAACTGCTCCCCATGCGGTTTGGCAGTCCGTCGTCTGGGAGTAGAGATCTGGGATGTGGGGGGTATGAGGAGGAGGAGGTCAGTATGGCGAAAGGGGAAACATCGTACCACTTTTGGGGTGTTCCCTACACTCCATTAAGTCCCTCCTGATTACTCCGTGTGTGGATTGGCCGTCCGACTGCAGGGGGTAGAGATCTGGTGTATGGGGCATGAGGAGGAGAGGGTCAGTAAAACTCAATGGGAAGCATCGAACCACTTCTGGGGGCATACTTACAGTACATTGGATTCCACCTGACTACTCCTGGCTTGCTTTTGTAGTCCATGATCCAGGGGTAGAGATCTGGTATGTTGAGACGGAGGAGGAGAGTGTGACTGTTTGTGACAATTTCCTTTTTCGATCAAATTCCGCGTCATACAAATTTTTTTTCTCATCCATTGGAGTGGTTTTTGATTTTTTATGACCTCAAGGTAAATCCTATATTGCTGAAAATATTTGAGGACAAAATTCAAAGGATCAAGTTCATTCATGATTTTTCCCAAAAAAAACGGGTTAGAAATGCAGAATTTGGCTCTATGGTCGATTTCAAACATTAATTAATTAATTAATTAATTACTGACGAACTGCCATATATCCTGGACTCATAAGAACGAGTCTTCCAAAAATGGAAGAACTCGTAATTATCACCCCAATAATCTTCCTGATCACAATGAAGGACCATATTCATCAATATTGGATCTAGAACGAATCCACAGTACACGGGAGGAACAGGATTCAATTATAGATCGTGTGGAGACTCTCGAGGACATTGCATACTCTCGCTTTGGTTTTGTGGTTCCTATTGGTATCCCTCCTGAACCCAAGACAAGCATAAACTGGATAACAATCAAAAATTCACTTGGTTTTCATTGGAAAGATTCTCCTCCTCCATCAAAGGATGTTCATAATGCTATGGTGGCCTTTTTTAGTCATCTAGCATCAGCCAAGTCCATCAATAATATGCCCTCTGGGTTATATGACATTCTACAAGATGATGCCCCTGTACATGATGGCAAGGTCCATATTCATCGGGAGACTTTGGGACACCAGGATTATTATATCCTTTGGCCAAAAAATGCTCCACCTTATCCTTTTGAGCTTGGCCTCACCAGTGCCACAGCAGTACTTGAGATCCTGCGCAATCAATGGGGCCCCAAACTTCCAGATATTGCACACCAGCTGTTGGTGAGAGGTATCACATTCAACACGTTTATTCAAGGTGATCCTCGCCCTCCCACACCAGAGAGATTGGTTCCCCGTTTTACAGGTCTTGGCTATCGTCCAGAAGGCTACAAACCAGATCATATTGACTATGCTGCATATGAACTGCGGTGTGATCGTCTAATATCTTCTCCACGTGGTCGAGCTGCTCTGTTACGGGGTGGCATCATTGCTCGTCTTGCAAGAGAAACAACCAATGTTGAGGATGTATGTCATGGACCTTCTGAACAGGTTTTCTGTAATGGAAAAGTCTTGTTCAACTACCAGTCTCCTTCTTCTGGATACTGGGATGATTATCTGACTATAGATGAGGTGGATATTATCTGTGGTGTTTACAGGGTGGACACAGGTGAATAATTATTTTACACCCATATCTCCATGTAAACTTAGCAATTTCACAGGTCAGCATGATCAGACCACGGATATTTCATGGTGGCCGAAACCCGCAGCTTGGAAAGTATCCGGTTTGTATGTTGGTCATTGGTCACAAGATTGTGAAATGTGGTTTCAAAAGCGTCTTGAAGACATCAAGTCAGGGCAGCATGCTGATTTGCGGACAAGTAGCAAATGGAAAAACTCCCTCAAGCTTTGGAAAACAGTGGCTAGCACCAATGAAAAGCTTGCAGGACAATTTCTTTTAAATTTAAATCTGTAAAATATATACATTGACTATGTTTTTTGTATGCACACCCTTTTGTTTTTGTAATAATTAATATTGGTACTTTTCAGTATTACTTATATCAACAGTGTTGACAATGAATGAAAATTCTCAGTATTGAACTAACAAAAACAGCAATGGCAAAACAAGAGTCACAAGACAAGAGATGAAGGTGACAACAACAAAAGTAGACAACAACAAAGAAAATAATGATGGCCCAGATGCCCCACCATCTCTCTCATGATAATCATATCTAGACAGACAAGAAACAAGGTGTGGGGGGTATACATTAGCTGTGTGTGGTCAAAAAGGGCTGGGAGAGGGTGTCCTAGTGATTGACAAAAGGGGGGTGGGGTGGTTGGACAGGTGTGGGGTGTACATGAGCTGTGGGTGGTCTAAAATGGGGTGGGGTGTCCTGGTGGTTGAAAAAGAGCAGTGGTGGTTGGGAGATGGTGGTCTTGAAAACCCAGGACTGCTCATTTTCAACACACATGTTTTCAATCTGAATAGGACATGGGGGGTCTAATCAAATGTACCTCAATGTTAAAACAGTTATAGCTCCACAACCGCTGAACCAAATGGAGATTTGAAGCTATGGAAAGGAAACCCTTGAAAAGATCTCCAAGATGGCTCTGGATGTGTAGGATGAAGACACAAGATGAGTGAAATCCAGCTTTGAAAAAAGTAATGTACTTTGTCCTTTATGAGAGCTTTGACAGCAAATATTGTTGGTGAACAACACCAAGAATCAGGCTAGGACAACCGCAGAGGCAGTTTATATTGTCTGGGACTTCCAAAACATTTGTTGGGCTAGCAGGTAAAGCAGAAAGCCAAAAGCAATGGACAATGCTGACATGTCCATATTTGTGCAAGTTGTAACATTTCAATTATCAAATTATTAATAAAGAATATGCCTGCTGAATGAGCAGAAAGTGACTAGCAAGGGCATTGAGGTGATCTCTTGCTTGTCACTTTCCGTTACAAATATGGACTTATGTATTTATTATAATTACAAGTTCTTCCATTTATGGAAGACTCGTTCTTATGAGTCCAGGATATATGGCAGTTCGTCAGTAATTAATTAATTAATTAATTAATGTTTGAAATCGACCATAGAGCCAATTTCTGCAATTTTACTTCAATTATTTCGAGGAAAATCAGGAATAAACTAGACTTTCTGAATTTTGTCCTCAAATATTTTCATGAATATAGAATTTATCTTGAGGTTGTGAAAAATCAAAAACCGCTCAGATGGAGCAGAAAAAAAATTTGTATGATGCGGAATTTGATCCAAAAAGGAAATTGTCACATTCAGTCACACTGTCCTCCTCAGTCTCAACACCCCAGATCTCTACCCCCCGAAGTCGGATGGCCAAATCCTGTGGGGATCAGTTAGGGGGAACCCCATGGAGTATAGGAATAGCATCAAACATGGTACGATGTTTCCCGTTGACTCATGGTGCCCCCCTCCTCCTCATCCCCCCCACATCCCAGATCTCTACCCCCTGACGTCGGACGGCCAAACCCTGTTGGGACCAGTTAGAGGGGACCCAATGGAGTGTGGGAATAGCATCAAACATGGTTCGATGTTTCCCGTTGACTCATGGTGCCCCCCTCCTCCTCATCCCCCCCCACATCCCAGATCTCTACCCCCAGATGACGGACCGCTGAACGGCGTGGGGAGCAGTTAGGGGTGATCCATTGGAGTGTAGGGATCACCCCAAAAGTAGTCCGGTGTTTCCCCTTGTTCCATACTGACCCCCTTCTCCTCATACCCCCCACATCCCAGATCTCTACCCCCAGACAACGGACCGCTAAACGGTGTGGGGAGCAGTTAGGGGTGGCCCATTGGAGGGTAGGGATCACCCCAAAAGTAGTTCGATGTTTCCCCTTGTTCAATACTGACCCCCTTCTCCTCATACCCCCCACATCCCAGATCTCTACCCCCAGACGACGGACCGCTAAACGGTGGGGGGAGCAGTTAGGGGTGACCCATTGGAGGGTAGGGATCACCCCAAAAGTAGTTCGATGTTTCCCCTTGTTCAGTACTGACCCCCTCCTCCTCATACCCCCCCACACACCAGATCTCTACCCCCTGACATCGGACGGCCAAATCGAGTGAGGACCAGTTAGAAGGGACCCAATAGAGTGCAGGGATAGCACCAGAAGTGGTACGATGCATCCCGTTGAGTTGTGCTGGCCCCCTCCTCTTCATACCCCCCACACACACCAGATCTCTACCCCACAAACTCAGATGGCCAGAAGTCAGTACTGACATGGAGTTCCATTATATTCCTTAGTTTTCCTAGCTGTGTAGCATAGAAGGGTGGCCGTCTGGGCCATGGAAGGTGTGATTGTGCAGTCTGTGCATGATCCTCTTCCACCCTTCTAAAATCAACTGAGGGAGATGGCTGTTTGGGCCATGGATGGTGTGGTTGTGCAGTCTGCGCATGGCCCTCCTCCAGTCTCCAATATTATTCACCAGAGGGGGCAATCTGTGCCATGGGAGTCGTAATGATGCAGTCTGTGCACCATTCACTTCCACCTTCTGGAGGTGTGCTGTTGAGGGCAGTCTCTCTGGACCCTTTGATGACTCGAGACCGGGACTTCATCGGACCTCCCTTGAGACTTGTCCAGAGGGGCACTGAGTGAAATTAAAAATAAGGGTGGTCTCTCTGGACCCTTCAATGACTCGAGACTGGGACTTCGTCGGACCTCTCTTGAGACTTGTTCAGAGTGAAATTAAAAATAAGGGCAGTCTCTCTGGACCCTTTGATGACTTGAGACCGGGACTTCATCGGACCTCCCTTGAGACTTGTCCAGAGGGGCACTGAGTAAAATTAAAAATAAGGGGTCTCTCTCTGGACCCTTTGATGACTTGAGACCAGGTCTTCATCAGACCTCCCTTGAGACTTGTCTGGAATTGTCAGAGTTTTATTCAATTTTCTTGAAAATCACATGATATTTGTGCAAATAATGTTTATTCCATTAAATAAGGTGTTATATATACAACAAAAAGATGGTCAATGTGTAGACTCAGGTGTTGTCAAAAGAGACATGGGAGGGGGCATCTTTGTGGTGTTTAGAGAGCCAACAGCAAACCAGAAAACAAATTGACATGTCAAAGAATGGTTAGTAAGATTTTCCCATGTGATAAGGTTGAATAACTTATGAGTGCAGACAAGAAGGTTTGGTTTCACGATAGTATGACTACAGGCAATACTTGTTCACATGAAGGCATACTTAATATAATATCTGATGCTGAAGTTAGATTTTGCAGAGACAAAAATCCTGTGCTGGCAATATATGCTTGAAGGTATCTGTGTGGATGGGTGGGTGGTTGGTCTAATTGTAGTTCAAATTTGCATAAAATAAGAGATGATTGGATTGAGTAGATTTATAACAACTTTGGCACTATAAGGCATTGGCATGGGTAACCCATGGGTTTTTTTTGGCAACCCATATCCAACCTGCCAAATTACCCATACTTGCCGTCGGGTATGGGTTATCCATAGGTTTACCCCATGGGTTTAGTGGGATATGTCTATATTAAGTAATATTTACTAAAATACATTAATTATTTAATTAATATGAGGCAGGGGTAGGGGGAGAGTGGGAAATGGGGAGTGGGAGAGGGAAGGAGGAGAGTGGGAGAGGGAATGGGGGAGAGTGGGAGAGGGGAGGCAGAGGGGGAGGGGGAGAGAGAGAGGGTACCAGCCATGGGACTGTTGTCTCCATCATCCTTGTTCTCATTGTCCTCATTGTCCTCATCCCCATTGGTGTTGTTGTTATCTCCATTGTTGTTGTTGTTACCATCATTGTTGTCATTGTCCCCATCATTGTCCTCATTGTTCTTGTCCTTGTCTGTGTCCTTGTCCCTGTTCTTGTCATCCTCATCATCTCATTGTCCTCATCCTCATCCTCATTCTTGTCATTGTCATGGTGGTGGTGATGGTGGCCGTTCTTGTCCTTGTCCTTGTTGTTATCATCTTTGTGTTGTCTGCTAAGAGGGTGATGGTCTTGCCATCATTATTGTCCTTGTTGGTGCATGTAGTTTGTTGGTGCTGGGTGACACATGGGTTGGTGGGTTTTGTCTGGGTCAGAAATGCATGACTGCCTTTGTTGAGGTATGACCTAGTGACCAAATAAGTCACATGGTCCATGCGCCATTTCATGCCTATATAAAAAGGCCCAAAATCCTACTTCAATCCCTCAATATAAAATAAAATACATAGTATTTAATTAATAGGGTAGTTCTGTTTGGCACCCCGGGGTGCACCTAACTTCCCATGCACCCTTTGCCTTATATAGTGGTAGCTAAGTGAAATATTTTCAATGAATCAATTTGAACTCAAGTACTACTGGTGATAAAATAACAGAAAAATTATGGCTCTGTGATATGAAGGCTAAGATGTCCAACAGTTGATTTTTATCAAAACATGTTTAGTTAATGCTTAAACATAAGCACAAATTCTGGATAAGTCAATTATTTCAGCAACCATGTAATAGAACCAAAATACTATTTTTATACAAGTATCTAGACATGTAAGCCTACTAAATGCAATTTCTCTAGAATTTTACAACCAACAGGAGTTGAGTGAAAACTGATTCATTAAAATTATCTTACTTAACGACCACTATATAAAGCAAAGGGTGCGTGGGAGGTTGGGTGCACCCTGAAGAGCCAAATAGAATAATTCTAATAATAACTAAAAAATTCAGTGTTAGACATGAATTCACAGGCTACCTGCAGGTTGACCACAGATCACAGGTTTCTCACGGGTTCCAATTTGGCTACCTGTACCTGAAAATGACAGACAAGTCAGAGGTACAAAACTCATGGGGGTCCATATACTCCTGCAGATGCCTAGGCACTATGGGTAGGAGTGGTGTGCTTAGTGTTACTCAATATGATTTATAATATCAATTCATGGTAAAGATATGAACTTTTGAAGAACTCGTTCATGCCATGCGTAGCACTGGCCCACTAAACAAGTAATAAATATTTTAATGATAATTAATTAATGCATTATGGTGGGATCCTGAGGGATAAAGATCCCCATCGCCTCATTTTCATCACGAACAAGGCCCAGGAGATGCAGACTGGCTGGGGGTGGTCGAAAACAGCCTGGGACGAGGTCTCCTGGTGGTGGAACCAATGGGGGTAGGGTTGCTGGGGCACATAGCGGAATCCTGGGGGATAAAAATCCCCTGACACCTGGTTTTCATTACAAACAAGGCTGAGGGGATGTAGACTGGCCAGGGGTGGTCAAAACCAGCCCGGGATGAGGTGTCCTGGTGGTGGAAAAAATGGGGGTGGGGCATATAGCGGGATGTTGAGGGATAAAGATCCCCTGATGCCTTGTTTTCATCACAAACAAGGCCCTGGGGATGTAGACTGGCTGGGGGTGGTCGAAAACAGCCTGGGATGAGGTGTCCTGGTGGTGGAAACAATGGGGGTGGGGCACATAGCGGGATGCTGAGGGATAAAGATCCCCTGATGCCTCGTTTTCATCACGAACAAGGCCCGGGGGATGTAGACTGGCTGGGGGTGGTCAAAAATGACCTGGGATGAGGTGTCCTGGTGCACATAGCGGGATCCTGCCTGAGGGATAAAGATCCCCCGTTGTCTTGTTTTCATCTTGAACAAGGTGCAGGGGATGTGGACTAGCCATAGGTGGTTGAAAATAGCTCAGGACGGGTCATCTTCATGGTGGAAAAAGTGAGGGTGCGGTTGCTGGGGCACATAGCAGGATCCTGAGGGATAAAAATCCCCCGTCACCTCGTTTTCATCGCGGACAAGTTGTGGGGATGTAGACTGGCCATGGATGGTCGAAAATGGCTCGGGACAGGTCTTCCTTGTGGTGGAAAAAGTGACGGTGGGGTTGCCAGGGCACATAGCAGGATCTTGAGGGTTAAAGAGCCCCCATTGCCTCATTTTCATCAGGAACAAGGTGCGGGGGATGTAGACTGGCCGTGGGTGGTTGAAAACAGCCTGGAACGCGGCATCCTGGTGGTGGCAAAAGTGAGGGTAGGTGGGCAAATGGAGGAAGCGAGTGGTCTCAGGACCATGCAACCTGTCATTTTCAACACAGATGAGGTACAGGGGGTGTAGACATCAGTACCAGAACAAAGCAAGTAAAACTACATACATACCTTTGAGGCCCAAGCAATCTTGTGGTTGAGCAATAGAAGCTCTTGCGCTCAAACACTTCACCGTGTAAATTCCAGACTCCACATGAATTTCAGCCACAACTCTGGACCACCCTTCCTTGTTTGCATTCTAGAGACTCAGATTTCACATTTCACAGCTGCCTTAAGTGGGCAAAAGTGTACCATACATACACTAGAATATAGCTAAAAATCACCACATTTTCTGTTGCAGTATTCCACTAGTTGTTGTGCACATACTGATTTGGATAGCAGAAAATGGCTTACAGGTAGTTCAAATCATACCAGATCTGGTCCATAATTATTTTCCAGCAGGACAGTGCCCATCACATGCTCCTTGTCAAATTTGGTGATGGTCCATGCAGTGTGCAAGCCAATAGAGGCTCTAAATTCTGGCAGGAAACCAGTCAAACAGGAATTTGAACTCAGTTGCCATATTGGGACACATTTTTCCCTCAGTCCCTGAGATGAATCACCTAGATGGCTGAAAACCGGGTTTATAAGAACGAGTTTTCCATAAATGGAAGAACTTGTAATCAAGCAGGCAACTACTGGTGGCTACTTATTGGCTGAGAAAGCAAAGTTTGATCAGATATCCCAGAGATTAATGGATGTTGATGTTGGTGTTCTGAATTACATTTCCAGAAAGATGGAAGAAGATGAATAAGTCAAACCTGATACTGATGAATAAAAGCTTTGTTTTCAACTGATTAAAGACATTGACCATGTTGGTAGTCATGTACAAGGATCATTGACAAATAAGAAATATATGAGAAATGAAATCTGGTCACTAATGTCATTCTGTGGAGCCCCATCTTGGTTTATCACCTTTTCACCTGCAGATATTATGCATCCAATATGTTTATATTTTGCTGACATTAAGGAAGAGTTTTCTCCAAACTTGCGAGAATATGATGAGAGATACAGACTGATTGCACAAAATCCAGTAGCTGGTGCAAGATTCTTTCATTTTATGGTCAAGTTGTTTATCAAACATGTGCTTGGAGTTGGCTCCAATCACTCTGGATTTTATGGAGACACAAATGCATATTATGGTACTGTTGAACAGCAAGGACAGTTAACTCTTCACATGCATATGATGCTATGGCTCAAAGCAAGCTTGTCACCACAAGAGATCAGAGATAGAATCATGGATCCTAATTCAAACTTCCAAAAAAGGTTTGTAGAATATCTTGAAAGTGTTCACATTGGAGAATTTATAACTGGTACAATGGATGAAGTGAAAGCCAAAGTCAATGCTCAATCAGTCAAAAAAGATTACAAGGATCCAACTCAAACCTTGCCTGAAATGCCACCTCCTCTGTGCAATGACAAACATAAAGACATGAATGATCGAGCTGAATGCATTGAATGCAAGAATGTTGAATCATGGTGGGACCGATTCAAAAACACTGTGGATGATTTGATACTTCACTCCAATGTTCATAATTGTGGTAGATATAAGTCTAATGCTGAGAAAGTCAACAGAAAAGACAGACCCACTCGCATGAACAAACATGGAAAATGCAAAGCTAGATTTCCAAGACCATTGTTTGAATCCACTCAAGTTGATCCAAAGACTGGTGCACTGAATGTGAAAAAAGGTGAAGCATGGATCAACACATTGACCCCACTTGTAACATTTTTATTACGCTGCAATTCTGATATCACAAGTCTTTTATCTGGCACTGCAATCAAGGCCATTGTGGCATACATATCTGACTATATAACCAAACCAGGGCTGAAAACTTATAGCATATTTGATACTATCAGAAGTGTATTTGACCAAAATTCTGAGATGCTTGGTGGTTCAATGCAGAGAAAAGACAAAGCTAGAAAATTAATCACCCAAATCATCAATTCACTAACTGCCAAACTGGAGATTGGTGGACCTATGTCAGCTCTATATTTGCTAGGCAATCCTGATCATTACACCAGCCACAAGTTTATTCCTGTCTATTGGAAAAATTATGTTAGAGAAGTTTTGAATGCTTGGAGAACAGATGGAAATATAGAAATGTCAAGTGAGCCAGAAAGAGTAGTACTTCGAAATCAGCAAGGCACATTTGTTGGAACATCAATGGTGCATGATTACATTTACAGACCTGAAATATTTGAGGATGTCAATCTGTATGAATGGATTCAATGTGCCAAAAAAGTTAAAATCCAGACAAACACTGCTGACACCGCACTATTTTGGGGGATGCAAAATGATTGCAAAATGATTGGGAGCTTGTTAAAATTTTGCATATGATTTTAAGCCATGCAAAATCCAATTAAAATTTCACACATAATAACCTGTGAAATTCTATTTAAACATAAAGATTTGCGGGGATTTATCTCGGCACAAAATTAATGAAATTCAAAAGTATTGCTTTAAGTGAAAATGTAGATGAAAGTGAAAGTTTTCCCACACCTTGTCAGCCGTCGAAATAGTTGCAAAAAATATCAAATTCAATCAATTTTGCAAGATGTCAAAATCTTGTTTATTCAACCTCACCAAATGCAGAATTTTGATGAAGGATTTTGCAAGTCACAACATTCCATATTTCACAATAAGATTTAGTCATTGCAAAATATTTCGGAAATAAAGCATTTTGCATGGCCCACAATGCTTCGCACACTCAAGTGTGTCACTTATTACACACTCAGCACACACTTAGGGGGCACTTGATGTAGAAAAAATTTAATTTACAGCGCGACTGATACAAAAATTGATAAAAAATCATAGCCCCTGGGCTTGGAGGAAAGCAGCGGAAAACTTCGACGTGGCTTTCTTGAACTTGCAAGTTTTGTGGAACCCCCGCATCCGATCTCGCCATTGATTTTGAGGAAGCGGTGGTTCCCCCTGATCAATTCTGGCCCGCCACGTCTGGTAACTTTCTTCGGCCAGCTCAGTCCAGCGCCCATAGTTTTCTCCACTCCACTTATACGTCGAGGGTAGGGGGAACCAAGACACTAAGGCGGTCTGGTCACCATGGCCTAACAGGATACAGATCAGACCTGGTAAAGTAGGAGCATTACTGGTAGAAATGTACCTGTGTAACAGATATAGGTGCCACAAACTAAATGAATCTCCTCCTCACTCAAGTCATCATCCCACAGATGACTGGCTGCCGTTGATCTTCCACTGAAAACCCATCCCTATGCAGGAGTACCGAGGACGATGGACCTTGTAAAATGGTTTCGAAGCTGGTCTCCTGGACAGCCAGCCGCCACAAGATTCCCCCCTGGAGCAGTGTTGCTCGACCCCCACGGCCACCCAAGACCACAGCCCGCTGGTGCAGATAAGCATCATAGTCTCTTTTTGAAAATTTGTACCCAGAGAGTCGAAAAGGAACTATCAAGGGGTCAGAGGACCGTGAACGGAGAATGTCCCTTAGGGGCTGAAGGGTTCGGAATTGGATTCCTCTCTGTAGCAGGTTTCAAGTGATATCAAGTTCGTGATACCCAGCATCCAACCTACAGATGTAAAGCACATCAGCAGGTTCTGGGACCACGATCTTCCAGGGGACTGTCGCAGCACCTCCAAAGTCGAAGATATAAAGACCAGACGGAAGATGGCGAAGGCGTTTGATGCAACCCGTGAGGGCCAGAGGCTGGCGGCTGTCCCGGTCCAAGTCCCACAAAGACTTTATCGGTTGCCAACCCGAGGCAAGGGTTTGAACAAAATTGAAGGCCACCACACCGATGTCAGCCTTGAAGATGGGATCATCCCCTCGCTTCAATCCAACCACACGCAGGACATCCTGCACGGCCTGGAGTTCCATACAGTCAGTGTGGCTGGGAACCAGGACAGGCAGGACGAATCCATGATGCATGGATAGCAGGTGCACAATTTCATACATGTCAGGCAACTCATCTGCTGACTGCACGTCGTCTGCGATGGGGGGTGGTGATGGCGACCTCTGAATTCGGATCGGGGGGTCATGATCTGGATCCGATTGAATGCACTCCTCTTGATGTGGTCCCCAGAAATCCTCGTCGTGACTGTCGACTTCGTCATCATCCCTGTCATCTGGCCCGAACTCCTCGCAGCAGTCCCATTCATTCCAGAAAGCGTCATACCGTCACTGGTTCGCACCGTAGTTCTCCAAATTTTCTGCTCTCGCTCGCTGAAGGACCGCCTTGCGCACCAGCTTTGAAGGAATCTCGTCACTTGGGGCCCATTCAAACACTTTGGCGCTGACAGTGGGTGGGTTACGTTCACGATTCAACCGAGTCTGACAGGCCGAGGGGGTTTCATTCCCCAGCTTCTGAGCGTTCAACTTTTCGCGCTCAGCGAAGAATTCCTTCCAGGTCGGGTGGGCCTTGGCGGGACGGGCGTCAGACGTATCTGGCGTTGCATTGTCCGGTGAAGAAACTGAGGGCGTCCGGGTGATAAAGGTAGTGGCCTCTTGTAATTTATGAGGCGGGGGAGCTAAACTAGCCAGCGAGGACTTCCGGTGGAGAGCTTGTACCTCATCGGCTCCCCAAGGATACCAAACGGGGACGTAGTAGTGACAGAACCATTCCACAGCTGGTTGCATTTTTTCAAGATCCAATATATCCAGGAAGACTCCCACGCGGGGGGCGAATGGTGAAAAGGTGCGCACAGAAGACGTGGCCACCCCAGCAAGCCAAGGCTGGTCCAAGCCAGCCTCTGCCAGCTGGGTAAACCAGTCTGGGATGGGAGCATCGGGGATCTGTGACTCTCCTACTGCAATCAGAAAGGAGAGGCCGGCCATGAGGATGACGAACCAATCCCTGGATATGATGGCACGCTGTCGTGCAATGTAATGACTTCGTTGCCGTTGCCCATATCCCCAAGCGGAGGGGCTCCAAGGTAGTAAGATTGTAGCAGGATATTTCTTCGCCAACACGCAGATCGCGTACTTTAACTTTTGCTGGAGCCGGAACCAACTGCTGGTGAGGGAGGCACTGACATAGAATCCCCCCTCATCCCTCTCAAGGGGCGGGATGTGGGCGAGGCGGTCAAACGGATAGCCGACGAATGAGGGGTGCATGGGCAAGAAACTCAAATACCCGTACGCCGCGGTCCACCACCGGGGGTGTTGGTACTCCTCCAGGTGACGGGATGATCGGACATGGAAAATACCGCTGGTGAGGAAATGGGGTGGTTTGGGTGGAGGTGGAGATATGCTGCAGGAGGAATTGGGGGAGTAATAAAGCACCCTGTTGAAGAGGTGCGCCCATCCTTCGGAGTGGTCCAGCGGCCGTGGTGGTGCAGACATGACGTCCAAACGACCAAGATGCGGGTTGAGGTAGTGGATGGCGGGGAAGGTTAGCAAGGGGATGGAAGGAAGCGGGTGACGTGTCTGGGAACCCAAAACACGTTAGGGTGCGTGTCTGGAGACAAAGATCGTGAGCTCAGGAGCAGGACTTCAGCCTAGTAGCTGCTGCGTCTCGAAGCTCGCGGTCCACTCGGTCCCAGGGTTGATCCCTGAGTGGCCCAGCGAGCGGTGAGAGGCCGGCAAGAAGAAAAGGACTCACGCAGGAGGAATGGAGCGAGAAGACCAGTCCTAGGACGCCGAAGCCGCGTAGGGAGGAATCCGGGGGTGCTGACGCATCTGGAAGCCCAAAAGACGCTTGAAGACCAGCCCTAGGACGCTGAAGCCGCGTAGGGAGGAATCCGGGGGCGCTGACGTGTCTGGGAGCCCAAAACACGCTTGAAGACCAGTCGTAGGACGCCGAAGCCGCGCAACGAGGAATCCGGGACAAGCACTGAGGGTAAAGGAAGTGAGCAACGTGTCTGGGAACCCAAAACACGTCAGGTAGACGATGGAGGAGGTAGCGGGCGCGTGTCTGGGAACCCAAAACACGCTGAGGAGGAGGACAAAAAAAAAAGCCCCAATAAGGCGAGCCCAACCAAATAAAGACAAATAACCAAAAAAGGTCACAACACCAAATCGCCTGCTAAGTCTTCTTCATCAGCGTCTTATGGGTTCCCAGAGACGCTGAGCCTACCACTCTTTCCCTCGTCTTTTGGGTTCCCAGAGACATTCATCATTCACTCCCGTTGAATTGCCGAAGCCGCTGGCCTTACGCCCTCGCTCACCAAGTCTTCGGCGTCTTATGGGTTCCCAGAGACGCTGAGTCGGCTCCTCACTCCCTCATCTGTCGCGTTGCCTGGGAACGTTCACCATTCGCCCTCCTCGGGTCACTCTGAACGCTGGCCTTACGTCCTTGCTCACCAAGCCTTCGGCGTCTTATGGGTTCCCAGAGACGCTGAGTCGGCTCCTCACTCCCTCATCTGTCGCGTTGCCTGGGAACGTTCGCCATTCACCCCAATTGAATCACTCAAACCACTCTCCTTACATCCCTCTTTTGCCTCAGCCATGCAAGTGCTTCATCTTCATGTCATGCACTTCAGTACAAGTCATTCTACGCCTCCACGATCTCTGGTGTTTCAATCCCCTCCTTCAATGATCACCTTTCTCAGTCCCAAGAGTTGCCTAAGTTTGTCTTTGTCCATGTTGGTGAATGGTGTCCATGGGTCTTCGAGTTTCTTCTCGAAGACGGGGATTTTGTGCAATTCGAGGCTCTCCTGAATGACGGCGGCGATCGATCCTGCACCCTACCCACGCTGTCAGATCAAGCAAGAGCAAGATGGATCAAATGTACCTGCACCAATGACGGCGTCCAAAAATTTGACGTCAGGTATAGAATCAAGAACAAAACCAACCCATTTAGCATGACCAACCGGTCTGAGAGTGTATCGTCCGCCTTCTTACGTTTATTGGTGGCCTGCTTGGTCTGAGACAGTGAGTACTGAGTGCATATGGGTATACATGGATACTTACTGGTTTCTCCCAGATGCATATGTTGAAACAATTTTCTGATGAGCCGGAGGCAATGAGATGACGCTCAGGAGAGGAGACGGCCTGAATCCAATCCAATGAAGAGACTTAAATTGACGTCTTATTGGTTTACATACCTCAACTGTCTGAACCAACACCTGGCCTGAATTTATCTCCATTCGTTATTGCTGTGCAGTTTGACTGATGAACAACTCACCTCTGTCGTGACGCAAGGTCTGAACCACCCCTTCCAAATTTGTGTTGAAGAGGTAGACTTTACCGTGATCACTTCCACATGCGACCACATTGGCCTACTCAGCGAAAACCCCCTTCTTCATGTATCTTCGAGTGACTGCCACGCTGAAGGATCGCACAGGAGAAGTCCGAGTTATGTTATATAAATCAAATCCCGTGCTCAAGTTGTCAACGAGGATGAATTTTTCTGATGGGCAGACACTAGCATTCCCTCTATGGAATTCACCTCAGTTTGCGGGACGTTTTTCACATCAGATCACTCACATGCCGGACTTTAACACCTTGGACCATTTCTTGACGGACGTCTCTGCATCTCGACAGGAACTAGACACACGAGGATCAGCAGCACGCCGTGGTCAGTATATATGTTCACTCACACTTCTCCTGACTCCAAACTGAATACCAATAGGTTCTGATAGCCGCTCGTGAAGTGGATAGCGCGAGGGATGGTCACGTCCAGCAAGTGCTTATTCCATAGGCTAGTGAGAGTGCCTATATTTACCTCAGCATTCTTTCAAAATTTCCTTTACTTGGAACTCACCGTTCTTTTCCAGGCAATAAACCTGAACCTGACCGTAGTGACTCGACATTGCGAGTTGGCTGCGTGTTGGATCAAATGCCAGGGCCTCGACGCTGTCACTAACAGCAAATGCGCGGGTGTTCGACAGCTCCAAGAACTTGCCCTGACCTTCATCAGTGCCACCGTTGAATGAAATGAGGGGTATACTCACCCCAAACCTGCTTTGGCGATATACTGACACCATTCCTCTTCCAGTTCCGAAGCAAAGTGTTTCGCCTGCGACTCCAGCTTCAGAAGCCAGCCACTTTATACAGGTGATTTGCCCCCACTTTCCTCCGTTGTCATGGATCACCTGGATACATTTGTATTTTTCTAAGATCCAAACCCGAACGGCTTCGTCGTCTCATACATCAAACGTCATCAGCATTTTGTTCCCAAGTCACTGGTCTCCTTACCTCCACTTGCAAGTTGTTCACCATCGTGAGCGAAGGCAAAGCAGTTGACGGCCGCAGTGTGGCCAGCAAGCCGTCTAGCTAGTCGATATTGCTGTCTGGAAATAAGGCAATGAATAAGCTTGGAGGAACCAGACGTACATCTTTTGGTGCAAAAATTTGATCCCAAATTTCTTGAATGGTTGACGGCATGAAAGAGTATTAGAATTTTCTGCACTGAGGGAGTATTCAGTATATATACTCAAAATATATAATTGTGTTCTCCATCCTTTTGTGAAGATGAACAATATCATTCTGTTGTGATGTCATGTTGGCACGCTTACGAGAACATAACAAGGACACAAATAGTTCACCATTTAGAGAAATATCATACATAGAACAACTCAAAGGGGAACAAGGACCTTAAATAATAAATAGAGACTCCACGAAAGTGCATCTCAGAAATAATGCAGACTGCTGGTATTATTCGCCGACATCTACCACTCATTACAGGGCGCATTATATTCACAACCCAGAGACTTCCTGACCCACCGATGATCACCCCACAGGTCAATTTTTACGCAGAAGAACGAGACTTGGCCTCCTTGGCAAAGGAACAAAGTGAATGCAGCGACGAAGCCATGTCGGAATTATCCGCTCTAGAAAGTGATGAGGAACCCATCAGCAGTCACAAAATCCCTAAACCACCAGGCGAGGCAGGCCGCCCAGGCAGTGGCGGTTACAACTTGAAGGACGTACTGGGATGGGCCAAGGCGGAATTTGACCAAGTGCAGGTAGCATGAATATCACATGATGAATTGAAAAAAAGGAGTTGACTTTGAGTCGTAGAAATATGTCTGCTCCCAAGCCAATGAGAAGCTGAACCGAGATAAAAGCTATGCACGTCAAAAAAACAGCGCGATACGTGCCATTTGTCTTCAAGTAAGCAACTAACCTCAGCTAAACTTGCACTCAGGAGCTCACACACTGCACAGGCTTCCAAAAAGTATCCGATTTTAGACCAATACGTCAGCCATTGGCCAGTCCGGTCTATGCTGAAACTTCACCTCAAGTACACCTCAGAGACGGCTCGACGCACGAAGGAGAAGGCCATCGCCAGGAAGGTGGAGCAAGTCATTGGAAAGGTGGTCGCCGCGAGAAAGGCCCTTCCCCAAAGGAAAGGAGCAGTGGCAGAGATAGACCAGGAGGACGAGGATGACGATGATGATGGCGATGGCGACGGCGACGACGGCGAGGAGATGGCTTAATTTCTAGAGATCATCATTCGAATTTCTACGATTGGAACTGGTATGGAGAACTGATGAACCCCGAGAAGAAAGAGCGGTCCGTTTCAGAACTAAGTCGAATTACGAGTTCTTCCATTTATGGAAAACTCGTTCTTATAAACCCGGTTTTCAGCCATCTGGGTGATTCATCTCAGGGACTGAGGGAAAAATGTGTCCCAATATGGCAACTGAGTTCAAATTCCTGTTTGACTGGTTTCCTTCCAGAATTTAGAGCCTCTATTGGCTTGCACACTGCATGAACCATCACCAAATTTGACAAGGAGCATGTGATGGGCACTGTCCTGCTGGAAAATAATTATGGACCAGATCTGGTATGATTTGGACTACCTGTGAGCCATTTTCTGCTATCCAAATCAGTATGTGCACAACAACTAGTGGAATACTGCAACAGAAAATGTGGTGATTTTTAGCTATATTCTAGTGTATGTATGGTACACTTTTGCCCACTTAAGGCAGCTGTGAAATGTGAAATCTGAGTCTCTAGAATGCAAACAAGGAAGGGTGGTCCAGAGTTGTGGCTGAAATTCATGTGGAGTCTGGAATTTACACGGTGAAGTGTTTGAGCGCAAGAGCTTCTATTGCTCAACCACAAGATTGCTTGGGCCTCAAAGGTATGTATGTAGTTTTACTTGCTTTGTTCTGGTACTGATGTCTACACCCCCTGTACCTCATCTGTGTTGAAAATGACAGGTTGCATGGTCCTGAGACCACTCGCTTCCTCCATTTGCCCACCTACCCTCACTTTTGCCACCACCAGGATGCCGCATTCCAGGCTGTTTTCAACCACCCACGGCCAGTCTACATCCCCCGCACCTTGTTCCTGATGAAAATGAGGCAATGGGGGCTCTTTAACCCTCAAGATCCTGCTATGTGCCCTGGCAACCCCACCGTCACTTTTTCCACCACAAGGAAGACCTGTCCCGAGCCATTTTCGACCATCCGTGGCCAGTCTACATCCCCACAACTTGTCCGCGATGAAAATGAGGTGACGGGGGATTTTTATCCCTCAGGATCCTGCTATGTGCCCCAGCAACCGCACCCCCACTTTTTCCACCATGAAGATGACCCATCCTGAGCTATTTTCAACCACCTATGGCTAGTCCACATCCCCTGCGCCTTGTTCAAGATGAAAACAAGACAACGGGGGATCTTTATCCCTCAGGCAGGATCCCGCTATGTGCACCAGGACACCTCATCCCAGGTCATTTTCGACCACCCCCGGCCAGTCTACATCCCCCGGGCCTTGTTCCGGATGAAAACGAGGCATCAGGGGATCTTTATCCCTCGGCATCCCGCTATGTGCCCCACCCCCATTGTTTCCACCACCAGGACACCTCATCCCAGGCTGTTTTAGACCACCCCCAGCCAGTCTACATCCCCAGGGCCTTGTTCGTGATGAAAACAAGGCATCAGGGGATCTTTATCCCTCAACATCCCGCTATATGCCCCACCCCCATTTTTTCCACCACCAGGACACCTCATCCCGGGCTGTTTTCGACCACCCCTGGCCAGTCTACATCCCCTCGGCCTTGTTTGTAATGAAAACCAGGTGTCAGGGGATTTCTATCCCCCAGGATTCCACTATGTGCCCCAGCAACCCTACCCCCATTTGTTCCACCACCAGGAGACCTCGTCCCAGGCTGTTTTCGACCACCCCCAGCCAGTCTACATCCCCTGGGCCTTGTTCGTGATGAAAATGAGGCGATGGGGATCTTTATCCCTCAAGATCCCACCATAATGCATTAATTAATTATCACTAAAATATTTATTATTATAATAAATACATAAGTCCATATTTGTAACGGAAAGTGACAAGCAAGAGATCACCTCAATGCCCTTGCTAGTCACTTTCTGCTCATTCAGCAGGCATATTCTTTATTAATAATTTGATAATTGAAATGTTACAACTTGCACAAATATGGACATGTCAGCATTGTCCATTGCTTTTTGCTTTCTGCTTTACCTGCTAGCCCAACAAATGTTTTGGGAGTCCCAGACAATATAAACTGCCTCTGCGGTTGTCCTAGCCTGATTCTTGGTGTTGTTCACCAACAATATTTGCTGTCAAAGCTCTCATAAAGGACAAAGTACATTACTTTTTTCAAAGCTGGATTTCACTCATCTTGTGTCTTCATCCTACACATCCAGAGCCATCTTGGAGATCTTTTCAAGGGTTTCCTTTCCATAGCTTCAAATCTCCATTTGGTTCAGCGGTTGTGGAGCTATAACTGTTTTAACATTGAGGTACATTTGATTAGACCCCCCATGTCCTATACAGATTGAAAACATGTGTGTTGAAAATGAGCAGTCCTGGGTTTTCAAGACCACCATCTCCCAACCACCACTGCTCTTTTTCAACCACCAGGACACCCCACCCCATTTTAGACCACCCACAGCTCATGTACACCCCACACCTGTCCAACCACCCCACCCCCCTTTTGTGAATCACTAGAACACCCTCTCCCAGCCCTTTTTGACCACACACAGCTAATGTATACCCCCCACACCTTGTTTCTTGTCTGTCTAGATATGATTAACATGAGAGAGATGGTGGGGCATCTGGGCCATCATTATTTTCTTTGTTGTTGTCTACTTTTGTTGTTGTCACCTTCATCTCTTGTCTTGTGACTCTTGTTTTGCCATTGCTCTTTTTGTTAGTTCAATACTGAGAATTTTCATTCATTGTCAACACTGTTGATTCAAGTAATACTGAAAAGTACCAATATTAATTATTACAAAAACAAAAGGGTGTGCATACAAAAAACATAGTCAATGTACATATTTTACAGATTTAAATTTAAAAGAAATTGTCCTGCAAGCTTTTTATTGGTGCTAGCCACTGTTTTCCAAAGCTTGAGGGAGTTTTTCCATTTGCTACTTGTCCGCAAATCAGCATGCTGCCCTGACTTGATGTCTTCAAGACGCTTTTGAAACCACATTTCACAATCTTGTGACCAATGACCAACATACAAACCGGATACTTTCCAAGCTGCGGGTTTCGGCCACCATGAAATATCCGTGGTCTGATCATGCTGACCTGTGAAATTGCTAAGTTTACATGGAGATATGGGTGTAAAATAATTATTCACCTGTGTCCACCCTGTAAACACCACAGATAATATCCACCTCATCTATAGTCAGATAATCATCCCAGTATCCAGAAGAAGGAGACTGGTAGTTGAACAAGACTTTTCCATTACAGAAAACCTGTTCAGAAGGTCCATGACATACATCCTCAACATTGGTTGTTTCTCTTGCAAGACGAGCAATGATGCCACCCCGTAACAGAGCAGCTCGACCACGTGGAGAAGATATTAGACGATCACACCGCAGTTCATATGCAGCATAGTCAATATGATCTGGTTTGTAGCCTTCTGGACGATAGCCAAGACCTGTAAAACGGGGAACCAATCTCTCTGGTGTGGGAGGGCGAGGATCACCTTGAATAAACGTGTTGAATGTGATACCTCTCACCAACAGCTGGTGTGCAATATCTGGAAGTTTGGGGCCCCATTGATTGCGCAGGATCTCAAGTACTGCTGTGGCACTGGTGAGGCCGAGCTCAAAAGGATAAGGTGGAGCATTTTTTGGCCAAAGGATATAATAATCCTGGTGTCCCAAAGTCTCCCGACGAATATGGACCTTGCCATCATGTACAGGGGCATCATCTTGTAGAATGTCATATAACCCAGAGGGCATATCATTGATGGACTTGGCCGATGCTAGATGACTAAAAAAGGCCACCATAGCATTATGAACATCCTTCGATGGAGGAGGAGAATCTTTCCAATGAAAACCAAGTGAATTTTTGATTGTTATCCAGTTTATGCTTGTCTTGGGTTCAGGAGGGATACCAATAGGAACCACAAAACCAAAGCGAGAGTATGCGATGTCCTCGAGAGTCTCCACACGATCTATAATTGAATCCTGTTCCTCCCGTGTACTGTGGATTCGTTCTAGATCCAATATTGATGAATATGGTCCTTCATTGTGATCAGGAAGATTATTGGGGTGATAATCAGGAAGGAGGGAAGGGGAAAGAGGAACACTGTATCCAATGTCATCAGAGTCATCAGAGTTATCGTCCGGTTGGTCATCAGGGGCAAATTCTGTACAGAGGTCCCACTCATTGTTGAATGAGTCATATTGACGTTGACTAGGAGTATAGTCATCCCACAAAAGCTGATACTTTTGACGACCTGCTGCTCTACGAATGAGGAAGCCATCAATGTTGTCCCAATAATAAACTCTTGCTCCTTTCTTGCCAGGTGCAAGACCCTTGGCTGCTACTGCCTCACGCTGCATCCTAGACTGCCTCTGTTCAGATGTTTCCCTCTCCAGTTTCAAGGCATTCTGTGTGGCACGGCGAGTGAAGAAGTCTTTCCAATTCTCTCCCTCTCGCTGACCACTGTATCGTTCGACAGGTGGGAAGGACTGAGGGGAAGAATCAGAAATGGAGGGGTTGGTCATATTACTTTGGCCAGAGGCAGGTGCATGATGAGCACCTAGAGGGGGTGAGGTTGGTTGTTGACTGAGAGAGCGGAGATGTGTGATTTCCATATGATCAGGGACTAAGCCATGGGTTACAAAAAAGTTGTCGACTCCGAATGGGCGGTCAACAATATTTCCCCAGCAGAGAAAGAGTGGCATTCTCATCCTCCAAAGTAGTGGCAATACCGACTTGAATTGACAAGAATTCATGTCAACAATTCCACCTACTCTTGGAATGGAATTGAAATTTCCAACAGTGGATAACTCCAGTTCGGCAAGCCATTCTGGGTGTATGCCAGTGCTTTCAAGTACTTTGCTTCGCCATTCAACACCATGACTTGAAGATTTGGCATCTAGAATGAGAAGACAATATGTGATTGTTGCCATGAGAGGGATGAATGCATTTCGAGATCGTGTAGCAATGATTTGTGTATCCCGACGAGTACGGTAGGAAAGTTCATATCCATAACGGAAGGGGACAGCCCAATGTTGAAACAAGTCTGGCATCGATCCATCCCAAAAACATTGTGAGTGCAGAGCACATAGCACAGCCCTTAAGTTGAGTTCAAGGCTTTTCCAATCACGAATAACACTGGATGCCAAAGCCCAGCCACCTGGCTGCTTTTCCAGAGGAAATCCACGAGGGTAGCGTAGACGACTGAAAAGAGGACCATCAAAATGTTGGTGAACTGGAACAAGCATCATGTAGGGGAGTTTGTTTGTGATCCAGTTGAATTGCTGAATATCGCCCAGAATTGCAGATGATGGGTGGGCGGCAGTCCTATGAGAAGGAAGGGGGCTTAGCAAATTAAAGTCACTCCTATTGAACTCTTCAGTAGCAATGGTGAAAATCTCATTGTGAATGAGTGTGTGTCGGTGAGAAATTTGGGAATTATGTTGGATTTCCATAATTCAGACGCACAGACGCAAATGTCAATGTGGCAGCTATGATACAGGTGAGGAAGCACAAGATTTATGGCCCACTTGGTGTTTAGACAGCAAGCAGGAACAGATGCCTAAACACAGGATTTATATATGGTGCACTTGGTGTTTAGACAGCAAGTGATAGCAGATGCGGAACACAGGCAGAGTCCAGCGGTGAGGAAGCACAAGATTTATGGCCCACTTGTTGTTTAGACAGCAAGCAGGAACAGATGCCTGAACACAGGATTTATATATGGTGCACTTGGTGTTTAGACAGCAAGTGATATCGGATGCAGAACACAGGAGGAGGCCGGTGGATGTTTGGTCACAGTAGTAGCCTAGAACAGAGAATCCACCTAATGTTTAAACATTAAGCAGTTAGGTATGTGCTGGTCAGGCAGGCTGGGAGATTCAACTTAGGGTATAAACATTGAGGGTATGGACTTGGATACGTACTTGAGAAACAAAAGGCATACACGTGATCAGTAACAGATCTGTTGATTATTTAATAATAGTTGTGATATGCAAGGTATTTAAATATAGTTCAGGAGCATAATGGTATGCCATGTCTAGCAACATTTTGACCACACAGAACACTTGAGAGAGTCTGAAAATCATTTTGCTGCAGTATATATGATTTTGTAATTAATTAGTTAATTAATTATTATAATGGTTTAGTCTATATTAGGGGCTGAAAGTGACCTAACGATCGCCTCAATGCCCGAGGCGATTTCGCTTAATCAGCAAGCAGTCTTGGCCACAACGCCCACCACCACCACATCCGCCCTCGTTAGACCCCCGGGACTTCATGCAGGACCCCCCGCATCATGTTGAGGACCCCCCGCGGCCCATTGGTGAGGAGATGTAAGGGTCCAGTAGCCCAGGTACGTTTTGTTTTAGATTTTTGCCCAAAGAGCCCCCCGCCTTGTTTGACTACCAGGACACCCCGGGCCCGGCCATTTCCCACCACCTCCAGTCCCGTTACACCCCCCGCAGTCCGTTCGTCACGCAAACGAGCGCTCGGGGGGTCCCAGCCCCTCATATTTCCCCCGTTTACCCACACAGCCCTCCCCGCCTCTTTTGACCACCAAGATCCCCCGTGCCCGGCCATTTCCCACCACCCCCAGTCCCGTTGGACCCCCCGCAGTCCGTTCGTCACCAAAACGAACGCTCGGGGGGGTCCCAGCCATTCATATTCCCGCCTTTTGCTCACACAGCCACCCCCGCCTGTTTTGACCACCAGGATCCCCCGTGCCCGGCCATTTCCCACCACCCCCAGTCCCGTTAGACCCCCCGCTGTCCGTTCGTCACGAAAACGAGCGCTCGGGGGGTCCCAGCCACTCACATGCCCGCCTTTTGCCCACACAGCCCCCCCCGTCTCTTTTGATCAGCAAGATCCCCCGTTCCCGGCCATTTCCCACCACCCCCAGTCCCGTTAGATCCCCCGCAGTCCGTTCGTCGTGAAAACGAGCGCGCGGGGGGTCCCAGCCACTCACATGCCCGCCTTTTGCCCACACAGCCCCCCCCCCCGTCTCTTTTGATCAGCAAGATCCCCCGTTCCCGGCCATTTCCCACCACCCCCAGTCCCGTTAGACCCCCCGCTGTCCGTTCGTCACGAAAACGAGCGCTCGGGGGGCCCCAGCCGCTCACATATCCGCCTTTTGCCCACACAGCCCCCCCCTGCCTCTTTGACCACCAAGACCCCCCGTGCATGGCCATTTCCCACTACCCCCAGTCCCGTTAGATCCCCCGCAGTCCGTTCGTTGTGAAAACGAGCGCTCGGGGGGTCCCAGCCACTCACATGCCCGCCTTTTGCCCACACAGCCCCCCCCCGTCTCTTTTGATCAGCAAGATCCCCCGTTCCCGGCCATTTCCCACCACCCCCAGTCCCGTTAGATCCCCCGCAGTCCGTTCGTCGTGAAAACGAGCGCTCGGGGGGTCCCAGCCACTCACATGCCCGCCTTTTGCCCACACAGCCCCCCCCGTCTCTTTTGATCAGCAAGATCCCCCGTTCCCGGCCATTTCCCACCACCCCCAGTCCCGTTAGACCCCCCGCTGTCCGTTCGTCACGAAAACGAGCGCTCGGGGGGCCCCAGCCGCTCACATGTCCGCCTTTTGCCCACACAGCCCCCCCCTGCCTCTTTGACCACCAAGACCCCCCGTGCATGGCCATTTCCCACTACCCCCAGTCCCGTTAGATCCCCCGCAGTCCGTTCGTTGTGAAAATGAGCGCTCGGGGGGTCCCAGCCGCTCACATATCCGCCTTTTGCCCACACAGCCCCCCCACCTTTTCTAAGACATTATATTATTTTATGTAGGCCTCGGTTACTCCTACATTCATCCTTACAGTAGTCAGTTAGTTAATATAATTATTCATTCATCATCACTTGACTTGTGTGAGCTACATAAGTGCTGAGTTATGTTATGTAAGGACACATTTTCGTGCTTGCTGAGAACCTTCACTCATCAATTCTCCCCATAACCTCTTCTGTTCCCAGTGTCTAAACATTGGGAATATCTTGCTCTCAACTCCCTTGGCTTTCTGATTTGCAGTGTTTAAACACTGAGAATCTCTTATCAATTCTTTGGCTGTCTGCTGTCTGATTTGTGGTGTCTATACACTGCATATCTGTTTCTGTTCGCCTTCTTGGCTGTTTTATTCACAGTGTCTAAACACTGAGAATATCTTCCTTTCCTTATTGTCCTCTGGGATAGTATACTGTCATTCTTATTAGTTCTAACTGTCATTGTATGCTGCACATTGATCTACTAAGAGGAGATTAGACCAAGGTGAATTACTGAGAAGTGCTACCTCCCTGGGCTCTCTTCAACTCAAGAGTGTTACCCCAGTTGTCTTCTGATTTGGTATTTACCTGTCAGTGCACCGCTCTCTGTAATACAGTGTGTTGGGAGATTGGGCTGGCGGGTTTTGCAGTTGCCTCCCCTTCCATTTGGAAGACTCTCCATTATCAACTTCCACTGTTCACACCGATTTCATCTCTTCAAGAGTAGATTAGTTGTGTGTATTCAATATACAGAGAACTGATTTTTGATCCAACAACTATTCCAACTGCGATACTCGTCTTTCAATACCACATTCAACCAAGCTGGAAGCTATGGATCTCTCAGAGATTATTCATATGGAAATGTGTGAAGCTGATGTAGAGGCAGGTTTTAATTCATATTAGTTTTGTATCATTCTCTTATGCTCTCATAGGCAAATGCTAATCAGGTTGATGGCCAAGCTATGGATTCAAGTCTCATTACTCCATCCTCTCAACTTCAAAACTTTGGTTCTTCTAGTCAGTATTTATTGTTTTAATAATGTTTTGTTTTTCATTATAAACTCATGGCTACAGGTACTATGCCAATATCTCCAATTACAACAGCGGTTGAGACTTTGTCAAGGAGCACAACTTTGGTTTGTGATGTTCTATTATATACTATATTTCTTTGCTGAATTTATTTTTGATTAATCTAAGGATACCGATCCAGTTATTTTTGGAATTAGAGACTTATATTCCATTTTGCCTTTGGATCCATATACTGTTCAGCCATGCTATCCTATCTGTTGGTCTGAGGACCAATTATCCAAAACACCAGTATCAACACCAATTATGCTGGTTCCACCTCCTTCTGTTGAGCCTCCTGCTGGCTCCGGTTTTGTGTACCCTAAGGCACCTCCATATACTCTAGTTAAAGACACTCGCTATCGCAGAGGATATGTGTACATGGTTGACTTTGACACCTCCAAGAAAGACATGATCTTGGAACAACTCCTATGCACAATCACACCTCCAGGAATCAATCCTATCCTGGTTAATGGAAAACTGGAGAATATTCCCATCCCTGGAATGATTCTCATGCCCATCGGCATACCTTTTGTCAATCGCATCAATGGTTCTGACAAACACATTATAACCGTTGCATGCATACAAACTGTGTCTTCCATGCAACAATATTCATGTGGCCCCGAAGTCAGTAAACTTGCTGATGAAATATTGGAGATAGCTTTTGGCAAAAAAGCTACTGAAGATCAACCAGCTATTCCTGCAATATATGAACTTGGACTCAAACATAACAATAGGTCCACCAAAGATGTTGGTGATCCCAAAAATGGCTCTTCGAGCTTGGCCACAACAAAAATTGAAGGAGATGGACAAGGAACAGTTGCACCAGCTGTTCAAGTCAGACATCCACAGATACGCCGTCTTCTGCAAGTTTGTTACCGGCTCTTCCGACTCATTATGCCTACTTGTATTTCCAAGTTGGAGTGGGACATGTTCGAATGGGTTTTTAGAGACAACAACGTACCTGGTTTTGGTGGCCCATTACCCAACAACACTGGCTTGCAAGTCAATGTATCCTCCGATATAGGCGATTTGGCTTCCATGATTGGTCAATTCCAAGGCAGATTACATACGGATCGCAATGATTTCCATCCTGGATTTACACTGTTTATTATAGCTCTGCGTTTACCTCCAGGTATGTATTTTTTGCATGTTCTTCATATTATTTGCTAATAAAATTTTGATTCTGTTACAGGGAGTGATTCTGGACCATTCTTCTTTCCCAGGCCTGCTTTATATTTCAGAGAAACTGGCATTTCTGTGTTTTTTGCTGTTTTCAAGGGACAGGATCTTCATGGTGGTGAAAAACCAACTATAAATCCAGATCCAGTCACAGCTGAAGAATGGCTTAAACAAACTGGTCTTGGTCAGTTGGCTGACTTGGTTGGCATGCAAAATCGAGTTGGCATTGTTCTATATCCTAATCATGCAGCCTTTACACGTTCTACTCCATTTCTCATGACACCATTAACTGGATTTGGCAACATGGGCTCACAATCTCATTTCACTCGTGGATATCCTACTTTTGCAAATGATGGTCTGCACATCTTTGGAGATATTCAAACTCACCGCAATTTCCTTGCAAGAGACCTTGTCTTTAATTCCTGGAATATTGCCCTTTTGTCCAAGTTAAACTCACCCATGCATCCCTCCATTATGATGTCCAACATGACTTATGTCAATGAAAACGGCGATGACTGTCACATGGATCCTCTTCCATATGATCCTGTGGAAGACCAAGCTATGGTTAGAGTGATGAGAGGACATTACTCTTGGTATGTGCAAAATATATGTGACCAACACCATATCCGCATTACCAAGAAGGCATATGGAACTTCACAACGGAAATTACGGGACACCTACAAACACTTTTTGGAATCTTCATCTCATCCACAGCTTGCACCAGATAATGTGCGACTTCCCATCAAACCTCGACTTGTAGTTACTAGGAATGAAACATCAATCCCAGCTACTACAGCCACTGCTCATTCGGCTACTATATCAACACTATTGGCTTCCCCACCAGCATCTGTATTGGATTCTGAACAGAATGTTCAACCTGTTAGCATTGCTAGGCCACAACGTTCAAAGCGCAAAGAGCTATCTCCACTAACTGATGAGTCAGATGACTCTTCTCAGTTTGGTGAAGATAGTGATGTTGAGATTGAATCCATTCAGGAGGTGAAGATAATTGATGTCAGTTTACTTGCTCTATTTTTATGATGTCTCAACTCATCTTTTGAATGTGTAGGGAATTCCTCAGTGGCGTGTGAGTTTCAAGAAGTATGGGGAAGATGATTTGTGGTATGAGTATGAGAGTATTATGTATGTTTTTCTGATGTGTTTGTTTTTTGATTGTATTGATTATTTGATGTGTAGGCAATATGCTCCACATCTCCTGTACAAATTTCACAGTAATCCCCTGAACCATGTTTGTCCCTTACATGAACTGGTTCCATCGGCTCGCTGGGATGGTAACTCAGGTTCTTCTGATGAAGCTTCTGAGAATGATAACGCTCAAAATGTTGAGACCACAGGTGGATTTCATGTACATGCTTCCATATCAGATATGCTAACATATTACATATCATTTCAGACAATATCAGTATGCCTGTTACCTTACAGTTTCGTGGTCCCATTCCAGAGACTTCCTTCAAGGCTCTTGATATGCTTTTGAATGTGGCAAGGCTCCAAGAAGAAGGTGTTGCTCTGGAAAGTGGCCGGAATCTTGTTGGCAAACCTATGGATTCAAATATTCTTATCCAGCTTCTTCGTGAACGCCTTGATTTTGACAACCAGGTCACAGCATTTATGGAACTTTCGCCTGAATCAAAATACACTCACATCACCCAAAATGAAGAAGCTGTTTTAATTTTGGACCAGATGATTGGGTCTGTCAACATTCTTCCCACTCTCTTGGTAGAATCCGAAAAACTCCATTTTCTCCAAAGGACCATCCAATGGCAGATGTGTCGTTCTTACTTGATTTTCTTCCGGTGGTATGAAGAATCCGGTCCACATTTGGCAAAACAATTGGCTCACAGTCATAGAATCTCTAATATCGACACAACCTTCCCATCATTTTCAAAATGTGTTGACCATGTAGTACAATATGTCAAATGCATCCGTACTCAACAACAAACGATTATCTCCCATGGAGCCAAAAGACGCAGGACATCGAATGTACCATCCACAGATATCAATCTCAACAAAGACATTGAAAACCTCTCTCATATACCCTTGCATCTCATTGACAAACGTGTCAAGTCCACTTCTGATGCTGTCATATCTATGCCTGATATCATTCAGTCTGTGGCAGATACAGATACAGATCTTTATGATGCTGTTTCAGATGTTCTCTTTGCACTTTGGTGCAATGCTCTTATTATTCCTTCCCTTGATGGAGCCGATAACCTGTTCAATTCCTCTCGACGTCGCAAAAATGCCACTAATATCAAGAAGACACACATCAAGAATATTATTGACCGCTCCCTTGTTCGTGGTGCCACGGTTATGGCATTGGTTGATACAGTTGGAGAGGGTGTCCTAGCATCTGATGGAATCCGAGAATTTTTGTCCAGTCCAGCCAGAATGTTTGCCAAAAAACTGTGGAAGGATGATGCATTTGCAAATGCTCTTATTCAAGATTATACAACCACTATGAATCCCTTGATTTCTCACATTGAGAAATTGTTATCCGCTGAACCCAAGATAGTAGACTGGTGCGAGTACATTGGGGAATTGGTTAGTGGAGCTCTGGTGGATCTTGGAGACAAAACTCTTTCTATCCAGCCAGGCAGTGTTTCCAAGGGTTTCCAACCACAGAAGAAACGTATTCCGAGATCACCTCTCAGCCCTGCTCTTCCCATTAAAACTTTGGATGACATATTAACGGATCCCAATGCACCACACTTTGGTGTTCTTGGCTTAATTTGTCGGGAAGCTTTGTCTTTTGATCGTGGCATGGGTGTACAAGACCTCCACCTTCATCGTGTTCTCTTAGGCCAAACGAAACCAAAGTACGAACAAAATCACAGCCTCAGTCAATCTTATCCTTTCCGCCACACCAATCCATATGCAAAGCTCTTTGCAAAACACTTGCCAGCCATACAGTTGACTGGACCTCTGGGACTGGCCAATGCATTGGTGTTTATGGTCACTTCTCAATGTGAGGATACAGTCACCTTTTTGAATAGTGGCATATTCTGGTCAGCAAGTCTAGAAGAATGCATTGAGAAATTCAATTGCATTGTGGTTAAAAATTCACATTTCTTTACCGATCCACGCCATAATTCACTTGGGTCCTCTTCAAAGAGCAGAGTCAGCAATGCCAAGAACAAAACTGGATTCCGTTCCTTGGACAGACGCGAACAAGCAGCATTAGGTTATGTTCATGTTGACTCTCCAGCAATCTGGGGACAACCTTGCAGTCAGCTTGCCTTGTTCACCGATATACCACATCGTGACCAACTTGTAAAGCGGTTCACCCCTCTCTTCAGCAAGCATTTCCAGACCAAGTGGACCAAATTTTTGGGAGAACTTTTCAACAGTGATCCCACTACTTTCACTGGAACTATGCCCATCTGGCATGACATGCATCAGTTTATTCTGAATCTGGGCATATCTGGATTAGGGGGAAAGAATCATTTCACCCTCACTGCTTTTCAACTTACAAATAACTTCACGCTTGCTGGTCTTTGCTCACCACCTCGTATTGAAGACATATCAGCATGGATATGGAAGATGAAGAAGGCAGGAGCATATCGTGGTCTGCAAGCACTTGGATTTGATGTCACATCCCTTCAGAGAACCCAACGGGCATTCAACTGTGTTTTCAAACACTTTGATGATAACTTGTCTGAACATGATCGGTCATCCATGGGATTTGATATTGGATGTGGTGTTATTTTTGTGGAGCATATTCTGTGCAAGGTAGTCCGCTGGCATAGTCGCTTGGTGTTTAACTGTGGTCCGAAAACGACTCTGGTTGAGCTTGGAGATAAAATGGCTCAAGCTGAAGTTGTATGGCAGAAAGAGGCTAATCGTTGGAATGCATCTCTGTTTCCAATTCCTCTTAAAATGAGTCAGGAATGTCTGAAGGAGATTCTGATTGGTGGTGAGTTGTTATTTGTGCATTTTCCAATGATTCTAATTTTCTTTGTTTGAATTTTTAGTTTCATTGCCATGAATCAAGAATATGCACCATTATTTTGAAGTTGATTCTTAAAGATCAGTTTTCTTAGTGTACTGCATATGAGTGTAAGAATCAATAAACCTTGTTTTACATATTTTGTTTGTAATCTTGTGTTGGTGGTGGCACCAGCAGTTTGCGTCTGTCAATGATCAAAAAAATAATTCAATAAAATGCCGTATTTCATTATCGCTATTGTAATGTATCCCAGAAAGAATTCTACTTTTCTTCTTCATCCTCTGAAAAGTTTGCTTTCCTCTTCAATGACTTTATGACTTTAGGCCTCTGAAACGATGCTTGTGCTTGTGCAAGTGCTGCTCTCTGAGAAGATAGATATATTAAGATTATTTAGAAAGATATGATCAAGTAGATTCAAACCTTGGAGAATTGATCATCAATTAAAGCAAGTGAGCGCAGTACTGTCACAAGTTTGAAATCTTTGCTAGCATTATTTTTATTACCACTGGCAGCTGGAACAACCAAGAAGGAAAGTCGTGCTTCGACAATATCTCCAATTGAAATATTGGACGGGTTCATATGAATATACCTAAGGTAGAGTATTTATTTGACATGACAATGTTCGTATAATCAAAAGCTTACTGGAAACCACCATCATCCTTTGTTTTCCTTTGAAAATAGCCAACTTCGTTGTCCACAGTATGACGGTATTTGGAATCTACAGATGCCAAAATTCCATTGGGATCTACAAGGTCATTAAAAGGTACGACTTCAGCAGATGCTGCAATTGCACCAGTGCTGAAATATCGGTTTCCAGCCCCAACAACAATCCATTCTTTGAACATATCAGGGTTCCAGTCTTGCAACTTGTCCGAACGCATATACTTGGCAAAGGTGGAACAAATGGCAGAAATACCCTCCAATGCCGCTTTATATTTGTGAGTATCCAGACCAGTCATTTGTATTGCCTGTCTGATACGCATCGGATTCCTGAAATTTGTGAGTATAGTAAATTGTGTATCTGAATCTGCTGAACAGTACCAAGGAAGTTTCAGAATAGGTGGTAATTCACAGCGAGTAAGGATTCCTGTAAGACGGAGCACTATTTCTTCGAGTTCGCCTCCAGGTCCTTCCTTTACAAGTTGATACTGATGGCGATCTTTGTTATAGTATACTTGCAGCAATGCATGAAGGCCATCTTTCTGTTAGCAGTTGAGTCTTTTTTTCCGTCTTACAAAATATTCTGAATCTCACTTTAGTCACCGTGCAGAGATAGTTAGCTTGTTTAGCACCATTATACTGTGCAGAAGCCTCAACTTCCACCTGTTCACCTGTAATTATATTAATACTCAAATAAAGATATATAGCAACTGAAATTTCCATTTACCAGCAGCTACTAGATCATAAAACTGATTCATAGATGAGTATATTGAAGAGCGATGTTTGGTTTTCACACGTTGTATTAAATTAGTAAAGGTGTGTTTTCTACCAAACATTACCACAGAGTTTTTGCTGTCTGCACTAATATACATTTACAAATGACATGGCTGCACAAAAGCTTTTTCTACCTGTTTGTTTGATGTATAATATATTTTTGAAATCGACAAATACATATCTGTTTCGTATATTTATTTGGTATTGTGATGTATGTAGAATGTTCTGGAAACAAGATCACGTTTCTATGTATACTATTATTTGTAGCTGGCTTGTTCAAATCAAACTTGACGTTGTCAATATTCTCTTCACAACTACCATGTCTCGCCGTGTTGCAGCCAAACAAGCTTCTTCAAGGTAAATTCTCTTTTCTTTACATATATGATGACTTTTGACTTATTGCTTGTAATACAAATAGGTCTCTTTCTCGTCAACGAACAAGGAAGGAAATTAAACATGAGCCTGTTTTGAGGTATTCAAACATCTGTTTAATGGAATACGATTGTTAACACAGCCATATAGTGATTTGGATTTACTGTAAGTTGAAATTATTTACATCAATATACAACTGACATTGGAAGGCAGAGCCGAATCGGACAATGATATTGCACCCACTCCTACGAAATCTACCAGATCTCTGCAACGTTCCAAAAAACGCCCTGTACCCGAATCTGAATCCGATGAACCCGTTGTTGAAAAGAAACCGTAAGAATTGGATTTCTTATTCCAGAATATTTATGCAACTCAGACTAGGGTTATCAAACGTCAAAAGTCTTCGTAAGTTACTCTATACTTGAATATGTTGAGCATAATGTTGACTTTGGTAATCCAGAAACATACAGGTGCCCAACTCCAAAGCCGTTCCATCAGTCAATGATCATGAAGTTGATGTCTTCACGTAAGCACAAAGCTCATCTATCATATTCGATCATTGAAAATTATCACCTATAGGGCTAAATCTAAGGTTAAACAAACCAAAGGGTACGTATCATGACGATAGATCCTTCTTTACATTCCTTGTTCAACTTTACAATCCATTAGCCGTCAGTCTAACAAGAAGATATCGATTAATGTTGATGCTGAAGAATCTGAAGAGTACGTGACATTCTGTTTTGTTTAATTCTAGGATATGTCTTAAGTTTCTATCAATAGTCCTGTCAAGGATGGTAACACATCCCTTGATAATGTTTCGGAGGATGATCAGCAATTAACGTCTACTAAGCTGACTCATAAGAAGTACCTTTCATTAGAATCTGTACGATAGTTTGCTAATATATATAACTTGATAGGGTTGTCGATAATGACAGTGATATTGATCATGCCAAGTTAGTCTACGCTTTATTATCGCTTTTGTATGATTAACAATCCATGGTAATTAAGTTTCATCGTCAAAAAAAGAGGGATCCAGTACGTTTTTATCTAATTTACCCACGCGCTTTACGTTGGTAATTGACACCATATCAGACATAAACAAAAAAATTCGATTATTGCTGACAGTTCTGACGGCCAGAATGAGGATACTATGATACGCTCTCCTGAAAACAATACCAAGTCAGCATTCTTTGGATTTTGTTTTTCTCTTGTTCATTATGTTTTTGTAGGGTTGCGGTTAAAAGCAAATTCAAACCGGCGATATCCAAAGAGACGGTGGGGAAAGTAGATACTGAGACCAAGTCAGATCATTTATTTACTGATTATGATCACTGTTGATTTGGCAATAGAGCGGTACTAAAGGGCAAAAACAAAGAGGAAGACAAGCCGGTATACTTTGAAGATTTTCCTGAAGGGTATGTGTCGCTTATCTAATGCCATGCTAGTATCTAAATAGAAAGCAGAAATGCATTTATGAATCCGTCTGCTGAGCAAGCTCCAGTGGACTGTGAAGTCACCAATCCAGATTTGTTTGATCCAATGATCGCAGATTCTTATGCGAATCTTCCTCCTCTTCGGTATCTATATATCAGTTCTCATGTTATATTTTATCTCTCACCTTTGGTAAACTGTAGTGCCGGTGCTCTTGTTACATCTAACAATGGTCCCAACCCCATGGGCCCCTTTGGTTTGAGCCGTATCCCTGAAGCTTGTCCAGGTGTCAATATGAAGTAAGATTGTTAAAAATAACAGTGGAGGCACTCATCACATTATAATATCGTCAATATAGTGCTCTCATCAAGGCTATCACTTTTACCAAGGCTGGGATTTTCGTGAACCCCTCACGTGCAGCTCCATCTCTTATCAAGTCTGCCACCTCTGAGTCCATTCGAAGCACCAGATATGCTATTCAGGCAAATGCGTCATACAGTTATCACTACACCATCTTTACATCTGTTCTTGCGGTTAACTCTTCCAATTTGCTTGACACTGATCCTCAAGGAATGTTCCGCCAGATATCTGGTACTTTGGGCACTCAGGAGTGGGAACGGTTCTGTGCTTTCTTTTGCATGGTTTTCAAAGCCGAAGAACTTCATGCTCAAATTTATGAGGACGCGATATCCATCAGCACTAGAGCCAGACCCAAGGACAGCGCAGGTATATCATGATTAATTAATTCGCATACATTTGATTGCTGATTGTCTAATAGATCGGTCTCAACAAGGCTTCAGCCGTTTATTGTCTCGAGGCTCACCCAGCAAATCACCTGTTAAGGTTGCGGGATCATCCAAAGCTGGAGCGGTTAAAGGTGCTCTTAATTTTGATGATCACGGTTAGTCATCAATTTCTTGCAAATATTATTTATCATTAATGGGTAGTCATTTAACAAGTGCCTGTGTATGATGGAAGACTGGGAAATTTCAACATGAATCAACTTCAACACCTCGGCAAAACTTTGAAACCTTGGACCGCTGATTTGGCTGGTACCATATGTCTCGTTGGATACACGGCAAATACTTGGACGGGCAAAGAACAGTCCACGCAATTGTCACTCAACGTGCAATGGGTTGTCGTTATTGCTGTGTGTGACGAGTGATACAATTTTTATGCTTCAATGGACAACCAATGATTGATTCTCTTGACTGTTTTTGTTTGAATACGGTATACATACTTGTCCGTATTTTGTGTTATAAAATCAATAGCAGGCCTATGTTTGTCTCTGTTTGAGTGATTACAAATAGTATACTTTCCCAGATTTTGAACTTAACAGTTGCGATACATTGCCTACAACCTATGATGCTATTCTACTATGTTTTTTTTCTGATGCTCCTGCTCTTGACTATGCCTTCGAGTCTTTTGCATCGTTTTCTGGTTTGTCTACACTGATTTTGTATTATTATCAGTCATATATATTGACTTCACCTTGCATGTGTTTGGCATAATAGGCCGGTTCGACCAAAAAAACAGATATTTATGATGGTCTTGTCCACATGGTACAAGGCTGGGTGTTATATTATCATCCTGATACACCCCAGGATACTGCATTATCTTATTGTTCTGTTTATGCACGGCAGAACTTGAGTTCAAGGACACAAATATCTCATTGTCTTGCTCATGTGTCCCAAGACAACTTGTTATATTATCATCCTGATACATCTCAGGATATGGTGTTTTTCTATCGTTCTGATTATACACCACAGAACAAAATTTCAAGGATACAAACAATTTCTTATCGTCTTGCTCATGTATCCCAAGACAGAATATCATGCAATTCTAATATACCTCAGAATATGGTGCATTATTATAATTCTGTTTGTGTATCACAAACATTTGATGACAATATTGAAGATCACCATTCTCCTCATGATATTCTCAATATAACGGAAAAAATATTACAATATTTTCCTCAGATAGATCACCATTGTTCAAACCATTGGATTTCAAAGACCAACAAAAAATTACCTTTTATTATTGAATTCTATATACGGCTTCATTTATGCATCAATGCATCCATGCATAATTTAATATTTGTACATGAAATACTTTTCAGAAAGTGTCAAAGAATATATCTAAAACTAATACAAAACATGTATGTGGCACATGACTTTGCAGTGTTGCAAAAATCTCAAACACTAATGATATGTAGTATATTGTTTATTTTCCAAGTATTTTTGATATATTATCATTCACAATATTTCATAGATGTTAATATCATATATACTTGTATTTCCAAACATCATTCTTCAGTTAATTATTCCAATAATGATAACACCTATACATATATGCAAGATATTATTGGTGGTGGGTCAAGGTTGTTCACATTTAATGACCTGTCTCCATATTTACCAAGCTCCACATTGTATTCTACAAATGTCAAATTCAGATTCAGAGAATATATAAAGCAATCAGATACAAGGAGTGATATGTTGAATACATTAATCTGTTTGGTTCCATGGAATGTGTTATTACCACAATTGACAACAGATCAACTAAAGTTGATTGCAAGGGCTCATGATATTGTCACATATGCCAGATCTCATAGTGCAGATATCCAAGCTTCAATCAAAAACCATACATGTACAAATTGTGCTCAATATGTATCTGTATTTGATGTTATAGATATTGATGTTCTAAAGAAGCAATCAAAAGCATCTAATGCAAGAGCAGTAAAGCGATACCAACAGAAAAAAGGTGTAGAATACCAACTCAAGCATGCAAAATCAAGTCAAAAATATAAAAACCAAAAGACAAATAAAGATATATTTCCACCTTCACCTCTCACACCTAGTCTACAACATATGATCATATCCAATGCATGTCAAGATATGTTACCTGATCAAATTGTGGAATCAGGATGTGCTGTATGTGGTCAATTGACACCAATTAAAGATTTATTAAAACTCTCTGATGTCAACATAGATTTGAAAATATTAAAAAATCCAGATGTGACACAATCAGAGCGGTTTACTGCTACAGATTCCATCAAAGGCTTGGATGGTCCTGTGTTAATTAAACAGTTGCACAATATATGCATGAGTTGCCATAAATCTTTGATAAACAACAAAGTCCCAATATTGTCATTAGCAAATGGAAAATGGTTGGGAGATGTTCCAATACAGTTAAAAGATTTATCATTTGCAGAACAGTTGCTGGTTGCAAGAGTAAGACACAATCGTTGTATTGTAAGAGTATCTTCAGGAATGCATAAAATGAGAGCGAATGCGATCACATTTGCTAATCCTATTCCCAAAGTATATGATATTCTACCTCCACCCATTGAGGACTTGGATGAAGTGTTAGCATTTATTTATACAGGGCCATGTAAGCCTACTAAATCAGACTTTGAGAGAACACCTCTTCTTGTAAGAAGAAACAAAGTTAAAGCAGCATTGGAATGGTTAAAGTTAAACCATTGTGATTACTATGACTTGGAGATTTCACAACGAAATCTTGATCAGTATCCAGAAAATGGCCCTCCAGTTGTGGTAGATTATCATCAATCATTTACAAACAAAAACCCAGAGTCAACAGCTGTTAACGACATTGAAGAAGAAGAAGGTGTTGAATCAGGAAAATGTCCATTTGTGGTTCATGGGCTGACCGGTGAAGAATATTCCAACAAGAGTGCCAAAGCTCTCAAAGCTGTTGCAATAAAACATTTAACTTCAAATCAAAAGATTCTAGCCATTGGTCATGCAGCTTGTCCTGAATCCATCTATAGCAATCCACAGTTATTTCCTCAAATGATGCCCTGGTTGTTTCCATATGGTCTTGGTGGAATTGGCAATGCCTATCAACATGGAGAACTATCAGATATTAGGCACAAAAAACATTTGCTTATGTATTATGACAAAAGATTTCAAAAAGATCCATATTTTCCATTGATTGCATTCAATCATGAACAGATAAAACAATGCACCACAGCAGGATATTTGTTAGCAGAAAAGTCAAAATTCCAGGAGATTTCTAACAGGTTGTTGGATGTTGACATTCACACACTGGCTGACATTTCTAAAAGAATGGAAAATGGTGATAAAGTAACACCAGAAACAGATGAGGAAAAATTGTGTTTCAAACTCATTAATGATATTGATCATGTTGGAGGTGGTGTAAAGGGATCTGTTACCAGCAAAAAATATATGCGCAACGAAATTTGGTCTTTGATTTCATTTGTTGGTGCACCCTCCTGGTTTATTACATTTGCTCCTGCTGACAACAAGCACCCAATATCATTATATTTTGCAGACACTAAAGAAACATTTAATCCTGTTCTAAGAGACTACAATGAAAGATATCGGTTAATTGCTCATAATCCAGTGGCTGGTGCAAGATTTTTTCATTTTATGACACAATTATTCATTAAGCATATACTTGGTGTTGGAGAAAGTCATCCAGGAATCTATGGTGATACAGAAGCATATTATGGAACAGTTGAACAACAAGGACGGTTGACATTGCATATGCATATGCTCTTGTGGCTTAAAGGGGTATTATCACCACAACAAATCAGAGACAGAATAATGGATCCAACCTCTGATTTTCAACAAAGATTGGTGGAGTACCTTGAGAGTGTTCACATTGGAGAGTTTATCACTGGATCCATGGCTGATGTCAAAGCCAAAGCTGAAGAAAATAGTCATGATGATGATTACAAAGACCCAACTCAGACATTACCAGAAGCACCTCCACCCATGTGTAATAAGCTGGATCATGTTTGTAATGATCACTGTTCCACTAAATCACAACTTCATGCTTGGTGGAATAAATTTTCAAGTACAGTTGATGATTTGATTATGCGGTCCAATATACATAACTGTGGTAGAAATATATCAATTGGTGAAAAGGCTAACAAAAAAGATAGACCAACATGTATGAATAAGCATGGAAAATGCAAAGCTAGATTTCCAAGACAAACCTTTGAACAGACTCAAGTTGATCCTAAATCAGGAGCTTTGAACATGAAAAAAGGCGAAGCTTGGATCAATACATTGACACCATGCATAACATATCTACTTCGATGCAACTCAGATGTAACAAGTCTTCTTTCAGGTACTGCCATCAAAGCTATAGTAGCATATGTGACTGATTATGTTACAAAACCTGGTCTGAAAACATACAGTATCTTTGACTCCATCAGAAGTGTTTTCACTAAAAATTCTGAAATGCTAGGAGGATCTATGAAACAAAAAGACAAAGCTAGACGTTTGATAATACAGATAATCAATTCATTGACATCAAAGATGGAAATAGGTAGTCCAATGGCATCTTTGTATCTGTTAGGTAATCCAGATCACTATACAAGCCACAAGTTTGTAACAGTATACTGGAAAAGTTATGTGAGAGAAACAATGAATGTGTTTAAATCTGACAAGGATTCTGCTGAAAACAGTGAAACAGACAAGGTTCTCTTGCAAAAAAACCAAAATCAATATGTTGGCTTTTCTGCAGTTCATGATTACATTTATAGACCTGATATTTATAATGTTACATGTTTATATGAATGGATACAAAAGGCAAGACGAGTAAAAATACCTACTCCAACACAGAAAACCAATCCTGCTCAAACCAGTGATGATGAGCTGGACTTGATTGATTCAACCTCAACAAATGAACAATACAAAGCAACAGCTGAATATGATTTCATTTTACCAGACAACATCGATGAAATTATAGATGATGAGCTCAATCTAAGAAATAATGAATACAAAGTTGACAGTTGCCATGAAAATAGTGATGACAGTAGCAGTTATGATAGCAATACTGATTCAAGTGGGTCTATTATTGCGGATGAAGATGGAAATGATATTTCTGAAGAGAAAAGTGATAATACTAGCAATGTTGATGGAATCTCAGAGTCAATTGGTTCTGAAGACACAGATGATAAACATGCTGATAAATATTTTTTGTCAGGTCATCCATTACATGGATCACATTGGATAGAATATCATCCATCATATAAAAAAGTTGTACCTAACTTTGTAGGAGGTTCCCTTCCAAGAAGAGATCGAGGAGACAGAGAGTACTACTGTGCCACTATGTTGACATTATTTAAGCCCTGGAGAACAGGTCATGATCTCAAGAATGACAATCAATCATGGGATGAAGCATTCACAGATTACAAATTCACACCAAGTCAAATGCAAATAATGGATCACTTTAACATTAGATATGAATGCAATGATGCTCGAGATGATTATTCAGCTCAGCTGAAACAGAATGATGGTACAACTGGCATATTTCATTCTTGGATGACATCAGATGTAATAAATGACACGGATGAAAATGAGATTGGCTCTGGTGATGATTTTGGTGATGATGAAGGCATTGAAAATGAGGATTATGGATTAAATAAATACTCCACCCTTGGTTCAAAAGGACGATTAATCAAAGCCCAAATGGATGCCACTGAGGATAGTGTAAGAAATGCTGGCTGGCTAGAGACCAGTCCTGATGGGATTAATACAATTGATACCGCTCCACTCACACCTGAAATTGTACAGCCTGGTGGTAAATGGAAAACAGCTGTTCAAGATAAAAGACAAGAAATCATTGCTGATAGAAATGCACGTGTTGCCGATGCTGAACATACTAAAACAACTCATGCTTCTGGTGTTGTTGAAAATGAAGTCAAAATTGTTGACCAATCATATTTGAGACACAATTTCAAAGCAAAGATGCAAGCAGCTCAGGAATTGATAGATGGCACAGTTGATCTTTTCAAACTAAATACAGAACAACAAAGAGCATTTAGAATTGTTGCCAATCACACCGTGACTTTAAATTCAGATCAGCTAAAAATGTACTTAGGTGGCATGGGTGGAACTGGCAAAAGTCAAGTGATTAAAGCACTCAAGCATTTGTTTCAACAAAGACATGAATCACATCGTCTTGTCATACTGGGTCCAACTGGCACATCAGCAGCATTATTGGGTGGTTCCACTTATCATTCATTCTTGGGAATCCGCATGAACAGTGAGACTGGTAATCAAAGTGTAACAATTGCACAAGTAAAAGCAAGATTGGAGGGAATTGATTATATTTTCATAGATGAAGTATCTATGCTGTCATGCCATGAATTATACAAAATCAGTTCACAGCTTGCCAAAGCTCTTAATGTATTTGACATGCCATTTGGAGGCATCAATATGATTTTTGCTGGAGACTTTGCACAATTGCCACCAGTAGGAGGTGCATCATTGTATAGTGGATCAGTAGGAACACAAGTAGACTCTGCCCTGAAGCCACATTATCAAGAAGCAGCTATTGGCAAGGCACTGTGGCATCAGATAACCACTGTTGTGATTTTGAGAGAAAACATGCGTCAAAAAACACAAACACCTGAAGATGCATCATTGCGAACTGCCCTGGTAAATATGCGTTATGGAGCATGCACTCCTGAACACATCAGATTTTTGAGAAAAAAAATTGCTGGCAAACGTCCAGATCAGCCAAATGTAGCTGCAAAAAATTTCAGAAATGTTGCCATTATCTGTGGAGTGCACTCTCAGAAAGACAGAATCAACCAGCTTGGATGTGAGCGTTTTGCAGAAGATACAAATCAAAAGTTGACCAACTTCTACTCAACGGACAAATGGGGCAAAGAAAGTGACCCAGCAAAGAAAACTAAATGGGGGAAATCCAAAGCAGCTTCAAAGACTATACACAAGTCAAATCAGATTGATTTTGATGAGCAACTTGAGATTTGGAAACTCAACCATGGCGCAACTGAACATTTTCCTGGCAAGCTTTCATTGTGCCATGGTATGCCTGTTATGATCAGAAACAATGATGCAACAGAATTATGTATCACTAAAGGCCAAGAAGGGTTTGTTGTTGGCTGGCAATCAATGAAGGGCCCATATGATAAACGTGTTCTAGATACACTTTTTGTGGAATTGGATAATCCACCACAGTTGATTCAAATACCAGGTCTACCAGATAATGTTGTTCCAATTGTGAAGAATACAAAGACAATTCAATGTCTGTTCCCAAGTGATCTCAAAGAATCAGTTGAAAGACAACAGGTGTGGGTCCTGCCCAACTTTGCTATGACAGCTCATGCATCTCAGGGCAAAACCCGCCCTTACAATGTTGTACATTTAAACAGCTGCTTTTCACACATGTCCTATTATACAGCTCTGTCCAGAAGTGCAAGTGCAGCAGGCACCATTATTATCCAAGGCTTTGACCCCAATGTGATTACAAGAGGTTGCAGTGGCTATCTCAGACAAGAATTCAGAGAACAGGAAATATTAGATGATATCACAAGACTGTGATATGAAGAACAACTACCTGACCACTTGAATGGACAACTCCGCAATACATTGATTCGTCAATATCAAATATGGAAAGGCACTGATTATGTCCCTGCCAAGGTAGATGCAGCATTAAAATGGTCTGCCAGAGATCCATTATCTATGCTTCCTGTGGTTGTTGACAGTTCATGGCAGCTCATTGGCAAATCTACTAATGCAAGAACAAAGCAAAATTCACTTCAACAAGCCAGTCTTGGTTTTGTGGCTGCAAAAGGGAGCTCACCAGTAAAGCAATCTTTGAAACGTACGTACAATGAACATGATGAGCCACAATCTTTGAGCAGGAAAAAGAGAAATATAACTCATGACAGCAGTTCCACTATCCTTGCACCCCGTGGCTTATGTTGGGATGAAATCAACTGGAGTTGTGCATATGATTCAATCTTTGTTATTCTGTACAATATGTGGGCAGAACATCCTGCAATTTGGACAACCAGATTTCAGTCAATTGGTAACATTTATCTGTCAATGCTTGTACAAGGGTTTAATATGATGGATCAACAATTGAGCTTTGAAAATGTAAGAAATGCAGTGAGAATGAAACTCCATGCAAAGGATCCACAGCAATTTCCCATGGGTGCTAATGGTACCAGTGTTGCTACACTATGTATGGAAATGTTGAAACCACAAGCTTGTATTGCATCCTCAAAGCTCATTTGCTCTCACTGTAACTATGAAGGACAAGAAAAAGATGACAACCTTGCCTATCTATTGCATGCTGATCCATCTGTTTCTGGCTCAACATCTGATTGGGTGCAAACCATTGCACACAATGTTAGAAATAAATGTCCACAATGCAATGGTTCAATGATGCGTACCATATACTATACAAAGACACCCGATTTGCTAGTATTGGAATACCCCAACATAAACATGATTACCAGCCATCAAATAACTGTAAATGTACATGAAAAGTCAGTAAATTTGTATCTAAGAGGTATTGTATATGCTGGAGGATATCATTTTACCTCTCGATTCATATCAAAAGCTGGAACAATTTGGTATCATGATGGTATGACAACTGGAGCAACATGTAAGCACAATGGCCATATGGGTATGATGTCAGATGATTATCTTAGCAAATATGACAATAAAATACTTGTACTAGCAATTTATGCACGAACATAATAATAATTTATATGGTTGGAAAGTTATTCATTGGATGGGAAAGTGGGACATTCAAATTTGTAAATTCATTTTGAATATCAAACTCTTAGGGATATCTTCTGGGTGGGAAAGTGGGCCATTAGATATAGAATTGTTAGAAATAAATTATATAATGTCATACAGTACAGTTTTTATTGATAATTGTTGGTATAGCACTGACAAATAATGATAGCAGTGGTGATATTTCAATGAAAGCCAGCGTAAACTGTTGTATAACTGACATTCAGTGCACCACAATGTCCATTGTCCAGTTAAAGACAAGTATAGCATTATGAAGTGTAAATAACATTGCTCAATCGCAGTAAGAATGCTTGATCAAAAAATTTTGGAAGTAATAAAGGACATGAAAGGAGTGAATAGAACCAAGAAGAACTCGTTCATGCCATGCTTGCAATGGCCCACTACCCCAAGTGAAAATGAAACTTTTGTGGGACTGAGGCAAAGGGATGCAAGGCCAGCGTTCAGAGTGACCCGACGAGGGCGAATGGCGAACGTTCCCGGGCAACGCGACAGATGAGGGAGTGAGGAGCCGACTCAGCGTCTCTGGGAACCCATAAGACGCCGAAGACTTGGTGAGCGAGGGCGTAAGGCCAGCGGCTTCGGCAATTCAACGGGAGTGAATGATGAATGTCTCTGGGAACCCAAAAGACGAGGGAAAGAGTGGTAGGCTCAGCGTCTCTGGGAACCCATAAGACGCTGATGAAGAAGACTTAGCAGGTGATTTGGTGTTGTGACCTTTTTTGGTTATTTGTCTTTATTTGGTTGGGCTCACCTTATTGGGGCTTTTTTTTTTGTCCTCCTCCTCAGCGTGTTTTGGGTTCCCAGACACGCGCCCGCTACCTCCTCCATCGTCTACCTGACGTGTTTTGGGTTCCCAGACACGTTGCTCACTTCCTTTACCCTCAGTGCTCGTCCCGGATTCCTCGTTGCGCGGCTTCGGTGTCCTACGACTGGTCTTCAAGCGTGTTTTGGGCTCCCAGACACGTCAGCGCCCCCGGATTCCTCCCTACGTGGCTTCGGCGTCCTAGGGCTGGTCTTCAAGCGTCTTTTGGGCTTCCAGATGCGTCAGCACCCCCGGATTCCTCCCTACGCGGCTTCAGCGTCCTAGGACTGGTCTTCTCGCTCCATTCCTCCTGCGTGAGTCCTTTTCTTCTTGCTGGCCTCTCACCGCTCGCTGGGCCACTCAGGGATCAACCCTGGGACCGAGTGGACCGCGAGCTTCGAGACGCAGCGGCTACTAGGCTGAAGTCCCGCTCCTGAGCTCACGATCTTTGTCTCCAGACACGCACCCTAACGTGTTTTGGGTTCCCAGACACGTCACCCGCTTCCTTTACCTGCAGTGCCCACCTTCCAGATTCCTCGCTACGTGGATTTGGCGTCCCAGGACTGGTCTTCTTCCTCAGTTTCCCAACCGTGTTTTTGGGCTCCCAGACGTGCCCTCTTTCTTCGCCCCGATTTCGCCAAGCTTATCGATTTCCCCGTTTAATTTCCCCCCACGTGAGTCCCTTTTTCTGCCATCCTCTTGCTGCTCGTTGGGCCACTCAGGGATCAGCCCTGGGACCGAGTGGTAGTGCTGCCAAAGTTCAGTTCTGAACTGATCCGAACTCAGTTCGAACCCTGAACTGAACCACATAAAGAGTTCAGTTCAGTCAAATTCATGTCTGAACTGAACCAATTGCCTTATATAGTAAGAGTTCAGGGTTCACAGCCTGGGCTGGACCGAACTGAACTGAATTTTGCAGTTCAGTTCAGAAACTTAGCTGAACTGAACTCCGGGTTCAGTTCAGGGTTCACAAAAAAAGGGTCTGAACTGGACTGAACTGAACTTTGGCAGCACTACCGAGTGGACCGGCGAGCCTTGAGACGCAGCAGAGACTCGGCCAAAGTCCTGCTCTTGAGCTCACAATTGTTGTTTCTAGATGCTGTGGTTTCCCCGAGCTCGACTGGTAAGCCTGCCACCCTTGGGGAAACTCCAGCTGATGTTTCCAGCAGACCCGTTCGGGCAGGCTGTTCTCTCCGTATGGTGTTTCCCCTCTTCCCTGCCCAGACTCAGTTGATTTCGGCCGCCTTTTGGAGGAGGCTACTTTGCGCGACTCAGAAGAAATGGAGGAAGAAGGCGCCGAGTTTGATGCAATCGGAGTCACGGCAAAACGGCCCCCCTCTCCCCAAAGGCTCGAAGCGCCCGAGGCGAAACGAGTTCGACAGAATGACCCGCAAGTGCCAGCAGTCTCCACCTCTCAGCAACACGCGAAACGCCGCTGCCAGCGGGAGGCAGCCCGCCAGCTCAATGGACATGTACCGCGAGCCAAGACCCTAAAAGCACACGTGCAACCCGCCACCCCCGTCTTCACTGCCCTGGCAACGGAGAGCCTTCCTGCGACCTCTTGCGGCTACCAGGCGGTCCCAAAGAGTTTTTCGGACGCACAGAAAGCCTACACGCTGCCGGAATTGATGGGCTTGGGGCTTCGTTTGGTTCACTGGGACGGCTAGTGAGCATTTGACATCCTTGACCTGTCACATATGAGGCTGATTGCACTGCAGTGAGTCGCGGCCTATTTATGACCTGCAGAAGCGAATCATTGCGTGCCTGGTAGGGCAGCCGCGTGACCCGACCTATGCAGATTCCGTGGAGATCGTGTATCAGTTCTTCTCACTTCTGGCTGAGGAAGCTCAGCTCCAGCCGTCGGCACATATGCGTGGACTCTTTGCCGTCCTCAACGTGGGGATCCTGCATAACCTTGGTACAACGAGGCCAATCAGGCAGAACAATCGCGAGTATACTACCACGGCTGAGAGACTGTTGGGCCATCCACATATCCAGCGGATGGCCAGCTTTGCCAGTGGTGAGCAGTGGCTGCTTTCTAGAGAACCACCTCACGCCTGACCTCACACCCCAGCTGCTTTTGCCTTATGGGCACCCAAGCTTTACCAGTATTACCAAGGCCATTTGGATCAATTGTACACCAAAATGCCCCATCTCCGTCGAAACTTTGAAGGCAGTATCTTTCCAAGTGCTGCTTTCAATTTTGGGCCCAATGTTTGGACGTTCAAACACCGGGATGTTATGAACTGTCCATTTGGCTGGTGTGCTATCCAGGCCTTGGGTCACTTCGATCCCAAAGCTGGAGGCCACCTGATTCTGTGGGATCTTGGACTGGTCATAGAATTTCCCCTTGGTGCTCTGATTCTAATCCCATCAGCCACTCTCACGCACTCGAACGTCCCAGTACAGCCTGGTGATACCTGGGTGTCCTTCACCCAGTATTGTGCTGGTGGTCTGTTTCGCTATGTCGACAATGGTTTCTGAACGGAGGCCCAATTGCGTGACGAGGATCCCGCTGCCCTGGCTCAGGTGCTAGAAATGAAAAAAACTCGCTGGGAAATGGGCCTTGGACTTTTCAGCACCCTGGACGAATTGTTGCTTCAGGTAGATTAGATAGGTGAAATCAACTGGTTTTATTTCGTTGCTGTTGACCTTGACTACAGTGGATTTCATGTAATTAATTCAAAGTTTTCAAAATAGCAGACAAGAAGAGCAATTTCATGAGAATGAGAAGCTGATTAAAGTCGTTTTGAATGAAGGAGAAGTCTCTTTCTGAATGCCAAACCCTTTGGAAACTGGAAGGGGCATTTCTGCTGAATGCATTCCACGAAGCTGAGGTGACGAGGTGAGCGGATGTGAATTAACTAGGAGAAAATACTTCACCTCTTTACAGCAAAATCTGCCAAGGCTGCATCTCTGCTGTGCATGTTGACTACTGTCTGAGTTTTTCCAAGTCGCATGACGATGATGTCGCCCCTCCAGGGGAAGCCAGGTGCAATTCCTGCCACCACTTCATTGATGGGCAGAAGTCAATGGTTCTTGCAAAATATTTGGAAGGCATAGGCGCAATTGGCTTCATAAACGGTGACCTGACAGTCTGTTATGGATCGCTAGATCAGCGGGCTCCAGCAACAACCAACTAAACTGAGTCGAGATCAGACCAGAGGAAACACAAGGAATAAAGTGTATTCATGGTCAACTACTACTATACAACCAGTAGCAGCCCAGGGGAGGGGGGAGGGCTAGGTAAGCGAACCAGGGGGTGGAAACCAGACTAAACGTGAGGAAAGGGAAGGGAAAAAGAGGACCAGTTCGAAGATGAAGGTTTAAATACAAAGAAGTTGGGGAAATGCCATGAAAGACAGACTACCGGGTCTGTATGTACAAACCGAGAGAAATGTAAGAACAATAAGGCTGTCCTGCAGATACAGCATGTCCATCAGTGTTTCAAGTAGTGATTGCAAGGAAATGGTTCGGAGCAATCAAGGGTCCAGACCCTGCGCCTCATGGTTGCCTCATGGTAAGGAGGTGAAAGGATCCATGAGTGGATGTGTCAGCGGGCACATGATGAACATGAGGCAGCCATGTGGATGTCATGTGGTTGAGTTCCTAGCTTGGGAATGATGAGATTGGTTCGTCTTCCTGATGATTTGCATTGGCAGTGGATGCCTGGCCAATAGCAGCATACAACTAGGAGTATGTGCATGCAGGATCGGGATAGAAAGGTGAATGTGATACTTCATCATTGGAGGCAGGGGAGAAGGTGAATCACTGAATAGGGAAGGGAAGAACCATGCAATGAACACTGGTAATCATACACCAGCAACTGTGGTTCCTGCAGTACGATAAGCAAGGGTGCTTCATATAACCCTTCTTGGCTGCAGGGTACTGGATGACTGGGATGTCGACTGGGTATGGATATTCTCGACCAGTGGACTGGTACACAAAGGTAATGAAACATGTCGGAATGCAAGTCCTTGTGGAGCATCAAGGGGGCTTGTCATACATGTGAGTTCGGGTTGCTAGCTGAGCACCGGCGGTCAGTTGATGAGAAGAAAGGTGAATGAATGTAGAGGTGACGTGTGAAGAAGAACAAGATGGTTGGCCAAGATAGGTCCAAGGAGTCATCAGTTGTCAGCAACTATGACGGATCCGATGTCTGAGTCATTGTGGGGAGGTTGTGTTATCCGAATATAGGTTGCATAGATATAGACGCCCACAAGGGTGGAGATGCCAATAGAACATATCACAATCGTGGCGATGAGCTGGGCGTCAAAGGTAACCATGAGGATCGGGATGACGTGTCAGTCTTCTTCGAAATAGGAAAGTCGATCAGTCATCAGGCACAAGGCTATTCATTCGTCTGTGACAGGCACAAGGAACCGTGTAGATGAATTGTGAAAGAACAATAACAATGTCATGAGCATATGGGTGTGGACATATGATCGGTCGGCGGAGAACCAGAGTATTCCGATTGCTGGGTATGATCGGTGGTTGGGTCATGGAGTATTCTTGTCTCCGGGTATGCACATCGGTCATGGGTTGTGACAAGAACGGAATGGTCAGGTTCGGATTGTATCGTCTTTAGGTTACTTCAGCTCCTGGTTGTGCATGAATGGTTATGCACCATCAAATCATCCAATGAGGACATGGGGTCAACCCGAGAGTTCGGTAATAAGGTATTGTCCAATCAGAGCGTGGGACTTGGCACATCTTCGTGGGAATGTATGGGTGTCACGTGCTGTCAAAGCAAAAGACAGGGGCACAAAGGTAAAAATCGTAACACAGTCATGGATGAATGGCTGGGTTCATAAGTGGGCTAATGCCCCTTCAAGCAGAGGAAACCGGCGTGTGCCGCTTTCATGGGTTGGGATCTTGGTGTAGATAGGATAGCGTGATAATGACACGTACAGACGTGCCCGTATTTGGAAGTAGTGCTCCTACGCTGTATTGTGTACTGACAGGCTTAACGAGCAGCATCAGTGACTTACTTTGCAGGTGGGTGACGTGGGCGTGCGGAATGAGGGCATTTTAATTGATGGAGATGACAACCCGCAGACCGGTTATCGTGGCCCTATAAGCTCGAAATTAACAATTATTACTATGCCCACCGGACGCTATTGTCAATTCCTTTGGCTTGAAGAAAATTTTCTCCTCACAAATAACTGGCACCAAAATGCTCCGAAGAAAAATTTTGATCACAATTAACTTGCAACACAATAAGTCAGCTGTAGAAAAAGGTGATTTTACGACAGGATCATCCTCCATCCACGATGTTTAACATGTTGAGATTTTCGGCTACTGCTACTACTGCTGCTACTGCTACTGCTACTGCTACACCTGTAACTGCACCGGCTATGGGCACAAGTTCTGGGCCTGACACCACCATCCAGGTGAGAACCGTTGAATCCACCAGAAATCCAACATATCTGATCAGTCTTCATACCTGCAGCCACCACCGCCCAACGACCCCATCGAGGTAGGTGCCAGTTGTAAGCAGGACCTGTCAGGGATTAATTGGCCACCAGGCCACGCAGACGGATCCAATCAACGGTGGACCCGGCAATGGGACTGCAACACCAGCAGCTGGGCCACAACTTCAACACCCTAGCCCAGCATGGAGAGAATCCGATGGCAGTGGCCGACAACGTGGTCAGGTGAGAAGGTTCTTTCTGGTTCGTTTGCAGTCCGCGCTCAAGGTAGGGGGAAGAATTCTGCACAGAAGGTTATGCTTGTCGAACGAGAGTGTGTACAAACCCGGAATCAGTTGGCAGAACATGAGGCCACGATTGAGCAGCTGCGTTTCGAGGTAAGTTGTGATCCAGTGTTCGGGACGGCAACTCATCAAGGCACTCCAGCTAAAAAAACGTCAAAGCACCGTGCAAGACATCCCGGCGTTCGTTGATGCACTTGAGGAACGATTGAGGGCTGCAGAAAACGCAGCCCAACTGGCTGAAAAACGAGCACAGCAGGCGGAAAAGCTACTTCAGACTCAGCAGACCAGCGGCATCCATCGCAGCACAGAAATGCCACAGAATATTCGTGATGGCGACGACGTGGTTATGAAAGAGGCTGCACAGGGTGGAGAGGAGCCCCAGGTAGAGTCCGATGACGACAATGATATGGTGAGAATGAAGAAATAAAACTAGCCCATGGCTTATTCGTCGACCCAGGGAACTCAGAATGATAATTCGGCGCAAAATGTGCCGCCACCGATGCGATTCTCCAGGCCACGGGCAGGAGCAGGACCTACCCTCCAGGCCACGTTCAAGCCAAAGCCACTCTTTCACCCCTTGCCTTCACCTGAGCCGAATGTGTGGCCGCCGAAACAGGTTGGCACCAGGTCTTCAAATTAATCCCTGCTGACGAACTAGCCAATAGCCAGAAACCTTAGAGCAGAAGATGGACTGGTTGCTCGCCAGTGTTCAAGAACTAAAGTTTGAATGGCCTCAGCCAGGCACCCCTAGGCCTCGAACAACCCGAAGATTGCCAGCCCGCCGATTTAAGCCAGCACCAATGAGGAACCACAGCCCCTTAAGAACCGGGAAACTGGTGAGTTGCTTCACACTGCAGGCGATGAAATGCCAAACCAGAACTTGCAGAAAGATGTTCGAACTGCCATGAACAAGCTGTTGGGCATTGAACGCAACAAAGACGCATTGCGCATCCTTCCTCCGCCACAGGACGACCTTGACTGGTATGAAGACGACTGGGGTGGACCAGGACCCTCCATATGCCCCATGACACCTGACTGGGGCGATCTCCGTGGAGAATGGAACTACCAACTATATGAATTGTTCATTGCCTATCTTGAAGCGCGAGCTCCTGATGGCTGTGGATATACCTTGAATGAGGAGAATTGCATCGAAATCCACGAGATGTTCTTCGGGTGCCTGTATCGCCTCAAGTGGGAGATTCAAGCTGCATCCCCAAAATCTGGAGAGAGAGAACACCAAGCCAGGGAACGCCTCGCCCAGGCCAAGAAGTCTGCCTTGGAGCGGCAAAGGCCGAACACGAGACGCAAACAGGTGAGTAAATCCTCACATATGGTGTAGCATAAATGCCAATCAATGGATAGCTGTTCGACACCAGGCTCGAAATCACGCTGAGTAATAGAACGACACCCTCGGGAGAGATTGACCCGGCTTGGAATTGCATGTACGAGGTCGTTGACCAACTCGATGCCCAGGGCATGAGCTCAGACGAAAGCGATAGCGATGAAGCAGGCAGAAGAATCTACGTTGCAAGAAAGAAGGCTTGGCGTGATAAGGAAATTACAAGACTCCTGAGGTTAGTCGATCGGGATTATAACACGAAAAATTGCTACGGCAACACCAGGGCTGGGAATCCCCCCTGCCATCATGTTGTTCGGGGAGGAAAGGAGAGCAGGCGTGAAGCACCTCCTGGCCTGCCGTTGAATTTCTACGATTGGAACTGGTATGCAGAGCTAACGAACCGAGAGAAGAAAGAGCTTGGGGCGAAGAAAGAGGTCGAGATACCGGAGATTGTGGAGGCGTAGGTCCGTTTCCGAATAATGTGTACTAACTCATATGAAAATAAAGTATTTGCATGACTGAGGCAAAGGTTACCAAAAGAGGGAATGAGGAACCGACCCAGCGTCTTATGGGTTCCGAAGAAAGAGGTCGAGATACTGGAGATCGTGGAGGCGTCGGTCCATTTCTGAATAATGTTTACTAACTCGGACGAAAATAAAGCATTTGCATGACTGAGGCAAAGGCTACCAAGAGCAGGAATGAGGAACCGACTCAGCGTCTCTGGGAACCCATAAGACGCTGAGTGAGCGAGGACACGCAATTTGACGGGGGCAGATGGCGAACGAAGGAATGAGGGGTCGGCTCAGCGTCTCTGGGAACCCATAAGACGCTGAAGACTCGGTGAGCGAGGATGTAAGGCCAGTGGTTCGAGTGATCCGACGGGGGCAAATGTTGAACGTTCCTGGGCGATCCAAAGGACGAGGGAATGGATGGTAGGCTCAGCATCTCTGGGAACTCATGAGACGCTGAAGACTCGGTGAGCGAGGGCGTAAGGCCAGGGTTTTCGGCAATTCAATGGGAGTGAATGGTGAATGTCTCTGGGAACCCAAAAGATGAGGGAAAGAGTGGTAGGCTCAGCGTCTCTGGGAACCCATAAGACGCTGATGAAGAAGACTTAGCAGGCGATTTGGTGTTGTGACCTTTTTTGGTTATTTGTCTTTATTTGGTTGGGCTCGCCTTATTGGGGCTTTTTTTTTTGTCCTCCTCCTCAGCGTGTTTTGGGTTCCCAGACAAGCGCCCGCTACCTCCTCCATCGTCTACCTGACGTGTTTTGGGTTCCCAGACACGTTGCTCACTTCCTTTACCCTCAGTGCTCATCCCGGATTCCTCGCTATGCGGCTTCAGCGTCCTACGACTGGTCTTCTTGCTCAATTTCCCAAGCCTTAGTACCGCTTTGCTGGGCCACTCAGGAATCAACCCTGGGGCCGAGTGGACCAGCGAGCTTCCAGACGCAGGCACCTTCTTTGTGGAAGCCCTAATCATGGGCTAGTGCTCTGGTTTCCCCGAGCTCCACTGGTAAGCCACCAGCTTCTTGCAAACTTGAGCTGATGTCGCCGGGCTTTACTCAGGCATGAATTCTCTGCCCTTCGAGGCGCTGGCGCATCTGTTGACGAAATGGACCCATTCGCCCCGTGTTTCCTTGATACTCGCTTCTCTGCCTTGTGATGCTTCCGGACAAGACACCCTTGTCTCCGCAACGGCGGCTTAGTAGCCTGGAGACCAGGTGGGTTTCATTATTCCTCTATCAGAAGAAGGGATCTGACCCCCTTATAGCCCCCTGCAAACCTGCCTGCCCCCGTCTTCCCGAGAGCTCCCATTGCTGCATGCGTCGTGGGGGTCTCTCTTCTGAGTCACCCAAGAACCACCACCTACACCTCATTAGCTCTGCATGCTGACTTGCTTCTGTACCTCCTTTGGGTGTGCCACCAAGGGAGGCCTCGACCCCACGACAAATTCTCCACGAGGAGTGCCAGTGGACCACCGCACCTTCAAATCCCACCAACTCCAAGACCGTGCCACCATTGCTCGTGATGCCACTAGGCGCGTCTCAGATGCCCGTGACGCCGACATTGCCCAATACATGGCCTCCATGACTCTCGCAGACCAAGTTTCTGGGGAGTTTACTCAACCAGGTGGACGGCTTTGGTCCAAATCAAACCCAGCTTCACCAGGTTCGGCGACGATACCGCAGAATTTATCACTTGGCTCGTCAGAACCCTCCGTCGCAGCAGTCCACCCCCGTGTTCGCCCCCATGCTCCGAAAGTGCCCAGCCCCTCCAGTCCTCAACCCTCTCAACGAAGCCGAGTGGATTCCCACATCCGTCGCCTGGTCAGGATCGAGGCGTCCGTGGTGGATTTGGCTGGGAAAGTCTCCTTAGAACTCATGGAACTACAACGTCGTCCTGGGGAGCTGCCTTCGCCCCCTCCTTTGAATCAGTTGTCGTCGGCCTGCACCGAGCTCCGAAATCAGCTGGACACTGTCAAAGGGAGGCAAGCCGCGGTGGTTGAAACCAAGAGATCCATTGGCGAGCGACTGGACGAAGTCCAGCGTCAGCTAGATCAGGGCAAACGAGAGTGGAACAAGAAATTAGCCCAGCACAACACGGTGGTCCATGAAATGAAAACTGACCATCACTTTACCCCCTTCCTTCAGCATGTTGACCCCATCCTTCAAGTTTCCCTCTTTTTGGCGGTTGCCTGCCAGGTGGTGCTGAATGTTGGGCGTCGTGGATGCCATTTCATGCTTTCAATGCTGCAGTACATCGTCCAGCTCACCATGATGAGGACGGTGCCCCACCTTTCACCTCGAGAACAAAAGCTCATGTTGGACTTTCCGGTCGATCCTCGCTCAGCCGTGGACCACTTTCACCTGGACGGGAAGAGCGTCATTTATGCCGTCTGCCCGAATCCGAAATGTCACCGCACATACAAACCGACCTTCGAAGGCGGCTCACCCGTTGCTCAATACCTCAAATACTGCACTCACAGGGAGTTTCGTGGTGGCCCATGTTGCAAGGAACGCTTGACTAAGCCCCAGGTGGTCATGGGTGAGGAGATCCAGGTTCCCATCAAAACATTTGTTTCCTTTGCATCTTCTGGAACTTCTCCACAAAAAGAATCATTTCACCAACACATAGATATCATGTTGACCAACGCAAGTAAAAAGTCACGTGATCATTTGAATATTCAAATGTCATATTCATGAAATTTTTTTTTTGGTCACCAATATTCATCAGTTGAAGCTGGCATATCAGTGCATTAGACAATAATCCATTGGAATTTTCAGAAACTATACCATGGTGGCATGAATTGATTCTTCACTTGCAGAAGCTTGGGACTGAATGGAATGTGATGTTCTTATCGCTTTATGGTGCTTGCCTGGTCGACAAATTTGCTCAATTTTCAACAATATGATTACAGTTTAGAAACAACGGTGACATTTGTATCATTTATCTTTTGGCTGAAGATTTTTCTAATGTGGGTTTTTCGAAAGGACCATTCCTCCATGGTCATGACAACTAAAATCAGTTAGTCAAGTCAAGTTCCTTGGCTCCAATGAGCTCTGTGTGTGTATCAAAAAACACAATATTCGCTAGACTTGCAATGCAACACATTACATTTACGGCTTGTTCAACAACTTGGCACAAGTTCTCAAATCACCTTGATACAGTTAGCTTCAAAAATGTTGAAGAAGCAATTGATTTGGCTGCAACTCTCCAATATCATTCAACACTTGTGATCAACAAAATTAGGTGAAGCTGAGTGAGCATGAGAAACACCGACTTAATGGTTTTCGAAAAGCTATGCAAGCAAGGTGAATTGATTGGGAAGAAAAACATATGTTAACGAGTCCAGTGTGGTCAAATTGTTTAGTAATTGACACAGATCATATATATTTCTTTTCGAAATCGGTATCCAGTCAAAACATCCATCAAACGATGACGGTGTTGCCCAGGGCATTGAGAGCGATTCACAATAAATAGTTTTCTATATAAATGATTCAAAACTAATATTACTCAATCCATTACAAAAGGGCCATGAAGGTCATGAACAAATTAGCGTCAGAGTGTCAGATTCTGCCCAGCATCTGAACGTTCATATTGTCACGTGACTAATATTGGTAAGCACTTGCCGCTTCTGAAATTGAATTATCCTTTGTTTTATCAAATGCCACTCATTGTGCCTTGATTTTCACCCACCATGATCTCTAGCAAATTTGCTGTTTGTCTGCTCCTCATCTTCGTGTTATTTCTTCATTTAGGTGGAGATGGTTTTCGCAATACTCACCCAAAACGATATTCTGTTGACAATGATCATCCAAAGTTTGATATCCAATCCAGTTCTGAGGTATCTAGTCATATGGCAGAAAATTCACTCAGTCTTGCTCCAAAACTGGGTGTTTCATTTTCAAAATTCACAAAACATGAATTTATCCAAGAAACAAATATGCAAAACAAGAATTTCCAATCCGTGGTCTATGTATTAGATTTATTCAAATTATTGGATAACATTTCAGATTTCTCAACAACGAAGTTGCGCTGTGGCAATATCTTTTGTGGTTTGATTCCAGAATCTAATCTCCAATCACCCACCCTCCAGCACCCTTCACCATCAACTTTAGACCCCATCCGATGCCTCTGTGAAGGTGAGTACTCACCGGTTCATCAGCGGTGCTTCATGTATCCTCATTTTGTATTTCTTTTATTTCTCTTTTATTTCATTTATTTTCATGTATATTAGTCTACATAGGACATGTAAGGTAATATATATAGGATAAGTAAAATTTTCTGCAGGAAAATACAGCGGGATAGTAAAATAGTCGTGCACAATGTTGACAATGACAAGCACGTATGCCTGTGAGTGATGGGCAGGGGAGGGCATCGCGACGGTGATGGGAAGCCCAAGCCCATCAGCACCGTTGTCCCTGACCGGACCTGACGTTCCTGAATGGGTCATTACCATATATAGGACATTAGTAACTACAGTACTAAAGACTTTAAGTATATTGAAGCTCTGGAGCACTATTTATGGCCAGTGTTGGGATTTAAGCAAACTAGAGCCTAGAGATAGTGGCTGAGACACATGATCAGCTGCTATTGTTAGGCTCTCGGTGTGGAAAGGTTAGGTGATAAGAAAGTGAAAGTGACCAGTTCAAGAATGTCAAGTCACGTGATCATCTGAATATTCAAATACTCTGATAAAAGATAGGGACGATTTCGGCCATTAAACAAGTTGCATCTTGGAGTTAAGTAAAATGTAGAAACCATTTTCTCCCTCGAAAGTGCTGGAAATTGCATGAAATAGAAACTATGGGGACAAGTAACTACTGTAAGTGAAAAAAGATAAGTAGGCATCTATTGCGAAGTAATGTAAGGTAGGCATCATCCATAACCAATGGACGTCACATGATGTGATGCCTTTTCATAACGCTTCCAATCAAATTAGGAAAGTGCCTCTCAGAAAAACAGTAGAAGAAATTAAATAATCGGCTCCCTATAAAATATAACGACAATAGTTAAGAGTGCGATCCCAAATTTTGAAGAAGATCGGTGGAATGTGAGCTAAGTTATAAGAGATATGATTACTTCACCAGAGCCACACCCTTACACAATGCCCTCTCTTCCCAGCTCCTCCATGATATCTGCAGGCAACACACGATGGCCCTGATATTTCCTCGATGCCCAGGCTGCTTGCCTTCCATTCAAGCCTCGACTGTAGGCATCCATAAACCTCATCGATCAATTCACAAACTTTTGCATCATCACGAGCGGGATCGATTCGAGGGCCATCGTGACATTGCTCTCGAGGTGATCTTCGCGAGATGACTCAGGGTAAGTCCGATAAATGCTTTTTGCCTGCCTCCAGCACTGCTCAATGAAGTTCAGTTCACAGTGAAACTTTGGCAGGAACAGGACCTGGAAGTCATGCCCAGTGCAAAGATCTTCAAGTATTGAACTTATGTTCACAAAGTCTGGCTGGTTGTAGAGCATACGGCGGCAACAGCAATCGGTTGCACCTTCCACGCACTTGAAGTCCTTGCACTTGGCGCGTTTCTTTGACATATCCCCAAGTCCTCTCCTTCCAGGATAACAGCCATTCCCTTAAATACACCAGCCCAAGGGTGTCCCGGTGGAAAGTAGAGGCATTGAGGCTCACCATTTGCAAGGTGAGCATCCCGCATCCTTATCTTTATCTTTTCATGGGTGCCGTTTGGTTTACAGATTGGTTTTCCTGTCACCGGGTCACACTTTGTCACCTCTATCCCCCAGTTCGACCCCTCCTTCAGGATATTCTTCGGCATTCGGCGAGCCGACAGGGAACCATCTTGTCTTTTCAAGTGAGTCGTTGCATTGTCGTATACAAATACATGGTCGTATTGAGGATAGAACTCCTGCAATATCCCCATAGCTGCCCAGACTTGTTCCTGTATATCTTCATTTGTAAAGTATCCATCACAATTTTTACCTGGCTTGAACAAACGGCGCACGGATTGTTTCCCATCTGGAGACCGGAGCCAACTGAAGTCTTGCGAGACATAGTCGGCGATCATCAGTGACGCTCCTTCTCCCTTCGCATAAGGTTTCGCTGGTGCGTCCTTGTGATACCACCCCCTTTTCCGCCAGTCATGTGCATAGAAAATCAACTCATCCAGGAACACATTTTGTCGATAAAACACCACATCCGCCCATTCATGGCCATCGGTATATTGTCCCTTCAGTGTCACCTTGTATTGGTACCCAAGTGCATTGCGATATCGGCATGCTGTCGAATATCTAATATTCTTTTCAATCCTGAATCTCTCCTTGACATCTGGCTGGGCCAAGAATTCCATCAATTTCTTAGCAGATATTTCGTTTCCTATTGAAAGGAGGTATATGCTAATCTCATTGCATAGGTTTTCGTCAACAAGTAGAGACTCATTCCAGTCGCCATATGGATTGACCGGCAAGATGTTCCAGTTAGCAATGAAAGCGCAGCAGAGCTCTCCAAGGCAGTTGGTGCAGTTGCACCCCCGCCCCATTCCTATTACAGCTTGGTAGGATGATGCAGCCCTGCTATCGTAAGTCTTTGAACCTCGGTCTGTGTACATGCGCAATGTTGACAACATTCCCTCCAGCCGTGCTCATCTCCAAAGATCTAGATCCGGGTCCTTATATCTGGCCCCAGTCTTCCACTTTGGACAGACGATTGACCGAAGGTCTTGGAGAGCCACCATCGTGTCATGCTGTGTAGGTGAGGTGTTTATATGTCCTGTTTGTGTTCTAAGCTTATCCTGAGGTTCGAAAGGGGTATAGTCATATCGTTTCGGTGGCCCTGGTGCTGGCAATGGTCTCGATCTGGCCAAATGTATGTCTATTGTCCCTGAAGCACACTCCCCTTGCTCACACACATCATCACAGTCAATCTCCTCATGATTTGCAAGACATTCCGTGATTATTGAGAAGCTTCCAAAGGTAGGTCCCAAATTTGGAACCTCCCCTGCATTGCATTTGCTGACGTTGCACTTGAAGGTTGACTGCATGGTTTCTAGAGTAGGGGACTTAAGGGGGGGGGGGGGAGTAGGGGCTTCCTGGAATGTATTTTTTGGTTAAATGGATGTGATTGTGGATGGCTGCATACATTCTCCTTGTCCGAATCATCAACCCTTTTCGGCCTCTTTCCACAAAGATTTCCAATAGAAGATCGTGCTTCCCTTTTTCTTCGTGACATTGTATGTGAATTGATGCAAATATCAGGGTGCAATGCGTGTCAAGGTCAGGTGGGGTGAGCACAGCTCATTTGAGTTATAACTCTGACAATTGGTTATTTTTTTTAAATTAAAATGAGTATTGATGCGAATTATGTATATGTCTAAAAGTTATAGGAGAACTTTTCTCCGAAATTGATGTCAATCTGTCACAAAGCACATTTATTAGTCGATTTGAGCGCGCTCCTGCCTATTTGGACGGTGTCACACTTTTTCACATGATGTCCATTGGTTATGGATGATGCCTACCTTACTTCAATTGAAATGTGGAAGCTGGGGTGCAACCACCTCCACCCATGCATTTACCTCAATCATGACACAGGGGTGGATGGGAACCACACTGGTGCAACAACCACAGGATGCATGACTTAGATGTACCGCAACGTCTATGTCAGATGGGACAGCTCAATAATGAAACCAGGATGGGTGGGAACCACCTGCACCCACGCAACCACCACAAGATGCATGACATAGATGCACCGCAGCATCTACATCAAATGGGACAGCTCAGTAATGACACGAGGGTGGGTGAGAACCACCTCCACCCATGCAACCATCGCAGGATGCAGAACATAGATGCACCGCAGCATCTAGATCAAATGGGACAGCTCACTAACGACACAAGGGCGGGTGGGAACCACCTCCACCCACGCAACCACCACAGGATGCATGACATGGATCCACACCAGCATACACATCCAATAGAAAACCTCAATTATTTCAACAAAACAACCATTCCAGAAATCTGAAATAACTCACACTTCTTTGTGAAAAATGCAAAATTTGTATGACTGGGGTTGTCAATAACCACATGGAGCTCCCCCTTTACTCCATTGGAGCAATAGCTCCCACGAAATCTGCAGGACTAAACCATTTGGTCCAGTATATCTCAAGCCAGGATGAAAATGGTCTAAAATCCCGAAAACTCACATATTGCACATCAAGAACATGTCCAAATGTCTCGCATAATAGGACAAAAGCAAGGAGGCGGTTGGGGGCGTCGAAATGGTGCTATATCTGTCAATGTCCAAGCACAGGCTCTCAAGATATCACCAAAATGCTGTCAAAATGGACTCCCACAGTAAATCCATAATAACTCGAGATCCACTGCATAGAATTGGACAAACCAGGAGTGAAAATGATAGCCCTTTCAATTCCGCACCTGGCCGTCCTTGTTTCGAGGATGCGGACTTTAAATCGAGCGAGATCGAACGTCCTAAAAAGGAAAGAGCTTCGCCCTACACCAGCTACATCAGTGAGAGCAGTTCTGCATGTTTGAACACTTAGAATAAGTGGGAATGAGACCTCAATACATCCCATAGAGAGTATACAGTGTCTGGGATACCCAAAACACTGGTACAGCCAAGACCAGATACAGGCAAAAAGAACCATAGCTCATAGTCTGTTGAATTCAAGCATGGCTTGGGCTCATAAAACTGGAATAGAAACAACAGTCAATACCATTAATGTAAAAGACACAGGAACTATGTTACTTACTCAGAATGAAGACAACAGTGAAAGCTAGAGATTGTTGACTCTGATTGCAGGCCATGTCCGCTTTTGGAACAAATAAGTGTAAACAAATTAGTAAGCAACTCCGAAATTGTTTTAGAAGCTCATCGCAACTTAACATGAGGAGGAAGAGTCTTTATAATTGAATGGGATACCTCATACCACTCAATGCCACACTTCTTTAGGTTTTCTCTAAGTACTTTTCATGCAGTTGGGTGGTTTGTGATTTGAGAGTGGAGATTTGAATATGAAATATGAGGGCAAAAGGTTCAGTGTGACTCAATAAAAGGCATTGTACCATTTCTAGTGAGATTCTTATCTTCCATTGGATTTCTCTTAACTGGTCTTCACACAGATTTATGAGTCATGATCTAGAGGTCAGAACTTAACATAAAAAATTTTCAAAAGAAAAGAAAGTCAGTACAACTTAATGGAAAATGTCATACCATTTTTGACACTATTCTTAATTAGTCCCTCCTAACTGATCCTTATGTGTATTGGTTGTTCAATTTTGGGAAGTAGTAAGAAACATTGAACCAGTTTTGAGATAATACTAACAATTTAGTGGATCTCCCCTAACTGCTCTTTGTATGATTTGGCTGACTCATCCAGAGAATAAATATCTAGTGTGTGGAGGCTGGAAAGGAGTATGTGACTAGCTGTGACAATTTCCTTTTCAGATCAAATTCACACCATACAAATTCATTTTCTGATCTATCTGAATAGTCTGTAATTTTTTGAAAGCTCAGAATAAATCCTATATTTATGAAAATATTTGAGGACACTTGGTTAGTTAGGCAATGAATATACTACATATTAATAATTACTAGTCAGACATTCAAGAAAAGATTTGTGGTGGTCATGCTCTTTTGAATACACTGTTTACAATATTATATATCACAAACAATAATAATAATAGGTTTATAATAATGAATCCTTATATATGTAAAATTGGAGTAGGGGACGAGTAACCTGCCATGCAAAGCAATGGCCCACACTCCACTAGTGGATGAAATGCACGACATTTTTGATGGCGCATTCCTTCGTGAATTCCAAGGCCCCGACAAGCAGCATTTCAGCATTGGGGGTGATGAAGGCCGCTACGTATTTAGTCTTTGCGTCGACTTCTTCAATCCGTATACCAATAAACAGGCCGGAAAGAAAGCTTCCATCGGCCTCATATCTCTGGTGTGCCTCAACCTCCCCCCTGAATTACGTTACAAGCCAGAGAACATGTTTTTGGCCGGTATCATTCCTGGCCCCCAGGAACCTCCACTCACTGCAATCAACCATTACCTGACCCCACTCATCGATGACTTCTTGGATTTTTGGCAGACAGGGGTTAGATTCTCACACACTCACCGCCATCCAGGTGGCAGACTGGTACGCTGTGCACTGGTTGCAGTGATCTGTGACCTCCTCGCTGCAAGAAAAGTGGGGGGATTCGCTGCCTTCTCTCATGATCACTTCTGCTCAGTCTGTCAGTGCACTCGAACCACGCATGGCTATGGAAACACTGACTGCGATTCTTGGATCCGACGCTCCAACGCCGACTGTTGGGCTTGCGCTGAACAGTACCGTAGTGCAGGTGACGAGAAGGCAAGACAAGCACTCTTCGACAAGTCTGGTGTTCGCTGGTCCGAATTACTTCGACTGCCTTATTTTGACGTCGCTCGCAGTGTGGTGGTTGATGGCATGCATAACCTCTTCCTGGGCTTGATCAAAGAGCATTTTGAAGGCATTCTAGGTATTCGCCTGAAAAAAACGGAGGAACTGCCAGTGGTGCCCATTGAATTTTCTTCCACTTGGCGGGAATTCTCTCTCAATGAACAGAAGAGCATCAAAAAGCTTCAGAAATACCTCCAAGGCCCCATGGCAGCGGAACTGGCCGCCAACCGTCCAAAGATCACCAACAAGTTCATGAGATGCCACACACGTGCCCTTGAATTTGCATGTGCCGAGCTTAAGTGCCCAGCAGTGCATTTGGACCCGCACCGAAAGGCTTCAAAAATTGACTGGGTTGATGCCATCTTTGCTTGGGTAAGCTGCCCTTCCTGATGACCTGAATGATTTACTTACCTTCACTCCACAGCGTCAAGCTCAATCAGAAAAGCGAGACACCGGTGCCAACACATCAACCGCCCATGGCCACATTTTGACGACGGAGGAGATGGAGGAGATCTGGTCTGACATCAGGAATATGGTGATGCCAAGCTGGGCGACTTCGGTTCCCAAGGATTTGGGCTCTTCTACCCATGGAAAGGTTAAGGCCGATCACTGGCGTGTACTGGGAACTACCTATTTGCCAGTGTCCCTCATTCGCCTCTGGACGAAAGTCCACAGCGGGAACGAACGATCAGAACGATGCAGCAAGATTCTTTCGGCCACCATATCCCTTCTTTCAGCCATTGTCATTCTTTCTTCTCGAGTAACTTCCCACCGCCATGCTGGCCTGTACCTGCAGCATTTGCAGTCATACCTCCGTGGGATCCGGGAGTTGTTCCCTGAATACCAATTCCACCCCAATCATCATATGGCATTACATTTACACGAGTACCTGTTGCTCTATGGCCCTCTCCACGCGTGGTGGACGTTTCCTTTTGAGCGGATTATCGGTACACTTCAGCGAATTCCTACCAGCAGCAAAATGGGTGAGCAGCATGGCAGTGACCATTGGGCCCCAAATGTACTGATAAACTCCTAGGCGAATTAGAAGAGACCATGTCGAGGTCATATACTCGGTCAGCGAACCTACGCAGTATCCTATGCAAATCCCAGTGTCCGCAAGCCCTGCGACATTGCCAAGAAATGTTTGAAAAGCTTTTGAACCCCCAGGTCCGCAACTCGCTCATCACCGACATGCTCGCTGCATCCGCAGGCTGGGACACCACCCATGAAGAAGAAGTTGCTACTTGGAATGAAAACACAGCCCGTTCCATGCCTGCAAGCCTCTGTCAGGCCCTGGCTGCATTCCTAGGCTCCGACCCGCCCCCAAAAGGACAGCTCCTCTCCCATCTGACCATCCAGGGCATCACCTACGCCGTGTCATCTAAACACGACGGTAATTCCTGCATTCTTGCGCAGACGGAGGTGGACAGTGATCCAGTTCCGGCTCGCATTGAATACGTTGTGGAACTGCGCACCCCAGAAGGCATTGCTACTCATGTGGCTGTCCGACACCTCAGGCCTGCACCTGCAGTTGATGATCCGTTTGAGGTCTTTCCGGTACTTTGTGCTCGAATGTGGGGGGTGCAACTGGCTGACCTGGAAATTATCTCCATTGATCACATCCACGCGCACTTCGCTTACTTAATATCAAACTGGGAGGGGCAGGATGTCACTGTTGTCATGTCAATGTCTCGTGTAAGCGGCCACATCCCGTCCTGTTGAATGGTGCTCTGACTCAACTTCAGGTGTATTGATCAGCTGACGCCTGTTTCTAGACCAGTCATATGTGACGGGTCAGAGGTAGCATTAAGTATTCAGGCATACTGGCATGAATCTTATCATTACGTCGTTCAAAGTGTCCTCCCAGTGTTTGCTGAGTGTTTGCTGAGTGTGTGATAAGTAACACACTTGAGTGCGCGAAGCATTGTGGGCCATGCAAAATGTTTTATTTCCAAAATGTTTTGCAAAGGCTAAATCTTATTGTGAAATATAGAATGTTGTGACCTGCAAAATCCTTCGTCAAAATTCTGCATTTGGTGAGGTTGAATATACAAGGTTTTGACGTCTTGCAAAATTGATGGAATTTGATATTTTTTGCAACTATTTTGATGGCTGACAAGGCATGGGAAAACTTTCACTTTTGTTTACATTTTCACTTGAAACAATACTTTTGAATTTGATTAATTTCGTGCTGAGATAAATCCCCACAAATCTTTGTGTTTAAATAGAATTTCATGGGTTATTATGTGTGAAATTTTAATTGGATTTTGCATGGCTTAAAATCATATGCAAAATTTTAACAAGCTCCCAATCATTTTGCAATCATTTTGCATCCCCCAAAATAGTGCGGTGTCAGCAGTGAAAGATAGTTCACGATGAAATTTACAGTGAAGATGAATTACTTTTGGACCCAGCATTACAAGATGCAGCTAATACTTGTGGTTCTAGAAAATCAGCTACTAGTCATGGTGAATCTGATGTTGATTCCAACAACCTCAACATTGGTGATAATATCACAGTACTTGATCATGATATTGATGATTATACAGATGAGACAGACAGTGTGATGTGTAGTTCAGGTCTAGCTCCGAAAGGGGACACTAGATGTTGGGTGTCAGCGTAGTAGTGACAAGGGCACAGTCAGTTGGCCTAGTGAAGTGTAGAAGAAATCCGAAGATAGATAGGATAGTTCCTAGTGAAATCCGACGAAATCCAATGTAGTCCACGTTGTCTAAGGAAGTCCGACATAATCTAAAGAAGTCCGACGTACTCCGGTGTAATCCGGTGTAATCCGAGCTATATTGGGTAGTCCGACGGGGTCTAAATAGTCCGATGTAGTCCGATGTCGGGTTACGTGGTGGGTTTTGTCAAACAGTGTCACGCAGCTCTACTAATGGGCGGGATCGGTGTGGAACGTAAAGATATGGTTTGTGGTGGTGAGAATGGGATGTATAGGGCTCGGGAGCTGGAGATATGGGTATAGGAGGGTTTCGGGATGTCTGAACTACTGACTAAAGGTTGGCTTTGTGTCTTCAGAGGTCGGGATATGTCTGGATATATCTGGATATGTATCTGTATGTCTGGTTGTGTCTCTCTATATCTCTACTCACTACCGTGTCAGGCATCTTTTTTATACTACTTGAGTCAGGGGTGGTCGGCTTGGTGGGCAGAGGGTGTTGGTGCGTGTAGGGTACCGGGTGTCTTCGCATGTGATTCCGAGGTGTATTTTGGGCGCTTTCTGATCAGACAGAGAGGGGTCGGGTTTCAGCCTAGATCGGATTGGGATGTAGTGCGTCGGACAAGCTTTTATGTGCGTTTCGAGGTGGATTCGGAGGCCATATGAGTTGTATCCTCTACAACAGTGTACATTTTGAAAATCTAGAACACATATTGTTCTTACAAGATCATCCGCTTTATAAAACACATTGCATTGACTTCAATGAAAAATATCATTTGGTTCCAAATTTCATTGGAGGTTCACTTCCTAGACGTGACAGAGGAGATAGAGAATATTATTGCACAATCATATTAACTTTGTTCAAACCATAAAGATCTGGTCATAATTTGAAAATAGAGGACCAATCATGGGATGAAGCATTTGAAGCTCATGAATTTACAAAAAGACAAATGCAAATCATGGACCATTTTAATTTGAGATATGAATGCAATGATGCCAGAGATGATTTTTCAGCTCAACTCAAAAAGAGTGAAATGTTACCAGATAGTACCTGCCCACAGTTTATGACTGGAGACATGATATCACATCTTGATGATGACTACAGTCAAAATGGTGAAGACATAGATTATGATCAAGATGGTCAGAATGGAGAATATCATTTAAACAAATACATTGAACTTGGAAGTCATGGCAGATTGATCAAAGCACAATGGAATCTACAGAAAATGTTGTTTGAAATGTGGGTTGGTTAGATGACTGTCCAGAAGGCAATGTAGCAGTGAATATAAATCCACTTGACATAGAAGTGCATCAGTCAGCATCTCAATGGAAATCTGCAGTTCAAGACAAAAGACAACAAATTTTTGAGGAACGTAACCAGAATATCCCTCCAAAGTCACATAAACACAGCAAACAATATTCAGACCCTAATAAAAATAATGTAATGGTTGTTGACCAGTCATATTTTATGCACAATTTCAAAGCAGAGAATGCACAAGGACAGCAGTTGATTGACACTACTGTTCAAAAATTCCACTTGAATACAGAACAAGATAGAGCATTCAGAATTATTGCAAACCATGCTTCATCTTGTAGTGAACAATTGAAAATGTATATTGGAGGCATGGCTGGCACTGGCAAATCACAAGTGATCAAAGCTGTTGTTGACTTCTTTAAAGCTGCAAATGAGTCTTACAGATTTGTTATCCTGGGTCCAATTGGAACATCAGCTGCATTACAGAATGGTTCCACATATCATTACTTTTTAGGAATTAATCCAAATTCTTCTGGCAGAAATGAAGCCACCAACATTGCTCAGCTCAAGGCCAGATTAGAAGGAGTTGACTATATATTCATTGATGAGGTTTCAATGATATCTTGCCATGACTTGTATAAAATCAGTGCAAAACTTGCTAAAGCAACAAACATTCATGACCTGCCATTTGGTGGAATTCACATGATAAGATAGGGCTCAGCCATGTACGACCACATGTGACAATGTGTGACCGTCAGGTGATTGAGGACCCCGAACAAATTTTCATATGAGCAGAACACGAAAAAACATTAAAACGCATGCTATATACAGCGTAGAACATGGTCAGAGTGTTAGAAATGTCCATGTATGCAATAAAAAAGGCTGTAGTGTTAACGGAAGTAAATAAACGACAAAAAACTCATCAAATTCCAGCCTCTATCATATCTGTCAAGATGCTGTTTGGGAGGACACGATGGCCACGGTACTTTTTGCTAGCCCATATTGCTTGCTTTCCGCTGAGACCCTTATGGTATGCATCCATAAAACGAAAGGCTCGTGTTGCAAATCTGCAGTTGAGTAGTCAGTTGAAGTGAAGCAGGCTAGTCTGAGAAAAGCAAGACTCACCGCCGCATTGTCCTGAGAGGAATGCCATCCAGAGCAGAAATGACATTGCGTTCAAGATCAGCCTCGGAAGATGATGGTGGATTGAGTCGGTATGTGCGCTTTGCATGGCCCCAGCATTGTTCAATGAAGTTCAGCTCACAATGGAACTTCAGCAGGAAAACAACTTGGTATCCTCGTGCTTTGCATGCAGTCTCGAGCAGGGATTCCGTCTCTATGAAGTCCGGTTGGTTGTAGAGGAGTCGGCGGCAGCAGCAGTCAATGGCACCATTCGTGCACTTGAATTTGGGACATTCTGCGCGAAGCTTTTTGGCCTCAATAAACCCTCACTCCTCAAGAATGACTGCCATGCCCTTGAAACCGCCGGCATTCTTGTGGTCAGAAGGAAAATAGAGGGGCTGGGGTGTACCATCAGCAAGTCTCGCCGCTGTCATGGGAACCTTCTGCTTCAACAACTTGCCATTCAGTCCGTAGCAAGGCTTTCCATTCATGCCAATCACATTCTTCTCGACTCCGAATGGTGTTGCTCCCAGCTTGGTTGAGTTTTTGGGCATACGGCGGGCAGAGAGTGCATCGTCCGCACGTTTCAGGTGTATGGTTGCATTGTCAAAGACAAACACATGCTTCTCGTCGGGGACATGTTTATCCAGGATGTCCATTGCCGTGGAAACTTGTGTAAGGATGTCTTCATTGGTGAAATATTCTTCTCGTGCTTTTCCTGCCCTGAACAACACACGAGCAGTATCCTCGTTGAATCGCAGCCAGCTGTAATCTGCAGACACAAATTCAGCAATCATCAATGATGCGCCTTCACTTTTTGCTCGCGGAACCGCTTTTTCATCTTTATGAACCCAGTAAACCTTTCGTCAATCATTTGCATAGAAGGTACTCTCATCATGCCACCAGATCACTGTATAATCCTTGCGTTGCATTGATCCAGAGGTTGTCGCCTCCTCTATTCCATCTCTCCAGACCCGAAGACTCCAGTCAAGTTTGGCAAGCGTTGGGAGGAATCGGGTTTGTCGGTATGTGACGACATCATCACGCTCATGTCCATCAACATATTGGCCACTTGGTCCTTTTGTCCAGCGATAATCCATCATATACATCCATCGTTTGGTTGTCGCAAGAAAAATAGTCTTCTGGAATTGATATCGTTCTTTGATGTCGGGAGTGTCAAGAAAGTGAACAATGTCCATGGCTTTGACGTACTTGCCAATCCCTTGAAGATGCGCATGTATTTCTGTTGCAAGTTCACCTTTCTCTAACAACGACACATTCCAGGCACCATAGAGGTTGAAAGGAAGGTCTTTGCGGTCTATAATAAATGACCGTGACCATTGTCGTATCTTTTTTGCTGTATGAGTTGATTTCTGATGAGATTTTCCTGCTTGAAGAGACGCCGCAATCCAACCAGGTGACGGCAATGTGGTGTAAAGATGCAGATGCATCTTCATCATCCCAAGTCTCCGCCACAACAGCTCATCACCTTCAAAGCTTTTATGGCCAATCCCAATTTTACGCTTTGGGCTTAAGATGTCGGTGAGGTCAGCAAGAGCCAATTTGGTTGCTTCCAGTGATGGTGGAGGATCAAACTGGCTGCGCTGCTGGTTTACTTCAACCCTATTATTAATGAGATATGTTATTAATACGAAGAAAGTGGTGTATGACACTTTCCTATCCTTGCTTCCATCATCTGTCTCATGTTCTGAGTCACTCTCCTCTTCTACAGAAACCTGGAGATTTTCAAACAGTTCGGTGTCTGAATCTGCCAGGTGAGTCTTTAGAGCGGGTTGCAAGACAGAATAAATAGATCTATTTCATTACCAATGCCACAATTTGCCCATGTCGGCATGATGATGTCCGAGAATGTATGTGACATGTGCTTGAGAGCTTCTTGCACTGTCATCTTGCTTGAAGAACATAAAGTATTGATAGGCATCTTTCGGTGATAATTGAGACCAAATTCATTACAGAAAATGAAGAAATTACATACATTCTCTTTGTTGGTATGCTTTGATTTTTTTGCTGAGTGGATACCAAGATTATGAATGCGGGCTGAATTTGCTCAACTTCTCTTCCCCATGTCAGGAGTTCTGGGGTTCCAACTATCATCAGTGCTCTTTAGTTAATTAAAGCCCATGTGTTACATCTATTAAAATTCTGCTTCCTGGGACCTCTCAAGTTGCATATGTTTCATAACTCCCAGGAGCTAAATTATCTATTTTCGACCTGCATAAAGCAAAATAAGACAGAAGGTGCTGAGTTGCAGCCAAAATGGTGTAAGTGTGACATTTCCAAGTCATGTGATGTATCCATACATGACTCAGCCCTATCTTATTTGCTGGAGACTTTGCACAATTGCCTCCAGTTGGAGGATCAGCATTATATAGTGGAACAGTTGGCACATGAGCACATTCTGGATTAACACCATATGCTCAAGAAACCGCTGTTGGCAAAGCGCTTTGGCATCAAGTAACCACTGTTGTAATTCTCAGAGAAAACATGAGACAAAAAACCCAAACTGCTGAAGATGCAAAGTTCAGAACTGCTTTGGTGAATATGCGATATGGAAAGTGTACTCCAAATGATATTGTATTTTTGAGAAGCAGAATTGCAGGGAAAAGGCCTGATCAACCTAATGTTGCTTCAAAGAATTTCAGAAATGTGCCAATCATCTGTGGTATTCACTCACAAAAGGATCAGATCAATTTGCTTGGCTGTGAAAGATTTGCCAAAGACACAAACCAGAAATTAATCAACTTTTATTCCATTGATAGATGGGGAAAAGAAAAGGATCCCTCTATAAAAAACAAATCAAAAGGCAAATCAAAGGCACTTCATGAATCTAGTGAGATAGACTTTGATACTCAAAGAGAAATATGGAAGGTGCACCATGGTGGAACAGAAAACTTTGCTAGTAAATTGTCACTATGTATTGGAATGCCAGTCATGCTTAGAAACAATGATGCAACTGAACTTTGCATCACAAAAGGACAAGAAGGATTTGTTGTTGATTGGCAGTCATCAAAGGCAGATCATGGAAAATGTGTACTGGACACATTGTTTGTGGAGTTTCAGGAGCCACCAAAGCTTGTGCAGATTCTTTCACTGCCAGACAATGTTGTTCCAATTGTAAAAAACACCAAGACAGTTCAGTGTGTATTTCCTAGTGATTTAAAAGAAAGAATAGAAAGACAACAGGTTTGGGTTTTGCCAAACTTTGCCATGACCACACATGCTGCTCAAGGAAAGACAAGACCATACAATGTTGTGCACCTGAACAGTTGCTTTTCACACATGGCATATTATTCATCATTATCAAGAAGTGCTACTGCAGCTGGCACTGTAATCATACAAGGATTTGACAACAAAATGATCACCAGAGGATGCTCAGGATATCTCAGACAAGAGTTCAGGGAGCAAGAACTCCTTGATGACATTACAAGAATGAGATATGAAGGCATACTACCAGAACATATTGCACAAGATGTCTGGTCTTCAATGATTCAAAAGTTTCAACAATGGAAAGGCAGTGTATATGTTCCTTCTAAAACAGATGCAACTTTGAAGTGGTCAGACAGTGATCCCTTGGTTATTGCTCCATTGGATGTCAGTCCATGGCACATCATTGAGAAAAACAAGAATAAGCAAAAATTAATGTCCACTCCTACTCCTTTTATCCCAGCAAAAGGATCTGTTCCACTTTTATCCAGAAAACATTTTATTGAGAATAGTGAACTGCCACCAGCTAAAAGACAGAGACAGGGAACAAATTTGTTGGCTTCTCCAACAGGTCTGCCATGGGATGACAATAATTACAGTTGTGCATATGATTCTATCCTGGTTGTATTGTTTGATCTCTGGAAGGGAAATCCTATGGCATGGTCTGAAGTGTTTCATGATATGAATAATTATCTGGCCATTTTATCTGATGGCTTCTCAGATATATTGAAAGGCAACATGACATTTGTTCAACTCGGAAATAAATTAAGAGCTGTATTGCATGATGAACATCCTGAGAAATATCTAATAGGACCTGTTGGAATTAGTATTGCCACTCTAGCCAAGGATCTTTTACATCTAGATACCACAGTTGCATCTTCTCAACATCAATGTACTAGGTGTAACTTTGCTGAAACACCAGTGGATGATCAACTTGGTTATGTTTTACATGGAGAAACTTCAGTTCAAAGATCTACTATGAATTGGATTGAAACATTGTCCCAACAAACACACAGAAGATGTTCTAAGTGTCAATCTGATATGCAACAAATCTTATTCTACAATACAGTGCCATCTGTGCTTGTTACCAGTTCTTCCATTTATGGAAGACTCGTTCTTTATCAGTCCAAGATATATGGCGGTTCGTCAGTAATTAATTAATGTTTGAAATTGACCATAGAGCCAAATTCTGCATTTCTAACCTGTTTTTTTTGGGAAAAATCATGAATGAACTTCATCTGTTGAATTTTGTCCTCAAATATTTTCAGGAATATAGAATTTACGTTGAGGTCATCAAAAATCAAAAACCACTCCAATGGATGAGAAAAAAATTTGTATGACGCGGAATTTGATTGAAAAAGGAAATTGTCACGGTGAGTCACATACACCTCCTCATGCATAATACAACAGAATCTCTACCCCCCGATGTCTGACAGGCAAACCAGTTGAGAAGTGAGTAAGGGGGAACCAATGGAATGTGAGTATCACCACAGGAATAGTCTGATAGTTCCCATTGAGGTCCACTGATGCCCATTTCCTGATACCCCTCCTACATCCCAGATCTCTACCCCCAGACAACGGACCGCTAAACGGTGGGGGGAGCAGTTGGAGGTGACCCATTGGAGGGTAGGGATCATCCCAAAAGTAGTTCGATGTTTCCCCTTGTTCAGTACTGACCCCCTCCTCCTCCTCATACCCCCCCACACACCAGATCTCTACCCCCTGACATCGGACGGCCAAATCGAGTGAGGACCAGTTAGAAGGGACCCAATAGAGTGCAGGGATAGCACCACAAGTGGTACGATGCATCCCGTTGAGTTGTGCTGGCCCCCTCCTCTTCATACCCCCCCACACACACCAGATCTCTACCCCACAAACTCAGATGGCCAGAAGTCAGTACTAACATGGAGTTCCATTATATTCCTTAGTTTTCCTAGCTGTGTAGCATAGAAGGGTGGCCGTCTGGGCCATGGAAGGTGTGATTGTGCAGTCTGTGCATGATCCTCTTCCACCCTTCTAAAGTCAACTGAGGGAGATGGCTGTTTGGGCCATGGATGGTGTGGTTGTGCAGTCTGCGCATGGCCCTCCTCCAGTCTCCAATATTATTCACCAGAGGGGGCAATCTGTGCCATGGGAGTCGTAATGATGCAGTCTGTGCACCATTCACTTCCACCTTCTGGAGGTGTGCTGTTGAGGGCAGTCTCTCTGGACCCTTTGATGACTCGAGACCGGGACTTCATCGGACCTCCCTTGAGACTTGTCCAGAGGGGCACTGAGTAAAATTAAAAATAAGGGCAGTCTCTCTGGACCCTTTGATGACTCGAGACCGGGACTTCATCGGACGTCCCTTGAAACCTGTCCAGAGGGGCACTGAGTAAAATTAAAAATAAGGAGTTTCTCTCTGGACCCTTTATTAAAAATAAAGAGGGTCTTTTTGGACCCTTTGATGACTTGAGACCAGGACTTTATCAGATTTTTATTGAGACTTGTCTGGAATTGTCAGAGTTTTATTCAATTTTCTTGAAAATCACATGATATTTGTGCAAATAATGTTTATTCCATTATATAAGGTGTTATATATACAACAAAAAGATGGTCAATGTGTAGACTCAGGTGTTGTCAAAAGAGACATGGGAGGGGGCATCTTTGTGGTGTTTAGAGAGCCAACAGCCAACCAGAAAACAAATTGACATGTCAAAGAAGGGTTAGTAAGATTTTCCCATGTGATAAGGTTGAAAAACTTATGAGTGCAGACAAGAAGGTTTGGTTTCACGATAGTATGACTAGAGGCAATACTTGTTCACATGAAGGCATACTTAATAAAATATCTGATGCTGAAGTTAGATTTTGCAGAAACAAAAATCTTGTGCTGGCAATATATGCTTGAATGTATCTGTGTGGTTGGGTGGGTGGTTGGTCTAATTGAGCATAAAATAAGGGATGATTGGGTTGAGTAGATTTATAACAACTTTAGCACTATGAGGCATTGGCATGAGTAATCCATGGGTTTTTTTTGGCAACCTATATCCAACCTGCCAAATTACCCATACTTGCCATGGAGTATGGGTTATCCACAGGTTTACCTCATGGGTTGAGCAAGATATGTTTATATTAAGTAATATTTACTAAAATACATTAATTATTTAATTAATATGAGGCAGGGGTAGTGGGAGAGTGGAAAATGGGGAGTGGGAAAGGGAAAGAGGAGAGTAGGAGAGGGAATGGGGGAGAGTGGAAGAGGGAGTGGAAGAGTGGGAGAGGGGAGGTAGAGGGGGAGCGGCAGAGGCAGAGGCAGAGAGTACTGGCCATGGGACTGTTGTCTCCATCATCCTTGTCCTCATTGTCCTCATTGTCCTCATTCTCATTCTTGTCATTGTCATGGTGGTGGTGATGGTGGCCGTTCTTGTCCTTGTCCTTGTTGTTATCATCTTTGTGTTGTCTGCTAAGAGGGTGATGGTCTTGCCATCATTATTGTCCTTATTGGTGCATGTAGTTTGTTGGTGCTGGGTGACACATGGGTTGGTGGGTTTTGTCTGGGTCAGAAATGCATGACTGCCTTTGTTGAGGTATGACCTAGTGACCAAATAAGTCACATGGTCCATGCGCCATTTCATGCCTATATAAAAAGGCCCAAAATCCTACTTCAATCTCTCAACATAAAATAAAATACACAGTATTTCATTAATAGAGTAGTTCTGTTTGGCACCCTGGGATGCATCTAACTTCCCATGCACCCTTTGCTTTATATAGTGGTAGCTAAGTGAAATATTTTTAATGAATTAATTTGAACTCAAGTACTACTAGTGATTAAATAATAGAAAAATTATGGCTTTATGATATGAAGGCTAAGATGTCCAACAGTTGATTTTTGTCAAAACATGTTTAGTTAATGCTTAAACATAAGCACAAATTCTGGATAAGTCAATTATTTCTAAGCAACCATATAATAGAACCAAAATACTCTTTTTATACAAGTATCTAGACATGTAAGTCTACTAAATGCAATTTCTCTAGAATTTTACAACCAACAGGAGTTGAGTGAAAACTGATTCATTAAAATTATCTTACTTAACAACCATTATATAAAGGAAAAGATGCGTGGAAAGTTGGGTGCACCCTGAAGAGCCAAATAGAATAATTCTAATTAGGATTTATCTATTTGGCTTCCTGGGGAGCCGCTTAGTTATCCAACACCCTTTTTCTTATATGGTTATAGCTAACTGGCCTGATTAAGATAAATCAATTCTTGCTTGTCCATTACTTGAGACCAAATTCAAGAGAATTAAGCAATGAAATGTTCAATATTGTTAGATCTTCAGAATAAATAATCATAAGGTTTGGTAGAGTAGTTGGTGAAAAATAAATCAAATACTTATCTATACTTAAGGTTCCTAAGATTCATTCCACTACATCAAAAATGACAATTATTTTTTCTCAGTAATATACACTTATAAATTACTCAAATCTAATTTTACTATATTTTTGCCAATGGTATTGCAAAGACAATAATTCATTGTTCTTGATCAAGCCACTTAACTATAACTATATAAGGAAAGGGGTGTCAGATGACTAAGCGGCTCCTCGGGGAGCCAAATAGACACTCCCTTCCAATTAATAACTAAAAAATTCAGTGTTAGATATGAATTCACAGGCTACCTGCAGGTTGATCACAGATTACGGGTTTCTCACAAGTTCCAATTTGGCTACATGTATCCGAAAATGACAGACAAGTCAGAAGTACAAAACCCATGGAGGTCCATATACTCCTGCAAATGCCTAGGCACTATGGGTAGGAGTGATGTGCTTAGTGTTATTTAATATGATTTATAATATTAATTTATAGTAAAGATATGAACTTTTGAAGAACTCGTTCATGCCATGTGTAGCACTGGCCCACTAAACAAGTGCTTGAATATCCATTCATGGACATTGAAACCAATTATACACTTGAGTTTGAGACTGACAAAGGCATCAAGTCATTGCATTTGAAAGGGATTGTGTATCATGGACAATATTATTTTACTATTAGAATTATTGGTGCAGACAAGAAGGTTTGATTTCATGATAGTATGACTACAGGAAATACTTGTTCATATAAAGACATGCTTGATCAACTATCTGATGCTGATCTTAGACTATACAGGGGCAAAAATCTTGTGTTGGCACTACATGCTTGAATGCATCTGTATGGGTGGATGGGTGGTCTAAGTGTAGTTCAAATTTGTATACAATAATTAAAATAAAGGATGATTGTGTTGAGTAATAACTTTAGCATTATGGGTGGGATTGGTGGGCTTAGTATTATTCAATATTATTTGTAACAGACTAGTGAATTAATTCAGAGTAAAGATATGACCTTTGGAAGAACTCGTTCATGCCATGTGAAGCACTGGCCCACTAAACAAGTACAAACATAATGAACCGCCATTTGACAAGCTAGAAAATGATATAATCTTACAAAAAAGAAGAGAATTGCTCCATTGCTTAATACAGATTGTCTGGTTACAGATTTCAAGCACACTCTGAAATCATGTCTTTTAAACAGATTCTGTGCATTTTTAATTTGATATAGAGACACTTATCAGCAATAATAGTGGTACAATGATATACAGCACTTCAGTCACCTTCTGCTACACTGCATCTAGCTTGATTAATTTACTGTACGGAATCAAGCTGGATATTATAGCATTTGTGGTAGCTGCCAATCATGGCAGCTACTATTTGTCAGCCGTCATTCATGGTAGCTGTTCTGACAGCTACCAGGTTTATGACATCTATCAAAGCACTTATGTTGATGTCACATAATATCAGAGGTACTACTTTTCTTTCTTCTTTTTGTGATTTTCACTTTTATTTCTTGACAATATTAGAGTAATTGAGTATATATCACATCAATTCAACACTGTTTCACTTGTATCCTTTGCATTTTCAAAATGTCAATAATTCACATGCACATATTCATGTTTTTCAAATTATTATTAATTCTCTGCACTCATGTAAACAATTTCTTTACTCCAATACCAGTATAATGCAAAAATACCATCAAATATTCAACATCATATATTACTACAATGTTGTACAATGTATATTTTACAAAGTTAATAATTCTTTCATTATAAATACTGGCATTAACTATTATAAAACTTCTAACATTTTATAGTTTGCTTTATTTCTCTTCTCATTTTCCCCTATCTCTGATACATCCAAATCTTCATTAGAGTGCTACTTAGACATTTGAACTTGTGTAGCATCACCAATATTCCAACTTGATGAAAACTCATTTATATATAATTCAATTTAACTTAATCCTATGACTCAGGCATTGGATAGAAACAGATATATTCCAAAGTTCTAAACTTTGTTTTGCTAGACAATGCAAAGTTAACAGAAATAAACAACTTGCTATTTAAACTAATAAAAATCATACTTAACAACTACTATGCTATACTAGGCATCTATCATGTCACACTTAGCATCTGCCACGTCACACTTGGCATCTGCCACATTACACTTAGCATCTGCCATGCTACACTTAATATCAGAACAAAGTGCATAACATTTCGTAATTGCAAGAAAACTAGTTTGTTTTCTGCTTGGATTTGCCAAGCTATTACTATAGTCTCAGTTATATTATGAGCAGCCATTGTTATAAGCTAAAAATATGTTTACACAAGAAAACATGTTCACCAAAAAAACATGTTCACGCAATAAAACATGTCCATACAGTAAAATGTATTTACTTACAATAAACCATATCTACACAACAAAACATATTCACTTACAATAAAACATGTCCATCAAAAACACATGTCCACATAACAAAACATATTCACTTTCAACAAAATATGTCCACACAATAAAACATGTCTATTCACAATAAAACATGTCCAGTTTAACTCAAAACATGCTCAATGACACCAATACACATCCAATCACACCTCAAACACATTTATTCATGTCCTAAAACATACTCAGTCATGTTGAAATATGTCCAGTCATATCTCAAACACATTTAATCATGTTGAAAGATGTCTAGTCACATCTAAAACATGTCCAATCACACCTAAAACACGTCCAGTCACGTTAAAACATGTTCAGTTATGCCTAAAACACGTCCAGTCACATCCAATCATGTCTAAAACACGTCCAATCACGTTAAAACATGTCTAGTCACATTAAAAACATGTTCAGTTATACTCAAAACACATCTTCAAAAACACATCCAATCATGTTCAAAATATATTCAGTTATATTGAAATACACCTAGTCATTGTCAAAACTTGTTAGGTTTCACCACAACACATCCAGTTATCACTTACATTTCAACTCATTCAATTCTATTGTAGTGGTATAAAAGTATGTGAGTATGGTTTCAGAACTCAGCTTCAGATCATAGTATAATGGCTTGACACATGTGTTATAAAATTTGAAGCAAAATATCAAACTAAACAGTTGCTAGTGTTTGAAGTGTTACTATAACCAAGCCTATTGCATTTCAACAACAAGTTTCGGACTATAAGCATTCAGACTAAGGGTTTATAAAAAGAGCTTATGGTTTTTGAAGCAAAACATTAGACTATAAGCATTCTTTTACTATAGGAGGCTATGAAATTTTAAAACAAAACAACATTAGAGCATTAGAAGACTTTATTCTGAATGCTTTTCAGGAGTATTTTGTACCCTTGAACTTTAAAAGCAGATTTAAATGTAATTACATTGAAGATTTTTATACCCCTAAATAACAAAACTTGTAAATATGTATTATATTCACCTTATTATGTAAAAACATCATCACTTTTCCAAGAATTCATCATATAATAAAAATACCAAATCAAATGCATTCTACATTGAGGGTAAACTCCTGCATTTCACTACACTCAAACATCAATTCTGACCACATACAGATTGCTGTACTCCCATACTGTGTTTTCAATCTATCTGAAGAACTTGATAGGAAAAAGTGAAAGTGTAACACCGAAAGAATCCCTGCTTGACCATTCAATCCAGTTGAGATCAAACAGATCCATGGTCCAGATACGATGCAGCAAAAAAGAGATTTCTACGTCTTCAATAAGAAAACTTATCACAAAAGCATGCTCATATTAAATTTACAGTCTACACATACTCTCCTTCATGTTTTTTCCGCCTCTCTAGCTGAGATCAAGTCTTTTATTGATGTGGGCTTTGTCACACCTGTGGCAGTTCTTGCAGTGACTTCTGTTAAGGTCATTGTAAGTGTCTAATCTGGTGACTCTGTTGAATTGATTGCTTGTGAGCAATTAGACTGCAAGGTTATGGTCGTTTTTTGCCACAGCCATGTTGCTTTAGTTGAAGTTGAATCATTAGTTTCTGATCAACTCTCATTCCTTCTAGAGGTTCCACTGAAGCATATGTGACATATCTTCTGCATTGGAGACAATGTTTGTGTCAGAAAGAGTATGAATGAACATGCAGGTTCATCGGATTCTATTACTAAAATCCTAGATAGTGGACGAAGTTTGAGCTTCATTAAGGACAAGACTAGGACGATTGTAAGGCATTTACTCCAGCTGAAACTGAACAAGCAACTTAGGGTAGTGGGCCATCGTAAGCATGGCATGAACAAATTCTTCTGATTTTATTCACTCATTTTATGTTCTTGATTTCTTCTAGAATTTTTTGATCAAGTATTTTTACTGCTATCATTATTTGTTAGTGCTATCCCAACAATTATCAATAAAAACTGTAGTGTATAACATTATATAATTTATTTCTAACAATTCTATATCTAACACTGCTGACACCACACTATTTTGCACATGGGAAAATTGTTGTAAAATCTTTGGCAGCTTGTTTTAATTTTGCAACCAATTTTGTAGTTGCAAAATCTAATCTAAATATATCCTTTTGTTCCATTGTTTTCATTTTGAAGGGTGCAAAATGAAAAATAAGGGACAAAAGGATATATTTGGATTGAATTTTGCAACTGCAAAATTGGTTGCAAAATTATAACAAGCTGCCAAAGATTTTACAAAGATTTTCCCATGTGCAAAATAGTGCAGTGTCAGCAGTGTAATGGCCCACTTTCCCACCCAGAAGATATCCCTAAGAGTTTAATATTCAAAATAAATTTAGATACTTGAATGTGCCACTTTTCCACCAAATGAATAACTTTCCAACCATATAAATTATTATTATGTTCGTGCATAAATTGCTAATACAAGTATTTTATTGTCATATTTGCTAAGATAATCATTTGACATCATACCCATATGGCCATTGTGCTTACATGTTGCTCCAGTTGTCATACCATCATGATACTAAATTGTCCCAGTTTTTGATATAAATCGAGATGTAAAATAATATCCTCTAGCATGTACAATATCTCTTAGAGACTAATTTACTGACTTTTCATATACATTTACAATTATTTGATGGCTGGTAATCATATTTATGTTGAGGTATTCCAATACTAGCAAATCAGGTGTCTTTGTATAATATATGGTACACATTATTGAACCATTGCATTTTGTTAATAATAGATTTTTTTATATTATTTTTAATATAATTAATATTATTAATAAATTTAAAATATAATTTCTCCTCATTTGTTTCTGGTGTTATATTATCACCATTTTCCATTCTTTTAGAAATGTCAGCCAGTGTATGAATGTCAACATTTAATAATTGTTTAGAAATTTTTTGAAATTTTGACTTTTCTGCCAATAGATACCCTATTGTAGTGTATTGTTTTATCTGTTTATGATTGAATGCAATCAATGAAAATATGGATTTTTTTGAAATCTTTTGCCATAATACACGAGCAAATGTCTTTTGTGCCTAATATCTGATAGTTCTCTCTGTTGATAGGCATTGTCTATTCCACCAAGACTATATGGAAATAACCAGGGTATCATTTGAGGAAATAACTGTGGATTGCTGTAGATGGATTCAGGATAAGCTGCATGACCAATAGCCAGAATCTTTTGATTTGAAGTCAAATGTTTTATTGCAATAGCTTTGAGAGCTTTGGTACTTTTGTTGAAATATTTTTCACCTGTCAGCCCATGAACTACAAATGGACATTTTTCTGATTCAACACCATCTTCCTCTTCAATATTATTAATAGTTGTTGACTCTAGATTTTTGTTTGATGATAATTTACTACAACTGGTGGGCCATTTTTTGGATACTGATCAAGATTTCTCTATGATATTTCCAGATCGTAATAATTACAATGATTTAACTTTAACCATTCCAATGCAGCTTTAACTTTGTTTTTCCTTACAAGAACAGGTGTTCTCCCACAGTCTGATTTAATAGGCTTACATGGCCCTGTATAAATAAATGCTAACACTTCATCCAGGTCTTCAATGGATGGAGGTAGAATATCATACACTTTAGGAATAGGATTAGCAAAAGTAATTGCATTTGTTTTTATCTTTAGTGCTGCTAAAGTTCAGTTTAGTCCAGTTGAGATTCTTTTTTGTGAACCCTAAACTAAACTGCAAAATTCAATTCAGTTTAATTCAGCCAAGGCTATGAACCCTGAACTCTTACTATATAAGGCAATTGGTTCAGTTTAGATATGAATTTGACTGAACTGACCTCAAAGTTCAGTTCAGAGTTCGAACTGAGTTCGAATCAGTCCAAAACTGAACTTTAACAGCACTGCTCATTTTATATATACTAGAAAACACTCTTATAATACAATGATTATGTTCTACTCTTGCAACCAGTAACTGTTCTGCAAATGATAAATCTGTCAACTTTACTGGAACATCTCCTAACTATTTTCCATTTGCTAGTCACAACAGTGGAATTTTATTTTTTGCCAAAGATGTATAACAACTTGTGTATATATTATGTAACTTTTTAATCAACACAAGGCCATCCAGATCTGCAATAGGATCCTTACTAGTAAAACGTTCTGCTTGAGTTACTCTTTGATTTACCAATATTTTCAAATCTATATTGACATTAGAGAGTTTTAATAAATCTTTAATTGGAGTTAATTGACCACATATAGCATATCTTGATTCTGATATCTGATCAGATGACATGTCTTAACATGCATTAGGGATAATTGTATGTTGTAAAACAGCTGTGAGAGGTGGAGCTGGAAATATGTTTTTTATTTTATTTTTGTATTTCTGTTCTGACTTGACATGAATTAATTTATATTCTACATTTTTGTTTTGTTGATATTTTCTCACAGAATGTGAATTGTTTACTCTGCATTTTACATCTTTTGCTTATTGATATCTTGTTATTGATTGCAAAATTTTGACTTTGTATTCCATATTTTGATTTTGATATTGTTTTACTACTCTTGCATTAAATGCCTTTAATTCTTTATTTAAAACTTTAAAATCTATGACATCAAATACAGATAGATATTGAGCACAATTTGCACATGTATGGCTTTTGATCGAAGTTTTAATATCTGCTTTATGAGATCTAGTATATATGACAATATTATGAGCTTTTGCAATGAACATTAGTTAATCTGTTGTTAATTGTGGTAGTAATATATCCCATAAAATAACACAAATTACTGTTATTTAACATATTACTTCTTGTATCTGATTATTTTATATATTCTTTGAATTTGAGTTTTACATTAGTAGAATACACATTGGAATTTGATAAATAAGGCAACAGTTCATTAAGTATGAACAACTTTGATCCACCATCAACAATATTATGCATATTTGTACTGTTGTCCTCTATGTTATTAGTATAACAATATTTATCAGATGTAGAATGATATTTCAAAGTACTGATATACATAACATTAACATCTAGCAAATATTGTGAATAATATAACTCAAATACTTGAAAGATAAACAATAAACTATATATCATTGATGTTTTATATTTTTTTACATACACTGCAAAGTCATATGTTGTATACATATTTTGCAGCAGCTGTAAACATATTCTTTGACACTGTTTGAGAAGTATTTCCTGTATACAAATAATAAGTTATGCATGGATGTATTGACATATAAAAGAAATTGTATATAGAATTCAATAATAAAAGATAGTGATAGTGATCTAACTGAGGAAGATGTCTTATTGTTTCTTCTGTTATTTTTGAGATATTTTGAGAAGAATAGTAATCTCCAATATTATTTAATATTTTTTTTGGTGGCACATAATGAGCAAGATAATCATAGATTGTTGATATCCTTAAAATCAAGTTTTGTGGTACATAAACAGAACAATAGAAAAACATCATATTTAGTAATATATTAAAATGATAAGATAACAGCCTATCTTGAGACACATAAGCAAAACAAGGAGATATTTGTGTCTTTGAACTCAGATAATAAAACTCCTGGAGTGTATCAGAATAATAACATAGCACCTTGTCTTGGAACACATAAGCAAGACAATAAGATATTTGTGTCCTTGAACTCAAGTAATATAAATTTTGGGGTGTATTAGGATGATGATTTAACATCCTGTCTTGGGACATATGAGCAAGACAATGAGAAAATATCCATGTCCTAGAACCCAAGTTTTGTAGTACATAAATAGAACGATAAGCAAACACCATATCCTGACACGTGTCAGGATGACAATTCAACACTAGACCTTGTACTATTTGGACAAGATCTTCAGAAAATTCTATTATTCTAATGATAAGTTAGATACATTCCAACAGTTCTTATAAAAAAATAAACATATTCAATACTTATTAGCAACTACTTATGATTATTTATATCAGATAAAAATACATAAAATATTGCTTTGTTTAAATACATACTTATTGAAACAGTTTCATTATCTGTATATGGAATCCAATGCTAGACATATAAACGAGCCTTACATGTAAAATGAATAAAATATACCGTCAATATGTATCATTAAAAACAATAAAAAACATGGAAAATCTACATAACTGTTCAACAAACTGAAGATATTAAAAGCAACAAAAACAATAAAAATGAAACAAAGTGAAATAATATAATAATCATAAACAAATTATTAAACGTTCACAACTGTTGAGTTTAAATTTCAAGCAAACAATTTATTTGTAATCAAACAAATAATGACAAATATATAGACCTGCCATTGATCATATTAAAAATACTGCATACATTTAAGTATACAAGGGGTATTCAGAAATACTGCAGAATAATAAACTGAGAAAAAGGAACAGTAAAACAAAGTCGCAAATATAGACCCGCTATTGAAAAAATGCCACAAACAAATACATGAGGAGTATTCAGAATCGAAAGAACTAGTTTTGAAAATCCGGTAAAGAAGGACATATGTATGAAAAATCATGTGAAGTCTTGAGTTAATCCAAGAATAAATATCAATACTACTTCATGCACGACACAAGAACAACCCATTGCACATTAAGTGACAATTATGTGGAAAGCTCCTTGCCAACCCAAATATTTGCGATGTATCCAACAAGTGATATGATGCCAGTTAAAACACCAGTTCAAAGTTCCATGGTTGTATCTAAAAGATGGAGTTGATTCATATTGAAGTTGTCTGTCATTCTATCATATACAAGAATTTTTATATATCTATGAGCGAACGTTGACAAAATTTTTAAAATTTTATAGACTAACCATTGTCGTCGAAATCAAGAGCATCCTTAACAGCTCCAGTCCTAAACGGTTCTGCTATTTTAACAGGTGATTTCCTTGAAAAACCTCTGGACAACAGACAGCCAAATTCTTGTTGAGATCCTTCTAAATATATATAATCAACAATTGAAAATGCAAAAGTTAATATCAAAGTACCAGTCTCATCCTTGGGCTTCGCTCTTGTGCTGATTGTTATCATATCTTTGGAAATTTGAGCGTAAAGATCTTGAACCTTGAAAACTATACAAAAAAAAGCACAGAAATGCTCCCACTCTTGAATACACAAAGTACCAGTTATTTGACGGAACATTCCTTGAGGGTGGAGCTCAAGTAAATTGGAGAAATTAATGGTAAGAACAAAAGTGAAACGAGCATATGAGAAATTAGTAGAAGCATTTGCTTGAATAGTGTATCTCGTACTTTGAACAGAGTCAGAAAAAGCAAACTTTATCGTCGATGATGCTGCACATGAGAGATTGACAAAGATTTCTGCTCTTGCAAAGAGAATTGCCTTGATTATAACACTATTATATCAGTGAGCGATGACTACATCAGTATATATTTAATGTACATATATCTCACCTCATCTTAACATCTGGATAGAGCTCAGAAATACGGGTTAGGCCAAAGGCACTCATAGGATTTGGACCATTGTTGGAGGTGATAAAAGTACTGTTACTTGATTGAATGTATAAGTAAACAGCAATATGGCTTAAAATTTAAAATATACACTGAGGAGGAAGAAGATCTCTATATGTACTTGAGATCGAACAATTCAGAATAAGTAACTGTACAGTTCAAAGGTGTTTTTTCAGCAGTTGGATTCATAAACGCATCACTATTATATAATCAGATGCTGTACAATATTAAATAAGCAATACAAGGTACGCTTCAGGAAAATCCTTAAAGTATATAAGACTATCTTCCTCTTTCATTTTATTCTTGCCCTTCCACACTGAACTAAAATTCAAGGAATACACTGAATATGATCAATAAATACGTGAATAAACACACTGACTTGGTCTCAGCAATATGAGCTGCCATCTCTTTAGATATCGCCAGATTGAATTTGCTCTTGATGACAGTTCTAGAGAAAAATGAAAAGGCAAATAGAAGAGAGACTAATGAAGTCGCACTTGGTATTCTTTCCAGAAGCACATGTAGTCATCTCATCAGTTTGATCTTGGTTCTCAAAACCGTCTGTAGCACCCAAATTTGCCTGTATATGCATTCTAATATCATGCAAATTATATCAATGATATTAGTCCAATGTTAAGCTCAGAAACTTACCATTGTTTTTTTCCTTTGATATTTGAACTATAAAAAGAGTATTAGCTCCATGCAAATATGTAACAAATAATAGACAAACTTGACAGGCTCCAAATCGCTATCAATATCTACAGTCTTGTGTAATTGTATGAGAAATATACGATACAATCATTGAATAAAAATATACTTCTTATAAGTCAACTTCACCATTTTCTTAGCATGTCCTAAGGACTGATCGTAATCTGAAACATTGTCAGTGACCGTATCATCTGGTACAGAAAGACTATTGTTAATAACATTTTAATCTATATCTATATATAAAACAATAAAGTGGTTTATCGTTCAGATTCTTCCACTTCAACATCCACATTATCCAGGAATGTATTATCATTGATGGTAAGACTATTTATGGAATTAAAGACATAAACATGTTACATACTTTTCAGATTTTTGAGCATCAATATCAATTGATATCTTGTGAGACTGACGGCTAATGGATTTTATTATTAAATAAAATATCTGAAGATAAGTTATAAATACCCTTTCAGTTGGTTGTTAGTCTTAGATTTAATCTTAATATTGATAAATCATCGGTAAGTTGGATAAAGTGAATGTGTGTCTGCTTACGAAGATATATCAACTTCATCAACTTCATCATTGTCAATCAATGGAACAGCTTTGAATTTGATCTTTGGTATATTTTTAATTCTCAAATCAGCATTATAACAAACATATTCATGTAAGTGATAACACACAAAGATTTTTGACTTTTGACAACCCTATTTTGATTTCAATACATATTCTGGAATCAGAAATAGTAATACTTACGATATCTCTTCCGCAACAGATTCATCCGATTCAGAATCAGACATAAGGCATTTTCTAGAATGTCATGAGGATCTGGAAGATTTTGTAGGATTTGACATATTGATCTTTGTGGCCATTTCTCTATTTTATTATGAAGTGATGAGTGATAGATGGATACTATGGAAAAACAAGACAGTATACTTGACAACATCACTATCCGATTCCGCACTGTTTTCAAATGTAAGTCATAAATTGACGTACATATTAATTTTAACATACAATAAATTCATGTCACAATCAAGATGTTTTAGCACAACTTGTATTGAAAAGAAGTGAGATTAATACCTGGAGACAGGTTGCTGATTGATTTTTCTGTTTGTTTGTTGGTGAGAAACAGATCTAATTGTATCACAAGTACTCAGTCAATAAATCTGAAAAGTCATAATATATATAAAGAAATGAGAAACTACTTAAAAGAAGTTTACTTTGCTACAACACAGCAAAGCATGATGGTTGTAAAAATATACCAACAATGTAAAGTTTGTAAGCCTCCTACAAATAACTATACATATGTAAATGTGATCTTGTTTTCCGAACATTCCATGTTATAAAACAAACACGTACAAGACAAATATTTAGTTGTTGATTGTTAGAATGTTAAATTCAAAAACATTTTGTATATAGGACAGATACAAAGAAAGCAATATTTTCTGTTGAGAAACATTTATTGGAGAGAATGATCAAAAGCTTGTAAACAATGTGTAATAAAAGGCACACTTTTATTACTTTACAGCCGTTTGAGTAATTCTTGACACTTTTGAAAATTTTTTGATCAATTGAAACAATATGATGAACTTGGTGAAAATTTCTATGCTCTCTCTTGTATCTCATGAAATACTGCACGGATTATAATAGTTATGGAGGGAAAGTTGTACTATTTCTTGAGAGTTATCTACTTTTGTAACTACATTTTAACAATATTCAGTGTATGGTGAGTTGTGAATAAAATAAAAGGTAAACAAGTACTTTTTGACACCCAAAATAATATTGTCAAATCATGGCATCAAATGAACTCCTATGAAGAAAATTGTAGGCAGAAAATTGTTCATCTTTTCAAGGGCTAGAAGTACATATACCGTGTTTTTCTTTATTTTTGTCCGTTGAGTCAGGACTTATAATTCTTGTGGTATTTTGATCCTAATGCAAACTACCATAATATCAATGTAATATTGGCTCAAAGAAGAAAAATAAAAAAAAACACGGTATATGTACTTCTAGCCTTTGAAAAGATGAACAATTTTCTCCTTACAATTTTCTTCATAGGAGCTCATTTGATGCCATAATTTGACAATATCATTTTGGGTGTCAAAAAGTACTTGTTTACTTTTTATTTTATTCACAACTCACCATACACTGAATATTGTTAAAATGTAGTTACAAGAGTAGATAACCCTTAAGAAATAGTACAACTTTTCCTTTATAACCATTATAATCTGTATAGTATTTCATGAGATACAAGGTAGAGTATAGAAATTTTCCATAAGTCCATATTGTTTCAATTGATCAAAAAATTTCCAAAAGTGTCAAGAATTACTCAAACGGCTGTAATATGACGTGTGAAAGCATATACAGTATTCAAACATTGTTCTCTTTTAGACTCATTGATGAATCGTTGTTGGTGAATGGAAAATTCTGCTCAGATATTTGACTTGGGAATTCATATAACATTCACATGAACAGGTGGAAGTTGAAGGTTCTGCACAGTATAATGGTTCTAAACAAGCTAACTATCTCTGCACATTGGCTAAAGTAAGATTAAGAATATTTTGTGAAATAAAAAAGCTTAGCTGTTAACAGGAAAATGGCCTTCATACTTTACTGCAAGTGTACTATAATCAAGATCGTCGTCAGTATCAACTTGTAAAGGAAGAACCTGGAGGCGAATCTGAAGAAATAGTGCTTTGTTTTACTGGCATTCTTATTTGCTGTGAATTACCATCCATTTTTACGCTTCCTAGGTATTTTTCAGTGGATGAATAAACAATTATTCATATATATTCACGAATTTCAGAAATCCTATGCATATTAGACAGGCAATACAAATGACTAGTCTGGATATTTACAAATACAAAAGCTGCATTGGAGGGCATTTGTACTATTTGCTCTACTTTTGCCAAGTATATACATTCTGACAAGTTACAAGACTGGAATTCTGACAGGTTTAAAGAATGAGTTGGCTATTTTCAAAGAAAGAAAAAAGATGATGGTGATTTCCAGTAAGTTTCTTGGCTATATGTAGATTTTCATGCCAAATACTTTACTTCAGATATATTCACATGAACTCATCCAACATTTCTATTGGAGATATCGTTGAAGCATGACTTTCATTCTTGGTTGTCCCAGTTGCCAGTGGTTGTAACAATAATATCAAAAAAAATTTCAGACTTGTGACAACAGTTCGGTCTCTTGCTTTGATTAATAATGATAAACTCACCAAGATCTGAAACTCATTATCATTTGTTATTTGAAGAGCTTAAGACTTCATTTCAGATGCACTTGCACTTACACAGGCATCATTTCAAATGTCCAAAATAATAAAAACATTGAAGCGGAATGCAGACTTTTCTAAAGATAAACAAGAGAACAAGTAGTACTCAATAAACAAATTACATTTTGAAGTAGTTCTTGTATGTTGATCAAAATATTACAATCATAGCAGATCAAAGAAATAGATAATAGACGTTCAGATTTTATAATGAGGGAACTAAAAATCTCAAAAACATTAGAATGGACCAATAAGTAAGAGATAGACAAAACATAACCCACTGCTAACCAAGAGCTCAGTCAAACGCTCTGTATTCATTGTTAGAGAGATTAGAAAAAGTGATGCATCATTGTAGTTTGCTTTCTTGGTCCATTGGATCTTCCTTTCAACCAATGCATCTCCAAGCCTAATCAGACTGGTTTTTTTACCACAATTAAAAACCAAGTGACTTTGCCACTGAACAACCTTGCAAAGGATATGCTCCACAAAAATAACACCACACCCAATATTGAATCCCATAGAAGACTGATCTTGCACCGACAAGTTATCATCAAAGTGTCGGAAAACACACTTGAATGACATGTGGGTTCTGTGAGGAGATGTGTATTTGGAAATGAAATGTGATAAAAATATTTACCTGGTGGTAACCGTATGGCTAGAATAAAGAGAGTAAATCCAGAATAAAAATCATGGCAATTGGTATGCAATTTACCTTGAACCTGACCAATCATGGAAGCCAGATCACCAATATCGAATGATACATTTACTTGGAGTCAATCTTGGTTGTAGCCAACCTGGAAGAATTATTTTGAAGATCGCTAACATCTTTTGTAAATCTGTTATTGTGTTCAAGTCCAAGATCATATATGGCAGGAACTGCAGGTTGGCCATCGATATCTGGCTTTCTAAAGGCTATTTCCAAAACTTCATCAGCAAATCGACTAACTTCTGGGCTATATGGATACTGTTGCATGAATGAAACCATTTGAATACAAGCTACGATGATGATATGTTGGTCAGAGCCATTTATTCGATTGACGAATGGTATATCAACAGGCATCAGGATCATGCCAAGAATAGGATCATATGTAAGCTTTCTATTAACCACCCTAAGACCTATATCTGAAGAATGATGGTATGGAGAAGTTTTTCCATAACCATATATTGTGAAGGTGGATGTTGAAGCTGCCCACTGCTGAATAAGCAGACAGTGACTAGTAAAATTGCCTCGGGCATTGAGGCGATTTTGCTAGCCACTTTTTGACCTATATATGAACTTATGCATTTACATTCACTTTAGACATAATTAATTAATTATCAATGAGCAGCATTTTACTTACAAAAACATAAAGCAATTCTTAATCAACTCTGGGATTGAATTGCTAGTCCTATAACTGTATTTTGTTTCTCAACTGCAAAGCTATTACATTATAAGATTTTCTGTGCATTTATACATAAATTTTCACTCACAAAATAATTCATATGCATTAACCTCCAGTTGAATCTGAAAGTGTGGGGGCAAGAAATCAAGGGAATACCACCAAGATTTATCCAGTGAAACTTTGAGGATGATAGAGGTACATATGAGATTTGTGAACCCACAAGGTCAGTAGAGAAACAACAAGATTTTCAAAGAGGAGATATTGAGGATAGTGTTACGGATCGTCTACGGGACGGCTCCGACAACAAACGAACTCAGACTAATCTTCGAGCAATAGGAGGGAGAAGAGAGTATATTGATAATCCGGTGGGATAAACCAGACTAAACGTAAAGTACATTGTACATACATCAATGGTATATAAAGGAAACATCTTGAGGGGAGGCAGTAACCTATCGTCCAATAGCATAACTCCCTCTTATCTCTGACCAATGGCATTAAGCCCTCTTATCTTGGATGAGTAAGCGCAATGTGATTGGTCGATAACCAGACATGTGATTGATCATACATGTGGTGATGTCAAAGCGCGAGAACTTGGAATCAAAGGAAAGGTAGCAATAGGATCGTGGAACTTGGCACTTCTCCGTGGGAAAGTGGCCGTGGGAATTGAGCAATGAGTAAGCAGTGCGAAAAGGGGTGAAAAGGTAACAATACCCCCCCACAAGGTTTGCGTCTGCGCAAACAAGAACGGGGAAGAGAAAGGAAATTAAACAGAACGAATAGCGGGTATATCAGGGATGGACCATGTGCCATACATGGCGGCCAGCAAGGCTGCTTGGGGCAGACTGTGTCGGGGGGTCGCAGATCTGCCAGATAAGTTATAGTGTAGCCAACAACAGAAAGGGGGTCTCCAAATCCCCGACTCTGTACATCATAGTTTAACGTCATCGCGGACGAGCGAGCACCAGAAAATGCGGAGGAAAAGGTTGACTGGGTGGTCGGAGAGGAGGCGGGGCGGTACTTCACAGAAACGAAGAGGGGGCAGGATGTCGTACCGGTCCCACAATAAAGCCGAAGGAAGGGGGGTGCGCATACAATGCATCATGGCAACCGGATACGCGTATGTGGACAGCCGTCCATCATTGAAGGCGAGATTGCTAAGACCGCCCGCGACATCACGGAGGTGGCCACGAGTACTCGGTGTACCGACTGTGATGATATGGGTGATGGCGTTTACTTCGCCAAGCTCGAATAACCACAGACGACGGACCAAGGTAGGGAAGGCGAATGAGCGGAAGTCATGATTCTCCTGTCGTGAAAGGAGTGAAGCAATGACTTTGGGTTCGACGGACACAATGACATTGGTGGCAGGAGAACATAACGGAGAGGCATTGATGGGATGAGGGATGATCGAAATACGTAGGTTAGCCGAAGTAGGTGAACGGGGGTGTAATCGATGGAATTCAAGGACAACCTTCTTGCACTTCTTCGTCTCCGATGCAGGTATCCATGAGTTCTCTTCGCGGGGATAACCCAACCAATGAACGAGATAGAACAAACGATTCCTGCGAACGACGGAATCGATAACTTCTTCAATCTCGTACTCTTCCTGTCCATCGACAATCTCTGCAGGTGGTTGCGGCAACGTGACAACCTGTTGGGGAAAGGCGGGTGGAACGTATGGGGACAGGAGGACTTCATTGAAGATCGGATATTTTCTCGACCATGTAGAGGGAAGCTTCAATTCGTAGGATGATCTTCCAATCTTGTTTACAATGGGAACAGGACCATATCGTTTATCATCCAACTTTTTGGATGGACGGAGAGAGTCGATATTCGTGGACTCTAACCATACTTTGTCACCGACATTGTATTCTGGGGCAGGACGATGTTTCCTATCATAAAACTTCTTCATCTTCTCTTGCGCGACAGCCAAGGCATTGGTTGCCTGCTCTTGTATGCGATTCATTCGATCTACGAAAGAGGCGGCAGATTCATTGACGATTTCTTCCTTGACTGGCTCTTTTCCCTTCCAGGGATGGAAACCCATCGTCACGTAGAATGGGGACATACCGGTGGACAAAGATTCATGATTGGCTAAGGCGAACTCCGCTAGGGCTAGCCACTCAGCCCAATCATCTTGTCGTTGGTTGATGAATAAATGGAGGTATGTTTCGATTTTGGCGTTGACCCGTTCAGTTTGTCCATCTGCTTGTGGATGATAAGCAGTCGTCGGATGTCCGATGATTCCTAGTAGACGATTTAATTCCTTCGTGAAACCAGACACGAATTGCGTCCTGAGATCAGAGATGATGACATGTGGTAATCCAAATCGTTTGAAGACGTGATCTCGGTATAAACGCGCAGATCCTTCCGAGATCAACGTAGTGGTGGTGGGGATGAGGACTGATGGCTTTTTCAGCTTGTCCATCACCACTAGAATGGCGTTGAAGCCTTGTGATTTGGGTAAAGGGCCGATCAGATCCATTGTGGCGGTATGCCATGGGTACGGGGGAATCGTATGAGGATGTAATAATCCCGGTTCCTTTCCTCGATGGATTTTCTTCTGTTGACATGGCAAACATGCTACGACATATTTGTTGACACCAACACGGAGAGATGGCCAAGTGAAATGTCGTGCGATAGCTCTGAATGTATTCTCCTGTCCAGGATGTCCGGACAAGGGAGTATCATGATGTTCTTGTATAATTTCACCCCAGAGATGGTCATCTTTTGGAACATATAACAGATCGTGGTGATAGATTAAACCATCATCCATACATTTCCAAGGAGAGTTAGGATCCTTCAATCCTTCGGTGATCTGTTCTTCCAGTTGGAGTCCATACTTGATGAATTATTCTTGCCATTGGGGACTCATCGTGGTGGTATCAAGGAAAGCCATGAATAGAGAGTCAGGGAGTGCGACAACGTTTTTATTGTCATCAAGACCTCAGTCGTGGTCAACACGCCGTGAGAGCAAGTCTGCCTTGCGGTTCAGGGTGCCAGGATGGTGATGGAGTTGGAAATTATAGTCTTGGAGAAATGAGATCCATCAGGCTTGTCGTCGAGTCAGATTTTGTGGCTGTCTGAAGTACATGAGGTTTTGATGATCGGTATAGACATCGATAATTTCCGGTGCACCAAGAAGGAAATGTCGCCATTGTTCGAAGCATCGGATGATCGCGAGCAATTCCTTATCGTGGACATCATAGTTCCTTTCCGCAGGGGACATGCTGTTCGAAAGAAAAGCTACCGGGTGCCATGTGCCATCATCTTGTTGTTGTGTTAGGATGGCACCGGTGGCGAAATCTGAGGCGTCACATTCAATCTTGAATTTTCCATGGTTATTAGGAATAACGAGGACAGGATCCGTCATGACGATCTGTTTCAATTCCTCGAATGCGACTTGTTGTTCTGTATTCCACTTCCAATCCTTTTTGCCGATCAGGGAATTTAGGCGTAACGCGACTTGTGCAAAATTCCGAATGAATCGACGATAAAAGTTGAGAAAACCTAGGAACGACTGTAATTCCTTCTTGTTTTTTGGGACGGGCCAATCAGTGATGGCATCTGTCTTGGTAGGGTCCATTCGCACTTTTCCATGTTCGACGATGAGACCTAGGTATTCCACTCGTTGGGTATCGAAGGTACATTTCCCGATCTTTAGGAACAGTTTATTATCTTGGAATTTCTGTAACACTTGACGTGTCCGTTCTTGATGTTCTTCTAAATTTTTTGACAAGATGATGACATCGTCCATGTATATGTGTAACCAGCCTGCTCGTATCTCATATCGAAATATATGATTCATCATCCTCTGGAACGTAGGAGGAGAATTCCGTAGACCGAAGAACATCACTGTGGGTTCAAATAATCCCTTTGGGGTCAGGAATGTGGCTTTGTACTGATCGCCTTCTTTGATCTGTATATTGTTGAAACCCCAATGAACATCCAGTTTTGTGAAATACTCCGCACCATCGAGTTGATTTATGATATCATCGATCAGCGGCAACGGGTAGTTATCCGGAATGGTATGCTCGTTCAGTTTCCGATAATCCTGTACACCATGTAATTCGGTCACATCCTTCTTGTGCACATAGAAGAATGGTGAGGCGTAAGGTGATTTTGACGGTCTAATCTTGCCAGCCTTTAGATTTTCATCAAGGAACTCGTCAAGTTTCTCGCGTTCTGGAGGTGACAGCGGATAAAGCTTGCAGTTCAAATGGTCGGGTGCATCCGGCTTCAGGTTGATTGCATGATCCCATGGTCGTGATGGTGGCATTGAGTCAGTAGCTTTAGGATCGAAGACGTCGGCATAATCTTTGTATACGTCCGGTAATTGAGCGACGATAGACTGTTCTGGCTTTTGTTCTCCTGTGGTCATCTTGGCGCGAGCTAATTCCGTAGATTTGGTTTGGAATGCGCGATACCAAGCTGGTTTGTCGTAGATCGCGGTTTTGAACAATACACCTTCGATTTTACCAGGGGAATGACCACAAACAGAAAGACATCGAGTGAAATCAACCGTTTGAGTTAACCAATCAACCTCGGGATTGTGTTTTTTCAACCAATCAAAACCAAGATAGACGTCAATTTCGCTAAAGGGATGACTGTAAGATGTATCCGTTCCATGTGTTCGCCAAGCTGTAGATTCATCTCAACATATTCCGTGATTAAACCATCTTTGGACATTGTACCATCTCCATTGTAGCTAGGGAAAGGCTTCTCATACTTTTGTGTCGTAAGATGATGTTGTCGTATGAAGCCAGAATTGATAGCCGAGACGGTACAACCAGAATCCAGTAAACAGGTAACGGAGAACTTTCGCTGGACGTCAATTGTCGTCAATTGACCTTTGATGCTGATCGACATCATCATGGTACTATCATCCGATGATGCAACCAATTGTTCGATTTGTTGGTTGACTTCCCGATGTCTCCATTCCGCAGATCGTTTGTTGGCCTTCGTAATGAGAGGTTCCATCTGGCGCATCTTGTGAATTTTGACTGCGGTTGGCTTTATTGTTGGTTCCATTTTCTTTTCTGGGAGTTGTGGGTATGTTTGAGGGAGTTCTGTGACCAAATATTCGACAGCTTTGTCGATAGGCATTCGTCGTAGCCTAACGATTAATCCTGGACTGATTTTCATAGTATGTTGTCCATGAACATCCCAGTCATTCATGAGATCGAGGGCACTATACATGTCGGTGTTCATGACGGCGACCATTGTCTCTTCGGCATTGAATTCACTTTCGATAACTGGTTTGGATGACGCAACCCTGACAAATACCGGTTTTCTTTCTACTGGCATCTCAGTATACTCGAACTGTACATCCGATACTTGTTGCTGTCTTGGTAGCTTTGATTGAGGCCACCGTTCCGTTTGTTTCTCCTTATTCATTTCTTTCTGCATGTCTGTTCTCATTGTCCAAAGTTCAAACAAAATACGGTCGAATTCAATAATAGTCGACGTATTTACAATTACAGCGGAGGCGGTAGACAAATGAGACATGGTCGAAGAGTCCATGCGTTTCTTCAACCGTTTTAAAAATCCTTCTTGGCCTGGACGAGTTCGTCCTCAAGCTGGGCACAACGAGCTTCAAGTATTTGGATGATATCTTGACCGCTCGATGCGGGCTCGGTGTTCATGGAGCGGACGTGTTGCTCCTGTTCAGTGTTTAATACGCGTACAAGTTGTACGCGGGACGGGCAGTTACGCGAGAGATGTCCGGGTTGCTTGCAATTGAAGCAAAGACCGGCCTTCATCAACTCTGTTCGTTCAGCAGACACCGGCTGCTTCAGTTTCTCGGCCGCCACAGCGGCTCGGTCGATGTCCATGGCGTCGGGGTCTTTCGGTCGTACAGGCGCTGCGGCAGCTGTAACAGAAGTGGAAGTCGTCCTTGACTTTTCACTCTTCTTCATCGGGTTACTTCTACCTGTAAGTCGTTCGATCTCGTTGCGACGTCTCCACTGACGGTCCAACAAGATGGTCTTTGCCTTCCATTCCGCGACGGTAATGGGCATATTCTCGAGACCGAAGATTCGGTCAACGAGTGGTTTGTTCAGGTGATTTTCGAGGAGCGGGATTAACTGCTCCTGTTGAGTGATTGGGTGCCACCCAGCACACTTGTATAGGACTTCAAACTGAAGCCAGAATTCGTCGGCCGTCAACTTGCCTTGACGTAACGCGTTGAGTTTAATCGCGGCGTCTCGTTTGTCATCAGGCTTGTCGAACTGTGCTTGCATCGATTCGGTGAAAGCAGGCCATGTTCCCCAATTCATCTGCGGGGGATTCGGTTCTCCATGGACATGTGCAGCTAATCGAGTGTGATAGTCGGTCGCGACAGTATCACAAAAGTCGTTGGCCCATTCGGCGGCAACACCTTTATCCATCAGCGATAAGACAAGGAAGATTTTCCTCTCATGTCGTACTTCGATTGGGAGAGGATTGTCAGTGGTCCCGAAGTCGTCGAAGTATGTCGAGTTTGCAGCCAGGAAGATGATGACCGCACACATAGAGGAACGAAATTCTTCCTTGTCACCGTTGAATTTCGGGGGAAGAGGGAGAAGTGATTTCATGGACGCCATCGGATAGATCGTTTCTTACGTCGGATATGGTGTACGTAGGCGGGACTGGTGATTCGGGCAGGGATGTACTTTCGTTTGCGCGGGTTCAAAGTCTTGAGCAAGCGTTGTATACCAGCGTCATTATTCAACTGTGTCTCGATGCGGCGACGCGTTATACGGAACTCGAGTAGAAGTAGAGGATCAGGGAGTAGACGGATGGGTTCGCCGTACGTAGGATGCGTGTAACGGATGAAGTGTTTTACAGGGATGGGGAGGTATTCACGATAAAACTCGCAGGTACGATTCAGACCAGAGTGTACAGCAGTCGCCCAATCTGAAGGGAAATGATTTCCAAATGGTTGGTACCACTTCGTCCAAGTGACGATCTGATAAAACGAATAAACGGTCAGCGTATCAGCTACCAAGTAGGATTTTCCGGGTATGCTACAACGTCTGAAATATCCTTTTTCTTCGAGAGCTTGGGCTGCACTCCACTGATTGTAGATGATGTTGTGCCGGAAGGGGGCGTTCGTTGCACTGAAGATATCCCTGATAGTCGGGTGGTAATCCAGCGCTCGAGTGGCTTAAGGGAAAGTCTGGTGTGATGTCAGAGGAAATGCAAGAACTTCTGGGTTCTCATGGGTACAACGTGAACGTCGATATATGTAACGACGGTGTCACAAATTTGTTGTACAGGAGGGACAGGGAGTTTACGTCTCCGTCGTTGCCACTCTGCACTTTCGTTGAGACCTGTGAGGATATCAACTGGGTCTCGTCCGAGTGTTGGTTCTGTGTCGAAGATGGAATCAAAGAATTGTTCACAAGGATCGGGTGGGTTTGTTGAATGATAATACGGCCAAACTTTGGGCGGATCAGGCGTCACAACACGGACGGGTTCAACAACTGTTTCGATAGGTATGGTCTCAATCACTTCTTCTGACCGTATGGAAGGTGTGGGTGAGGGTGTAGGTAAGGTAGAGGGGTTATGGTAATAACTGTAATCTGGATGGTTTGGATCGTAGAGGTAGGGAGGGAAGGAGTTGTTGGGTAAATGGTATTGGGAGTTTTCGTAGTCTTCGCGACTGTAGTAGTAATCCGTTTTGACTACTCGGTTCGGGTTCGGGTTCGGATTCTTTGCACAGGCCTTGTATGAGATAAACCGATTACAAGCGCAGCAACTGTGGTCAAAGTTCTTCGTGACGTGAGTCGGTTTGTCAGGGGAGAGAGGAACGTTTAGTCTTTTGTTACGGATCGTCTACGAGATGGCTCCGACAACAAACGAACTCAGACTAATCTTCGAGCGATAGGAGGGAGAAGAGAGTATATTGATAATCCGGTGGGATAAACCAGACTAAACGTAAAGTACATTGTACATACATCAATGGTATATAAAGGAAACATCTTGAGGGGAGGCAGTAACCTATCGTCCAATAGCATAACTCCCTCTTATCTCTGACCAATGGCATTAAGCCCTCTTATCTTGGATGAGTAAGTGCGATGTGATTGGTCGATAACCAGACATGTGATTGATCATACATGTAGTGATGTCAAAGCGCGAGAACTTGGAATCGAAGAAAAGGTAGCCAATGGGATCGTGGGACTTGGCACTTCTTCGTGGGAAAGTGGCCGTGAGAATTGAGCAATGAGTAAGCAGGGCGAAAAGAGGTGAAAAGGTAACAGATAGAGCATTTTACTATTGTTAGTTTTTAGATATATTTTGTTTTCATGTTTATCTTCTTATTAATTAATCTTAGAAGTCTGGATCATTCATAGAATTGGAATAGATGAGGTACGTGTAACTTCCTCTAACCTCGTATCGATGGCTATCCAATACTCTAGCCTTTCTCTCAAACAAAGCAATTGCCTTAACAAGATGTTTGATTTCTTTTTTGTATTTATTTGAAAAGAATAGACAATATGAGCGAGTAACATTATTGTCCGTACATAGACGGTGGATATGAAGGAACTACTAACGTATGCTAGGCTATTCAACATGTAGATGGTCTAAACTAATAATGAATCATGATTAGATTTGAAGTTGTTGAGTATTATTGACATATTTACATGGATTTATCTATTTGATTCCCCAGGGAGCCGCTTAGTCATCCAGCACCCCTTTCCTTATATGGTTATACCTAACTGGCCTGATTAAAATAAATCAATTCTTGCTTGTTCATTACTTGAGAGCAAATTCAAGAAAATTAAGCAATGAAATGTTCAATATTGTTAGACCTTCAGAATAAATAATCATAAGGTTTGGTAGAGTAGTTGGTGAAAAATAAATCAACTACTTATCTATATTTAAAGTTCCTAAGATTCCACTATATCAAAGATGACAATTATTTTTTCTCAGTAATATATACTTATAAATTATTCAAAGGGAGTGTCTATTTGGCTCCCCGGGGAGCCGCTTAGTCATCTGACACCCCTTTCCTTATATAGTTATAGCTAAGTGGCTTGATCAAGATAAATGAATTATTGTCTTTGCAATACCATTGGCAAAAATATAGTAAAATTAGATTTGAGTAATTGATAAGTGTATATTACTGAGAAAAAATAATTGTCATCTTTGATGTAGTGGAACCCTAAGAACCTTAAGTATAGATAAGCAGTTGATTTATTTTTCACCAACTACTCTACCAAACCTTATGATTATTTATTCTGAAGGTCTAACAATATTGAACATTTCATTGCTTAATTCTCTTGAATTTGCTCTCAAGTAATGGACAAGCAAGAATTGATTTATTTTAATCAGGCCAGTTAGCTATAACCATATAAGGAAAGGGGTGTTGGCTGACTAAGCGGCTCCCCGGGGAGCCAAATAGATAAATCCTTATTCAAATTTAATTTTACTATATTTTTGCCAATGGTATTGCAAAGACAATAATTCATTTATCTTGATCAAGCCACTATATAAGGAAAGGGATGTCAGATGACTAAGCGCCTCCCTGGGGAGCCAAATAAACACTCCCTAATAACAATGTTTATTCTTACTTTTGAAAATGGATTTTAATTATAACTAATTTTCTTACAGTTTGGTTATATTTGTTTGAACAGTAGACTGTGCATTATTTATGAGTATTATTCATAATCAGTCTGTAAATTATATATAAATATTTATACTCATCAGGCTATAATATCTTCTATTTTTATCTGTCTGTTATATTATAGTTTTAATTTTAAAAACTATTATTATAAGCTCTACTGGGTAAGTTTATTATTTTTATTATAAATAAGACAAGTTAACACCTTTTGTATTTGAATAATTTTATATATATTAATAATTTTTTTGATTGTATTATTTATATTTTTATAATTATTTTTACTATTCAAATTATTAACAGATTTCAAATATATATTTATTCTCAAGTGTTTTATAAGACTTTTTTGATTGTGTTTTTTGAGCTGATAAAATTCGTAAAGAAATAAAACAAATTTTCAAATGTTTAAATGCTAAAGATCAGCTACAAAGTTTGCAAAAAAAGAGGTTGATTATTTACATATTAATTCATTCTTGATTTTTTACTGTTTGTAAAATATTTAAACAAATAAGTGACCTAGTAACTTGAGCAGATGAAGATATGTCCAAATTCAAACTATCATAACACAATCTATAATTCATTTATTATAAATAATTGTTAAAATTTGTTTGAGTATACTAATAATTAAACAATAAACAATTTTTAAGAGTATTTATATAATTTTTCAAGGAGATTTTTAATTATTTGATACTTTTTTTCTTATATATTTATAATCAAGTTATATGTGTTAGGTTGATTAAGTGAGTAAAAAGCAAGAATTAATTTATTTTAATTAAGCCATTTAATGATAACTATTTCAGAAAAACGCTATGAAATGACTAAACAATTATTTAGAAAGTTAGATAGAATAATCTTGTTTATATAAATATATATATTTCATTGGGGAGTGTCTATTTGGCTCCCCGAGGAACCGCTTAGTCATCTGACATCCCTTTCCTTATATAGTGGCTTGATCAAGATAAATGAATTATTATCTTTCCATTACCATTAACAAAAATATAATAAATTTAAATTTAAATAATTTATAAATATATATTACTGAGAAAAAATAATTGTCATCTTTGATGTAGTGGAATCTTAAGTATAGATAAGAAGTTGATTTATTTTTCACCAACTACTCTACCAAACCTTATGATTATTTATTCTGAAGGTCTAACAATATTGAACATTTTATTGCTTAATTCTCTTGAATTTGCTCTTAAATAATGGATAAGCAAGAATTGATTTATCCTAATCAGGCTAGTTAGCTATAATCATATGAGAAAAGGGGTGTTGGATGACTAAGCGGCTCCCCGAGGAGCCAAATAGATAAATCCTTTCAATTGATATGTAAATTATTGTTAAATATAATTAACGAGTAATTTTAACTAGTTGAGCATATTTTGTACTCTTAATCATGAAATAACCAAAGTATTTATTATTGATTTTAACATTGCATTATTTGATTTGGCTCTTCAAAGTGTATTCAACTTCTGATGCCAAAGTAAGATAATTTTAGTAAATTAGTTATTACTCAACTTTGTTGGTTGTAAAATTCTGGAAAATTTGTATTTAATAGAACTACATAGTGAGATCTTCTTATAATAATAATATTTTGATTCTACTACATGATTGTTCAGAAATAATTGACTTATCCAGAATTTGTTATTATATTTGAACATTAACTGAATATATTTCGACCAGAATTATCTGTTGAACATCTCAATCTTCATCTCACAAAGCCATAATTTGTCTGTTATGTTATTTCAAACAATACTTAAATTAAAATTAATTCATTGAAAATATTTTACTTGTTATTACTATATACAACAAAAAATGCGTTGAAAATCAAATGTATCCTAAAATAGCTAATAAAACTACCATGTAATATCATAATATATTTGTATTGTAAACTTTTTAACCTTATACAAATAATTATAATTCTATTTACTTTAACATTGTAATTGCACGGTTACTATATTTTTTCTTCAAATAATAGTCTTCGAAATCTCAGTCAAGAAAGCAATTCCCGGTGCGACACTGTTACTGAATCTAATTACGGATTGGAAATTATTGTGGACGGGTTAAGAAATCACAGATCACAAATTCAAAACTTTTACATATTCAAGGTTTATCTTCGGGAAAAGCGTCCTGTGGCCCCATACAAAAAAAAGCCAAGTTTATTTTGTTATCTCGACGAGACCAGCTCAATGAACACCTCCCTATCAACCCAGATGTCCTACATATGGTGCGAGCTCTCGAACGCTATACAGACCATCTGCATTGTCTATTAGGTGACGTCGTTGTGGCCGTGGCGGCCTGGAATCAAATTAATTTAGGAGAACCTTGAAGAGGGCAACATATACGTGCTGCCATTGGGGCTTGGCTCAAGTACCAGACGTCAGCTCGAAATAAAGTGTTTGACGAAATACGCTTTACACTTGGCGATGCCCATTTCTTCTCTCCCCTCAGCCCCGACACTCCTGCTGAACCGGTATCTCATATCCGCTTACCAACTCTAGAAGAATGGGTGATTACGCGGAATGTTGGCATTCATACGCGAGACCCCCACACTCTCACACCTGTTGAATTGAATGAATTCAGGTTGGAGGAGATTCCCAGCCTTCGATGTAGACCACCTATAATCATGAAGTTGGACTTGGATCTGTTTTACGAAAAAGATTGCAAAATATCTTCAATGTGGAACTGGATAGACCAATTGGTGGCTGAACCATGGGTGGCACACTTTTGCGAGAAGGAGCAGCTCTCGGGTGTCACCCACAATGGCTTGGAAGGTCAAGGGGGATCTTACTGGAGACGAGAAACAGTGACCAGCCTTCAAGCTATGCTGTTTGAGTGTCAGCAGAAATTACAGAGGTCAGGTATTCCAGGCAAAGAAGTTAATATTGGGTATGAGCAGTCTTGTTAATACCATCCATTAACCCATTACAGCTACCTATTATAACCCAAATCAGATTGTCAATTTAGAGCACACACTCGACAAGATTCTGTCTGAAGTGAAGTTCAAGTTCACAGACTATTGAGTCCAACACATCTCACGACTTTCTTCATTACCATTTGTTGTACCATTTATTGACTTGGTTCATTCTGTGCTTCCAGCCACAATTTCAAGCCTAACTTTCTTCCTTCGGTACTGACACTTCCTCTGTGCCTTTTCTTGCCCTTATTTTCATTCTACGAACGACGTTCGGGTGAGTGTGGGGGATTTTTTGGGCAGCAGGTAGCGCAGAGACATGACTGCGAGTGATCATAATAGCCCTGCTCAGTATACAACACCGTAATAGGATCATGTGTTCAATATCCCGTATGGTCTCCAGTATGTAAGCGTAAGTGCCAGGAATCTGGGTAAACTAATTAAATAACATTTGAGTATACAATGAAAGGTGAAATAAAAACAAAAGGGTTAATACTTGGCAGCTAGGGTTGTAGTCATGATTCGCGAAGCGAAAGGGACCGAGGATTAAACGGGGTGCCTGAGGACCAAGTGTGCGTCCCCCCATCTTGGGAATGATAACCGATATTCCCCGCTCCCCAGACCACTCATCCTTGGCCATGGACCCTCCAGTAGTGAGAAGTAACATTCCAGCGGGAATGTGCTGACTGGCCTTAAGGCCTGCTACGATACCTGTCCCGAACTTGACTTTACTGAGCTTCACCAAACTGTGTCTGGAGTAGAGAAGACGATAGCGAAGAATCAGACTACCAACGACGTCAGGTCATGAACAAACCGAGAGGAATGTGAACTCACTGTGTGAAAATCCATTCATCATTTTGCGCAAATATGGTCGGGTAACCTGCTATTAATTTACGAGCTGCAGAAGCGCTTTCAACTCTGGTTCGATCTTCTTCTGATGTTTCCTGAAATATAACGACAGCGATTGAAGTCGCCAAATTTACTTTGAGGTCAATAGATTCTTGTGTTAAAGCAGAGACAAGATGCAACGCTCGATGTGTGGATCGTTTCTTTGATGAAAATATGGAAAAGGCAATGATGTCGTCCACCTGTTTGTAAGGTTTGGTGAAAAAGGACTCGCAATTCAAGCCATGAACCAATCGTTCTATTTCTGTTTCTGGCTTTCTGTGATGTTGGTAGACACCCCCACAATACTTGGTGAAGTCTTGCTTATTGACTATCCGCGAAGATCGGCGGAGAGACATTGGTTGCAAGTATAACTTGACTGAGAGGTTAGATTATGGGATATTCCAGCCCAGTTGGGGAAAAGCGACAGGGTTTGTGGGTGAGACTGAGAAAATAGGACGGGAACACCAGGTTTCTTGTGCAGGCTTTCGGCGATTATGGTGTTGAGCATTGCAAAAGGGCCATTAAAAGAGGGATACAAGCCAAGACAAACACCTCAGTCGTCCGCGTGAGAGTATCTTAGACTAATAGTTCAAATTTAATCTAACAGGTGAAGGTGCCAGTGTCCACACTCATGTAGTTTTGGTGGCTAGAGGGTCACGCTGTATGTCCAATTTTGGGAAGGTACGATTCTGGGAAGATTGTATACGTCCCCAATCGTGAAAAGGTGGTGTACTCCGGGGTCCTGTTCCGCAAACAAGACCAACTTGATCGCGAAAACTTTCGGAGACTGATCAGACTTTTCAATCCACAATGAATGCTGTCACTCAAGCAGGACAACTCAGATCGGCGTCTACTTCGAGAGCGATTCAGGGAGAGGCTCTCTCGGTGGAAGTGGCCAATGCATTGGAAACAGAATCTGACCACAAGTCGGATGAGGATCCTAAGGTCATTCTGGCCCGGGTGCCGGTTCCTAACGCTCCATCTGTGAGTACTATCACGCTTTCAAGGAAACGGAGGTTTATCTATCACCAGATGTGCGCCAGTTGTGGTGATGTGGCAAAAACCATGTACTATTGCATGGCCAAAGGCTGCAGTTTGGGTATCTGCATAGAGAAAACTGATTTTCAATTCAGTTGCATCCTCTTTGAGTCTCTTTCGGTCTCTCGGAAAGATTTTCAGTGCCCTCATTGTTTACACAGGCAACGCTCCCCCATGCTAGTAAGTTCTATGTGGTTATGTTACTTTTCGTCCTAACACTGGCGCAGTATGAAATACAAAACCATAGTACAATCTACCTCATTCAACAAACCATTGGAACACCATTGGCTGTCTACAGTCTAGTATATAACCGAACATCAAAAACTTACCCCATGGTGTCTATTTTAACTCAGTTACAGAAAGAATATGGAATGGCTCCGGCGCTAGTCAGTTCACTACTTCACTTGGCATCAAACCACTTACGATGTTTCCCGCACCGGCGCAGATGGAATCTGTTACAATTCGCATGAGGACAGGCGCCTCCCACATACAGAACGTATCAAAACACCAAAGAAAACTACTCAACAGGATACGCTGCAAGGGCGGGAACGCAAATTTTTTGCTCATTATGGACACGCATTCAGATTATGACACGGGTTGGGTGGCACATAGCACCAGAAAAATAGACGGTGCGCAACTGGTTGACTCAGCTCCAGAGGTGAGTCCAAGATAATATTTACCTGATACTTGTTGCCCACATGACTCAGGTGATCTGAAGCTATATGGGTCAGCCCCTTCTGCAGGGCGTCAAAGACTCGACAGGGCTGAAAGGGTTTCTTCTTCTGACCTGTGGCTCGTTCTTGACTAACGAGGCTCATTTTCATACTCTTGAAAAGTTGGTCACCGAGTGAGTGTTTCTTTCCTGAAATGCAGTTTGGTACTCAATCGCTACCTCAGCGGTATATTCTCTCTCATCTTGGGTTTTGCAGGCACATCCGTCATGCCCAGGATTGTTATGTTGGCCGTTCTGCAATTTCTCAAGATGGTTTATATGTTCCAGGAACCGCTCTGGGAATCATTTGCGTCAACCCGAACATTCCTCGATCAACATGTCTTAACTCACACACCAGTCATCTTGATATACCGTGACCCTAAAACCGATATGGTCATCTCCCACCAACTCGTCTATTCCACCCCACAAGCTCGTCCGTGGGGCTTACTTCCACGATATGGAATACCTAGCTGTCAGTCTCTTCCAGAGTCTTTCCTCATCCATGGAGACCGTCATCAGAAAGAAAACCACCCAATGTTCAGGGTTACCTGTCTGGAATGTGGTTGGTCTTTGGAGTGGGTGCATTGGCCTCCGTGGGTTCATGAACTGGGGGTGAAAATTTTTTTCTGGAATGATTACCCTCTCACAGAAGAGCAGCGGCACCTTTTTTTATACAAGACAATCCAAATCAAGGAGGGGAAAGCAGCGTTGAAAATTTAGTATAATTTTCTTTTGAATCCTTGATTATTCTCCTTCACAGCAACCAGTATGTGGACATGTCACATGTGGATATGGTATCTAACATATTTGTACTCATGGCGCTGTGAAATCTGAGGTAGTATGTTCATGTAATAAGTGAGCCTCTGGTACACTCCCAACCGGCTTTGTTGAGCTTTAATAACCAAAAAATGCTACTTGAGGGAAGACTGCGGTCCTTGATGATACAAGAGTCTCCCTCGAGAAATATAAAGATGAACTGAAAGGGGCAGAGTGAGACAGCACAATAACCATGAGTAATCGGTGGATAGCTGAAGCGGGAGAGCGCGACTCCAAGGAGCCAGCAGAGTCACGGTGGTGACCGGATAAGTCCAAGCCCTCGAGTGTAAATATATTATTTAACAGATGGTGTTAGCACATCTTGACTCTCCATGTCCTACAATATCTCTTGGTGAGAAAATTCATAACTAATAAGCTTAATCAAGAATTTAATGCACGTATTCGCCAACAAGTTAAAGATGCAGTGAAGACAAAAAGCTCAAAAAAAAATCATCTTTTCTTTCTTTTCTTGAATCCTTGTTTATTCTCCTTTACCGTGGTACGTAAAAAAAGCTCAAACGCCCATAGTCCACCGCGTTGACTCTGTCAATGCAAAGCAGATAATCAACTGATGCAGCGGATGTCAATTGTGGGTATTGAACTTGAGGATGAGGTTCCGATAGCAGAACCCCCACAGAACATGGAGAATCGACAGCAACAGGGTGATGCGTCATCAGCAAAAATGGGTTTTCAGGGTCAAAGAAATTGCTATGGCCATAGCAGGCCATAGTGAGGTCTTATGGTTTATAGTCGAGGCATGTCTACATAGAACTACATAGCACTATGTATTGAAAACCTGTTTTGCTGATGGTGTCTCACCTTTCCGTGACCGCCCTGGAGCTCACTACTGATCCTATTTGCAGGACGATCTGCGTGTTGGCGACGACAACAACTGTTCAACGCTAATACCGAAATAGATCCACTCCGCACAACTCACTTACCGCCATCCCTGATTCATCGCCAGGCGAGATAGACAATAATTCTGCGCCTGGAGATGGTGCAAGACTGCCGGTTCCCCTCTTATCTAGCTGAGATCGCCCAAGCATGACTCCAGATCATCTGACAGAAATCAGATTGAATTACCGACGTGAGAGTGATCGGGTCGACGTTAAGTCCAATATCATTAACGAGCAAGGGAGAAACCAATCCGTTCATCAACATTCCCCAGAGAAAAGTCTGTATGTTAAGGACATCTACGAACAATAAATCCTCCCTTATCCATTTAATATTACGCCACATCATACCGTGAAACATCGACAAGAATTTCACCAAGACTCTCCACACGAATGCGGACATGGTGGTTGCCCTTGCAGCAGAATGAGCGTCGGGATTGGCTATCATACAAAAGAACTCACCCGATTCACGGCCTGGACATAAGTCCCCGTTTGCCATTGATTACCATAGCAGACTCGGACGGACTGTCCCCCCTGTCACCATTGACGTCATAACACGCGTATCTGAAAGCCTCGATCACATACCAGGAAACGATTGTCGGCGACGGAACGTCGAGCCGACCGTGTGGACTAGGAGACTGCTGTCGAATAAATATATGAATATAACAGAATGACTCACTTGAGATTTCGATTTTGGCATTTGGCGGCAATGGAGGGCAGGAGACATATTATGAGGTGAGAGTAGAGGTGCGTCTACCGTCCCAGGTAAGTAAACGAATCAACGTTAGATACAAGAAAAGAACAAAAATTCCTTTCGCTGAAACTACCAACATCAAACACCTTGCGAACGTCGTGCATGCATCAATTGATGCCACCGTCTGTGTTCGTGAGGTTGTGGTTTGATCGGGTAGGCAGGGAAGCAGGGCAACAGGGAGGCCTGGGGACTTCTCGTCCTTGTTGCCTCCGCTGTTGCTCCTGCTCCATCTGTCATCATCCAACATAACTTGAAAGCATAGCCTCGATGAAGCGGAGGTGGCGCCGATTGCGTTAGGACGGTGTGCAAACTTTCTTCGCCGTAAACGGATCAGGACCAAAATATAAGAACATACTCAACTCCACTAACCATGGTTCGCCGCGATGCAGTGACGTCCTGCGGCTGGGTTTCAAGGGGAGTTATTTCACGACAAGTCATCGATGTTCAAGGAGTCAGCGGTGGCAACCTCAGGAATCAACGGCAATCTCAGGAAACAATAACGGCAGATGCACACCCACTAAGGATGCCCAGTATGGGCCGGGTTTATTGGCCAGGTCAGCCAGGTTCAGTCAGAGAAGGCTCTAGAAGTGATGACTAGTCCCAAGGGGTCAACGCAGCTGGTCAGCATGCCACCAGGCAAGGCAGGTGGTTGAACCAGGTTTATTGGCCAGGTTCAGTCAGAGAAGGCTCTGGAAGTGATGACTAGTCCCAAGGGGTCAACGCAGCTGGTCAGCACGCCACCAGACAAGGCAGGCAGCTGAACCAGACAAGGATAACAGTATTGGCTAGGTTCAGAGAGGGTGCTCCACCAGGCAAGGGAAGCAGTTGAACCCGACAAGTTCCAAAGTTTGAACCTTTATAACAGGTCCAGCAAATATGATCAAACAAGGCAACAATCACATTGGTCGTCAGGTGGATGGAAGATACCGAGTCAACGCAGTTAGTGCCGCTCCGGTCCAGTGACTTAACAATGGTTTACCCAAATATAGGTATGTAAATCGGACCGGACTGCGATCCCACGGTTACCCCAGGCCCCAGAATGACGCGACAACTAACTACAGCAACCAATCAGCATTAGCAAGGCTGGATAAGTGCTCTGTCCGCTGTTTGGCCCACTCCGGGCCCTCCCTGGCATTTTTACCTGCTGAAGAGTCTGTTTTTCAGATGTCAAGGTCGACGACACTGCTACCTTCGCAACAACAACGACGGCCACCTCAACCGCCAATTGGCAGCACAGCAGGGTGAGAATAATGACAATGACAGGATCGCAACACCATGAAGGTGGGCAGTGTCTCCACTCTTCGGCTGCCGGTGAGTCCTTCCATTCAGAATGCTAGTGATATTGAGCATTACCGACCTTGCGTTTTCAACAATATAGCCGTCCAGAACCGACTGCCATCCCACTACCATCATAATGCAGCGGCAACAAACACCACTGTGACAATGATAATGGTGACGACGACCGCTGCTCCGCAATGCCATCATTACCAGCGGTGGTCTAGTGACGATGACGGACGATGATGACAGTTCGATGGATGGGAGTTGGAGATTGGCCTGGCCTCCAGGTGTGTACCCGCTGCTTTCGACCACCCATCCATGCTGATGAAATGGTACGAGCATATGTGTGATGCGTATGATGAGCTCAAGGAGGCGCAGCGCCACAGCTACCAGCAAGTTGTGAAAAGAGAACGGCTCCAACGCCAATGCGGCTGCAAATGCCCACACCAGAAACAACGTAAACGCCAATGACGCGGGAGGCTTGGATGCAGCAGCAGCTTAACTCTTTTCGCAATAACGCCGGCAGCTAGCACCAACGCCCAGTGGCACGAATGGATGACGGACGGAAGCATAGGCACGAGAGGAGGACAGGGTATGGCGGCGAGGTGTTTGGGGAACAACAGCGATGATGGTGAAATGGGGCGTGACCACAATGACAACGAGGGAGCCAATCCAACCTCCACACCTCACAAAACCCCCCGCGACGTCAATTGACGTCGACGCTGGGCTTGTGAGATTGGATCGAGGCTGGCGGATCCGTCGCTGTCCTAGTAGTCCGTCATTCATCGTAGTTCTATTTTGCAGAAATAATTTACAAGTAACCATGGGAACGGTGCAGCTCGGCTAACTGACGCAACGCTAAGGGAAAGGATTTAAAAGCCAACACTTAAGCATGGCGTGCTCACCCAGATATTCCATTCTTTTCGTTATGGATCCTAAACTCGGCGGACTACCATACGAGGAAGCAAAAACGCTGATGGATTATATGGAAGTTCAGCTCAGTGAGAGTTGTTACAAACAACTCACCTTCTTAAAACAGTTGCAGCCCTTCATACATCGCATTCCAGGCGATCGACGAAGCAAGAAAGATTCGGGACACAGTAAGACGTTGCTCATTCATGAACTAGTGAGTGGGCAAGTTACTAGTTGTTTTGTCCTTACCAGAATAAGATTTAGGCTTACCTGGGCGTCTCGTGGGGCCTTAATGAGAAGCTGGGGTTCAACGTGGCATTTGTCCTATGGGAAGACTTTTGAGATGTCTTGCTGGATGAATCCCCCGAGAGTCGTAATAATATAATCGAACGAACTTAAGCAATTATTGGGGGAGTTGACCTGGCCTTGGAGGTTAAGTGAGTTATGGGCTTCTATTAGCTGATTAAGTTGCTGATTCGGCGACTTCAGCCTGAAGAAGATCGGTCTAGAGGGGAAAAAAATAAATACTTACGTTGAAAACCTTCGAACGCTGGGTCAAGCGGTCACCCTGTGGCCACATATCGACGAACAAGTAGCGTCCTCCAAAGTATTTCAGGTGGAGATGCTGGATCGAATAGCGGAGACCGTCACCGTAACTCACAGGCCCAAAACGTGGGTCATTCGATCCGATACCCGAGCTGACAACATCTGAGGAATGGTTTTGAAGAGAGAAGGAGCGGAATCAGAGAACAAAGTCCTGCTCCGGGGTGACCGCAGGTATCCAGTTAACGACTGGCAACTAACCAAACTTCTATGGTTGTCAGGGAGGTACAAGTGGCTGGCGCAGGAGTATGTCCCGCTTCTAAGAAAAGTGGGGGAGTGGCGCGTCTTTTTCTGTGGGGGGAAACAGATATTTACAGTTCAGACCAGGCCAAAGCATCCGGATGGACGCGAAAAGGGACTTCTGTTATTTGGGGACCACTATTCAAGCGTCACTTTGAAAAAGATGAGGTTCACAGCTTAGCATTTCCTCTGAATTTTTAGACGGTATTGGTTGCAGGGAAGTGATGGAGAAGAATCCCTTTTACAACGGGGAGGATATCATGAATCACCCGTGGGCCACTATGGATGAAAAGTGGGCCGGGGATGCCAAACTCCATGATTTTGCCCAAGCGACATACGATGCTTTGTTGCAAAAGGACAGAGAAATATTTCAGCATGACTTCCTGGCGATGGAGCTTTGGTGTTGACTCGATATCAGTATTATCAAAGTCCCCAGCAAAATGAAACTCAATTACTTTGTTAACGAAGTCGAAAAGTTCCAGTCAACATGCATCTGGGGCCATATTGGCCAACCTGTGTTTCCGTTGCAGTCCCTGGCATGTGAATCTGCCGAGGTATTGACCCGGTTCTTGAGTAGGAGATATCCGCTATCACAAGGATAATTTCAATCGTATTTAGTATTTCAGTTAAACTTAGTGTTTCCTAGAACATGTGTTAGGTTCAACTAATTATATACTCCCCCGGACGTCATGCCGCAGTCACGTCCGAACTAACACCCAGACCCGGACCCACGTCAGAACCTGGACCTTTATATTGAAGTTAGTATTTCTCCGATTGATACGGACTGCATTATATATAAACCGTCTATAGCGAATATCCCTCTTAGTGTAGCCTACGTAGACATAGCCATGATTGACATGTCTAATAGTAGACATTCGACAGGACCTCGTAGACAATTTTTGAACCTCGTAGAACTTCCTAGGCGTTACGTAGCTGCTACGATAGGACGACTCCGAGCCGTTCAAGTTGAACCTCTCCGACGCAAGAGGAAGGAGAAAATAGCCTCCCAGTTCTCCGGGGCCACCGTCCAGCGCAAATGCTGGGCGCACCTAAATTAATGAGGGAGAAGGCGGGAGGGTGGGACCGGGAGGGAGCAGGGACAGAGTGGGAGGGAGCGACACCTCGCCACGTTAATTGACATCGGCACCCCCCCTCTTCTCTCGCACCTCGCAACACCCTCCATCAATCTTATAACGAACGGCGTATGACGGAAATTATGAAAGGGCGTAGGAGGAAAGGGTGATATTGGGTAGGAGAGCTTCCGGAACGTCATAGACTCCTCCCTTGCTCACGCCCATCTATCCTCATGGCCCGTCGTTCGACTCATTGTCGTGATTTGCCTGCCGGCCAGTTGGTCAGCATAATCAATTTGGTTGCGGCTGCCCTTGCGGTTCTTGTGGTTGGGGTTGAGGTCGTGGTAGGAGGTTAGCGGGCGTCTGGATACGAGGGATTTGGATGTAGCTGGGCCAGTAGGTGGACGCACCACCCTTCCGGCCATTCTTTCCGTCGTCACAGTTGCTGCGTGAGTTGCGGTGTCGAATGAGGAAGGTGGAGAGTCTGCCAAGAGGTGGGAAAATGGTGACTACCCAAAATTGAAGTCCGTTCCTGACCAAGAAAGCGGCAGAAAGGACTCAAAAGAGCCTCAAAAACCTGAAAAAGACTAAAATACGCCTGTAGTATGGTAGATACATGATATACATACTTGTATTTATGTATTCTACTTGAAATATCCAAACGCAGTGCCTCTGACTTGAAACCGCGGTCGCGGCCACGGCAAATAAATGTACGGAAATAAGAGCATAGTTGCTGAATGAGAGGGCACACAAACGCGCAGTTCTGCTTCATAGAAGTTGTTTGATTGACATTGAACAGACGTGCGATATTTGAGAAGACTGGTTTGGAAAGAAACGTTATTGGAACCAACTCACAAATGGATATGCCCATTCTCGCTAACCCTTGACAGTTCAATAACCCATCCGCCAGTTCTGGAATTGGCCGCCATATTCCAACGTGTTGAAAAGGAAAGGTTCTGCTGTTGGGTCAGGAATCATTTCATCTTGGGGGTTTGGGCGCTTGTGGCGAATGTACCGGAACCCCTGCCCTCCTCCAATGATACGGTTGACTCGTAGGCACCGACCAGATGGCATGGGAAAACCGGCATCGTAGTGCGGTACACCGTCGATTAAAACAATGAACGGCGGGTAGAACATTACTGGCACCGGCGGAAATCCCATCGGTCCGAAATCCTGCACCGTAACTGCTGGTATGGCGGATGCCACCTGCCATTGCAGACCAAATAACGTAGGCACAGATACTTCTGTGTACGAAAATCTTATGCCAAATCCAATGGTGACATGTACTAATCACCTGGGTTGTATATCTGCTGGACCGTTGAATTCGATGTCAATCTGTCGTTGCGTGAATGTGTATGCCCCCGCCAATCCAAGGAAAGGCATCCTGAGTGAGAGATTAGGGTACTTTGGATGTGACTGGACGTGTTTTAGGTGTGATTGGACATGTTTTAGATGTGACTAGACATCTTTCAACATGACTGAATATGTTTTAGGACATGAATAAATGTGTTTGAGGTGTGACTGGATGTGTATTGGTGTCATTGAGCATGTTTTGAGTTGAACTGGACATGTTTTATTATGAATAGACATGTTTTATTGTGTGGACATATTTTGTTGAAAGTGAATATGTTTTGTTGTGTGGACATGTGTTCTTGATGGACATGTTTTATTGTAAGTGAATATGTTTTATTGTGTAGACATGTTTTATTGTAAGTGAATACATTTTGTTGTATGGACATGTTTTGTTGCTTGAATATGTTTTCTTGTGTAGATATATTTTTAGCTTATAGCAATAGCTGCTCATAATATAACTGAGGCCATAGTAATAGCTTGGCAAATTCAAGCAAAAAACAAACTAGTTTTCTTGCAATTACAAAATGTTATACACTTTGTTCTGATATTAAGTGTAGCATGGCAGATGCCAAGTGTGATGTGGCAGCTGCCAAATGTGACATGGCAGGTGCCAAATGTAATGTGGTAGCTGCCAAGTGTGACATGGCAGATGCCAAATTACCAGATGTGTTTGACATAGTAATTTATATTGTTGCAACTAGACATAAAAAATATGAGTTTGTATATTGTTTTTCATCCACTAATTTGATTATTTTTTAGTAGGATTTATCTATTTGGCTCCCCGGGGAGCCGCTTAGTCATCTGACACCCCTTTCCTTATATGGGTATAGCTAACTGGCCTGATTGAGATAAATCAATTCTTGCTTGTCCATTACTTGAAAGCAAATTCAAGAGAATTAAGCAATGAAATGTTGAATATTGTTAGACCTTCAGAATAAATAATCATAAGGTTTGGTAGAGTAGTTGGTGAAAAATAAATCAACTGCTTATCTATACTTAAGGTTCCACTACATCAAAGATGACAATTATTTTTTCTCAGTAATATACACTTATAAATTACTCAAATCTAATTTTACTATATTTTTGCCAATGATATTGCAAAGACAATAATTCATTTATCTTGATCAAGCCACTTAGCTATAACTATATAAGGAAAGGGGTGTCAATGACTAAGCAGCTCCCCGGGGAGCCAAATAGACACTCCCTTTTTAGTATTACTATTGTTAGTGGTAAATAAGTCATTTTAACCTCATGGTATATGTTGATGTATAAATTGTTTTTTAAAATTATGCTGTAATTCAAAAGAAACTGAATTTAAAAATTCAAACTGGAAATAGAAGATTATAGATTTCTGTTTTTCTTTATGTTCTTGATTTATTAATTTTGATTTTAGATTGATGATTTATGTTTTTATAATAAAAATAAAACTGACACAAGTTCAACAATTCAAGTGCGCACTATAGATAAAATATCTCTTATCATATCATGAATCATGCTAGTTCATAAAAGTAATGAATACCTAGCTAATAATAGAAAAAACATTCTATTTGTACTTGTAGATGAGTTATAGTATATTGTCCAACCATGGAAAAGTGTTATTCTTGTTGATAAAAATGGTAATAATTGGTTGCATCTGATATCATATATTAATAAATTTTACTAATAATTCTCCAAGATATTAAGTTTCACACAGGGTGCATAGTAGTATACTATATAACAAAATATGTTGAATGTATTGGGAAAATATACCAAATATTATTATCATATTGTTGCATAAAATATGCAAAGGGTATTTAACATGATGATTCATTATTTTGAAACAAAGCACATTATCAGTACTGAATGACAATTTTAGAGTACTACGTCAATAGCAAGACATTTATTAAAATTATTGAAGCAATACTTTGAAATTACTCTTTGATACTAGTGAGGTACTTTGTTTCAAAATATTGAATCATCATTTTGAATAGCCTTTGAATAATGTGTGCAACAGTATGATAACAATATTTAGTATACTTGCTCAATACATTCAACATACTTTTTTTACATAGTATGCTACTGTGCACCCTGTGTCAGCAAGCTAATATTCAATTTTACGTGACTTATATGGTAAAAGAAACAGTTTAGGACAGAGAAAGTATGCGAGTAAATGAATAACATTTGTTCATGATTGTTATAAAATGTCCAATCACCAAAACAATATAATCCAATTTGGTCAGAATGCTGGACAATGCAACAAAAGAATTTTTGATCCAGTTCAAAACCTTTTGTGTAAAAATATCACTTCAGATGAATGTTATGCAAAACATAAACAAATTCTTAATGTATTTGCACTTTTTTAGATGGGAGTGTCTATTTGGCTCCCTGGGGAGCTGCTTAGTCATTGACACTCCTTTCCTTATATAGTTATAGCTAAGTGGCCTGATCAAGATAAATGAATTATTGTCTTTGCAATACCATTGGCAAAAATATAGTAAAATTAGATTTTAGTAATTTATAAGTGTATATTACTGAGAAAAAATAATTGTCATCTTTGATGTAGTGGAACCTTAAGTATAGATAAGCAGTTGATTTATTTTTCACCAACTACTCTACCAAACCTTATGATTATTTATTCTGAAGGTCTAACAATATTCAACATTTCATTGCTTAATTCTCTTGAATTTGCTTTCAAGTAATGGACAAGCAAGAATTGATTTATCTCAATCAGGCCAGTTAGCTATACCCATATAAGGAAAGGGGTGTCAGATGACTAAGCGGCTCCCCGGGGAGCCAAATAGATAAATCCTTTTTAGATTATATTTCAATCAGTGATATTTGAGACTTTTACTAATACTTTTAAAATTGTGTTGATGAAATCTAATATTCCAATTATAATACATTAAAATAATGAAGAAGATATGCATACACCTAACTTGTTGATCCATATTACTAAATATTATATTAGCTTAGAGATATACACTTGATTTTGAATATGAATTAATTTACTTTCCTCTGACAAATTGTTCATTCTTTGAAATTTATTTTACAGAAAATTATGCAATATACCTTTCTTGAAATAGTTGTAAATAATGCTAACACATTTTTAAAAAACTATTCATACTAATCAAACTTATTACAAATATGTAATTGTGTGGAGCATATTATATGATATAATAAAATGTCAAAATTTTAAATTAAAGCTTCGTGGATATGTTGGAGGTAATTTTGTAAATGTTTCACTTAAATTTATTATTCAGAATGATGTTGGAACTTTATTAGTGAGTTACTTTCATAATTTTTCAAGAAAGAATATTATGCATTATTAAGACTTGTCAACCTTGTCACAAACATGAGATAACACTTTCAAGACCTGAACTTGAAAGGCAAAGTATTGCAATTAATTTTGCAACACATATTCTTATAACATATCAGAAAGCTCAAAAAGTGATGAAACAAGAGCAATTTATACAAATAGATGAGATATATCATAAATTTGATCTGGACATGGAAGAGCTATGAAAAAGAAAAAAATTATAATGTAAAAAAAGTACATTTTACTGATTCTAGGGTGATTTTTACATTTCATTAGACTCTCCATAAACAGCTTCTTATATAGTTTTGTAGTGTGTAATACGGAATAAAGATCTGAATATGACAAAAAGTATAACAAAAAAAAATTTAGAATGACTCAAAGTGATATAAATTGTCCCATTTCTAAAGTCATTTTTACACTCTATTATATTCCCTCTAACTCTTCTTAGTCCGATTTTGTAATGTGTATAGAGATCTGGGTATAGAAAAGATGAAATTAGCATGGCTTAATGAGGCGTATCATACCACTTCAATATTATAAACAATGGCTTCTCACACCATTTGATGATTTGATGTCTGAGAACAGAATTTGATATTATGGAGACAGAAAAAACTTACTTAAGTACACTTCAATCATCTTCTATTACATTGCATCCAGTTTGATTAATTTACTTTATACAGAATCAAGCTAAAAGCTATAACATTTACTAAAACACTTATATTGATGTTACAGGATATTAGAGATACTACTTTATTTTATTTTATTTGTGATAACTTTTGTTTCGTGACAATGTCAGAATAATTCAGTATATATCATATCAATTCAACCCTGTTTCATTTGGATTTCTTGCATTTTCAAAATATCAATAATTTCTATTTACATATTCATGTCTTTGAAAGTATTAATAATTCTTTACATTCATGTAAACAAATTCTTTACTCCAGTACCAATATAATGTAAAAATACTATTAAATACTCAACATGAAATATTACTACAATATTGTATAATATATATTTCACAAAGTTAATTATTTTTTTTCAATATAAACACTGGCATCTAATTATTATAAAGTTTAGGTTTTGACATTTTATAGTTGGGTAGTTCTATTTGGCATCTCGGGGTGCGCATAACTTCCCATGCACCCCTTGCCTTATATAATGGTAGCTAAGTGAAATATTTTGAATAAATCAATTTTAACTCAAGTACTGCAAGTGATAAAATAACTGAAAAATCATGACTCTGCGGTATGAAGGCTAAGATGTCCAACAGTTAATTCTTGTCAAAATATGTTCAGTTAATGCTTAAATATAAGCAGAAATTTTGGATCAATTAATTATTCCTAAGCAATCATGTAATAAAACCAAAACACTATTTTTCTATAAGAATCTAGACATGTAAGCCTACTAAATGCAATTTCTGTAGAATTTTACAACTAACGGAAATTGAGTGAAAAATGATTCATTGAAATTATCTTACTTAGCTACCATTATATAAGGCAAAAAGTGCATGGGAAGTTGAGTGCATCCTGAAGAGCCAAATGGAATAATTCTTTATAGTTTGTTTTATTTCTTTCTCTGATACATCGAAAATTTCATTAAAGTACTACTCAGATGTAGCATCACTAATATTCTAACTTGGTGAAAACTCATTTATATATGATTCACTTTTCCTAAATCCAATGACTTGGACATTGGATAGAAACAGGTATATTCTGAATTTTTTACAAGTTTTTTTATCTATAGAAAACTTGTTCTTATAAGTCCAGAATGTATTGTAGTTTGTTGGTAATTAATTAACTAATTAATATTTGAAATTAATCTTAAAGTCAAATTGTGTATTTCTCATTCTTTTTTTCTGGAAAAAATGATAAATAAACTAGATTTTTGAAATTTTGTTGTCAAATATTTTCAAGAATAAACAATTTATTTTGAAATAGTAAAAAATCATAATTTGCTCTGATAGTTGAGAAAGAAAATTGTATGATGCGGAATTTGATCTTAAAAGAATATTGTCACAGTCAATCATAGACTCTTGGTCATCAACAAGATCATTAAAACATTAATGTACAGAATAAAGTAAGTGTCTAGTATTGTTTTTGTTGGTTTAGTATTAATGTTTGCACTCTCTCTTTATCCACATTAAAAACATGAGGTCGGGAGTCTCAGGATTTCGCATTTCTGTCATTTGTTCACCCACCACCCTTTCTTGTTTTTCAACTACTAGGCCATTCCACTTTATTAGTTTTCAACCAACTCCAACCCATGTACACCCTCCACACATTTTATCCAGTGAAAATAACAAGTCGGAAGGTCTCAGAAGTTCGCACACCTGCCATCTGTCCATATATCATCCCTTTCATTTTAAAATTACCAGGTTACCCCATCCTATCAGTTTTCGACTACTTCCAGCCCATGTATACCTTCCACATCTCATTTCTGTTGAAAACAAAACGTCGAGAGATCTCAAAACCTTGCATTCTCACCACCTGCCCCACTATCACCACCTACTTTTTTTCAACCACCAGGCTATTCCACCAGGCCAGTTTTTAACCATTTCCAGCTTATATATACTCCCTACATCTCATTTAAGTTCAAAACAAGCGATTGGTGGGCCTCAGGCCTTCACTTTCTGGCTTTCTGCTCAAGTAACACCAAACTTATTTCTTCAACTATCAAAGTACCCTTCCTGCTCTGTTTTCAACCACACCATAAATTTTTCTTAATTGTAGCAATATGTGAAATTACTCAATATAATTAATAATTAGAAGAATGTATTGTCTTTGTTACATTTTTGCCAATTCAAACACTATTATTAAGAATTGTGAGAATATCTTTAAAATGAGTATCAGAAAATCCTCTTGATGTATACCAAACTGTACTGGCTCATTTTCTTAAATCTTTAGTATTTTATATTGGGCTTAACAACACAAAACTTTTCAATGGGTTTTTGATAATGATAGACACTCAGCAAGCATCAGATTTTGTAAAACATATTCTCAAATATTTTAATCACCAAGTGGATGAGAAACAAAACACCAATGCAATCTCAGAATTCCATATTGATTGAAACAAAAACCAACCAGTTTATACGAAAATTACATAAACATGAGCTTCAAAATTTAGTCGGCATTAGAGGTGTTGTTAGCCTTGTCCTCATTATTATTAAATGCTATGTCTCTTTTCAAATTTTTGAAGATACTTTGACTTAAAGACGTTGTATTTTCAAAAGCATCTTTGAAGTCTTCTTCATAAAATAAATTATAACAAAAAACCATAACAAAAATAGTCTACACACCTCTGCAAATTTGTCATCAATAAGAGCCATTGACTGAAATACCAAATCAAGTTTGAAAGATTTATCTTCTTTATGTACGAAATAAAACTTGAAGGTCCACAACTACACCAGGAACAAAGCTAGTTGGTGTCACGACTAGTAGTTGCACTACTTGGTGTTGCTCAAAGGGTTGTACAATGTTGAAGATCAGGGGTCGATTTGACGACTGGGTGTTACAGAGCAAGGGTGACTGGATGTTATTGAAAATATGAGCGCTTATGCGTGAGACCCAATCAAGTGTTCGAGGCCTCAGGAATAAGGTTTGAGAATGAAGAATAATAAAAATTGTTATGATTTGAACTTTTATCAGCGTCTTTGTACAACTACTAGAAGATGGTACAGGAGGTCAAAGTTAATATAAACTACTCGTACTTCAATATCCTTTATATGTTTTCTCTAGTGTTGCCACGACTAGACTAGTCATAGTCATGACTACATAGTCACAACTATGACTAGACTATTTACACTAAAATTTTAGTAGTCATAGTTGATAGTTGCAGCTAAAGTTGCAGCTTAGCTGGTCATTATAGTCAACTAAACTTGACTATAGTCAACTATAATTAAACAAATGTATGTTAAATCACTTATTAATTCCAGAACAGACATGATAGAATTTTAGTCAACTAGATAGTCATAGTTGCAACTAGCTGAGTTGCAGCTAAAATCAACTATGACTATGACTACCAGTTGACTAGTAGTCTTAGTTGTGGCAACACTAAGTTTTCTCCCTCTCCGCAGTATCGATGAGTTGTAGTAGAAATGACTCGCTTTTTGTCGTGTGATGGGTTGGAGGGATGATGTGTTCATATTGTTCCTGCCTCGTAATCGCATTGCCCTTGGCATTGCTGCGATTCGTAATTGTGTTGTCTCGGCTTGTGGACATGTCAGCAGATTCGTATGTTTCGTGGTATGCGTCATTATGGCTTCTGTAGTGGTATTGTTTCACCCCACTCTACATGTCATGTGAAGAATAAGTCGTGAGTCTGAGAACTGGAGAGGATCGTCATGAAAATATGGGAAAGCAAGGAAAAATATATAGGGGATGATGTATTTTCATAACAGTTGGTATTGTTTCATACCGAAACAATACCTACATATTTTTGTGAGTTTACATTACAGAGAAAGTTATGTACTCACTTGTATTTTTTGTTGATGGTTACAAGCCTGAAAAAATATCTGACATTATTGGTAGTGGTGTGAAAGTGTCAACTTTAATTCACAGATGCCAAATAGTTGCCATCTGATCCAAGGCGTGGCAGATTGGTCATCATAGAATGCTCCTTCATGATATCTAGTCCTTTAGTTGGATCCTCCATCTTGGACTCTAAACCTGCACATATGCTAGCTTAGATAATTTGATCAATATCTGCTAAAACTGATCAGAAACATCAGCTTACTTCAACCATAAATCTTCTTTTTGTCAGGTCCTCATCAAATCTTCCCTCTTCCAGCTTTCCTCCTGCACATGGTGCATTCAAACTAGGCTGTTGTTGATATGATATGCCCATATTATAACAGCAAGCTTTTTGTACTTTGATTGCACGAACACTTCTTTCAAAAGCAATTCCACCATAATAAGTACCATTTGAAAATGTAGCAGCATCACTGGTTTGGTTCTCATAGGGCCCAAGTGCTCCATCTCTTGCTTTATCAAGTGCTGTAATTGTTTCAGATGATAGTATATCCCTTAAAATATTTATTAGCATCAATATTGTCAAAAGGTCAGAAAATAAACAAACATACTTTCCGGTAATCCAGCATTAAATTACATCATCCATGGGATCACCAGCTCCATATATATCTCTTGCAATCACGGCATCTCCTAGAAACAGTTCCAAGGATCCTATCATTGTATATAATGAGCTGAGTTGTACTATCATTTATTAATGCTTTTACTAATCTGACTTGGCAACAGCCGCTCTTTTGCCATTAAGAACTTTTTGTTTTTGCTCCACTTCCCATGCCTGCTTCATGGCTGCCACTGAGGTGTCTTGCAGATATACATATGTTTTATTAACATATCTGCATTTTTTTCTCAAAGGATGGTCGGACACTTCTTATAAAACTGGCAGATTTGGGTCACGGTTCTATAATTGGACAATTCTTCCTGGATCCACAACTCTAAGATTATCCTCTAATTCTGATAATTCTGACAAGGAATCTTCTGATTCTGGCCCAGGAGAAGAAAATTCCTCCAGGTCCATATCTATATCATGAGAGTCCTTATCAATAGGCTGAGAACCGTGAGCATGGTTAATAGCCTGGATCACCTCTTGAATGGGCTCACACCCAGGAATAGTCTCAGTTTGCACTGCTAGAGACATAAATGGAAGGAGAATCTGGAATACAAACTTAGCCTTGTTATATTATAAGATAATAAATAAAACTACAATGCTTACAAAGTGAATGAGTTGGTGATGATGTATGATCCCAGGCTATGTCCACTTTGGAACAAATAAGTACAAACAGATTAGTAAGCTACTTGGAACTTGACCAAGTTCATACTCTATATAGAGTGGCTCATCAGAATCCAACACTCCCCCTTGATGAGGCAACTCTGCTATTTGTTCAACCCCAATATTTCCACCATTGCTAACACCTTAACTCAGCTCAATGACTTGGTCAGAATATCCGCAGGCATCTCATCTGTTCTGAGATGTATTACACTGATAACACTCTTTTCCACCTCATTATATAGCCAATAGAATCGTAGGTCAAGATGTTTCATGTGACCATGATGCTCTGGATTCTTGGCAACAGAGAGAGCTGAACGACTGTCAATGAATAGAGGGGAGGGTTTGGAACATGTGTAGCCTAGTTCAGTGAACAGATTTCGTAGCCAAAGGATTTCTTGACCAGCGGATGTTGATGAAACGTATTCAGCCTCAGTGGTGGATAGCGCAACAATACCCTGCAGCTTACTGGACCAGCTAACAGCTCCAGTACCCATTTTTACAACATAACCACTAGTGGAACGTCCATTGTCAGGATTACCTGCATGGTCAGCGTCGGAATAAGTGGTGAATAGTTCGGTTGTGCTGGGATCAGGAGAATAAGTGAGCTTGTAATCCAAAGTGCCTTTGAGGTAGCGAAAGAGGTGCTTGACTGCTTTCCAGTGCTGCATGCCAGGGTTTTTGTTGAAGCGCGCAAGGACACCAACAGCATAGGCAATGTCTGGACGAGTGGCAATGGCAAGGTACATCAAGGAACCAACAGCTTGAAGATATGGGACAGAGCGCATAGCATCAATGTCCTTGGCTGTGGTAGAGGACATGGAGTTATCAAGTCTGAGACCAGGATCAAGTGGAGTAGATACTGGGTTGCAATCTGAGAATTGAAACCGTTCCAGCAGTGTGAGAATATATTGGCACTGGGAAAGTGCAAGAGTGTGCTGTGAGCGATTGCGAATGATTTCAACACCCAGTAGCCAAGTGGTAGGTCCAAGATCCCGTAATTTGAAGTGAGACTTGAGTTGCTCCTTGAGACGGTCAATGTCCTCCTTGTTCTTGCCAGCAATAGTTATATCATCAATGAAGACTGGAATGATAATACGTGTGTCGTCCTGATGATAAATCCAGATGCTGTGTTCACAGACAATGCGCTTGAAGCCTAACTGCTCTAACACCTCATTCAGTTTCTTGTGCCAGCACCGCCCAGCTTGTTTAAGTCCATAGAGAGATTTCAGCAAATGCCAGACCCAGGTGTTATCCTTTTCCACAAATCCTTGTGGCTGGCGCATATAAACTTCTTCTTCTAGAGTTCCATTGAGAAATGCAGAAGAAATGTCTACACTCTCTAAATGGAGATCTTCTAGTGCAGCCAAAGCTAGGACAACACGTAATGCAGCCCATTTAGGTGTAGGCGCAAAGGTCTCTGTGAAATCAAATCCAGGGCGTTGTGAAAAACCTTGGGCTACAAGCCTGCCTTTGCGACGCTCAATAGAACCATCTGCATTCCTCTTGATTTTGAACACCCAGTGACTGCCAATCGCTTTGCATCCAGGAGGAAGCTGAACTAGCTCAAAAGTCCCATTGTCAATGAGTGCTTGGATCTCATCCAATGCTGCCTTGTGCCATAGTTTCCTCTCCTCTTCTGGACGTGTCATAGCCTCATAGTAAGACTCAGGTTCACCATCATGGGTTGATGATTTGAGGACACATTCAGAAGTGTTCAAGGTATACTCCAGTGCTTGATCCATGGTGAGATAATCAAAGCTTTGATCATTCACAAGATGGTCCAATCCAGCATTAACGGTGTCTGCATATTCCAGTTCACCATCACTTTCATCTTTGAGCAAGAGTTCATCTTCACTCTTAGAATCAGCAATGGGTGACATAGGTGGAGTGACTGGTGCAGGTGCAGGTGGTGGAGACATAAGAAGTGGATCAGGGGTAGAAGAGGCAGGAGTTGGAGGAGGATGAATAATGGGTGGTGGCAAGGGCACATGGGGAGAGGTGTATTTTTTCTCCAGGACAGTTTCATTGAGGGAACCTTGGTAACGACTGGCTCTATAAGGATTTTGGCGTTGGGCAGGTGGTGCAGCAGGAGCAGGAGCAGGGGCAGGAGCAGGAGCAGGAGCCTCTGGAGGAGGTGCAACTTCTGGGATGATAGGAACAGGATCAGGTGCACCATCTGCTTCAGGAGCAGGTGCAGGTTCAGCTGCAGGAGCAGGTGCTTCATCATCATTATCCTCATCTCCCCCTTGGTGGAGCACCTCCGTAGGCGCATCATCAGGTTGCTGGAGGGAATCAGGAACAGAGATAAGATTAATGGCAGCAGTAGAGTTGCCAGGGAAGCACCGCTCATCAAATACTGCATGACTGCTAACAATGATCCGTTTCTCAACTGGATCCCAAAATTGCCAGCCTTTAACACCTTCAGGGTAGCAATGAAAATGCACTTTTTGGAGTGAGGTTGCAAAGCTTTCCTCTTCTCCTGACATATAAGCACATATGCTAGGCAGCCAAAGACATGAAAGTGTGAGATGTCTGGCTTTTTCCCTGTCCAGTGGTAGTAAGGTGTCTCTCCATTTAAGGCAGAGGTAGATGCCCCGCTGCTGGTGTGAATGTACGTGGAAATGGCATACTTCCAGAAGGAGGGAGGGAGTTTGGCCTGAACTAGAAGTGTAGTGGCAGCAGCAGCAATTTCTCGATTGGCGCGCTCAGCTACTCCATTTTGGTGTGGTTCATTAGGCTCCGTATGTTGACATTGAATTCCCTCATCAGCACAGAAGTCGTTATACTCATGGCTGATAAATTCACCTCCTTTGTCATCCCTGGTCATCTTTATGCTTCGCTCAAGCTGCTTCTCAGCAAATGTCTTAAATCGTTTAAATGCCACAAGCGCTTCTGTTTTACGTTTTAGGAAAGCAATGACCTTGAACCGTGATGCATCATCAACAAAACTCTGCCAATAACGATAGCCCTCAGATGTTTGGACTGGCAGGGGGCCTTTGAGGTCAGTGTGGACAAGTGCAAGCACTTGGGTTCGACGAGTAGCGGTTTTAGGTATATTGTGGCGATGTTGCTTTCCAAGGATGCATGGTTCACAGATAGGGTCAGGAAGACTCTGTGAGTTGATGACCATGCCAGAAACGAGCTTGTGGGAGTGCATTTGTTTGAGATCAGTGAAGTTGAGATGAGAGCAGTGGCGATGCCAAAGTGTGAGATCCAGAGGACAAGTAGTGGCAGAATGAGCTGACTGGGGACAAGGGACCATGACATGACCATCCAGATATCCAATATTTTCATCTGTGACTGTGGCGGTGAAGTGGAGCTTATTATTATAACAAAAATGAACTCGGTTATCATCAATAGCGATCTTGTAGCCCTTTTTACGTGTAAGATGGAAAAGGGACAAGAGATTACTGCCAAGGTCGGGTACATGGAGGATATCATGGAAAATAACTGGATGCTCAACTTTGCCATCAATCACTGGCTGAAATTCAACTGACCCCAATCCAGCAGAATAGATTATGGAGTTGTCAGCCAGGCGAATAGGGATGACATGTGGGGAGTAGGAGCGAAACCAGTCTCGATGAGGGGTCATGTGGCTTGTGGCACCAGTGTCAGTGTTCCAGTCTCTAGAAGCTCGAGATTGCTGCCATTTCACACGATTGGCAGTGGATATGGCACTGGCATGGCCAGCAAATTTGGTGCACAACAAATTGTTCTTCTCTGACTGAAGCAAGGTCTTCTTGACTCTAGCAGATGCTTTTTGCTTGGCAAAACAGCGATTCTCATCATGAGAAGTTTTACCACAGAAGTTGCATGAGCAAGTTGATGAGGAATGATGTGAGGAAGGTTGGTGTGAGCGCAAAAAGATATTTTCGGTGTCAGAAGGCATGTTGTAAGTGCACAAACACAAAAAAATGGAATGTGTGGAGGAGTTAGGAAGTGAAGTTGAAACTCAGTTGTCTGTGGGTCCAACAAACACACCAGTCTATTCTCAAAGAGATGAAATCAGTGCAAACAGTGGTAGTTTATAATAGAGAATCTTTGTTACCTTTTTGCCCCTTTTTGCCCTGCTTATTCATCGCTCAATTCCCACGGCCACTTTCCCACGGAGAAGTGCCAAGTCCCACGATCCTATTGGCTACCTGTTACCTTTTCGCCCTGCTTACTCATCGCTCAACTCCCACGGCCACTTTCCCACGGAGAAGTGCCAAGTCCCACGATCCTATTGGTTACCACTCCTTCGGTTCCAGGTTCTCGCGCTTTGACATCACCACATGTATGATCAATCACATGTCTGGTTATCGTCCAATCACGTCGCGCTTACCCATCCAAGATAAGAGGGCTTATTGCCATTGGTTGGAGATTAGAGAGCTTATTGCCATTGGTCAGAGATAAGAGGGAGTTATGCTATTGGACGATAGGTTACTACCTCCCCTCAAGTTGTTTCCTTTATATATTATCGATGTGTGTACAATGTACCTTACGTTTAGTCTGGTTTATCCCACCGGATTGCCAATATATCTCCTTCTCCCTTTCATCATCCGAAGTCAGCCTGAGTCTGTTTGTTGTCGGAGCCGTCCCGTAGACGATCCGTAACAAAAGACTAAACGTTCCTCTCTCCCCCGACAAACCGACTCACGTCACGAAGACGCTTGTCTATAGTTGCTGCGTTTGTAATCGGTTTATCCGATACAAAGCCTATACAAGCCCCCGAACCCGAACCCGAACCAAGTAGTCACGACGGATTACTTTTATAGTCGCGAAGACTACGAGAATTCTCAGTACCACCTACCCTGTAACTCCTTCCCTCCCTATCTCTACGACCCAGACCATCCCGACTACGATTACCATCACCAACCGTCCACCCCACCCACACCCTCACCAACACCTTCCGTACGGTCAGAAGAATTGATCGAAACCGTACCCGTCGAAACGATAACCGAACCCGTCCGTGTTGTAACACCAGATCGACCCAAAGTTTGGCCGTTCTACCGTTCCACAAACCCACCTAATCCCTATAATCACTTCTTTGATTCTTTCCACGGCACCGAACCAGCCTTAGGCAGAGATCCAGTCGATATCCCTTCTGGTTTGAGTGAAGACACTGAGTGGCAAAGAGGCAAATTACCCATTGCTCCCGCTCAACAGACTCGAGACATTCCCATCACCACAAACGATACTCGTGTCGTCCAGTCGAGACCACAGAAGTTTATTAACTTCATCCGACATCACGCAAAAGCTACCACATCCCTCCATCGCTCGGTCGAACGCTGGATATCTCGACTGTTCGCCGTCTCCTCCATCCCCATAACGCCCCCTTCCAACATCGCCTCATCTACTGGAGGTGGGAAGCAGGCCGATATCTCGAAGAACAAGGATTCCCCGACGTCATCGGTGTTCCCGGAAAATCCTTCTTGGTGACTGACTTACCCTTGGTCTACCCGTATTATCGTACAGTCGTTTGGGCTAAGGAATACACCCCATTCAAAGATCACTTCCCTGTTGACTGGAAGGTCCTCGTACACTCAGGTCTGAAAAGATCATACGAAGACTATCGCGAAACTCTCCCCATTCCCCCCGCACATTTTCCTCGAACTTTACGATCTGATTACGGTGGTCCTATCCGTTGGCTCCCCGACCCCTTAACACGCCTTGATCATCGGATCACACGTCTCTGTAACACACGAGCATTGAACAGCGATCTCGGGTTACAACGACTGATCAAACGTCTCGGGTCACGCCAAAGAAAATACATCTCTAGCTGGACCACCAGCCCCGCCTACGACCACTACCTTCGACGAAAGAACCGTTCATCCAGACGGAAACATTGAAACATGGCTTCCATGAAATCCCTCCTCCCCCTTCCCCCCAAGTTCAACGGTGACAAGGAAGAATTTCGTTCGTTCATGCGAGCGGTTATCATCTTCTTGGCTGCCAATTCGACGTATTTCGAAGATTTTGGGACTACAGATAATCCTCTCCCAGTCGAAGTACGACATGAAAGAAAGATCTTCCTCGTCCTGTCGCTGATGGACAAGGGTGTCGCTGCCGAATGGGCAAACGATTTCTGCGATACCGTCGCAGTTGACTATCATACTCGTCTGGCCGCACACACACCTGGAGATCCGGACCCCCCGCAGATGGATTGGGGAACATGGCCCGTCTTTACTACGTCGATGCAAGCGCAATTCGACAAGCCTGATGATAAACGGGACGCTGCGATCAAGCTCAACGCGCTCCGTCAAGGCAAGTTGACGGCTGACGAGTTCTGGCTTCAGTTCGAAGTCTTGTACAAACGCGCTGGGTGGCATCCGATCACCCAACAGGAGCAGCTTATCCCGCTCCTCGAAAATCATCTGAACAAGCCGCTCGTTGACCGAATTTTCGGTCTCGAGCATATGCCCACTACCGTCGCGGAGTGGAAGACAAAAACCATCTTGTTGGACCGCCAATGGCATCGTCGCAACGAGATCGAACGACTTACGGGTGGAAGTAACCCGGTGAAGAAGAACGAGAAGTCAAAGATGACTTCCGTTTCTATTACAGCTGCCGCAGTGCCTGTACGAACGAAAGACCCCGACGCCATGGACGTCGACCGAGCCGCTGTCGCGGCTGAGAAACTCAAGCAGCCTATGTCTGCTGAACGAGCGGAGTTGATGAAGGCCGGTCTTTGCTTCAACTGCAAGCAACCCGGACATCTCTCGCGCAACTGCCCGTCTCACGTACAACGTGTACGCGTATTAAACACTGAACAGGAGCAACACGTACGCTCCATGAATACCGAACCCGCGTCGAGCGGTCAAGACATTATCCAAATGCTTGAAGCTCGCTGTGCCCAGCTCGAGGACGAACTCGTTCGGGCCAAAAAGGATTTTTAAGTCGGTCGAAGAAACGCATGGACTCTTCGACTACGTCTCATTTGTCTATCGCTCCCCCTGTACTTGTATTACCGATTACGAATGAATTTGATCGCGTTTTACTTGAACTTCGGACAATGAGACAAAACATGCAAAGGGAAATGAATAAAAAGAAACAAACGGAACGGTGGCCTCAATCGAAGCTACCGAAGAAACAACAAAAACCGATTATGCAACCCGAAGACACTGAGACGCCAGTGGAAAGGAAATCGGTATCTATTATGGTCGCGTCACGTCAACCTGTCATCGAAAGTGAGTTCAACGCAGAAGAAACGATGGTCGCCATCATGAATACCGATATGTATGGTGCCCTCGACCTCATGAATGATTGGGACATCCATGGACAACATACCATGAAGATCGGCCCAGGATTAGTCGTCAAATTACGGCGAATGCCCATCGACAAAGCCATTGAATATTTGATCACGGAACTCCCCCAGACATACCAACAACCTCCAGCACAGAAAATAGAACCGATTACAAAGCCTACTGCAGTTAAAATCCACAAGATGCGACAAATGGAACCTCTCATCACGAAAGCCGATAAACGATCCGCAGAATGGAGACTTCAGGAAGTCAATCAACGGATCGAACAATTGGTTGCATCACAAGATGACAGTACCATGATGATGTCGATCAGTGTCAAAGGCCAACTTACCACAATCGACGACCAACGAAGATTCTCTGTCACATGTCTATTGGATTCTGGTTGTACTGTCTCCGCCATCAACTCTGGTTTCGTACAACAACATCATCTCACAACACGAAAATACGAGAAACCTTTCCCTAGTTACAATGGGGATGGTACGATGTCTAAAGATGGATTAATCACGGAATACGTCGAGATGAATTTACGGCTTGGCGAACACATAGAACGGATACATCTTACGGTAATTCCCCTCGCAAAGATCGACATCTATCTTGGCTTTGATTGGTTGAAAAAACATAATCCCGAGGTCGATTGGCTGACCCAGACGATCGACTTTACTCGTTGTCTTTCTGTCTGTGGTCATTCCCCTGGTAAAATCGAAGGTGTCATGTTCAAAACCGCAATCTACGATAAGCCCGCTTGGTATCGCGCCTTCCAGACAAAATCGACAGAACTGGCTCGCGCCAAGATGACCAATGATGGTGTCAAGCCAGAACAGTCCGTCGTCGACCAATTGCCGGACGTATACAAGGACTATGCCGACGTCTTTGACCCCAAAGCGACTGACTCGATGCCTCCATCTCGTCCTTGGGATCATGCGATCAACCTGAAACCAGACGCTCCCGACCACCTGAACTGCAAATTATATCCGTTGTCACCCCCAGAACGTGAGAAACTCGACGAGTTCCTCGATGAAAACCTGAAGGCCGGCAAGATCAGACCGTCAAAATCACCTTACGCCTCGCCATTCTTCTATGTACACAAGAAGGATGCTACCGAATTACGTGGTGTACAGGATTATCGGAAATTAAACGAACATACCATCCCAGATAATTATCCGTTACCGCTGATCGACGATATCATAAATCAACTCGACGGTGCGGAGTATTTCACAAAACTGGATGTCCGTTGGGGCTTCAACAACATACGGATCAAAGAAGGTGATCAGCATAAGGCCGCATTCCTGACACCAAAGGGATTGTTTGAACCTACAGTGATGTTCTTCGGTCTGCGGAATTCTCCCCCGACCTTCCAGAGGATGATGAATCACATTTTCCGATATGAAATACGTGCCGGTTGGCTGCATATCTATATGGACGATGTCATTATCTTCTCAAAAAATCTGGAAGAACATCAGGAACGAACACGTCAGGTCCTACAGAAATTCCGAGACAACAAATTGTTCTTGAAAATCGGAAAATGTACCTTCGATACCCAACGCGTAGAATATCTCGGTCTCATCGTCGAACATGGAAAAGTACGGATGGATCCCACCAAGACAGATGCAATCACCGATTGGCCTGTTCCGAAGAACAAGAAGGAGTTACAATCCTTCTTGGGTTTCCTCAACTTCTATCGACGTTTCGTTCGTAATTTCGCACAAGTTGCATTACCGTTAAACTCTTTAACCGGCAAAAAGGATTGGGAATGGAACACAGAACAACAAGTTGCGTTCGAAGAACTGAAACAGATCATTACCACAGATCCTGTTCTCGTCATCCCCAACAATCATGGAAAATTCAAGATCGAATGTGACGCCTCGGATTTCGCTACTGGTGCCATCTTGACACAACAACAAGATGACGGCACATGGCACCCGGTGGCTTTCCTGTCAAATAGTATGCTACCAGCAGAAAGAAATTATGATGTCCACGATAAGGAATTACTCGCGATCATCCGATGTTTTGAACAATGGCGACATTTCCTTCTCGGCGCACCGGAGATTATCGATGTCTATACCGATCATCAGAATCTCACGTACTTTAGACAACCACAAAATCTGACTCGGCGACAAGCCCGATGGATCTCATTCCTCCAAGATTATAACTTCCAGCTCCATCACCGTCCTGGCACCCTGAACCGCAAGGCAGACTTGCTGTCACGGCGTGTTGACCACGACCGAGGTCTCGACGACAATAAAAATGTTGTCGCACTCCCTGATTCCCTGTTTATGGCTTCTCTCGACACCACCACGATGAATCCTCAATGGCAGGAACAGTTCATCAAGTACGGACTTCAGTTGGACGAACAGGTCAGCGAAGGACTGAAAAATCCCAGTTCTCCTTGGAAATGTATGGATGATGGCCTGATCTACCACAACGATCTGCTATATGTTCCAAAAGATGATCATCTCCGGGGAGAAATTATACAGGAGCATCATGATACTCCCTTGTCCGGACATCCCGGACAAGAAAATACGTTCAGAGCTATCGCACGACACTTCACTTGGCCATCACTCCGCGCTGACGTCAATAAATATGTCGCAGCATGCTTACCGTGTCAACAGAAGAAAGTTCATCGTGGAAAGAAACCGGGATTGTTACATCCTCATACGATTCCCCCATACCCATGGCATACTGCCACGATGGATCTGATCGGCCCTTTACCCGAATCACAGGGCTTCAACGCCATCCTAGTAGTGATGGATAAGCTGAAGAAACAATCTGTCCTTATCCCCACCACCACTACATTGACATCAGAAGGATCTGCACGATTGTACCGTGATCATGTCTTCAAGCGATTTGGATTGCCTCGTGTCATCATCTCTGATCTCGGAACGCAGTTTGTATCCGGTTTCACGAAAGAACTGAATCGCTTATTGGGAATCATCGGACATCCAACAACCGCTTATCATCCACAAGCAGATGGACAAACCGAACGAGCGAACGCCGAAATCGAAACATATCTCCGTTTGTTCATCAACCAACGACAAGATGATTGGGCTGAGTGGTTAGCCTTAGCGGAATTCGCCTTAGCCAATCACGAATCTTCATCTACCGGCATGTCCCCATTCTATGCAACAATGGGTTTCCATCCATGGAAAGGAAAGGAACCGGTCAGAGAAGAAATCATCAATGAGTCTGCCGCCTCATTCGCGGAACGAATGAATCGTATACAGGAACAGGCATCAAATGCCTTGGTCGTCGCACAAGAAAAAATGAAGAAGTTTTATGACAAGAAACATCGTCCCGCCCCGGAATACAATGTCGGTGACAAAGTATGGCTGGAGTCTACAAATATCGACTCTCTCCGTCCATCCAAAAAGTTGGATGACAAACGATACGGTCCTTTCCCCATCATGAGGAAGGTTGGAAGATCATCCTACGAGTTGAAACTCCCCTCTACTTGGTCGAAGAAATATCCCATCTTCAATGAGGTCCTCCTGTCCCCATACGTCCCACCCGCCTTCCCACAACAAGCAACAATATTGCCACAACCACCCGCTGAGATCGTTGATGGACAAGAAGAATATGAGGTCGAGGAAGTCATCGATTCCGTCATCCGTAGGAATCGTTTGTTCTATCTCGTTCATTGGTTGGGTTATCCCCGCGAAGAAGACTCGTGGATACCCGCAGCAGAGACAAGGAATTGTAAGAAACTTGTCTCCGAATTCCATCGGTTACACCCTCGCGCACCGACATCGGCTAATCTTCGCATCTCGATCATCCCTCGTCCCGTCAATGCTTCCCCACTACGTTCACCCGCAAGCGATGTCATTGTGTCCGTCGAACCCAAGATCATCACTTCGTTGCTCTCGCGACAGGAAAATCATGACTTTCGGTCGTTCGCTTTCCCGACCTCAGTCCGTCGTTTATGGCTATTCGAACTTGGTGAAGTGAACGCTATCACCCATGTCGTCACTATCGGTACACCGAGTACCCGTGGTCACCTCCGTGACGTTGCAGGTGGTCTCAGCAATCTCGCCTTCAATGATGGCCGGCTATCCACGTACGCGTATCCGATTGCCATGATGCATCGTATGCGCATCCCCCTTCCTTCGGCTTTGCTGTTGGACCGGTACGACATTCTGCCCCCTCTCCGTTTCTGTGAGGTACCACCCCGTCTCCTCTCCGATCACCCCGTCAATCCTTTCCTCCGTATCTTCTGAATTCGCGCGTCCGCGACGACGTTAAACTATGATGTACAGAGTCGGGGGTTTGGAGACCCCCTTTCTGTTGTTGGCTACGATATAATTTATCCGCCAGATCTGCGACCCCCCGACACAGTCTGCCCCAAGCAGCCTTGCTGGCCGCCATGTATGGCACATGGTCCGTCCCTGATATACCCTCTATTCTTTCTGTTTAATTTCCTTTCTCTTCCCCGTTCTTGTTCGCGTGGACGCGAACCTTGTGGAGGGGGTATTGTTACCTTTTCGCCCTGCTTACTCATCGCTCAACTCCCACGGCCACTTTCCCACGGAGAAGTGCCAAGTCCCACGATCCTATTGGTTACCACTCCTTCGGTTCCAGGTTCTCGCGCTTTGACATCACCACATGTATGATCAATCACATGTCTGGTTATCGTCCAATCACGTCGCGCTTACCCATCCAAGATAAGAGGGCTTATTGCCATTGGTTGGAGATTAGAGAGCTTATTGCCATTGGTCAGAGATAAGAGGGAGTTATGCTATTGGACGATAGGTTACTACCTCCCCTCAAGTTGTTTCCTTTATATATTATCGATGTGTGTACAATGTACCTTACGTTTAGTCTGGTTTATCCCACCGGATTGCCAATATATCTCCTTCTCCCTTTCATCATCCGAAGTCAGCCTGAGTCTGTTTGTTGTCGGAGCCGTCCCGTAGACGATCCGTAACACTACCATTCCTTCGGTTCCAAGTTCTCGCGCTTTGACATCACCACATGTATGATCAATCACATGTCTGGTTATCGTCCAATCACATCACGCTTACTCATCCAAGATAAGAGAGCTTAATGCCATTGGCTGGAGATAAGAGGGAGTTATGCCATTGGACGATAGAGTATTGCCTCCCCTCAAGTTTGTTCCTTTATATATCATCACCATATGTACATTGTACTTTACGTTTAGTCTGGTTTATCCCACCGGATTGTCAATATACACCCTTCTCCCTCTCATCGTCCGAATCTTGTTGAGTTTGTTTGTTGTCGGAGCCGTCCCGTAGACGATCCGTAACAAAAGACTAAACGTACCTCTCTCCCCCGACAAACCAACTCACGTCACGAAGAAACTTGCCTGCAATCCCTGCGTTCATCACCGGTTGTACTGGTGATAAAGCTTGCACAAGTCCCCGAACAAGAACCCGAACCCGAACCCGGTAGCCCACCACGGCGGAGTACTTTTACTTCGAGGACGGTTACGAGAACTCCGAATATCATTTACCCTGTAACTCCTTCCCTCCTTACCTCTACGACCCAGACCATCCAGATTACAATCACTATCACAACTTATCTACTCTACCTATGCCCTCGCCTACACCTTCCATACGGTCCGAAGAAGTAATTGAGACCGTACCCATCGAAACAGTAATTGAACCTGTCTGTATCGTAACACCTGACCCACCCAAAGTTTGGCCATATTATTGATCAACAAACCCACCTGATCCCTGCGAACAGTTCTTTGATTCCATCTTCGGCACTGAACCAACGCTTGGACGAAACCCGGTCGATATCTTGACAGGTCTCAATGAAAGTTCAGAGTGGCAACGTTGAAGACGTATACTCCCTGTTCCCCCTGTACAACAAATCCGTGACGCCGTTGTTACTTACACCGACGTTTGTATTGTGCCCACGAGGACCCAAAGGTTCTTATGTTTTCTCCGACATCACACCAGATTGTCGCTTAAGCCGCTTGAGCGCTGGATTACCACCCGACTATCAGGGATATCTTCAGTGCGATGAATGCCCCCTTCCAACATCGCATCATCTACAATCAGTAGAGTGCAGCCCAAGCCCTCGAAAGGAAAGGATATTTCAGACGTCGTAATATACCCAGAAAATCCTACTTGGTAGCCGATACACCGACCGTTTACCCATTCTATCAGATCGTTACTTGGACCAAGTGGTACCAACCGTTGGGAATTCATTTCCCCTCAGATTGGGCGACCACTGTACACTCCGGTCTGAACCGTACCTGTGAGTTTTACCGTGAATATCTCCCCATCCCCATAAAACATTTTATCCGTTATACACATCCTACATACGGCGAACCCATCCGTTTACTCCCTGATCCTCTACTCCAACTCGAGTTTCGTATAACACGTCGTCGTATCGTGACACAGTTGAATAACGACGCTGGTATACAACGTTTGCTTAAAACCTTAAATCCACGCAAACGAAAACATATTCCCGCTCAAATCACCAGTCCCGCCCACAAACACTACATCAAACGTAAAAGACGATCTACGCGACGATGACTTCTATGAAATCACTCCTCCCCCTTCCCCCGAAATTCAACTGTGACAAGGAAGAATTCCGTTCCTTCATGCGTGCGGTCATCATCTTCCTGGCTGCAAACTCGGCATATTTCGACGACTTCAGAACTACTGATAATCCCACCCCAATCGAAGTAAGACATGAAAGGAAGATCTTCCTTGTGCTGTCGTTGATGGACAAAGGTGTCACTGCCGAATGGGCCAACGACTTTTGTGATACCATTGCAACCGATTATCATACTCAACTGGCTGCACACGTCCATGGAGAACCAAATCCCCTGCAGATGAACTGGGGAACGTGGCCTGCTTTCACCACGATGATGCAGGCACAGTTCGACAAGCCCGATGACAAACGAGACGCCGCGATCAAACTCAATGCGCTCTGTCAAGGCAAGTTGACAGCCAATGAATTTTGGCTACAATTCAAGATCTTGTACAAACATGCCGGGTGGGACCCGATCATACAACTTGTTTAGTGGGCCAGTGCTACCCATGGCATGAATGAGTTCTTCAAAAGTTCATATTTTTACTCTGAATTGATATTATAAATTATATTGAGTGACACTAAGCTCACCACATCTACCCATAATTGGATTGTATTACTACCCATAGTGCCAAAGTTGTTAGAAATCTACTCAACCTTAATCATCTTTTATTTTAATTATTGTATCCAAATTTGAACTACAATTAGACCACCAATCCACCCACTCATTCACACTTATACATTCAAGCATATATTGCCAGCACAAGATTTTTATCTTGGCATAGTCTAACTTCAGCATTAGATATTTTTATTACAGCCATTTGCACAAAGCATGACAGTTGCCACATTTTTTTTGTTCATAAGAAAAACAAAGACTTAGTGAAATTTCAAGTGTGAAGTAGTGTATCTCATGAAATACTAAATGGATTGAGATCATTGTAGAGGCAAATTTTATCTGTTCTTCAAGGCCTTTTCAGCTGTGTTATTACATTTGGGCTGTGTCCAGTGTTTGCTGAGTTATAAGCATAATAAGACAGAGTAGCAGCTGAACATTGAATAACAAATAGCTCTGTCAATACCTTTTGGATTGAGATGCTTGTATGTTCATTTTTTGGATGTGAATCTCCTCAAATGCTGGGATTTCCAACACTTACAGTTTCTAAACCAATAATCTTGATCTCAAGCAAATTTAGCAATGTTTCTAAGAAATTCTAACTTGCACTCAGAAAATGCTCAACATTGAAAATCCCGGTATTTGAGAAGATTCACATTTAAAAAATAAACATTTTACTCCATACAAGCATCTAAATCCAAAAGGTATTAACAGAGCTATTTGTCATTCAATATTCAGCTGCTACTCTGTCTTATTATGCTTATAACTCAGCAAACACTGGACACAGTTCAAATGTAATAACACAGCTGAAAAGGCCTTGAAGAATAGATAAAATTTGCCTCCACAATGATCTCAATCCATTTAGTATTTCATGAGATACACTACTTCACACTTGAAATTTCACTAAATCTTTGTTTTTCTTATAAACAAAAAAAATGTGGCAACTGTCATGCTTTGTGCAAACAGCTATAAGTATGCCTTCATATGAAAAAGTATTGCCTGTAATCATACTATCATGAAACTAAACCTTCTTGTCTGCACTTATAAGTTTTTCATCTGTTAGAAGTTGGTTGCTGGATACAAGTTTGTTAAACTTTAGACGAATAACTATGAGTAGCTTAGACGAATCGGTAGAGGGAATACCAGTGTATTGCTGGGGTAACCAATGTTCGACTAATCCGAATGTTGGTATGCTAGTTAAATACATGACGGAGTAGAACAATACAAATAGAACAGTATAGAATGTACCAAATAACTGACCAATCAGTCCGGACCAATGACAAAGAGTAAATAACTAAGTCCAATGAATAACACGTAACGAATACGAGAGTACTGATTTCAACACCTCCCCTTAATTGAGTACATCGATTACGTCTTTGAAGAAGAGGCCTGAGTAGGTGTGGTTATGGCATGATGGCAATGACGATCCCGATTGGACTGAGCTATGCGACGGCGTAACTCAGCGGCATCTGAAACAACAGAGGGCGGAGCCGTAGCAGGATACGACGGTGTATAATAGGTCAGTGTAGGCAACCAGGAGTGCGGCATGAGTGTCGAGGGGGGAATAACGGAGGCGGATGATGGCGGCATACGCTGGGCACGGCGCTTACGGTTCTGAGCCACTCAATGGTTAGAGGTGCAGCAGTCATCTGCCATATGACCTTTTGCATGGCACTTATCGCATTGCATCAACGAAGATGATGACAACGATGGTGCCTTGGTAGCGGCGATTGAGGGAGGCGCCGGTGGTGCTGAAGGTAAGGATTCGACCACTGATGAGAGGGCGGATACCTTTGTCCCAACACTCTTTACCGATCCATTGACTACGCTGACAACCGTATCAAGCTCCTCAAGCTTGTCCTCAAGGGCGTCAATGCGAATGACAAGGTTATCAATAAAAACATTAAAGGCAGCGTGGAGAGCTGAGATGATGGTGATCACCCATGTGATTAACAATTGGGGTGAGTTATTCGTTGGGTGCGTTGCTAATGTAGAGTCCAAATCTTGCAGGGTTGTTCGAGGAGAGGACGTTCCAGAAGTGGAGTGAGAAGACATTTCTTTGAGCGACCGGGGCAGGAGTCGAACATTGGTTATGTTAGAAGTTGGTTGCCGGATACAAGTTTGTTAAACTTTAGACGAATAGCTATGAGTAGTTTAGACAAATCGGTAAAGGGAATACCGGTGTATTGCTGGGGTAACCAATGTTCGACTAATCCGAACGTTGGTACGCTAGTTAAATACATGACGGAGTAGAACAATACAAATAGAGCAGTATAGAATGTACCAAATAACTGACCAATCAGTCTGGATCGATGACAAAGAGTAAATGACTAAGTCCAATGAATAACATGTATGCGAGATTACCGATTTCAACATCATCCTTATCACATGGAAAATCTTATTAATCATTCTTTGATGTGTTGATTGATTTTCTGGTTGCTCTTAGCTCTCTAAACACCACAAAGATGCCTCCTCCCATTCCTCTTTTGACAACATCTGAGTATACACATTGACCATTTTTTTTGTTGTACATATGACACTTATTTAATGGAATAAACATTATTTGCACAAATACCATGTGATTTTCAAGAAAATTGAATATAACTCTGACAATTCCAGACAAGTCTCAAGAGAGGTCTGACAAAGTCCTGGTCTCGAGTCATCGAAAGGTCCAGAGAGACTGTCCTTATTTTGAATTGTACTCAATACCTCTTTGGACAAGTCTCAAGGGAGGTCCAACGAAGTCCCAGTCTTGAGTCATGGAAGGGTCCAGAGAGACCATCCTCAACAGCACACCTCTAGAGGGTGGAAGTGAATGGTGCACAGACTGCACAATTACAATTCCCATGGTGCAGATTGCCCCTTCTGGTGAATAATATTGCAGACTGGGGGGAGGCATGCACAAACTAGTGCAGACCCCATAACCTATAGGTTACCCTTATTATGTGGATGCTTCTCCACCCATGGGCCGGCTCCGCCAACCCTCCCTGTTGCTTCTGCTTACTTCGCCCTGCTTATTGGTAGTGTACATGCATGTATTCTCTAGCATATGGTTCACCACAAAGGAGAATAAACTGGGAAAAAATAAAATAAAAAAATAAAAACTAGTGCAGGTCACGGGTATACCCGCAGGTTATATGGCCTGGACTCATACCCGTACCCACCACAGGTACGGATTTGAGGCCACGGGTATGGGTTCCATGCAAGTTTTGTGCAAATCCCACAAAAAACATGCAAAAAACGTGTTTTTGAGGTAGTATTCGATTTCTACAGGATTAAATACTGATCGGATCGTCTTGATGTAAGCTGGAGAACTGTTTAGAACACATTAGAGAGCATCCCTGCATTTTTTAGGGAATTTTAAGAGCTTCCAGTCCCATGGTACATGCAAGAAACAGTGAAAAAACACCAAAAAACAGGTTTTTGAGGTAGTATTTGATTTCTACCGGATTAAATACTGATCGGATTGTCTTGATGTAAACTGGAGAACTGTTTAGAACACATTGGAGAGCATCCCTGCATTTTTTAGGGAATTTTAAGAGCTTCCAGTCCCATGGTATATGCAAGAAACAGTGAAAAAACACCAAAAAATGAGGTTTTTGGTGTTTTTATCCTCCAAAAAAATACGGGCAGTACCTGTGAGGGTACTTCATGGGTACTGCGGGTATCTAGACCCTAGACTTGGACTTTACCCACACAGTACCCGTACCCTTAGCCCTTAAGGGTACCTGATACCCCTGACCTGCACTAGCACAAACTGCATAACCACAGCATCTATGGTCCAGACAGCCATCTCTCTCAGTTCATTTTAGAAGGATGGAAGTGAATCATGCATAGACTGCACAATCACAACTTCCATAGCTCTGATGACCACCCTCCCTGATATCCTCAAGCATTGTGGGAGGATGGAGGAGGGCTATGCACAGACTGCATGTTCTCTGTGGCCCAAATAGATGGCCATTCCTCCAAGTCACAATTTAGCACATATTAGTCAGAGGTCTGGCAACAGCTTGTATTCAGGCTATCAATGGGTGCAGAAAGACTGTCTGTTAGGCCATGCAGCTGGGTAGCCTACCTTCTGCTGATGCATCTCAGCAGAGATCCAACGAAATCCCAGTCTTGGGTCATTGAAGGGTCTGGGGAAAAGAAAGACCAGCAGGGGCATGGATACAAATTTTAAGAGGATGGAGGTGAACTGAGCACAGACTGCACAATCACAACCCTTGTGGCCCAGATGGCAATCCTTCACGACATCCAGATTCAAGGTTTTAGAGGGTGGGAGTGAATCATGCACAGACTGCATGATCACAACTCCTATGGCCCCAATGGCCACCCTCTGTGATGCCCTCAACTGTCTTGGAGGGATGGAGGGGAGCCATGCACAGACTGCATGGCCACAATCTCCACAGCCCAGATGGCCATCCCCCCCAAGTCAGGATTTACTACAATCTCAACGGAGGTCCGGCAACAACCCATGCTATGGGTTTCACTGGGTCCAGAGAGACTGCTTGTGGCCTACCTTCTGCTGATTTGCAGCTGAGATTCGACAAAGTCCTGGTCTCGAGTCATCGAAGAATCTCAGGAGACAACCAGCAGGGGCATGGGCACAAGTGTTGAGAGGGTGGAGGTGAACCACACACAGACTGCATGATAAAAACCCCCATGGCCCAGATGGCCACCCTCTGTGACATCCAGACTCAAATTTGTGCAGAGTGGGAGTGAATCCAACTCTCAACTGAATATAAAAGAAAGTAGAAGGAGAATAGGGTCAGTATTACTCAAGGGGATACCATCCCTACACTCCATTGGATCCCACCTGACTACTCCTCCCATGGCTTTGTGGTAGGTAGAGATCTGGTATATGGAGGGTATGAAGAGGATGGGGTCAGTGTCATTGAATTGGAGGGATCAGACCACTTTGAGGGGCATACCTAGAGTCCAGTAGGTCCCCCCTAACCACCCCTCTCAGGATTTGGCCATCCATCTTCAGGGGGTATAGATCTGGATATGGGGGGGTATGAGGAGAAGGGGGTCAGTACAGAACAAGGGGAAACACCGGACTACTTTTGGGGTGATCCCTACACTCCAATGGGTCACCCCTAACTGCTCCCCACGCTGTTTAGCGGTCCGTCGTCTGGGGGTATAGATCTGGGATGTGGGGGGGGTATGAGGAGAAGGGGGTTAGTGTGGCAGAAGGGGGAACATCGAACTACTTTTGGGGTGATCCCTACACTCCAATGGGTCACCCCTAACTGCTCCCCACGCCGTTTAGCTGTCCGTTGTCTGGGGGTAGAGATCTGGGATGTGGAGGGGGATGAGGAGGAGGGGGGCACCATGAGTCAACAGGAAACATCGAACCATGTTTGATGCTATTCCCACACTCCATTGGGTCCCCTCTAACTGGTCCCAACAGGGTTTGGCCGTCCGACGTCAGGGGGTAGAGATCTGGGATGTGGGGGGGATGAGGAGGAGGGGGGCACCATGAGTCAACGGGAAACATCGTACCATGTTTGATGCTATTCCTATACTCCATGGGGTTCCCCCTAACTGATCCCCACAGGATTTGGCCATCCGACTTCGGGGGGTAGAGATCTGGGGTGTTGAGACTGAGGAGGACAGTGTGACTGAATGTGACAATTTCCTTTTTGGATCAAATTCCGCATCATGCAAATTTTTTTTCTGCTCCATCTGAGCAGTTTTTGATTTTTCACAACCTCAAGATAAATTCTATATTCATGAAAATATTTGAGGACAAAATTCAGAAAGTCTAGTTTATTCCTGATTTTTCTCAAAATAATTGGAGTAAGATTGCAGAAATTGGCTCTATGGTCGATTTCAAACATTAATTAATTAATTAATTCATTAATTACTGACGAACCACCATATATCCTGGACTCATAAGAACGAGTCTTCCATAAATGGAAGAACTCGTAACAGGAACAGTTGATACCGCTCCTCGAAAATCATTTAAACAAACCTCTCGTTGACCGAATCTTCGGTCTAGAGACGATGCCAACCACCGTAGCCGAGTGGAAAGCAAAGACCATCTTGTTGGATTGCCAATGGCGACACCGCAACGAGATCGAACGACTTATGGGTGGAAGTAACCCGACGAAGAAGGGTGAGAAGTCAAGGACGATTTCCACTCCTATTACAGCTGCCGCAGTGCCTGTAAAATCGAAAGACCCCGATGCCATGGACGTCGACCGAGCCGCTGTCACGGCCGAGAAACTGAAACAGCCGATGTCTGCTGAACGAGTGGAGTTGATGAAGGCTGGTCTTTGCTTCAATTGCAAACAGCCCGGACACCTCTCACGCAACTGCCCGTCCCGTGTACAACGAGTACGCGTATTGAACACCAAACAGGAGCAACACGTCCGCTCCATGAATACCGAACCCACATCGAGCGGCCAAGACATCATCCAGATGCTTGAAACCCGCTGCGCCCAGCTTGAGGACGAACTCGTCCAGGCTAGAAAGGATTTTTAAAACGGTCGAAGAAACGCATGGACTCTTCGACCACGTCTCATTTGTCTACCGCCCCCTCTGCAATTGTAAATACGCCGACTGTCATCGAATTCAATTGTATTTTGCTTAAACTCCAGACAATGAGAACAGACATGCAGAAACAAATAAGTAAGAAGAAACAAATGGAACGGTGGCCACAATTGAAGCTGCTGATCTCATGAATGATTGGGATATTCATGGACAACATACCATGAAGATCAGTCCAGGGCTAATCGTAAAGTTACGACGTATGCCTATCGACAAAGCTATTGAATATTTGGTCACGGAACTTCCCCAAACATATCGAAAGATTACGGAAATAAAGGTAGAACCAATCGTAAAACCTACAGCCATCAAAATCCATAAGATGCGTCAAATGGAACCCCTCATCACGAAGGCCAACAAACGATCGGCAGAATGGAAACTTAGGGAAGTCAATCAACGAATCGAGCAATTGGTTGCATCACAGGATGATAGCACCATGATGATGTCGATTAGCGTCAAAGGCCAACTTACCATGATCGATGACCAGCGAAGATTCTCTGTCACCTGTCTATTGGATTCCGGTTGCACTGTCTCTGCCATCAATTCTGGTTTTGTACAACAACATCATCTCACAACACAAAAATACGAGAAACCCTTTCCCAGTTACAACGGGGATGGTACGATGTCGAAGGATGGTTTAATCACAGAATACGTCAAGATGAATCTACGGCTTGGCGAACATTTGGAACGGATACATCTCACAGTGATTCCCCTGGCAAAGATCGACATCTATCTTGGCTTTGATTGGCTAAGGAAACATAACCCTGAAATCGATTGGTTGACCCAAATGGTTGACTTTACTCGGTGTCTTTCTGTCTGTGGTCATTCCCCTGGCAAAATCGAAGGTGTAATGTTCAAAACCGCGATCTACAATAAACCTGCTTGGTATTGTGCATTCCAGACGAAATCTACGGAATTGGCACGTGCCAAAATGGCCACTGAAGACAAGAAACTAGAACAATCAATCGTAGACCAATTACCCAACGTTTACAAGGATTACGCCGACGTTTTCGACCCCAAGGCCACCGATTCGATGCCACCATCTCGACCATGGGATCACGCGATCAATCTAAAACCGGATGCACCTGATCACCTAAACTGTAAATTATATCCATTGTCACCTCCGGAACGAGAGAAACTCGACGAGTTCCTTGATGAAAACCTAAAAGCTGGCAAGATCAGACCATCGCAGTCACCTTACGCCTCACCATTCTTCTACATACATAAGAAAGATGCGACTGAATTGCGTGGTGTACAGGATTATCGAAAATTGAATGAACATACCATCCCGGACAATTATCCATTACCGTTAATCGACGACATCATAAATCAACTCGATGGCACGGAGTACTTCACAAAATTAGACGTTTGTTGGGGCTTTAACAACATACGGATCAAGGAAGGCGATCAACATAAAGCCACATTCCTAACCCCAAAAGGATTATTCGAACCCATAGTAATGTTCTTCGGTCTACGGAATTCTCCTCCTACGTTCCAAAGGATGATGAATCATATATTTTGATATGAAATACGAGCAGGGTGGCTGCATATATACATGGACGACGTCATTATATTCTCCAAGAATTTGGAAGAACATCAGGAACGAACACGTCAAGTGTTACAGAAGTTCCAGGATAACAAGCTATTCCTGAAGATTGGGAAATATATCTTTGATGCCCAATGTGTGGAATATCTGGGTCTCATTGTTGAACATGGGAAGGTACGCGTGGACCCTACGAAGACAGATGCGATCACCAATTGGCCAATCCCAAAGAACAAAAAAGAATTACAATCGTTCTTGGGTTTCCTCAATTTCTATCGACGATTCATTCGGTATTTCGCACAGGTCGCGTTGCCTCTAAATTCCCTGACCGGCAAAAAGGATTGGGAATGGAACACAGAACAACAAGTCGCATTCAAGGAATTGAAACGGATCATCACAACGGATCCTGTTCTTGTCATTCCCAATAATCATGGAAAATTCAAGATCGAATGCGATGCCTCGGATTTCGCTACTGGTGCGATCTTATCACAGCAACAAGACGACGGCACATGGCATCCAGTAGCTTTTCTGTCAAATAGCATGTCCCCTGCAGAGAGGAATTATGATGTCCACAATAAGGAATTACTCGCGATCATCCGATGCTTCGAACAATGGCGACACTTCCTTCTTGGTACACCGGAAATTATCGACATCTATACCGATCATCAAAACCTCACGTACTTTAGGCAGCCACAAAATCTGACTCGACGACAAGCCCGATGGATCTCATTTCTCCAAGATTATAACTTCCAGCTCCATCATCGTCCTGGTACCCTGAACCGCAAGGCAGACTTACTCTCACGGCGTGTAGACCACAACCGAGGTCTTGACGACAATAAAAATGTTGTTGCACTCCCTGACTCTCTATTCATGGCTTTCCTCGATACCACCACGATGAATCCCCAATGGCAAGAACAATTCATCAAGTATGGACTTCAACTGGACGAACAGGTCAGCGAAGGATTGAAGGATCCTAGCTCTCCTTGGAAATGTATGGATGATGGTTTGATCTATCATAACGATCTGTTATATGTTCCAAAAGATGACCATCTCAGGGGAGAAATCATACAAGAACATCATGATACTCCCTTGTCCGGACATCCTGGACAGGAAAATACATTCAGGGCTATCGCACGACATTTCACTTGGCCATCTCTCCACGCTGACGTCAACAAATATGTCGCAGCATGCTTACCATGTCAACAGAAGAAAATCCATCGAGGGAAGAAACCGGGGTTGTTACATCCTCATACGATTCCCCCGTACCCATGGCATACTGCCACGATGGATCTGATCGGTCCTTTGCCCAAGTCACAGGGTTTCAATGCTATCCTAGTAGTGATGGATAAGCTGAAGAAACAATCAGTCCTCATCCCCACTACCACTACGTTAACCTCGGAAGGATCTGCACGTTTATACCATGATCACGTCTTCAAACGATTTGGATTGCCTCATGTCATCATCTCTGATCTCGGAACACAGTTTGTATCCGGTTTCACGAAGGAATTAAATCGTCTACTAGGAATCATCGGACATCCGACGACTGCATATCATCCACAAGTGGATGGACAAATGGAACGAGCCAATGCCGAAATCGAAACATACCTCCGTTTGTTCATTAACCAACAACAAGATGATTGGGCTGAGTGGCTGGCTCTGGCGGAGTTCGCCCTAGCCAATCATGAATCTTTGTCTACCGGCATGTCCCCATTTTATGCGACAATGGGTTTCCATCCCTGGAAAGGAAAAGAGCCAGTCAGAGGGGAGATCATCAATGAATCTGCCGCCTCATTCGCAGAACGAATGAATCGTATACAGGACCAGGCATCAAACGCTTTGGTCGTCGCACAAGAAAAGATGAAGAAGTTCTATGACAAAAAACATCGTCCCGCCCCGGAATACAAAGTCGGCGACAAAGTATGGTTAGAGTCCACGAATATCGATTCCTTACGCCCATCCAAGAAGCTGGATGACAGACATTATGGTCCTTTCCCCATCGTAAAGAAAGTTGGATGATCATCTTACGAGCTGCAACTTCCTTCGACATGGTCAAAGAAGTACCCCATCTTCAATGAGGTTCTTTTATCCCCATACGTCCCGCCTGCCTTCCCCCAACAAGCAGTCACATTACCACAGCCACCTGCGGAGATCGTTGATGGACAAGAAGAGTACGAAATAGAAGAAGTCATTGATTCTGTTGTTCGTCGAAATCGTCTGTTCTACCTCGTACATTGGTTGGGTTACCCCCGTGAAGAGGACTCTTGGATATCTGCATCGGAGACAAAGAATTGTAAAAAACTTGTCTCCGATTTCCATCGATTACACCCCTGTGCACCTACCTCGGCTAACCTGTGTATCTCCATCATTCCTCATCCCGTCGATGCTTCTCCACTGCATTCTCCTGCTACCGATGTCGTTGTGTCCGTTGAACCCATGGTCATCGCTTCGTTCCTCTCACGGCAAGAGAATCATGACTTTCGGTCATTCGCCTTCCCGACCTCAGTCCGTCATCTTTGGCTGTTCGAACTTGGTGAAGTTAATGCCATAACTCACATCATTACTGTCGGTACACCGTCCACTCGTGGTCATCTCCGCGACGTTGCCGGTGGCCTCAGCAATCTCACCTTCAATGACGGTCGGCTCTCCACCTACGCATACCCAGTTGTAATGATGCATCGTATGCGTACTCCCCTTCCTTCGGCCTTGTTATGGGACTGGTACGACATTCTGCCCCCTCTTCATTTCTGTGAGGTACCACCCCACCTCCTCTCCGACCACCCGGTCAACCCTTTCCTCCGTATCTTCTGATGGTCGCTCGTCCGCGATGACGTTAAACTATGATGAACAGAGTTGGGGGTTTGGAGACCTCCTTTCTGTTGTTGGCTACAATATAACTTATCCGCCAGATCTGCGACCCCCCGACACAGTCTGCCCCAAGCAGCCTTGCTGGCCGCCATGTATGGCACATGGTCCGTCCCTGATATACCCTCTATTCTTTCTGTTTAATTTCCCTTCTCTTCCCCATTCTTGTTCGCGCGGACGCGATCCTTGTGGGGGGGGTATTGTTACCTTTTTGCCCCTTTTTGCCCTGCTTATTCATCGCTCAATTCCCACAGCCACTTTCCCATGGAGAAGTGCCAAGTCCCACGATCCTATTGGCTACCATTCCTTCAGTTCCAAGTTCTCGCGCTTTGACATCACCACATGTATGATCAATCACATGTCTGGTTATCGTCCAATCACATCGTGCTTACTCATCCAAGATAAGAGAGCTTAATGCCATTGGCTGGAGATAAGAGGGAGTTATGCCATTGGACGATAGAGTATTGCCTCCCCTCAAGTTTGTTCCTTTATATATCATCACCATATGTACATTGTACTTTACGTTTAGTCTGGTTTATCCCACCGGATTGTCAATATACACCCTTCTCCCTCTCATCGTCCGAATCTTGTTGAGTTTGTTTGTTGTCAGAGCCGTCCCGTAGACGATCCATAACAATCTTCCGATTGGAAGGGGAGGCAACTGTAAACCCGCCAACCCAATCTCCCTACACACTGTATTACAGAGAGCGGTGCAGTGATTGATCTGATCTATCACAAGCAACTGGGTTAACACTCGTATAGAGAGCCCAGGGAGGTAGCACTTCTCTGTAATTCACCTTGGTCTAACCCCTTCTCAATAAACCAACGTGCGGCGCCAGAGCCACAGCAGGAACTGAAAAAGGTGATAATACTCAACTCCACAAACAATTCCAGAGATCCCAGGTGGATGGGAAAGACAAAGTAGATCTGTGGTTGGTGAATTGTGGACGAAAAATCGGTTCTTTTGAGAGAACCAAGCGGTCGATTAATTTCGCGATGATACCGATGGAAAGACGAGGTAAATCCGCTCCAAATTGCCTGCAAGATCGAAAGATTTGGTGCAGTGGATGAGGAGATATGACCAGAATGGTGCAAATTCACAAAAGAGCGAATATCTCAGGATTGGGTGGGTGAAATCGTTCGATTCTTGGACAGGCAGACAGAGGGAATCGAGGGCTTCAAAACTGTCCCCGGGGTCGTGAAGGTCCGAGCAGGAGTTCCCCAGATATAGCCCTCAAAGGTCGAAAATTGACCTCTATACCAAAATCCGAATATCTCAACAACTACTGGTCCAAATCGAAAACCGCGGACACCGGCTGAAAGCCCTTGAAAGGCTCTACAAGTACGCATTTACAGCCATTTGCATTGAATATGGCAGTAAATTGCACATTTTTGAATCAATAAAGAAAAATGGACTTAGTAGAATTTTGAGTGCTCTGTTGTGTATCTCATGAAATACTGGATGGATTAGGATGGTTATAGAGGGAAAGTTGTACTATTTCTTAAGGGCTATCTACTCCTGTAATTACATTTGGACAATATTTAGTGTATGGTGAGTTGTGGGTGAAATAGAAGGTAAACCAGTGTTTTTTGACACCCAAAATGATATTGTCAAATGATGGCATCAAATGAGCTCCTATGAACAAGATTGCAGGGAGAAAATTGTTCAGTTTTTCAAGGGCTAGAAGCTCATATACCGTATTTTTCTTCATTTTTGTCATTTGAGCCAATAATTATGAGTCTTATGATATTTCAAGTCCAATATGGATGAACACAGTAAAGATGTAAAATTGGCTGAAAGGACAAAAATGAAGAAAAATACGGTATATGAGCTTCTAGCCCTTGAAAAACTGAACAATTTTCTCCCTGCAATCTTGTTCATAGGAGCTCATTTGATGCCATCATTTGACAATATCATTTTGGGTGTCAAAAAACACTGGTTTACCTTCTATTTCACCCACAACTCACCATACACTAAATATTGTCCAAATGTAATTACAGGAGTAGATAGCCCTTAAGAAATAGTACAACTTTCCCTCTATAACCATCTTAATCCATCCAGTATTTCATGAGATACACAACAGAGCACTCAAAATTCTACTAAGTCCATTTTTCTTTATTGATTCAAAAATGGGCAATTTACTGCCATATTCAATGCAAATGGCTGTAAATCGTGCGAGTGCGTTGCGAAACGAGCGAGATCGAACGTCCAAAAAAGGAAGGTACTCCGGTGTGTACCAGGAACACAAGCAAAAAGTTATTCCTGGTGTTTGAATACTCAGAGTAGGGCCTCAGAATTCCACAGAGATTGTCTAAACTGTCTGGGAATCCCACAACAGATATAGAGCAAGGAACAGTGATAGGCAGTCAAAAGCCAGGGCTCATAACCTATTAAAGGTAGAGTCTATGCTCATGTAGAACTGGGATAGAGACAACAGTGAATACTACTATGTAAAGATACAGCAACTATACTACTTACCTGGGATAGAGACAACAGTAAATACTAGAGACTGTTGACTCTGATCCTAGGCTATGTCCACTTTTGGAACAAATAAGTACAAACAGATTAGTAAGCTACTTGGAACTTGACCAAGTTCATACTCTATATAGAGTGGCTCATCAGAATCCAACATGTCTGGGGCTTTCCAGTAGCCATCTTCCCCTTTCGTGAGAAACCCATTACCTGGGTCAGGACATTTATGGCTGCTATGCGAGGGTGAGAGATAGACGAAGCAGAGGGTGGGAGTATCAGATGCTTTTGAAGGGGCAGAAGAGGTCTGTTTGGAGACGGCACAAATTGGGCCATGAGATTGACTGGCTGGAGAGCCCTTGGATGAGCCAGATGGTTGGGAGCAAAAGGGGGCAGTGCAAAAACTGTCCATGGTACCTCGCATCACCACAATTTGATGAGAACAGTCATTATCGACAATTTGATGCCAAAGATGGGAATGGAAGGTGGTGGGAGAAAAGGAGCTGGAGTGCTGAACAAAAGCCTGATGAATCTGAGAGTCATACAAAACATACAGACAGAAAAGATCCGCGAAGTCATGACAACTGGTAATGAAATGGAAATGAGAGTGAAACGCACCAGCGATCTGACGCTTCTCAGAGGAATTGAGGTACTGCTCGATGAGGTCACATAGGCCAGGCCAGGCCTCCCAAAAATCAGACACAGAGATCTTCAACTTGCCTGCCGCATCCAGGGTGGATTGATGAATTTGAAGGCGCCCACCTTCACCAACCATGAGAGTATCGTTGGTGGAAGGGCAATACAGAGCCATACGACAACAGGAATTTGAGAGCAAGTGTAAGGGAATGTGCCTATGCCAACCCTGCTCAAGAATTTTGATAATGCTGGGCAGAAAGAGAATGTCATTGGGGTCTAGCTGTGCGCTTGTGGAAGTGAGGGTATGGAAACTCAGAGACACCCCAGGCATAGTAAATTCACCTGGGTGGGCTATAAAAGCTAGTAATGAGCAATGGCTCAAAACAACACTTGGAAAACAAGTGAGCGGAGGCCAGAGGTAGGCCAAAGGCAAAAAGGGAGACGCCTGGACAAAACCCGAGTGAGCAAGGGCCGAAGTGGGCCAGGGCACATATATGCGTGACAAAGAGAAGGAAGAATGGAAAGGTGCTTACCTGAGGTCATGATGCCAATGTCAGAGCTTCTTGGGGGCGCACGAGGGGTGGGAACCAATGCAGGGGCAGGGGCAGGGTTTTGCAGAGCCTGAAGCAGGGGGGCTGTATCAGGAATGACGCCGTTCTTCATCAAATCAATCACCATAGAGAGGGCCCAGGAGAAGGCGGAGGCAATATCCGGGTTGATAGGACCTAATGGAGGAGGAGGTGCAGAGGGAAGACTGGAGGGTCCTGCAGTCGAGGACATGGCCTATAATGGGGGAGTGGATGGAGTAGAGGGAAAGCTGGATGGTGCAGCGGGAAGCAGGATGGTAATGGCAGGGGCCATGGAAACCAAAGAAAGAGGAATAGATGAAGGGGTCAAAGGCAATGATGAAGATGAAGGCAAGGCTGAGGGTGAAGGAGTGAAAGAAAGAGGAATAGAGGGAGGGGGTAAAGGTAAAGGCACAGAAAGCCGAATTTCTTGGCAGATCCTCGGGCTTGTTTGTGACAATGCAGAGAACAATGCCATGATGACGAGAGAACTGGCACTACTCCTACCAGCATTCAAGGGACCCTCAGCACGCATTCGATGTTTCGCACATGTTCTGAACTTAGTTGTCAAAGTTTGTCTGATTTGTATCATTACTATACTTTTACTGACATACCATAGGCCATTTTATCACAATTTGCGAAGGTTCACAAGGGAAATGAATCTGACGACAGCACAAACAAAGCAGATGAGCAACTTCTGCAAGAACTAGATGGTGAGGAAGACAAAGTTGAAGTTGAGGCACAGGAAGATGAAGATCCTGATTGCGAGGCGAACGACAGTGCATTTCTCAATGAAGTGGACGAGGAGGTACATAATCTATGTAGTTTGACTCATGAGGAAAGAAATGTTGGCCAATTCTCAATCCACAAGATCACCAACCTATTGAAAAAGGTATTCCATTCCCCCACCATTTGTGAAGTGCTGTTGAAGCTCTGTATTTCTAACCAATTGACTGAGCAAGTGTTGGTCTGCTTGGTTCCAACTCATTGGAACTCAGTGGCAGAAATGCTTGCATGCACTCTCAAGCTTCGTCCTGTCGTATTGGAATTGTGCAATATGACCCAATTCAACAAACACGATGGAGCCAAACTTCGACGCTATGACCTTAGTGACGATGAATGGGAGATACTGGAGAAACTCTGTCCACTTCTCAAGGTATTTTTTTCTATCCTACTCTTTTCTACTCTTTTCAAGAGACTACTAAAATATTTACAGATGTTCCTGTTCGTTACCAAAGAAGTTTCCACGTGCATAACCCCCTGGATTCACGAAGTCATCCCATTCATGGATCAACTCAATGATGCTCTTGACGACTTTTCCAACAACTCTCTTCTACCACCCGCATTACGTGTTGCTGCCAAACAAGGGAGCATTGTTTTGAACAAGTATTATGGTAAAACAGATGAGTCAATCATTTTCCACATTGCAATGAGTACATCCATGCTGTCCAGATCATTTCAGGTCCATGGAACAATGCTAACTTTGTTAGTCCTCCACCCCCACTACAAACTCGATTATTTTCAGAGCCAACAGTGGCCTGTTGAATGGATCAAGAATGCTGAAGACATTCTTCGTGAAGAGTGGTCAAGCTTTTTCAAGCCCACCATCATTGCAGCACCAGCACTGGCACCAACAATTCAGGTGATACTTCACTCTTGGACTAACGCTGGCACCCTCAATTAACTATTTGCACAGAGTTCAATGCATAACAAGTACTTCGGCTCTATCTTACAAGCGAACTCTAACATTGACCCACTGGATGCATATCTCGGATCTCCAGCAATCGCAACTGTCTCCGACCCTTTACAACACTGGAATTCTCTCAACCCCGAGACAAATCCTCTGGCGCAGTTTGCGCTAGATTTTCTTTGTGCACCCGGTACGTCAGTCTCCTTGTGTTGTTTATTTTTATTGACATCATACTACTGACATGTACTATACAGCCGCCTCAACAGATGTTGAACGTGCATTCTCAAGAGGTGGACATAATGTTTCTCATCTGCACCACTCACTCTCCAATGAATCAACACATGCAGGAACAGTTCTCAGGTTTTGGGCTTCTGTTGAGGGACTGGTACCAGCTGACAATCTCATCGAAAACATTCACAAAAAACATAGCAGATGGGCTAGAGAGGCCAAACAGGTTGCAGGTGGTGCTACTGATGGAGGATATGTTGACACTTCGGAGAATGAGGAGAATGAGGAGACCGAAGATTGTGGTACCTCAATTGTAGTTGACTCCGATCACATCTTGTAACCTGCTGGAGAACCAACAGGTACAGCTCACCTGAGGGTCTCGGTAGCCTAAACCCTCAGGTGATCCGTAGGTAATAGGGAACCTGCCGGTCAAACCGGCAGGTTCAGGTCACTTGAAATAAAATACTTGGCAGATCTAAGTAATGGTTTGTCATTTTAAAATACCTATGGGTTTGGATCCAAATCACCTGCAGGTGGATCCATGTTCAGCCTTAGGGCTGAGCCCAGTTGTTGTCGCGTGTACAATGTATAACGTGTTGGGACACCCACACAGAGAGGCTCGATGCCACCAGGACAGGGAATCCCACCTCGCCATGAGGTGTTCTGGCACCCCACACGCAGCTGAGGTGAAACACACACGTACGACGCGTGCGTTTCGCCACCTCACAAAGATCTGGCCATGTCAACAGAGTAGCCACCCCCCAATCCCACCTCATGAAGACACTGGCCATGTCAATTGACGTGCGCAGCTCTCCCGTGAGGTCAGATGGAGGAATGGCACGGCACGGCAGCTCTCCTGCCCCCCAATCCCACCTCGCGATGATGCCAGCCATGTCAATTGACATGTGCGGCTCTCTCGTGAGGTGGATACCCAACGGTGATATGCACTGTACGATCCTGGCCTCCGATTCGATATATCTCACGATTCTATGCAATTCACATCAATCCGACACTCTTCGACCTTGCGATCCAGTCGTGACTATTGCGATCATCTGCGACTTCGGAGTTCTTTAGTTATCGCATTTCGAAGTATTTCCTTTGTTTTCTTTGTTCTACTTTCTTATGCATCGTCCCCTATACTCTTCCTTTATGATACATATGCCCCTCTCTCTGATATCCCCATATAGTATACTCTTTCATCCCTCTTCCTTTGTCCTTACAGCTTATATACCTGCATGTATGAGCCACTAGACAGAGAACACAGAGAACCCCCAGACAATCCAGATACACCGTCCTTCCCCCTTCGTCTCAGAGCCTACCCTTAGTCCTAGACCCAGTCCCTTCGCTTTATATTATCTTCTCTCACTGTCCGACCCTTCCATTTCACTGCGACTTTCTTATTTTTATCGCACCTCTTCGATTTTTATCGCAACTCTCTTATTTTTATCACACCACTTCGACTTTTATCGCAGCATTTATATTGAGTGTCTCACACCCTTCTCTTCCTTTAATTTCCTCTTCTATCCTAGTGTAGGCTTTCCGAAACTTCCTCGCACCTTTCTTAGCAGTTCATAGTTAGATTCCCTTCTTACTACCCCCACCTGCGCATCATTTTGGAGCCCACCACGAGGCAGTTGTTCATTTTGGATTTTCGCCTACCTAGCCTTCCTTGCCTTGTTGTTTTCCTCCCTTCTACTGCTGCAATTTCCATTCCGACGATTTCTTTTGATTTTACAACCATACTATTGACATCTCCGACATTTTTGACTACAGAATCGACATCTCTCTCATCTCCGACCTCAGCAATTGTTCGCATCGATTCTATTCCTTATCCCACAGCTCTCTATAACCCTCCAACACCATTCGACCATGGACGACATGTATATGCCCACCCGACGTGAACCAAGTGCACCTGCCTTCGATCCACAGCAACCACGACATCTCCGACGTTATTTTGATGATCTAGACCATTTGTTTTCGATCTACAAAGTGTCCAATGACCAGGAGAAGATATTCTATGCCCGACACTACGTTGATATCGATACCCATGATCTCTGGACATATATTGCTCAAGAACATCCTGGATGTAGCTATTCCGATTTTGTCGCTGTTATTTTCCGATATTATCCTGAAGCAGATGATGAGCGACGATGGTCTATTGCAGATATGGAGAATCTTGTCTCCCAGCAGTCTCACCTCGACATTTGCGACATTTTCGACCTAGGATCACATTATCGCTCATTCCTGACTATCTCTGCATTCCTTGTTCAAAAGGGCCATATCTCCACATCAGAACAGAGTCGAGCATTCATTCGAGGCTTCTCAGCACCCCTTTGGATCGATATCCTGTCGCGTCTCCAGATCAAGTTCCCTGACCACTTCCCAGATGATCCCTATGCCCTCGACGACATTCGTGACGCTGCGACTTTTGTACTTCATTATGCGAAAGCAAATCGAACTGTGGCTACATCTGCGACATTCTCAGCTCCTCCGACTTCACATTGCACCTCCGACTCACCTCCTACATTGTCCACCTCATTGTCCAACTTCGAATCTGTTCTAGAGGATCTTACACATGCAATAGTCGATTGTATAAAGCACCCTGACCCACAGCCCATTATCGCAACCTTCGCCACTCAGTCAGAGCCTCCACAAGCCCCTTACACCTTCGCACAGTCTCCAACAGCCCCACAGACGACCGCACAATGAATATTTGAGATAGAGCAAGAGATAGCCATGTTACGACATCACAGCACCCTCAGAGAAGATATCTCCGATACTGTGGCATGCAGCGAACATTATGCGACACCATTAGGGCCCTCAGATGACCAGACAGAGCCAGAGACAATGGCTGTGACATTTTATCCTGAGGATCCATTGCCTTGCAATCCACCTGCGACATTTCCCATATCTGCGACATTTTCTCTATCTGCGACATCTCCGACTTCTACATCGCCATCCTATGCTATCCCTTCGCATATACAGTCACCATTGATCGCATCTACATCGCCTAGTCATCCACTGCTTCTACAGCCACTCACATCATCCCAGTCTACAGATATTGCACCCCCTTTGAATATGTCTTTGCCCATTGACCCAGCTGCATCTGCGAACCACTCCCCTGCGATTTCTTCATCACTACACAGTCCCCAATCGATTTCGTCGCCTAGAACACCCAAGAATTCCAAGTCTGCTCCCACTGCGTCGCACCTATTAGTGCCTACTTCGTCTATCGTCTCTAAACATATTGCATCACTTAGTCCTTCGATTTTATCGTCAAGCCCTGCGATTCCCATCTCTCATACCTCGATTTCATCGCATTCCTCGCCAAAGACTTCGCAGTCCATTCCCACAGTCGCATTGTATCAGTCTTTGCCCCTAGTCAACCATTCGACTTCGTATCCAACTTCGCACCAATCCCCGATACTTCGCACTGCTTCTAGAGTCGTTTCAGGTCCCAGAGACACCCCCTCTCTCGTCCGACGCCACCATCCGGTCCTTGCGACCAAATGTGAGGTTGGAGAACCTCCACCAATAGCGCATTTGTTTGGATTGGTCTCAGCTTTTGTTTTACCCCTAGAATATGTCGCAGCATTATCATGATTGGTCTCAGCCCCTCCAAAGCCATCACAGTCCATCGCTTCGTCGCCTCCAGCCTTCTCATCATCGCCTCAGTCGTCTCCATCACTATCACGATCTCTGACCTCGTATCTGCACCAGAATTTATTATTGTGGTCATCTATCGTTTCCATACTCTCCGAACTCATTTTCAGCATCATTACCAGCTCCCACACATCGACTTCAAGCTGCGATTCTGCGATTTCCTACTGCGATCCTACGATTTATGCGAAACAAGATGTTGACAGAACCCCCTCCTCCTTTAGACAGAGAAATCTACGACTTCCATCCCCTTTGATCTTAGTCTCCGAGCTATAAAGCTCTCCTTTAGTTTCAAACTCAAGTTATAGTCTTGAGTTTGTCTATCCTCATCACCCGATATCGATATTATTGTTGCGACCGTGTTCGCGAAGTCGCACAGTTGATCGCAACTGTCGCACGTACGTTCGCATCGTTCAGAAACTTTATAGTAGTTTCCATCTCTCTCTATACCTTTCTACGTGTAGTAGACATCTTCACCTCCTCGCATTCACCTAATAGGTAGTTTGTTTGGGGATCTCCCCCTTTACAGCCTCCTATAGCATATCATCGGCTTTCATTGGGATCTCATCTCAAAGTCCGTCTCCCTCCCCGATTTGAAGTGCTTAAAGTTTCTCTCTAAGATTGCCGACTGGATTCCCAGTGCCTCTGTCACCCGCAAGGAATGCGAATCCATCGTGGAATCCCTCAATCACTGTTCTGTGGTCATTTTTCCAGCTGCTCTCATCTCCCATCTCTTTATCACTTTTTGTCGGCTTTTGCCTCCTGCCCCTTGCTGTTTATCAAACTCCACATTCCTTTTGCAGCTCTCCCCGACATCTCCTGGTGGTGTGATCAACTTTCGTGCCCTTGGTGTGGTATGAACATCTCGTCTTGCCCCCCTTCCTCCTCCTCCACCATCTTTGTCAATGCTTCCTCATTGTGGGGCATCGGCCTTGTCTGGGATGATCATTTGCTAGCATGGCCTCTCATTCCAGGATGGAACTGTAATGGCAGGGACATCAGTTGGGCAGAGATGGTCACTGTCTTTTGGGCTCTTCTCACAGTCATCAATGTAAAATCTCGCTCAATCACCTTTTCTCTTTGTTCTGATAATACTGGCGTCGTTGGGGCTTTCAACGCAGGCCTCTCTTGTAACCCTCATCAGAACTCAATCCTTGGCCATATGCTTTTGCTGTTTCACAAGTTTGATGTCTGGTTCTCTATTTTGTGGGTCCCCTCTGAAGACAACCCTGCCAACGGTCCCTCAAGGGGCATATTCCCTCCCTGGTCTGAGATTTTACCTCATCCACCTCATGTCCCATTTTTCTTACGATCATTTGTTGCCCCTGCGGTTTCAGTCCCTTAGCCTCATTTTTTGTCCACATTCTCTCGTGATTTGTTATCATCACATAGCCTTGTGTAGTTTTTTACCAAATGATAACACTGTGCCCATCAATTTGCCATTTCTGTGAACCCTGATCTGTGCTTTTTCTCCTCATTCCCACCATGCTATCTGATGTGACCCTGGTTCACATAGCCAGTCTCATTTCATCATCTGTTTCCTTGTTTCTTGCAGCAAAACCCCCCTCTTCTCTCACTTCCTTTCTCCCTTCTATTGACCACACTCTCGCCCACACTTGGGCAGCATCGACTTGTCAGAACTAGAGCGGTGGTGTCTCAAGGTTTGTCAACTTCTGCAACTCGAACTCGATTCCCCATTCGGAAATGCTGCCAGCGTCTGAGCTGCTCCTGTGCTCATTCACTTCATCAGCTGGTATTCATGGTGGTTCATCCGTTTGTAATGATCTTTCCAGCATCCGCACTTGGCACATCATCAACAATTTCCCATATAGCAGTGGGATGTGTCTCTCCTACGTTGTCCGTGGGGTCAAGAACCTTGCTCCTGCCTCATCAAAGCAGCAATTACATCTCCCAGTCACCTATGACATGCTTTCCACTCCGTTTTTTTACCTATCTCGTTCAGACCCCTTCGATTCCACAGTCCTCACAGCTGCTTCTTGCACATTTTGGGCCCAATGCCATCTGGGTGATATATTGCCCCAGAAGGATCACTCTCATAATCCAAATCTTTTCCCCTCTGTCTTGGATCTCTCCCCTCTGTCCTCTGCCAGAGGCTCCTGTAAGCTCCATCTCCCCTGGGATAAGGTGAAACGCATGAAAGGCGCATACATCGTGGTCTGCCAGCAATCTGGTCTGACTGACCCAATTGCCGCATTGGATTCCCACCTCACAGTTAACAGCATCCCCTCGAGCTTCCCTCTCTTTGCATATAACACCCCTTCTGGCCATCTCGCCCTCTGTACTTGAAAGTTTCTCAACCGCTGTAACAACGTCTGAACACATCTTGGCTACCCTGTTTTCTCTGGCCACAGCTTTCGCATTGGCGGTACTACAGAGCTACTCCTCCACAGTGTCCTCCCCAACATCATGAAGATGCTCAGTTGTTGGTCTTCAAATGCATTTTTATGTTATTGGAGGAACCTGGACTCCATTGCCCTCCTTTATGCAGAAATCCTCCCACCTCCTTCATCATTTGCAAAGTCTCACTCCTGTGGCTGGTGCGCTGCTCCTCTTTAACAGCCCTTTTTCTTGTCATTTTGCTACCTTTGTCTTATTACTGTTTTCATTTTCTCTTATGCCTTGTTGCCTATCTTCTTGGAAAGTCTTAGGTTTTGGTGTTGGGTTTTCCATTCAGGCTTGCCTTTCGTCAGTTCTCCTTTGTCACCTTTTCTTGGGCAGATCGTCTCTGCCTGCACATCACACCCAAATTGTCAGTCATGCTCTTGTAGATCTAGCCCTCTCTTTATCTCATGCTAGTTACATTTCCCCAACTTCCGATTTCCCCCAAAACCTACGACAAGAGTCAAATCACATCACTACTATTAATATATCGCTCTGTACTCTAGTCCTATCCCAGCCAAGAAAACACAAGTTGAAAATCATAACAATGGTGTGATGCGACACTCTGCTCTTGCTGTCTCTGCTGATAAGCAGATAATACATGATTCTTCACATAGATGTTGGTATTTTGATTATGAATGTGTATGCACAAAGCACCAAGACTTCAACTAGCCCAAAATCAAGGCCCTACTCTCATGTTGTGACACTTTTTGTTGATTTTTCACCACAGATTCTCACATCACCAAGCACTGCAACTGTCTGAGGCTGCAATCGTTTGGGAAGAAGGTGGGCATAAACATTATCTATAAACTACCATAAATTCCAAGGGGCTCTCAATCTCCAGATGTACTGCACTACCAGGACAACATGTTGCTTTTCCTTCCACTTGCAGAATTTGCTTACAACCATGCTCCCTGCCAGAATTTCACCTTTCTTTGCCAATAAGGCTTACCATTCTAATCTCACTGTCCACCCCAAGCAAGGTCTCACTTTCCATGCTTGTGAGTTTGCCATCAACCTTGATGAATTGCACACTAAACTTAAACCCTGGATCTCCAAAGCAGAGCAACATGCTCATGTTACAGTACTTCCCCTCCTTTTCTTTTTCTTTTCTTTGCTTTCCTTTTTTCGTCATCTGTATTACTACACATGCCCATTCCCCTCTGCTTAGTCATCTTATACAACTCATCTATGCATTTTTCCTCTGCTTAGTCAATCTCTTTTATGCTATATGCACTGCCCTCTTATTTCTTATATGTTTCCTTCATTATTCCAAGGTGTATAGCCTCTTCTTACTCCATATGTTCTTCTCTTTATCTACAGCATACAGCCTCCTCCTCTCCTCACATAGAAATACTGCATAGTTACTGCTTGTACTGTAGAATCTGAAATTCATATCAACTGCTTTACCCTCCAAGTAACACCTTCAAAAGCTAAGCCTTCTATTTAAATCCACCATTGTGCAATAAAATTACTTCACTTAGCCTCATCACATTACAGCTCAGTACTACACCAATTGCAAATGTGCTCCAGCCCTGGTGATACACATATCAGTCTGAGCTCTGAATTGAAAAATTGGATATATTATAGCTACTTATCATAACTACTCCTATCTTGCAATTCCTTGTTTACAGCCAGCTCTAACAAATTCCAAAGCACTACAAAGCCAACTTCAAGTCAGACTGACTCCATTATCATTAGAGCAACATTTCCTTTCTACAACATTTCTGCATATTTGTGAAAAAGATATGTTGCTGTCAACAACACCATATATGTATATGAGATAAATGAATTTGATAGCACTAACTCAAAACAATGTCTCTACAGGTATCTCTAATGGTGCAACCTTGATGACCTTCAAGTACCTGGTAGTGTCAAACTTAGTAGGGCCTATGAATTCTGCCTCTCAGAGTCCACCATGCCTTGCTTCCTATCTGCAGCAATTCTATCCATAACCTTCTGGACCTCTCTTTCCCAGTCTGCTCTGATGCACAGGTATGTACCCCACATTGCACAATAAATTAGTGAAATAGAGAGTCCAATCCAGAGGCCATGCAAACCAAAGTCCTTCTTGAAGGTGAGCCAGATCCCAATGGGAATTCCTGGGTAGAAAGCCATCTTGTCAATTTGCTGGCACTTGAATGACATTGATGTTTACCAAATATATAATATGCACTGGGGTGTAAAAGCAATGAATATCTTCCAAGTGCCAAGAACTCGGAGGACAATACCTGAGATTCAGCAAAGCACCTGTAAACTAGAAGTCAAAGTTTGACAATCAGCTTAAGATGATTACAGAGGAAACAAGCTTGCCTGTTTCCCCCTTGCTCGCAGAATACCACCTGTGACTGCTGCAATACCATCAAAGACTTGGAAGAGTGCAACAAGAGGGAGGATGGATGCAACCAACAAAACAACTTCTGCATGCGGTGTAAAGATCTATCTATTCTGTACATGTCTTGAATGAGACTTACTTGGATCATCATTAAACATATATGCCCATGAATGTCGGAACAAAATGAATAGTGCACTTTTATTTCAATGGGGCATCAGATCAACCCAAGCAAGTTACAAGACTAACCTTGAGACCCCCGAAATTGCTAGAGCCACAACCAAGCTGGTATTAGCAGAGATACCCGCACGCTTTGCATTTCCCACACCCAACAGATTACCAACCCTTTCATGAATGAGGAACAATAGATGGAGTCAGTTTACTGTTATCCTAAATGAGACACTGCAACAATATAATGGAATGCATACCGGACAGAAGTTGCTACGCTAAGAGCAAATGGGGCTTGGAATGTGGTCGATGCTGAGACAAGAAGAACAGACTGGGAGGCCAATGCAACAGGGCCCAGCCTGAATGATCTAAATCACTGACATAGACATCTAATTAATATGGCTGGTACTAACATACTTGCTGCCAATGCAACAAGTTCCCATGACCACCATTCACTGGCTACCTGTCCTAGAAGATTCACTATCAGTGAGAAGAAGTGGAAACTTTCAAGATCTCTCACCAATACCACTTAACCCCAGCCGTACCAACACACCCAAATTCGTGAAGCATTGTAGTGAAATAGGATGCCATGCTGCTGTGGGAATAAAGAAGCCATAGATGATTGACATGAGAGAAACAAGGTTGAAGGAGATGGCAGTAGCAATAGGAGCTCCAATGAATCCGAGACGCAATGAACTTGGCCCCCATACTGAAATAATTGAAAGTGAGTGCAGAAGAGGCAGTGATAGAAGAGACGGACCGAGAAGCCAATTGAAAAATGCATTGATTGGTGCGACGATTAAAATAATTTGTGTCGGGACAGCGAATAGGCCTGTAAAGTGATGGGTGTTTTATAATATAAATCAAGATCTCTCAACAAACCTTGTGACTGAAAATAACGCCTGACATAATAAATGAATTGGTATCCCCGGAGAACAACATGAATCCGACAAACCGTGCAATACAATTAAATGCGTACCTGATGCAATATTAATGAATACAATACAGTAACATGTTTATAGAAGTCCACATACGCAGGTAGACCCAACGTCACCCATTTCAGGTAGACAGCCGCCAACCTAGCTATCTCGGGCTCCTGCTTGAGGGAAAGAAGTATACCTTCCGCATTGATCCAAACCAGTATAGTGGGCTGCAAACCAATGATTACATCCGGAAATACGTGTAGTGATGCAAATGCGCACAATTAGTAAAATTGTCATCACAACGGCTATCATGCATAATATCAGACAAAGCCCTAATAATGGAAAGAGATACGCACTCATGCGTTGGGACCAAAGGCCAACCAAATTGGGTTGGGAGCTTGTCCATGCGGAAGGGAGTATAGTATCTAGGGCACTGACGAACCCCTGGATGAGACTAAAGCCAGATACGGTGGCTACAAGTAGCGATTTCAGACCTGTCAGGAGATGACTTTGCATGTGTATCTACATACCCGTCATAGATCCAAGAGTGATAGCGGCGAGAGCTGTAGTTGATAGGTGCCCGATGGAGACCACGGACGCTATTACAAGTGAGTATTCAAATAGATGGGAGCTACGGAGAAGTTGACAATTTTGAAAGGCATTTTGTCTGATGTACGCACACGAATATAGGTAAAGTATATTTCGCCAGCACATATAATTCTTCCCAAAACATTGTCATGACTGTTTCTTCATGTACATGGTTTCGATCGACATTTTCTTGAACCACGTTGGGCCAGCCAATTAACGGTGAAGTCTCTGTAGGGACGACACTGGTTGAAAATTTGTCCCTGTGTGCAACTATGGTGAAAGGTTCAGGTCGAAAGTAAGATGACGGAAGACTCCTTCGACGCAGACAGGGCCTCTCCGGTTGTTCGATATCGTCAGGTTCATCTTCGGATTCTGAATGTTCCCCGTTGACAAGCAAGGCGCTGTTTTGCTGAGGTTTTACACAGCGGGATAGAATGGCATAGTCTGAGGGCAGCGATGCTGGTGTTCCATAGTGAAAGAACACGGACGACATTGTGAAATTAGAAAAGCTTCAATGGCATCATGTACGTCATTGCAGTAAAAATAAGTATAAATTTTAAATAATTTACGTCTACACATAATCCATAAATAAATGAACAAATAAAAGTGTCAACTAGTAAATGCTGAAACCGCCTCTGGCAAACTCGAGTTCTCCTAGTCAACATGAACCAGCTCCCGGCGACATCGAAAAACTCAGAAAATGGCAAGAAGAGCGTATTGCCAGAAAATTGCGGGGCGAATATGAAACGGCCGTCTTGCATTTGTCTGACCTGGTAAAACTTGTTGTCTCTATTTCTCACTCACTTGTCGAATTGCCCGCAGATCAACAACAATCTATCGACTCCCCTTCAAATAGCGTCTATTCGTGTCGATGGCGCTGTCAATACCCGCCGCTCCTTTCTAAGTTCCCTCATAAAACCCCACATACCAGAATCGCCGCTTACCTCCCCCTCGCGCGATTTTACTACCTTAGAATCCGTCCTTCATACCACAAGACGCATTAGCCACCTTCTACAAGATACCGACATCTTTCAATCCGTGGAAGCCAGGATCGAGAGGTCTCGAGATCCGCTTGCCAGGGAGGACGATGTCGATGTCGTGTTCAAGACGCGTGAGAAGGGGCGATTTTTTCTCAATACCTCCACGGAAGTGGGCAATGGCGAGGGGAATGCTGTGAGTGTTGCCGAATGCTCTGGCCCTGTGCAGTTACTTGAGTTTCGGATAGACGGTAACTGCCCGTGTACGCAATACCTTTGGAGGTGCGGAACTTTTAGAGGCCAATCTCTCCCTTGGTACCAAAACTCGCCGTTCCTACCGCGCCCTTTTCTCTTTCCCCATCACGCATACCCTTAGAACGCGTGGAGAACTATCAGTCTTTGGATTAGAGCGGGACAATTCAAGCTACGCTAGCTCGTACGAGGGTCTGAGAGGTATCAAGGCTATCGTCAGGGTGAGCTAGGTTAGCTGAATGAATGGTACAGCGGGACTATTCGCTTAGCATCTTTTTATCCAGAATGGATCGTGTCCCACAGGAATGCATGAGTTTGCCTATGAGGCTGTGTTGAGACATGTTGCAAGATTGACTCCTACTGCATCTATCAGGTAAGCTTTCATCTTAAATATAAAGAGAATAGAGAATTTACATAGACACTTAGTATGCGAGAAGCAGCTGGACACACCTTCAAATCGTCGGTATCGCATACATGGACCCTTGACACACGAGATGACAGATTTATGGCATCGAAAGGTTTCTACACCAAAGTTTTTCAGGAATTCGCGGGTCTCTGTGGTGATGCGTCATTTTACAAGGTTGAAGTGGATAGCCAATTATCCCGCCATCTTGTTCCAGGCATTGTATATTTGTCTATCATTCCATCTCCCTTCTCTAATGTTGCTTTTATCCAGACCATTTCACTCGCAGCACGGTCAGGCCTCTTGTGGAGTATTAACCAATCAAGTCTCTTTTCCGACCGATTCCAGCTGGGAGGTCCCATTGGTATTCGGTCTTTTAATGCTAACAGCCTGGGACCCCGAGATGGGCGTAAGTCGCAATCACTTCACCTATATTAGGAGATCGCTGACCCTGAATGGTGCTCAGTCGATTCCGTGGGCGGCGATTTGTATTGGTCGTCTGGCCTCTCTGTCATTTCGGATATCCCACGCAGACCGCATTGGCCTGTCAAAACACATCTCTTTGTCAATGCAGGGAGACTAGATGTATTGAATAAAGGTACAATTGACTTCCAACTTCCAACATTATTATTCATCCCGTCATGAACATTAAAAACAGCGCAAACCCTAGCGGAAAATATAATTGGTTGCCTTTCCAAGCCGTCGATATCTGCAGGTGTGGGATTGATTTATCGGTTTGATCCCATTCGAGTTGAAGTGAATTTTGGGATACCACTTGTTGCCAATAGAAGTGATGGGGCAAGAAGGGGAATTCAGGTTGGGTTGGGCATAGAATTCTTGTAGACAACGTGTTCAGGTTATCTGCTGCAACTATTGTTATTTTGGTAGCTCTGAATCACGAGTATCATACTAAAAGTGATAATATCTATGATGAGAGGGTTAACCTAGTTAGACATAAATCTGACGAGAACTCACGGCGTCGAACCAACTAACGAACACGACAGATAACTTCACCATTCAACCTCAACTGAAGTGCTTCCCGTACCTCCAGCCACTCATGCTCCTTATTTTTGGTCCTTACGATCGCTATTTCACCCATACCGAGGGGCTTGACGGTTTGCGCTCGCCTCCCTGAACATATCCGCCTGATCTCATCGAGTTCCATGAAAACCCGCCTGCTGGGCATGCTGACGAGTGCGATATGATTCAACACTGGTCGGTCGTCGCGGTACTTCAGGTCAGCCCATATTCGACGCTGGGGTTCGCCGACATCGTTAAAATGATTAGGTGAAGGCCCTTCCGTTGTGCCGCGTGTGATACTCGACAAGAAGCCTGCACGGAGAAGAATAGAAAGGATACCCAGGTTTTGGGACGTGTGCGCGACCACTACCCTTCGATGCCTCGCGCGAAAGGCATTCTGTACTCGGGCACAAAGATCATGCGGGAGCGGCATATACAGTTCAGGTGACGGTGTGACTAGCAAATATACCTATCTGGATTACACCTATACATATACGGTAATAAACAATGATGTCAACTCCTCGGTGATTGCGAGAATGGTACACCCGCCAGTCTCTTCTCCATCCAAGTTGAGATGTGGTTTTCGAATAGTCCAGAGTATGAAGCAAGGTGCATCTCGCCTGCCTCGGCTTTCCTTCAGTATGTAACATCGTCTCAAGATTAAGCCGTCCATTTACCCCACCAACCGCCACCCTCAAACAAATTCACGACGCCGTGCCAAAAAGCCTACTACGTCGCAATCCCTGGCGGGCCTCTGTCTACATAGCTCGAGACATCTTACTATGCATCGCACTGTTCAAGTTCGCCACTTCAATTAACACATTGGCTTGCAGCCGCAGTGGCGGATTTATTTGTACAGGCTGGCAGGCATCACTGGTAAAGTCTGCTCTATGGCTCGTCTACTGGTGGTTCCAGGGGTTAGTATGGGCCGGCATGTTTTGTTTAGGTGGGCCTCTGATGCAACTGAACAACAATCTCATCTGATTTATGATGATAAGGACATGATGTACGTACACATGATCATTGACGACTTCTCTCTGGATCACGAATACACGATCAGGCCGGTCATGGAACACTGTTTGACTCCGGAAGACTCAACAATACGGTCGGCCTGATCCTTCATACGGTAAATGCGATCTCGGTAGTATAATGATCGCAGTCCCTCAGCATCATTTCAGTTCCTGATGATCCCTTATTTTGCCTGGCGCACCACCCACCGAGCTCACCACGCAAGCCCTTCCAATTTATTATTGTGGACTTATTCTCAATGCTTCGATCACTCGTAACAGAAAGCGACATCCTCAGTAGAACGTGACGAGAACTATGTACCATATACACGCCATGATTATAATCTTCCAGAGAAACAGCATGCATCCAAGTCGGATTACGCCAATGTGTTCGAAGAAACACCCATTTTCACATTGGCGAGGATGGTCGTCATGCAACTGTTGTGAGAATTCTTTGACGTCGTCATTCTACATATGAAATTAACTATTCGCTGCTTTTAGTGGTTGGTGGATGTATTTGACGTGAGTGGTCCATTTTTTCTCCAAATAGAGTCTCACTCTGCCTTTCAGGTTTAATACATTGGGCTCGAAGAAGTATCCTCCCGGAACCAACCACTGGATGCCTAATTCTGCTCTGTTTAGAAAGGAACAGCGTAATTTTCTTGTACTTGCAATTGGATGTACAAACACTAAGTTCCGTATCCGCTTCAGGCGCCTCACTTATTTTGACCAATGTCGCTTTGTGCTGCATGGTAGCCATCCTCACCTATTTGGGATCCACCTTTTTCTTTAACTACTATCTTATACCCTATATCGTATGAGCTTTTTACTCCTTTTGGATATTGAACTGCTCATTCTGCACTTTATAGCTCACAAATCACTGGTGAATAATGTTTGCCTTTCCCGAACGATCAATGGCTAACTATCGCAATAACGATTACTTTGTCATGTTCATTAGGATAGGTGAGCCCGCATATGTCGCTTGAGAACACACCGTTTTGATCTTTTTCGAACCCTCGTCCAGTCATGTTTACTTACTTGCACCACTCCGATCCCACAATTCCACATTATCGGAAGAATGAGTGGTCGTTCGTGCGAGGAGCTGCTGCCACCGTGGATAGACCGCTTCTCGGATGGATGGGCAGATTTTTTTTGCATAACGTATTGCTATGTCCCCTTCCCGATGGTTTTAGTACTGATGATTTCAAGCACCGTAGATATCTCATGATCATATTGCACACCATTTCTTTGTTGAGGCACCGTTCTGTTTGTACCAAAGCTGTCTAGTTTATCCCTGCTAACTCTAATCTTGATAGACAACGGACCCCAGATTACTGAAGCCATCCGCAGTGTTCTGAAGGAGGACTATAACTATGATTCTACGGTGAGCAATTGATTTTTCTCTTCCCGCACGAGGTCTCATCATGGTTCAGAATTCGTTCTATGCATTATGGCGGTCCTTTACACAGTGCCTCTTCATCGAGGAACAAGAAAGCATCGTGTTCTACAAGAATAGGCGCGGTGAAGCAGCTCGAGAATTGGCGAAAAACGTCGTGAAAGAAATCAAGGAATGCGGATGGGATCAGGACGGTTCTCAGGAAAGGATGGAAGCTCAAGGGGTATCGTTGCATTGATGCTTTCTAGGGTATTGGAGATAAATTGTTCGTGATAATCCCGATCCGGGTGTATAAGCGTTTATGTAATAAGCAAGCGTTACTGTGATACCATTATATTTTTGTGATAACAATTTTCATCTCTGCTAATTTTCTTCGGATAATCAAAATGGCTTGTTTGCTAGCCTGCATCTGTCTTTTCTTACTTTCTTTTTCAAATGTCGTCACTGCTTCCCCATGCGTTGCTTTCGACGCCAGTTTCAACCTTCTTGCCTTTGGCTTCGGTAACAAGGATTGGAATGCAGGGACCCAAGACGCCTGGTCAGGCAGTCAGTGAACTTGCACATTGTTATAGCCGGTATAACTCACTTCTGCGTAGCCTCAGCTGCTTCCGACATAACTGCCTCGGGGAGACCGTAAGTTAACATTTGAAAACTCTTTTTGCTAAGACTCAACATTACCCAGTCCATTCGATGGATCCAGCACGACATGCTACCTTTCGCAGGTAGGTGTTCGATCAAGATTCTCCATTCTCCTACTCACGCACCATAGTTTACGAACGCAATATATGTAATGGGTGCCGATTCGGCCAATCCGGCCTCGGTGTACATCTATGACGCCGCCGCAAAATCGTGGTCCGCGCAAGCTGTCACTGCTGGTTCTTTTGATACCTCGTCGTTCGATGCTATTCTTGACCACGACACGAACGTATTCTGTACGTGATCATCACGAATTTGGTATTGACGCCTATTTATCTCAAGTGGATTTTCTCAGATGCTTTATCGCATGGCGACCTATTTTTCCTCGACATGGGAGCACTCAAGGCCGCCAATGCTACCTCCCTCTCTTGGACTGATGTCCAGAAGGCTCCCTTTACTACTGATGGTTACTCACCTGTCATGGCCCTTGCTCAAAATCATATCCACTTCCTGGATGTTCCTGGAGTACCAGCTGGGAGCGCGGATATTTTTGTTATCCACTGTCTGTGTTTTTTCTTGGCGTGGCGTTACTGAAGTGCTAACTACCATGTCAAAGTTTCCTTCTTCCAACCAGCACCACAATCGTACCCACTCTCTGGCGGAGGCACTTTCCCAGCTACACACGGCCAGGCAACATCATTTTTCCAGGCGGATGGAGTCAGTTTTAATTTATTCGCGGCCTCCTTTTTAGAACTAACAATTACTTTGTAGGTTCAGCAAGAATTTGCTTTCATCCCTGATGACGGTTCCGCGACGTACGTCATTAATGTGGAGGTAGGCTATCATGTGCATGCGAGACCTTAACTGAATTTATGCGTATCGTTTCCTCAGACGAACACTACACAATCATTAGCTGGTCCGACCATCAAGGACCCTCATTCCGCGTATTTTGCGGGTATTACTTCCCTGGTTCAACTCTCCAGTAGTGGCAACGTCTCTTTTCTCCCATATATAGAAGGAAATGGTAACGCTAACCAAGCTGCTACTTGGTCTGTCGTGCACTCGCTCGCAAATTTGGCACCTGCATCAAGCAACAGTAGCAGCGGCAGCGGCACGACTGGTTCTGCGACACACAGCGGATCAAGTCCTTCTTCCTCGGCCACTGGAAATGCATCCAGCTCGTCTGGCCGTCTCAGCTATGATGCTGCGGGCCGAAAGGCTACTTTGGGCTTGTCCTGTGGGTTTGCTCTCGGCGCCATATTAGTCTTGTTCTGTTAGCCCATCATTGATACTTCCTCTTCGCCATTCCAGAGACATTGAATAGCTAGTAGATACTTCGAATGATCTATAGCTATACTACCGCTCTTTTATTACTTTTACTGTATTCACATCCCGACAGTGACAACCGAACTTGGACGGGTCAATTTTATTAGTCAATATTTTCCTTTCGAGACGGGCGTCGTTTTCTCAGTCAATTCACATTCTCTGCCAATCGCCTTGACTATTACACTCCTAATCTCACGCGCGAGTTACATGTCCTCAGAAGATGCCCTCTCCATGTCGCAACTCTCTCTCAACTCCACTGGATCGCAGGGCGAGGATTGGGACCAGTCAATGAACCTATCTGACTTCCGACGCGACGTTGACGTGTCATCCGCTAGCAGACCCTTGACTCCTCGCAATTCGGTCGTCTTTCCTGCTCAGGATACCGAAAAGACACCGAGGAAACGCGATTCGTCCAAGGGAAAGCGCTCCTTGAGCGGGCTGCTGAGGCTACACGCCGAGAAAGGAACGGACCTCAAGTTTAGCCCGGAGGATGCGACCCGTCTGGCAGAAGTGTTGGGACAATGGGTTAGTGTACTATTTACTGCTATCCTTGCTTCTCGGCGGAAACGAACGTCCACGAATAGCACATTATAGCAATCTCCTTGTTTGTGCTAATCTTCCCTTCGTCCTCCTTTGTGGTCTGCTTCTAGTTCACTTATCGGGACATCCTTCCCACAGATAAATTCAGGGTCATCCCCTTACGAGGGCGAGGACGATTTTTTTGCACGTCCACACGATGATTTGTCAATACCAAACCGCTTGCCCACTCATCACGCGCAGGAAGCGAACGGACGTCCTCGTGGTCAGAGCGAAAGCTGTGTTGGCTCCCGACCAACAAGTTCTGTGAGTGCTAGCAAACGGTGAAGAATGCCCTGGTTCATCGTTGGGTGTGAGATATCCTTGTTTGGCCTTGAGCTATTCTGGTTGCTTTGATCTGCGCCTCTGGCGGAAATGCGGGACAAATCAAGCTTTCCTGTCTCATGACGTCTTACGAATCTAACGATCTTTACGATTCCTTCACGACCCTTTCATGATCAGTTAGACATACGTTGCTTGGCTTTTCGTATATTACAAGATGTATCGCTGTAACGCTTATGAAGTTAGCAAACTGATCTTTCCGTTTGATCCAGGTAGTTGCATAATGAATACAATGCCAATGTAAAATGCGAGTCCAGCACACCGCAATCTCCAGCGCCAGAGGGTCCAAGAATGGAGTAAATAAATTACAGTACTGAGGGATGTCCATGGACAAAATTGATCCCGTATTGAGCAAAAAATAAGTTCCATGTAAAATCAATCTACTTCATGCGCTTTCACGCCCCTATACAGAGAAGTGCGATGAATGACGTCGAATCGAAGACTAGAGGTAAGGTCAGTGCGTACGTTTGTCTTGAAGACCTTGGGCTTTCGTCTCCTATCCTGGTATTCAGCTCCACGGTACAATGCCGTAATCATCATAGCGTACACGGTTCATCATTCGCGGAATGGCATTTGACGTGCTAATGTCTCTTTGCCATAGTCGGCCAACGAGGAGGTTGCCTCGAGTTCGGACTCAATGCACTTGAAACGGTTGTCTGCTGATCGTATGCAAGGTCGAGCTGGCGTCGCTCAGCCCGATGGAAAAAATGAATAATAGTAGCGCACAACGCTACTAGTAGCATGGCCGTCACAAGAAGGTGAACAACGGTTTTCCTGGGTGAGAAACACATTAAAATAGTGTCTTTTTCTAGGACTGTCATCGTCTTACCCTAGCCATAGGCGTTGTCGCACAGTTTTCACCTGAATTGTCAATGGTTGCTTGAACGGTAGGAAGTATACCGATTTCGCGAGTAGCTTGAGGTACGTTGTCTACGGTGACCAGTCATTACAGCTACCAGGCTTATCGTCACCACACGATACTCACGTAAGCTTGCGTTGCCAACTGCACAAATCCGTTTGTATTGAACACACTTGTCAGACCTTCCTCGCTTGACTCTGCAGCCTGGAACACAGCAGAGGGTATCAATAATTGCGTAGCATTCAGCCTCGAAAGCACGAATATATCCGGGTCTGTCAAATTGAACTCAATGCCGTTGAAGGCACGTCCATTTAATGGCACGCCGGTGACATTGGTCGAAAAGGAAGAAAAGTTGGATGATCTCCTGAGTGGTCGTAGTTGCGTGACTCCCGTGAGATTTCCAGAGGCGAGGTCGACAGTAACATTAACTTCAAAGAGTTGGATAGAAGGAAAGCAAAAGGTTGCAGATGCCGCAGGAGCAGGTTGATAGGTGAAGAACCAAAACATTACAGGTTTAAATTGGGCCGGAGTGTCATCGGAATTGAGGCAACTTAGCACACTGGCACCTAGAGAAGGCTTTATAAGGTGCTGAGGAAAGAAAAGATCTCCCTTACCAAAGAAATTGACGGTAGATTTATCGACTTGAAATAAGGCCGTGCATCCGGCAGCGGTAGCATTGTTTATCCACCCCGACCCGTCGAGTTTCTTTGCCATGGTCTGCAAGGTAAAAAATATAAGTTAAAGAATAGATCTAGATGATGAAAACCTACGGTCTGAGCACTTTGACAGCCTGGATCAGAAAGGATCGCCGTGGTGTTGGCAAATACTGTTCCATTAGCAGCAATGTCGGTTGGCAGCTGTCCAGAGTGTTGCATCAATTTTCAATCACATCAAGAGGCATGGACAAACCTCAAATGGGCCCACAGTATACTGGCCATGAATAAAAGGTGGATCACCGAACTCGTAAAGAACTGTTCCAGAAGCATATCCCGCGGCAGTAACGAAGGCTGTTGATTGGCATGAAAATATCAGTAATGCACCAGCATGAATATGGCCGCAACGATCCCTTACCAGTGAGGTCCTGAAACTGAGGGTCTTGGTTTAACCCGATAGCGGCCAAATTGTTCAGTGTGATATCTGGTGTGATTCCATCAGTATTTTTGTTCGCCACTGTAAATATGCCTACCAGGCTCAGTTATCCATGTGTCTCTAATAGTGAACAATGACGCTGCTAATGGTTGAAAGGCAAGAGATACGAGAAGCATGAGAGTGGTTAAAGCAACAAGATAGTATCGATTGCTAGCCGCAAGAGGACGCATGGCAACAATACTGGGGTATCGAAACATAAGTTTAGTGGAAGCATTGCTCGGGAGAGCCCTTACGTTGTACGGGTCTCGTCCAATAGCGGGTGACGATCAGAGGAAATCTCCCCACTTGCAACAGGCTGACATGGTGAAAACGTGGGAATGAATACTTCACAGTTCGACACTATTGGAATAAAACGTACCTGCATCTTTTTTATCTCGATGTCTGTCCAGGTCCACATAGCTACGATGATCATGACGACGATAACAGGGGGAAGAGTCTGGTGCTACAGACGTTAGTTAAGTAATACCAGAGGCGGGAGGTTACATGCGTATAGATAATAAAAGAATCCTGCCAGAGGGCTCGACCCATTTGTAGTAGCCCAACCTATAATGGATTATAAAATGTGAATAATAGGAGAAATCTTGATGTACCTTGATGTTTGTTGCTGAACTGTAGTGCTACCTCTAGTGCAATAGCACCGCTGACCATAAGCGCCACGAACGGGATCCAGAATCGTTTCTTAAGAGGAAAAGGTGTCCGATGTTTGACTCCTCTATTGATCGGATCTGCGAGGCAATGAAATTGAGATGATGAAAGTGTTTTCATCTGGAAACGGGAATCTATGAAGCAAAAACATACTGTTGCGATCATTCCACGACAGGAGTTTTTCAACAGGGGGATAACTGGCGAACTGTGACTCGTCCATGCTTGCTACTGATCTATGCGAAGGGGTAGTTGGAGACATGGTAACACCATTACTGTAGCTCCCCTGGCCATCATGGTACCAGAGCTTTCACACTTGTTGAGGGAAAGGTTTGAATGCAACTTACTGACGTATTGTTTCGACTCGGCCGCATTGCTCCTTTTGGGAGGTCCCCATGTAGCTCCAGAAATGTGGTCCCGCCACTGTCGGAAATGGTAGCGTCGGACTCGGTGTGAAAGGGAGCACGGAGTATTGGGGACGCGGGTTCAGAACCACTTGATTTGCGAAACATGTTGGTGGACTGGAGAAGAACGGAAATTAAGCGCAGTAACAATACTCGCACGTGTAATTATAGATGACGGTGGCCGTGCTCGTTGGTGTGCAAACCGACAACGGACTAGCCCGAGCAAGACGAAGGCGGTGACTTTCACTACTACTGGCATCTTCACAATATAAGCGGACAAGGATACATTCATTTCAAATCCAAGATTATCACTATTGAGTCTAACCTGCTTTGCTCAAGCCGTGACGCGTGACGCGTGACGGGACGCGTTTGGATTGTCACCAGCTCCGAGTCGCGTTATAAGCTTGAGGGCTCAAGAATGTCGCTCATGTATGGAAAAGAAAAAGACATCGACCAAGAACTAGGCGAGTTTACTTGACGCTATTATCGCAACATTTGATTCTCAATATTTCTAGACCAAGTCGCGGACCCAGGTTTCATCGCGTTCTACTCGAAACTACCACCCAAGTCACCTGAAACAGGCACAGTTCGTCTCTTCTTTCGGAACGAATTTTACTCTGTCTATGGCCAAGATGCTCTTTATGTTGCGAATCACGTTTTTCGAACCAATTCCGTCATCAGATATCTGGGTTCTGGCGGTAAAGCAGCGGGATTGCCAAGTGTCGCTTTCAAGATCAGCATGGCACAGTCATTCCTGAGAGAAGCTCTGACATCAAAGCAACTTCGGGTCGAGATCTGGGTACCGGAGGCCGGACAAGGGAAGAAAGCTGCAAAATTCAAGTTGGACAAAGAGGCTCGTGGTTGACATAGTCGTCATCTCGGACATCCTTCCTAATACTTATACATATGTAGGCCTCCCCAGGAAATTTACAAGCTGTGGAGGATCTTCTGTTTGTCGACTCTGACCTACTCTCGGCTCCTATCGTCATGGCCATCAAAGTCACATCCGCTGCAGCTGATGCGGGATCAAAAACGAAGTTCAAAACTGTTGGAATAGCTTTTGCCGACACCAGCATCCGCGAACTGGGAGTATCTGACTTTGTCGACAATGATCTTTTCTCCAATACAGAGGTACGAAATCCTTCCGTGCCCATGCTCGTTGGTTTGACTTCATGTTGAATTGACCCAATCGTCATACCAGTCGCTCATTATACAACTTTCCGTGAAAGAGGCGATTATACCTATAGGCACTGCCAATGGAACCTCTGACCGCGATATTGATCTGAAAAAGCTCAAAGCCGTCCTTGAACGTTGCGGAGTCGTCATAACGGAGCGAAAGTCCAGTGGGTGTCCAAGCCATTTCTTTAATTTCTTGAAATCCGTGGTATGTACTAACGGAGCTACCTGAAAGGCGACTTTGTGGCGAAAAACGTTGCAGACGATCTCACTCGACTATTGAAATCTGCTTCAAGCCTTTCTGGTACCTCCGCAGATGCAACTGCCACTATGCGTATGTCCAACTTTACAGTTAGTAACAGGCTATAAAACTCAATCTTCCCGCCACAGCTGAACTCGCTCATCAAGTTGCTCCCTCATCCCTTTCTGCCCTAATGAGCTATCTTTCCCTCCTTTCTGACACATCTAATCACGGAGCCTATTCTATCCGCACGCATGATCTGTCACAGTACATGAAACTAGACGCCAGTGCTCTTCGCGCCCTCAACTTGACCGAAGCTCCAGGAAGCGCAGTACGCTTTCCCCTTCCATGCCGTCGAGATGTTGGTCCTTTATTGTTTATCTGCACAGGGAACTACCACCAGAAACACAACGTTGCTCGGCCTTCTCAATAAGTGCAAGACTGCACAGGGAACAAGGTTGTTGGGAACTTGGCTTAAGCAACCTTTGGTCAACCTACATGAGATTCGTGAGTTCTTTCAATATTCGCTGAACAATCATTCCTCTGGTGGAACCATTCCAAAAACATGCCTGTGTTCTCATACTTGTTAGTTATCAAGTTGATTTACTATGATACAGGAAAGCGGCAGGACCTTGTGGACGTTTTCATCAATGATTCCAATGCGAGATGTTCACTGCAGGTAAGACAGATATCTACTCCAGGCCCCTTGTGCTGCCACTGTTTCGACTTTGCCTATCACAACTGTTTTTTCGGAAAGGTTGAATACTTGAAAGCAATGCCTGATATGCATCGTATTAGCAAGCGCTTCCAGAAATCCGCTGCATCATTAGAAGATGTTGTTCGCGTTTACCAGGTGGTTCTCAAGGCCAGTCATGTTCAAATATTTTCCTGTTAACGCTCACAACTTACGTCGTTTGTACCAGCTCTCGGGATTAATTGAAACGCTTGAGATTGTTGAGACTGAAAAGCAGAACTTCAAAGATCTCATAAACGAAGTATATTTGAAGTCACTTCGGGTAAGTAGACGCCGAGCGTCAATACTGACTGCACTGACAGTCGAATCTCAGGAATTCAACAGCAGCTTGTCTAAATATGCCGAGATGGTAGAGCAAACACTGGATCTCAGCGAACTAGACCGTCATAATTACGTCATAAAACCCGATTTTGATGCCCGCCTACAAGAACTCTCTGAAAAGTTGTTGGAGGTTGGTCCGGGTCCATTTAAAAGCACTCAAGATGATATTTTGGTCTCTGTCGCAGGTACGAGATGGCTTAGACGAAGAGCACCGCAAAGTCGGCAAAGATCTTGAATTAGAGCTAGACAAAAAATTGCATCTTGAAAACTCCCAAAATTACGGATATTGTTTCCGTTTGACCAAGAATGTTTGTCCCGCGCATTGACGCATATAGTCCTGCTAACACCCGAAACCAGGACGCCAAGGCCATTCTGCGCAACAAAAAATACATTGAACTAGGGACTATCAAGAGTGGCGTGTTTTTTACCACGAAAGCCTTGAAGGATCTTGCAAGTAGCCACGCAGAGACCACGGAGACTTACTCAAGAACACAAGGCGGATTAGTAAAAGAGGTGGTAAATATCGCATGTTAGTCTCACTATTGGAGGCTGTGTATTCTGTTTATCTTTCTTCCTGTGTTCTAGCGACCTACACGCCAGTTCTGGAGTCGTTAGATAATGTCATTGCTCACCTCGATGTGATTGTGAGGTATTCAATCCTCGTTGTCTATTGAAAGCCCCAATAACTTCCAGTCCAGCTTTTCCCATGTATCCATAAATGCACCGGAGCCCTATGTCAAGCCGACTATCCTCGAAAGAGGTCGGAATCTCAGTTAATATTTGTTCCGGCATGCTTATTGAACTTTCCTTCAAGGCTCGGGTAATCTCGTACTCCGTGAGGCAAGGCATCCGTGTCTGGAGGTTCAAGACGACATTAGCTTCATTCCAAATGATGTGGAGATGATCAAGGGTAAATATATTTAGTTTTGTCTTGACACAGATTGGTCACTGAATTGTTATCCGCAGAACAAAGCGAGTTTCAGATAATCAGTATGGATGCTTCTTCGTCGTATCCACAGCCATTTATTATTTCATATATTAGCCGGACCAAACATGGGAGGCAAGTCGACCTACATTCGACAGGTCTGCTTTATGTTTTCCTGCTTTGTGACCTTTGTGGCTCACGTCTGCCAAGGTCGGGGCCATTGCTCTCATGGCACAAGTGGGCTGCTTTGTTCCTTGCTCAGAGGCACACTTGCCAATATTCGACTCGATCCTCTGCAGAGTGGGTGCAGGAGACAGTCAATTGAAAGGCGTCTCAACTTTCATGGCAGAGATGTTGGAAACCGCCATAATTCTCCGTGTTCGTACTCTTATTCTTTCTGCGGCCATGAGCCGTCCTGCTCAATTCGCTTTTCCCTCAGTCTGCCACAAAGGACTCGCTCATCATCATTGATGAACTTGGCCGAGGTAAATATTTATCAAATATGGTATAACAAGTGAACCTCTGATAAAAAAACATTCATCTCGTGAAGGTACATCGACATACGATGGTTTCGGGCTGGCGTGGGCAATATCAGAGTAATGTGTTGTTTCCTTCGGACATCTCTTAACACTAACGCATTGTAAAGACATATTGCCTCACAAGTTCACGCTTTCTGTCTTTTCGCCACTCATTTCCACGAGCTAACAGCACTGGACCAAGAGTTGTCGCATGTGAAAAATCTGCATGTCGCTGCTCATGTCACCCAGAAGGGCGAGGTTACCCAAGACCATGATATCACTCTCCTGTATAAAGTCGAACCAGGTATCGTTATGAAGATGACATTATTTTGCAAAGTATAATGTGCCGGTCTTCACAGGGGTCTCCGATCAGAGTTTCGGTATTCATGTCGCGGAGCTGGCGAATTTTCCGGAGAACGTGGTAAAAGTAAGTACTATATTTTCCATATGCTTCTCTGCTCACTGTCCCTTATAAAGCTGGCGAAGCGCAAGGCCGATGAACTGGAGGACTTTGGTGGTGGTAAGTCGAAGGCAATTCGTTTGCTCTATATCTGAATCACCGTGTCATATGCAGATACAAAACCGTCAGAACCTCAGATACCAACGGAAGTCACAGAGGAAGGCGTGCAAATTGTCGAGGAGGTTTTGAGGGCATGGTCTTCTCGTACATCAGCTGAGGATGGTGATGATATCCTCATGTCTGACAATTTTTCTCCGGAAGTCCAACTCATGGAGCTCAGGAAATGTGTTGACAAATTCAGACCTCGCATTGAAAGTAACCAATGGTTGCAGTCGTTACTTTCTTCATTGTAGGCTTGAAACAACCTTACTCCTTTGTGCTACTTGAATTGCATATCGTTTTAAAGAGAGAAAAAAACTATCTCCGAATACGAAAGTGAAAGGTAAGCGGTTCGGAAAGATCTTGCTGACTGGAAGGTTGGAGCATCCTGTAAGCAAGAAGTCATAGAATTTCGATAAGAGGAATGGTGACGATGCAACTAGGAACTTGCATTGATTCAAGCTTCGTTTCTCAAACTGTTTATATATTACAATCACGGACTGACTCTTGTGAGTGGGAAGAATCGAGAACACACCTGGACCATCAGTGAATTAGCCCACAGGTTGGTGTGGCCCTGAGAATCAACGAACAATTTCCGTTTAGCGTCGTGTGTGGCTTCCAAAATCCTGGTACGAAGATCAATGACTGTCCAGATCATTTAATGAGGCTTCGCCTGACCAGTTTATTCGGCCTGCGCATCCCGGGGCTCTCCGAATGTTCCGCAAGCTGAAAATAACGCGAAGAATTTGGGGCGCGGTCTACAGTCAAATAATAGATAAGTTGGTCTTTGTTCAGCAGAAATTATTACCGTTTCAAAGAACTGGCGACAGAGCAGACTATACGGTGGAAAAGGTCAACGGGCGCATTTTTGGTGAGCTGCAAAATGTTATTACCCATTCACCCCAATGTCCCAGAGGACAGTGCTCTGCCTCTGTCGATCGTACTTGGCCTTTTGTGAATCAGGACCAAATACATTAACCTGCAATGCACGTCGTAAACATTATTGAAAATACTCTTCGCTCGCGAAAAGATGACTTGCGTCCAAATTAGCATCGAGGATACTGGCGAAAACTTGTCCTCCGGCCGGCACCCGTCTGGATCCAAAAGAAGCAGAAGCTAACGTAGTTCGGTGTATACCCAACATCTATATACCTGGTTAAATACTGGAATGTCGAACTATCGTAAGAAATACCGGAGGGTCAAGCCCTGGAGATCGATGGTAAGCTCAATCTATCAGGCACTGGCCAGGCAAAGTTACTCACTTAACGCTTCATTAATATAGGCCAGGACCTTGGTGTCATTATCAAGGGTGCGCAGATCGGTCAGTCGGACTATATCTTCACGGGCTTCTCGTTGATCGTCGTCCAAGTAAAAGTTGACAACGTTTGTGATGAGTTGAGAATAAAGTGCCGCGCTGGGAATAATCTCTGAAAACAAACTGCAAGCAAGTTCATCCACACTATACTTCTCTTTTCCGGCGGCGAGAAGCTGGGCACAGAAACTGTGATGCTCATCCCCTGCGCCAGTAAACCAGCGAGTCCAGTTTACAGAAAACTAAACGGATCATCAAGGCTCATCATCAAACAACAAAGTCGTAGGTTAACTTACCAAAGGCGCCCTTGTCCGTTGCTTTTCTAGCTCGATCTTGATAAACGCAATGATCTCATCAGCGGTCTTGGCTGCGCTCTCTCGAAGTGGCCATTCCATAGCAGGGTCTGAATTCACCAACACATAACTTAAGCTAGATAAGAATTCGAAATGTAAAGACACGTTAAACACAAGCTCACTTGCATACATCGCTAAACATCCGATACATCTCTTGCTCTCGATATCCCATGGAATCATCGGAAGTCTTCAGAGGAACCCCAATCTATAAAAAAAGATACTAGTACCTCACAGATTATGAATAATAGCAGAAAACCGGACATACAAGTTTATTTGCGATAAAAATAATCGGAAGCATGTTGATTACATCCCCGATGATGTCGACATGCCGAATACCGGACCCTATACCGATCGATCTCTCCCTTATCAACTCCTCGGTCGTCCGCGAAAAATAAGTGGCATAATTGAGGACGTTATTATCGCTGATGAGCAAGCTGTTCACCTATGAAATTTGCGGTTTGGGCGATCACACTGAGGGGGGCATTAATTGTTGAGCGTACCAATTCGCGATCCAAAAGGGTTTCTTTAGTCAGGCTACGCAATCGATCACTGTCAACAGATGCAAAATTTTCTTTTCCGACGATAACCTGTGAGACATCGTTATATGTGCCAACCATTACGCAGTCTTGGAGAGGAATCGGCCTTAGCCATGTGTACTTGTCCACAAGTCTCCCCGGTAATTGTGTGATACGAGGCTTCATGTAACCTGGAACTAGAAAGGGAAAGTGGCTGTAAACTGATCCAACTGGATAAGACGATGGAAGGGTTCGAAAGAGAAGCCTGGTGAGCATTCCTCCGTATGAACCATCTACTTCGTTGACCATACAATCCTGGTAGCCCCATGTCGTTAAGTTTAATGCTGACGACGAAAATGTATCAACGCGCTTGAGTGAAAGCACAATTGAGTAACACACGAGTAAAATCGATCGTCAAGAAACGATCGCCACGAGTCAGAGAAACAGCATCTGCAAGAATTGCTCGAGAAATAGTATAGCCAGGACACAGTCCAGCCCCAGCAGATGGCTTCTTAGGTTCTTCGGCTTGCAATCCAACCTGAACTGTGGTAAGAATGACAACTCACACAGTTTTATAACGCACATGCAACTCAAGGTTATCAATATCTTTATAGAGAGCCTCGGCCGCAGTCTAAAGTACCGTCAACGTTAACCGTAAAGCTGTGATAATATGCGGGAGGGATCTTACGTGAATCTCTGGGAGAGGATTCCATTCCCTGAAGCTACCGTAGGCTGTGGAACCTGATTTTCTGAGTATGGACAACAAGTGAACCGTCTACTTACGTTTCAACCCAATAAATTTCCTAAATTCATTCAACTCGACACGCGGTCAATGTCTGGACGGTCACAGATGTTGGCATTAAGCTTACTGAACAGGTTCCCCAGCTCCTCGATTGTTCAATGGCCAGAATTTCAACACAGCGTAAGACTTCGGGGATACCACGAGCCCGAAATGCCCCAGCAGATGACTCGGTCGCATTCTGTGAGAAGTCAACAAAGATGAGGGGGAACTGATGAGAACCGGGATAATTGCCAGCAAGATCCTTGCAAGATCCCCGTCGTCGAATTTACCACTCGCAGTTCGTTGCAGCCTATGGAGATAAGTGGCTTAGTCAATATTCCGAGATGTGATTAATTTAGCCCACCCGTCGAAAGTCCATTCTTTGACATTTGGCTTCGGAGACCAATTGCGTACCGCATTCTTGAAATCCACTGCACTAATCTATGGGCAAATGTATAAAGTCGACGACACCCTCTAACGCGATAACTGCCAAAGACGAACACTGCGGAAATCTACATGTTCACCAAAAAGACTTTTGAATTCGCCTTCTAGCCACTTGGCATCTTGAGCGGATACCGTAGCATGCCATCTGGATGTGTTTGACTGCGTGAAAATGCCTACATTTGGGACACTTACCTATAGAGATGATTGAACTCGATGGAAACTGCATTTCCTTGTCCTTGGGGACTAATTTCGTGGCTAATTTCGCGCATAGTCTAGATTATTGCCAAGCAGAGGGTGGATTTATTCAAGAAAGTGAAATATTTTGTCGAAGGGCTTACCTCTAGTGGGCTTAATCGCCATGGAAAACCGTCCTGTACAAGAGCAAGAATAGCACCGACATAATCTCGGAGGATAATCTGCATGAAGAAACCGCAATTGACGAGTCGTGCGCGCTCAAATATTTCATTGTCCTGGGCTTCACGTGCTTCTTCATGGATCGAAGAAGGTGAAGAATAAGTGCCAAGTTCATTGATATTTAGAATTTTTTCCGCTATATACTAAACGGAGAAATACGTTATTCATCAAAATTGAATGGATGGCCGAAGAACGGAAAAAACATACGTTATGGTTGCGGCTGAAAAGGACCAAGAGAGCACAGACAGAGGGGGGCATCAGTAATAGCCTAGCGTCCGAAAATACATCTTCCCAAAGCCTGCCTGTTCCGTCTTTCCGTCTCACTTGGTCGATCTGCTCTTGCGAGCTGCCGTACAAAGGGCTCAAATCTAGATAGCTGCTAGCATCGTTGATAGAGGAGTATTTAGGGTTTGTATGGAAGATGGTGTGGACAATGATGTTTGCAAAAGCGAAAAAGAGGCTCGACAATCCGCCTGGATGAGATTGGAACTGCTCCCGTCGAAGAAGAACATCGAAAAGAACTCCGGGATCTGGGAGAGAAGAAATGGGCTTGGTCGATGGAACTGAACGAGCATAAGGAGTGCCAGCTTGACCAAGAGAGGCAAAATAAGGGTTATAGTGAGAGCCGTCGACAGTACGAAAAGCATAAGAAACCATTTTGGTTGTGGGGAAACATTCGCGAGCTGGAAAAGATAGATAACCACCTGGAGGGTGGGGAAGATCTTTGTACACTGCGAAATGAGTGATCAGCCCTTTTCAGTTAAGTTTGAAACAATATTCAAAGGGAGAGATTTGGAGTAATCGAGAACATTATACGGACAGATGTCGATAACAAACCGCTCAAGTCTCTTCGAAAAGGACGAGTCATGAGGAAGTCGTGACATCAAAACCAATAACTTCTCGAGCTACCAAATGAATGATAAAAAGTTGCGTTCAGCCTGAGAGTTTACAATTACCAAATGAAGGCGGTCATCAATACCGGAGCCGCTCAGATTCTTCACAGCGTCGATGTAGGCAGGCTACAAAAACTTTCGAGTCAACTTCAAGGGTTCTCGATTGAACGACCCACCAAGTCAGAGGCAAAGAGCGGAGGGCCATGGCGCACAAAGTGTTCTATATCCTCCAGTTCTCTGGTCAGTACGACGGGAATATGACGACTGGCATCCTCGTTGAGGGCGGCGGCACTGTCTTGGATGAGCTCGACAAGTTGCCGGCATACAGAGTGCAATAGCCTAGGCATGTCCTTGCGGTTCACAATAAACGAAGTTGCCCAAGTCATTTGTACGGCGCGGCGACCAATGAAGAGGCTACTAGTAGACCTTCAAACCGCTTCATCCGTTTTGTTCCCAAAAAGCCAACAAAGCCGCGCGGACAATCACAGAAGTCATTCGTGATGCAGGTTCATCTTATTTCCTGTGGGGGGTATAAACAGCTATTCGACAAGGATGCAAGCATTGGAGAAGGTCAATAACATCGTGACATCGAACCTGCTCTGCCTTATTCGGACTTGTCATTGACAATTCACATTGTGAAGGAAGCTGCCTTCCGGTTCTTCTATTCCAATTACATATATAAAATGACTAGGCTGAGTCCACATGGAAATATATCAGCAAAGGCGTTGACCTTGACATACGAGGGTGATAACTTGAGTGAGCTTCAACTAGGAATCCGAAGACAGACAGGGTGAAGCAAACTAAACACATCGCAGGAAGTGAACGAACGTTGACGAACACTTCACATGATAATGCAACAGGAGTTTTGCTGTAAAGTGACATTAGAAACCCCTTTGAATGTAATTATTTAACTAGTCGGATCATACCTTCTTTGCAGTCTTGTAGAACATCTTGCTTTGTACGGAGAGTGCATTCGATCGCTCGACGAGATTATCCAGTTTCTCACCCCGTTGAAGGACGGATTCGATAGTTTTGTGCTGACAGATCGCATCGCATTAGCGCTAACTATGCACATGGCGACACAAAGCAACATTAAAGACTAACCAGAATTATCTTTGTTTCGTCTAGCTCTTGCTGGACCTTCATAATGGTGTCGGCCTGCTTAGGATCCTGGTATCTCTCGAGATATGTGGTGATTTCAGGAAAGGATACAGAAGACGGATTTGAGAACGAGGACTGGGGCACTTTGGATGTAAATTCATCGAGTAATTTCGTCAGGAGTGAGAACGCTGGCCGTAGAGGGTATTCGTGATCCGTTATGATGACAGCTAGATACAACTAATCTGAGCCTCGGAAGTTGGAAACCGACCAAGGCGCCAACGCACCACATAATTGTTCCGGTCCACCACGATTGTAGACATGTGCCATGTAATTACTTTCTTGAACGCTCTGGCGTTGACCTTGTGGTGTCCGCTCCGCTACCGTTCTAGAAAAGAAGGCCATGAATTCGCCGACGGAACCTCTCTGATAGAAAGAAAAGGAAGAGAGATCGGTTGCATTGCTGAGCACAGCACAAGGGCCCGATGGAGGTGCATTAATCACTGAGAGCGAGAAGACCTTCATGATGGTGTACTTAAGAAAACTGCAGCTTAATCACCGCAGTTTCCGCAATATTAATGTTGACTCTTATTGACGGCGGGTAAAGCCGACCAAATTTATGTCCTCATCTACTTGTACTTTCACTTCCTGCCGTGCTGATATCAGCTGTTTCAAGATTGGCAGTAGCCGCGGCCTTCACAGCTTCTCGCCCGGCAGTTGTAATATCCTTTCCGAAGAGCCGCACACTCATGGCGCTGGAGCACAATTGTCAAGAATTACCCCCTTTGATTAAGATTCAACACACCTCTTAGCCTTTTTATCAATCATCAATGTTACAGACACATTAGACTTCCAGATGGGCAAAATGAGATCATGAGTGATTCTAGAACGGCCGTTAGTAGGTAATTAATATCTTGTTACTGAAACGAGATCGCACATGGCACCATCCCATTCTCCAGGCGGAAAGCGTACAATATGGCTGCCGGGTGCTAGGATTAAAACTTTATAACAAGAATCTACGAAGTTGACTTGAATACGAACCTTTTTTCTCAATATCCGATCTGAAAGGTTGACCAAAGGCGCAACACAAAGGATAATAAGCCTCAATAAGAGTCTTGAGCGCAGGAATATCGGAAGTCATGATGTATTCTCGATTTGTGTAAGGAAGGACGACAGGCAACCCTTCGCCAAGCACGCGGAACTGAGCCTCAGAACCTTTTCCGCCTTCTTGTTTGGTGAAGACTTTAGTTCCACAGGCGGTCAGCCGTATGCGGCTGTAATCGTTGTGCTGGACAATGGCTTTGACGATATCATTTGTCAAATAGAGAGTGCGAACGGCTTCTCCATGAGGATTTCGCACAAGCACATTAGAGGAAGGAAAATCGGGTGTCAGATTAAGATTTTCACTGTACCAGAATGAACAGGGATGAGAAATGTACATCCAAATATTAACATCCACCTACATGCACGACTGGAGAATTGGATCTTCTGGTGAGACAAAGGTGTATGGGTTTTCCTTGAAAGGACCCTGTGACGACTGGAGCGTTCCCTTTCCTTTTGCTTGTGGAGGTTTCACGACACCGTGATAGTCACCGTCTTTCGATCTTGTTGAGAAGTCATTCCCACCGTCCCCGTGTTGAATATTATCATTTGTAGTCAAGATTTCCATCTCGTCATTTCTTCCGCCATTCACGACTTCGCTAAGCCTTGGTTTCTTTTTACCAAGAACGGGCATCGAATTATCGGCTTCCCTTTTACGCTCCCTGGTCGTTAGAGAACAGCAGTTCAGTGCCAAATTGAAATCAGAGGTAAATGTTACACACGTTAAGGAATCAACTAAATTGACCACCGAATCTGACCTTCGCTTCCTTTGTAAAATAGCAACAAAAAAAGCGCCGGAATCTTGAAGATGCGGATAGATGCGGACGCTACATCTTACATTAGCATCCATCCATCTTTCCATCAAGTCACTGCAAACCATCGAGTGAGTCCAAGGTTCTCCGCATCACAAGGAGGCCAATGTCCTTCTGTTATTTTCAGATCTACGTGGTCGGAGCCGGTATCCGGTAATGATTTGATAAAGGCATCATAAGATGTAAACGAGGTATTGATGGATCGATCGACAGTCGGTCTCCAGCTGGTTACTCCCGGCCGGCGTTTAAGTTCGGGTAGCTTTCCGGACACGTCAACAAGTTCGAACTCTGCGTAGGATAGCGTGATTTAACTTGGAAAACCTTTATCCGGTTCGGCTTGTCTTGACACTGACCTGGGTTCGATTTAAGGGCAGCAGCCACAACAGCCTCATTCTCGACTGGATTCATGGAGCACGTCGAATAGACAATTCTGCCGTTTACCTTCAGCATCTTCATAGCACGTTGGAGGATCCGAAGCTGTAAGCTTCAACGTACGTGAAACATTTAACAGAGATTCTGAAGGCGGTCTGCCTGACCTATGTAAGCCATTTCCATCCATCGGTTGCCAATGTTTCCATATGCCCAGATTCTTTCGCATTGTCCCATCCCCACTACAAGGAACATCACACAAGATTCTGTCGAATAGGAGGGTCTCCGTTTTTTGAATGCCAGCGTTTCCAAGTTCGGAATGGTCGGATTTCACAGGCACTTTGATAATTGGATAAATAGACGCATCAAGATTGGTCACCAGAAGCGCCGGACTGGGAAGACGGGCAGATTGATGGATGAGCAAATGCGTACGCTTGTGGTCGCTGTCGTTCGCTATGAGAAGACCAGGAGGTATTGAAGTGGCTGTTGCTGTATCATGAGCATGGAGCGCTTCTAAGAGTTGAGCTGTCTAATAGCAATTCTAATATAAGGCAACCTCCTATTTCATTCAAATCCTGACCTTTGACCCCGGAGCAGCGCACATATCCATTACCTATCGGAATGAGAGGGTATAAATAATTGGTATAGGAATTTAATTCAAATTGAATACCAGGTGGTGGGGCTTAACTTCGAGAAAGAGCGGCGGTAACATGCTAACGGCCTCTTGACGCGATATATTACCCTAACAAATCAACATAGTAGAGAAAGAAACCGAATGAAGGACGCAACGTACAACATCTGTTTCGAATACCAGGAAGGAATGGAATTTCTTGAATTCTGGAGATTTACGCAATACTTTTTTCGAAACATTGAACTGCCAAGCCAATCCTTCTGGATACCTATCCTACCAATCGATAATTACACGACGACAGAGAGACGCTGAATTACCAAGGCAGTTGGACCGGAGGTGGTACAGCTTCGCCTTCAAATACCGCATCGTTCAAGCATGGAACGTAGGTTTCTTTGATAATATTGTTAAGTTCGTGCGCCAATCTATCGCAAATGCAATGAAAAATTCCTCAGCAGCATGTGGTAAACGTAGACGCACTGACGACTTCCAGCTACACGGAACGTTGTGGGAAGAGGTTGCCTGAGAGCATGTAAAAATGAATCCCATTCATCGTCAGGTATGATCTGCTGTGCCTTATAGTAAGCTGAAAAGCGCTCGTTGTTCATGTCAGCGTAGTCGAGAAGATCCGTTCTATAAGTGCCATCCTTTGGTTTGCCAGGATGTCTTCTGTTGCGTCCCATGTTGTCGTAATTAATAAGTAGGAGAACACGTGACGACTCTGCTTTCTCAATTCTCATACCTCACATGACTAGATGCTGAAGACTTGTGCAGGAAATCAACTATTGCACTCGAACGATCAAGATGATGCCAACAATTCCGCCGATGCAGAGATGGCAGGGCGCTATCGAGTTTTTCTCCTCAAGACGATCAAATCTGGTCGGCGATGGGTAATAGGGCGGCGGACTGGCTGGTTCGGAGAGACACCGCTTCCTTTAGTCAACAGAGTCCGCTAGCTGAGCAACTAAGGCAAACGCAGGATGGCAGCATGGTCAACTGGCGTCAACATCTTTCCACAATTACGCGTTAAACAGCTGTCTGCTGTGTGACTGGAACGTTGTGGTATTCCACGAGAACAGTTACCGTTCTGAACCTATGGCGGCGAAGGCTCTCCTTGATTTCTAATCTTTGCCAGTTCAGAGGAGGGCCGTCTGCATGGCACATCGGAGTTCACTCAGAGGGTCTAGAGTTTTGATACGTACGTAGGCATCATCTTCTCGGTCTGTACAGTGACGCCACTGTCTCTATCTACACGAGCGGTTGCCCCTCCCAGCATTGCTATCGTGAGCAGTTCGTGATGTCTGGAGTAGTCAGGCTATGCTGCTGTATACGTACTGTACTACCAATAGAAACCTGTGTTTATTTAGGTACGTAATTAATTCATTGAAGGCACTGTCAAATTCAGTGCCCACTTATTACATAAGGCGCTCAATATTCAACGTTGAACTGTCCCGCTCTCCATTGTCACCCTTGCCATGGCCAGAACTCAGTATGTGCCAGTTTCCGAATAATTGATGACGATTCTCAAGTGGTCTCAAATATCCAGGATCAATTTTCTGTTCATAACAGGCGAGTATCCGTGACAAATAAATACATTACTGCCCACTGAGTCCTCGAGCCCACTGCGACTCCGTTTCCGATGATCAGCCATCTGTGCAAGAGGCATTCCAGTTCCAACCACCAATGAGCGCCGGAAGTTTTTTGTCAAAGTGCAAGCTGGCAATGTGACTCGTCAGACAGAAGTACTCAAGGAGTGCAGCATGTCGCCATCGTGGAGCAAGAACATACATATGTTCGTCTTTGTTCAGACCCGGAACAGTAATGGATCTTAATAAAATAGGCCATTTCAGAAACGCTCTTGAAGCTTCGACTATTATCTCGTTTTCGCTCTATCGCCGCAAACTTGTACAAAACCAATGTTTAGGCCGCTGCCAAGCTCCGCTTCAAGACTTCGCGAGTGATAGAAAGGGTTTGCAGATAACATGTCCTGCTAGCTTTGGGTTATTTCTCTGACATATAATTCACAGAAATTACTCTGACTCTCGATTGCCCTACCACTCAAATTGTTCTTACCATTCATTATGAAAGTGACATCTGCTCGGCGATCAAGGCTGTATTTCCAGAATCTGCAGCTGTAGACAGTTCGGGTGCGGCTGCATTGTATGATGTACCTAGTGCCCAAAATCTAGGGTCCAAGATACTGGCAACCTCGTCCACTGTTATGCCGATTCTGCAATCGATCGACCAATTCAAGCGCATGTTCGATGAGCTAGTTAAGATCCATCCATTCGCCAGTGCAGCGTGGGGCCTCTTGAATTTGGCTTACAACGTATGTGGTTTGCCGCAAAGTCTTTTACGAATCTCACGAATCACACAGGCTTTGAAGAATCAAAATAACAAGGACCAGAGTGTCGTCAGGCTCTATCAAACAATGATGGCGGCATATGCGGCGGCATCTGAAGACGATATCTTGAAACGGCACAAAGAATTCAAAGTGGTGTTCGATGCCATGTTGGTGCAAACAATGGAGTGCGCCCTCTTCATTTCCGAGTATGCATCAAAGCCATTTATAGGTGAGCAGTCTCTACTTGGAGCATTTACCGTAGCAGCAACTCAAATAGTCAAGGCCGGTTTTTTACCGTGGATGCTGTTGGGAAAATCAATGAATTTCGTGATATGTTCACAAATCTTGAGAAACAGTTTCACGATCGAGAGGCGAGGAAGACTGCCGTTGTTTCATTACGGACATATTCGTCAGTAAAATTCATGGGTCCGTGTCCCCTGTTGTAATATATCCTTGGTATCCTGCTCACGATCAAAATATGTTTTCCTCAGAGATGAAAACTACGCTGGGTGCACTGAATATTATTCCACCAGCGCCACACCGTGATTCCTGTCTCGTTGGGACACGAGTGGAGATCATCAAGAAGATCTGGTCTTGGATTGGGAAGTGCGAACCAGGGGTATTGTGGGTTCATGGGCTCGCCGGATCTGGGAAAAGTGCGCTTGCGAGCACGATTGTCGAGCACGCCCGCGCAATGCCTGGTTACAACGGTCGCCTCGGTGCCTTTATTCGGTTCGACCGCAATGGTATCAACGATCGATCCCGAGTTATCACCACTCTGGCGTCGAAGCTTGCCGCGTTCGACGATCGAATTGGTACTGCGATCACGAACGTAGTCAGGAATTGTCCGGACATCAATGAATGGCCTTTGTCAGCTCAGTTTACCAAACTTGTCATCGAAACCCTTGAGTCGACTGACGAGCTCAGTCGTGAAGGCCCGATCATCGTTATCGTCGATGCCTTGGATGAGTGTGGTGTGCTTGGAAAGCGGGCGGATTTGCTAGGCATTCTTGCCCAGGGATTTGGGGAAAACCTGCCGATGATGAGATTGATAATCATGAGTCGTCCAGAGGAGGATATTCAGCAGTCCTTCAACCCAGAAAGAAAGCAACACATCATTACTTTACCACTCGCTATCGGATCCGAGTCTGGCCAGCGTGATGTCCGACATTACTTTGACGAGAAATCCCGGGAAATCCAGAACAATGAATTTCAACGGATCTGGAGAGACAAAGATGCAGCTGCTATTCTAGCCCACCGTGCAAATGGTCATTTCATCTGGGCTGCGACAGCATTTGAGTACATCAAGGAGTATCCTGTACGTCGTTTAGATGAAGTCTTGGCCGCAGGAGAATCATTAGGCTCATCCGCGGAAGGCAATCTCGATTCGCTATATCATATTGCTCTCCGTTCTGCCGTTGGGGCTCGCGGCAACGACATCAAAGCTGACATGCTCCCACTGCTTGGTACGCTCATTGTGGCGCGGGGGTCACTTCTGGTTACCACGCTTAGCAGTCTCGCCTATGGTTCTGGGAAATCAATGTCGAGCATCATTCTCGAGAAGTTGGGTAGTCTTGTGAGCCTTGAAGAGGGTAAACCCGTCGAACTCCTTCACAAATCATTTGACGATTTCCTGATTGACCAACAAAGATCTGGAGAATGGTACATAAGCACAGATCAAGCCAATATGGAGATGGCGATGCGCTGCCAGATTCTCGTTTCCAAATTCCTTGACGATATGCAGCCTCAGACGGTACAAGCAGACACGATTCTTGATGACATTGTCTATGCGTGCATGTTTTGGTTGGAACACGTCAGCAGTCTTCCAAGAACAAACGAGAAGATCGATACCCAATTGCGACATTTCTTCCAAAAGCATTTTCTGAAATGGCTAGAAATTATGGTATTGCTGAATCCAGAGAAGTTCGAGGTTGTTGACATACTGCAGCAGCTCCTGGAGTGGACAAACGTAAGCTTTTCAGGCAATGAAATGGATATGTGTCAACCCGTCTACTATAGGGAGTTCAATGTGAAGAGAATGATCGAAACACCCGATATGGTGCATATCAATTTGCACGGCGATTTGCCCAGGATATCGAGGAGAATCCATCACTGATCTACATCACTGCCTTGACTTTCGCCCCTCCAAACAATATCATTCGTCAATATTACTCTACTGAACAACCGCCCAAAGTCACTGGAAATGGTTCAGATCGTTTGTTGAGTCTTTGCCCTCACTATGAATACGACGTCATTTCAGTTGCGTTCTCTCCTGACGGATCCAAAGTTGCATCGGGATCAGGTAGCGGGGCAATTTATCTGTGGGATGCCGTTACTGGAATGTCAATCAACAGACTGCAAAATCATGATGACAGAGTCTTCTCCGTGGCATTCTCCCCTGACGGATCAAAACTAGTATCAGGGTCTGCAGATAAAACAATACGAGTTTGGAGTGTGGCCGCAGGCGAATTACTGCGGGTTTTGCAAGGTCATGAAGATCGTGTTCATTCTGTCGGATTCTCCCCCGATGGATCAACAATCGTCTCCGGGTCTTCTGATCACACAATCCGATTGTGGGATATTTCTTCAGGTGAACTACTTTTGCCACCCTTATACCACGGCGGTTCCATACATTCCGTTGTGTTTTCACCCGATGGATCCAGAATCCTTTCAGGATCTCGGTACAAGACAATACGGTTGTGGAATGCTACTACAGGCGCACTGCTTCGGCAGCTTGACGGCCATGATGACGAAGTTAACTCGGTTGCATTCTCACCTGATGGGTCCAAGATTATTTCGGCATCTGATGATAAAACAATTCGACTTTGGGATGCTGCTACAGGTGCTCCTCTGCTTGCACCATTACAATATTCCGCGCTTGTCTATTCTGTCACATTCTCACCTAATGGATCCACAATTGCATCAGCATCTGGCGACAAAACCGTACGAGTATTGCAATCTGCGACAGGCGCATCCCTCATAGAACCGTTACATCATGATGGTGTAGTGCGGTCTGTTGCTGTTTCCTATGATGGATCTCGAATTGCCTCAGGATCTTTTGATGGCTCGCTGCGAGTGTGGGATGCCGCAATAATCCATCCAGAGCCATTCCAAGGCCATAACAGCCTCATCAGTGCTATTTCATTTTCACCCGATGGAACAACACTCGTTTCAGGATCCGCTGATAAGACGATCCAAATATGGGACACCGATACAGGCTTGTCACGATTCGGACCCCTTCGCCATGGTGGTGAAGTCACCGCAGTTGCATTTTCTCCTGATGGATCCAACGTTGTCTCAGGGTCAATTGATTCCACAATACGAATATGGAGTGCTGCTACAGGTCGATTACTCCATGATCCATTACAAGGCCACACCGATGCTATCCGTTGCATCACATTCTCCAATGATGGATCCAAAATCTTTTCGGGATCGGATGACAAGACCATTCGAACGTGGCATGCTGCTATGGGCAATTCAATTTTGCATCCATTTATTGGTCATGAGGATGCTGTCCTCTCCATTGCGTTATCCCCTGATGGGTCCAGACTTGTATCTGGCTCTGCTGATAGCATGATACGAGTGTGGGATATTGATATGGGCACATCAGTCCTTGGGCCATTAGGCGGGCATAGGGGGCCTGTTACAGCTGTTCTGTTTTCGCTGGATGGGACACAGATCATTTCTGGATCTGATGATGCTACAATACTGGTATGGGACAACATTACTGGTGCACCACTCATGGAGCCATTGCAAGGTCACAATGACTCAATCACATCTTTTGCATTCTTGTCCCTGGATTCGTCGCAACGATTGATATCAACATCAACTGACGAGACTGTACAATTATGGGATCTCTCTCGAACCTTGCAACCTAGTGATTCCTTGGACAGGCAAGTACCTGTTCCCTGAATTTTATTATTATTATCATTATTGAAAAACAGAACTGGCACTAACTACAGGAAAGTTGTCACCAAATTCCCCAAGGGCTTTATTGCAAAATTGGTCTGTGTTTCAGAACAAACTGAAAAAATTTATGTTGCTGGGGTTTCCAGGGATTCAGAGCTTCCGCTGCATGGTTGTGGGATTGTAGTCATTGAGGTCTCACCATTGATAGGATGATAATAATGATAGTAATAATGTTGCAAAGATATTGACCATGTAGGCCAAAATAAACCTTTGTGAGCCATGTTGCTATGAAGATCCCAGAAAAATATTCAAGGTCTGCTGTTTAGCACAGACCCAGCGGGTGTAACCCTCCTCAAGGTCCCCCTCTTCCAGAATAACACCCTTTCTATAACATTGCAAAAAAGTTGCCAAAAACATCAAAAACATCAACAACAACAAAAAAAATTGGTAGCTTTGATCTGACATAAGCAAGCCTCAGGGTTCACTTGGATTTGAGCTCTGACTGTGCACTGTTTTTATTTTTAGTTGTAAAAAAAAAAAAAGTTCCTACAATCCTGTGAGATATGTCATAGTGGAATAAAATAAAATAAAGTCTGCACCCTATTAAACAAGGCCATGGCATGATAGACATACTAAATGGAAAATGTTTTCAAGATCTGATACCCTCCTAAAATGTCCATCAGCAATTCTCAAGCCAAAGTTACCTGGCTCCCCCCCACCCTTTTATTCTCAGGATTTAATGTAAAATGTTGCAAAAGTCCCTTCTAAATTATGTATCCTTGAGCTCATGAAATAATATGGGGACAGAGGTATCATACCCATCCATAATGCAGTAGTTTATTTATTTATAGCCACAACATTTTGACATGGGCAGTGAGAGGTCGGGGAACACTGGCAAAAAAGCTTCCGAGTGACTCAAAACTGTCCACAAAAGAAAAGGATAAACAAAATATATGCCAGTGGTGCAATTGCGTAGAGCGTGATAGTTCGAGTGGTAAGTAAGCCGTGATAGAGTAAATTTAAAATTAAAATAATAAAAAAAGTCCAATTCACATGAATTTTTTTGGTCTTCGTCAAAGTCATCATCGTCAATGGTCGTTCATCTATAAACATCCAGTCAGCCCCAGATCCAACGATAGTAGTAGTGGTAAGTAAACTCACCAAATCATATGTACATGTCTTCAACTCATGAGCCAAGGAATCCCACTACTACCCGCCCTCCTGTATATTCGCCGCCACGCTACTGCCGTCCTGTGCGCTAAACGTCGAGTAACTCCGATGCATATTATGCACAAGCTGCAGAAAGAAACCGAATATCAGCAACAACCCAAAAAAGGAAACAAGTCCACTGACCCCGGAGATAGGCCTCGAATAATCCCGGTGATCATCCAAACTGGCCGCACTCTCCTGCGCCATCATCATCCCCAACCTCGGATTGAGCAAACCCTCCACAATCGGCCCACCAGCGCCATCGCCATCGCCATCACCGTCGCCCATACTCATCGACAGCGGCATCCCATAACCCAAATCCAAATCACTCCTATCATCCACATCAAGCCCAAGACCACTCCAACCCCACACAGGCCCACTCACACCATTCCCATTCCCATTCCCATTCCCACCACCACCACCATTACCATCAATCACATCGGGAGGAGTAACGACAACGACATTCGCCAACGCAGACGGGGCTATCACCGTATCCGACCGAGAAGCTGACGCCTGCCGTCTCAACCCAAACCCAAACCCAGACACCGACCCAGATCCCGACCCCGACCCCGACCCACCCACCGTCTGCGTATCATCAAATCCATTCTCAGCCGACCGCTGACGACCGCCACGACCACCACGCCTCAGCCGCCCAATAAACTCTATCAAACTGCGACCCCCACCTCCGCCACCCCCACTCCGTGACCGCTCTTCCCGGTCAGCCTCAGCCCTTCTTCCTCCTGCAATCGCAGCAAACCGGCTCGGTGGTAATGACGGCGGTGGTGGTGGTGGTGGTGTCACACGAGATCGAGAAGCACCGAGGAGGAGGCCAGAAGAGCTAGCGCCATCCCCACCCGACGAGGACGAATACGGATACGGATACGGATACGTCTGCGATTGCGTATGCGATTGCGATTGCGATTGCCCAGCAGACAAAGAAACCGCACTCCGGCTAGCCTGTCCATACTCCAGGTCCGGATCCGCGCCAATGTACGGAGACTGTCCCAAGGACTGAGATGCCCCCTTCCCAAACCAGATAGCATCGACACCACCATCGCCATCGCCATCACCAGCACCAGCACCGCGAAGTACCGGGATAGTCGCAGGCGTGGATGATCGACGTGACAGCGGAGAGACGGCGCCGCCCGTCGTCGTTGATGCAAACGCCATAGCCTCGGCAGCTTGTGCGAATCCGGTCATCGGGATTTGTTGGCCAAAGGAAGGAGGAGGCCGTCTATACGGGGTAGTATCCAGATCCAAGCTTCGGCCACGGCGACGCCTCCCGGTAGCACCCAATGCGGCACCGACGTCTCCAAAGCCAAAGCCATGATACCGTGCTTCAGCCATCTCTGGATCGTTAGTCGCCACTGGTACGGCTGCGGTTGCGGTTGCAGTGGCAAGGGCAAGGGCATTCGCGTTGGAGTTGGAGTTGGTGTTGCGGCGATCTTCTTCGTCGTCGAGAGGAGAGCGCCAGGAACCGCCGCCCGAGTTTAAGCTGGCTGTGGATTCTGCGGGGTGCTGGATGCGCTGCAACCTGGCGCGACGGCGAGCGAGGAAGACCCATAGGATGGCGAAACAGAGTGCGATGAGTAGACCGACGACGAGGCCGACGATGGCGCCTGCGTTGTGTGAGAAACTGTCGAAGAAGAGGAAGAAAGTTTCGTTAAGCGTTAGTTGATGAGAGGGAGAGGAAGGGGAGAGGCGTACCCGTTGTTGTTGTTGGAAGGTCTGCTGGTGCTGAGGACGGCGGGAGAGGTGATGGAGCCGATGGACATGCTCGTGGGAGAACTGGAGGGATTAATATTATTGGATGTGGTGTCGTCAGTCGTGTAAAGAGTTGTAGTGAAAGGAGAGGTCGGGGAAGAGAAGCTGATGGAGGTTGGGAGAGGTGGAGGGGGATGAGGTGGAGGAGTGATAGGTGGTGGGGGTAAGGTGGGACTTGGCGTGAGTGGGGAAGGGGCGAGAGTAGTCGTGATTGGGTGAGAGGTGGATGTGGAAAAGGTAGGAGAAAGTGGAAATGGGGGGAAACTAGTGTATGGGTTGGGTTAGCTTGGATGAGTGGGAGAGAAAGGGAATGCGCACAAGGTTGTTGTTGTGGTCGTTATTGGACGGGGTGGCATTATAGAGATTGCGGTTGTTACGGAGGTAGGAAAAGGTTCGTCTACGGTGTTGGAAGAGGTGAGGGTTGAGAGGGTTGGAGGGGGGAGTGTTGGTGTGGAAGGGGGAGGGGGAGGGGGAGGGGTGAGTGGTGGAGGGGTTGTGAGTGGTGGAGGGGTTGTGAGGGGAATTGAAGTAAGTATGGTTGGAGGTGTTGGAGGGTCTGATTCGAGAGAGGGCATTGGAAGCATTCCTGGTGATTAAACGATTGTGAGTGTTGCAGGGGAAAGGGAGGGGTGTGCGAGAAAATACCGGAGATGGGAACGGATGACTGTGTGCTGTGGAAGAGAAAGGAATGAGATCGGAATATTCGGAGTGAAAGAAGACATACAGCATTGACGTTGGTGGCGACGTCGAGGTGGCATTGCTGTTGAGGGTAGGTGTGGGGAGTAGGTCGATGATGGGTGTCGACAAGGGCATAGCGATTGTTGTTGGTAGAAAAGAATGTGTCAAAAAAAGAGTGAGACGATTCAGGGCAGCGATCGTGTCGAACGGTCGTCATTCACCATTTCCTTTTTTGGTAATACGTTGTGTGTCGTTGGCAACTACTCGCATCACACAATGTCACTCCACCTCACAGACCTTTCCAAACTCGGTATTCGCTACGTCCGCATCCAATGGGTCGATCTCATCAACAACACCCGCTACCGCGTCGTACCCCTCCCTTACTTTCTCTCCCTCCTCGACTCAACCCGTCCCTCCATATCCCTCGCCAAAGCCCTCCTCGGCCTCGTCTTCATCACCCTCGCTCCCGGTTTCTCTCCCATCGGCGAGTACCTCTACGTTCCTGACTTGTCGTCTCTCCGCATCTGCCCTTACGCCGTCGGCCACGCTTCCGTCATGGGCTGGTTCCAGGAAAAGCGCTATCTCGAAGGCCCACACGGTACACCAACAATGGACGTGCAGCTCTGCCCCCGCACAACTCTCCGCCGCATCATCGAGTATGTCTCTCCCTCTCACGATCTCACTCACTCACTCCACACAGAGATGCCAAATCATCCGGTATCGACTTCCTCGTGGGCTTCGAGTCGGAATTCGTCCTCCTCCGCTCCACCTCCCCAGACATCGTCCCCGTAAACCAACACGGCTACTCAACCTCCCTATCCCTCCCCGCAGGTTCCCTCGAAGAAAAAGTCCTCCAAGAAATCGCCGACGCACTCCAACATTCCAAAATCGAACTCCAAATGTACCACGCAGAGGCCGCCCCAGGTCAATACGAAGTCGTCACCGGTCCCCTCCCGCCTCTCCAAGCAGCCGACGCACTCGTACACACCCGCGAAATAATCTACAACATCGCACACAAGCACGCCCTCCGCGCAACTTTCGCACCCCGCGTCTACCTCGACAACTGTAAGTCTCCCCCCTCCCCCCCCTTTCGTACCCACTCACCATCCCACCCTACCCAGGCGGCAGCGCCTCACACACACACATTTCCATCCACCAATCCCCTACCACCCCCACCACCCCATCCCAAACAGAATCCGCCTTCCTCTCCGCCCTCCTCACCCACCTCCCAGCCCTAACACCCCTCACCCTCCCCATCCCCGCCTCCTACTCCCGCATCGTCGACGGCGTCTGGTCCGGCGGCACCTACGTCTGCTGGGGTACCGACAACCGCGAAGCTCCCGTCCGCCTCTGCAACCCCACATCCCCATCCTCTCGCAACTTTGAGGTCAAATGTCTCGACGGCATCGCCAATCCCTACCTCGCCCTCGCCGGAATATTGGGTGTAGGCCACGTCGGTATCAAGGCGGCTGCGGCTGCTGCGACGGGATCGGGATCGGGGACGAACAGATACGATACCATCCCCGGCGACTGCTGTGGCCCCTTGAGCGCTGCAGAGATGGGCGAGGAGGCCAGAAAGGCCTTAGGGATCACCCAGCGCATGCCTCTACGCTGGGAAGAAGCCCGCGATCGGCTTGCCGCAGACACCGTCGTGCGCCACGTCTTGGGTGAGGAACTGGTCACCAAGTACCTCGCCGTCAACAAGGTGAGGCTTGTGCCGTTTTTTGTGGTAACCATAACGTGTTGACTTTTTTCTTCCTCTCGGACAGACGTTGGCTGAGCTCCTTGACATGGGGAGGAGCAGTGAGGAGGCATTGAAGTTTCTAGTAGAGAATTACTGAACCGGAGGAGCTGGCCTGGACAGTGTACAGTTGTATTGTTTTTGCTTTTTAGACGTCACCAGATATACAATGTAGGACTTGGGGGGGTAGACTTGAATAAAAAAATTACGGTCCTACATAGTCAGGCAATCGTTTTTATTCCGCGCTGGGCTGGATATCATCATACTCTGTACTGGACACGTGGGCCTCCCGCATCGAGCATATCATAGCGTGGTCAAATCGATATCATGATGATTGCTACTAGTACGCAAAGCAGATTGAAAGTAAACAGAATTATTGAAACGCACAACACATAACGAGTCCTTCCCAGTCTTCTGGTATTATACCCCCTGGCCTGCAGGGTAGAGCATGATGTTTCCACAGCTTGATGGTGCCATTCCGAGCTCCTGTGGCAAAGAATATCCAGTCACCAACAACACGGCTCCATGCAATACATGTAAAGGGACCAAAGCCTTGAATATGGCGGAGTTGCTGGGCGGATCGTCGATCCCAGATATGAATGGTGCCAACTACAGAATTGGATCAAAGGAAATCACAGTCAGTCCCACACGGTACCGGCAATGCTACCTTCCTCAGCACACAAGACCAGCTCATCATCGTCACCCCAAAAGGAGGCAGGACCGGCAAAAGCCGTGTGATCATTGCACATGTATGTATGACTGAGGGTCAGTCGTACAGCCTTTTCGGTCACATTTATTTCCCAAAGTCGAGGACCTTTCGATGTCTGAACTTGAGCAAGTATCAGCTCTCTGGTTTTACGACGCCAGCGGCGAAATGACGAAGACCTTCTCTTTATCACTGACCAAGACAGCCCCTCCATCCCTAGTCATGGTGATATCGCGGGCATCGTTGACATTAGTTTTACTGGCACGAGTGTCAGTTCTAGTCAAAGGGAACACGAGCAACCAGCCTACTCTTCAACATGACCAGTTTGCAAGTTGTAGACTGCAACACTTGCTTAATCGAGTCGGTTCACTCTCCCGCAACCGACTGAGCACGTACCAACAAGATATTTCTCCGTTTCGTACCTGTCCTGATTTGATCCAGGCTTGAACTTTAACAAAGCGCCGACACCAACAAGTCGCTCGGAATCTGGAGTGACGCACACACACTGTGCAATTTTATTGAGTCAAGATGATAGGTTTCAAGCGTCTAGGTTGACTATGAGATCAGTTGCATTCTTTGATGCATAGCAAGAGACCTTGTGCTGACTTTGCCATAAAGATCCTGGGTGTTTTGTAAAATAAAAAATAAAAAAAGTACATTACATTACACGGCAGAAACGCAACTCACAAGCTTGGTGATAACAGTGTTTTCGGCTAATATGAATTCTAGAAAGGGTGATTTGTCGAGAGGAGTCTACGACGACGTTGGGGACAAATCTCACCATTCCCACCAGGAAACCAAGCGATACAATCAATGGTTTCGTTGCGTTCAAGAATGGTGAGGGGATATTGTGGTGCATTGCTATAAACATTGACTTGGTGATTCAGTTTTGTCAATAACGCGTTTTCCCTTTCCCTTGGAGGCCTTCAGGGAAAAGCAATCAATACAACGGTGTAACTCGTTTGAGACAGTGAAATACTGGGCCAATCGTCCCACTATTTCTTGATGTCGCATGATCACTTTGCAAGATTTGGGATCCTAGCATTGTATTGAGCATTTCGAGAGCAAATTTGTTGACGCCTACCCACCGTGATGGTCATAATCTGGATACATCGCAAACTAATTCGTTGGAGGAATGAGCGACGAATGATGCCAAAAAAGAGTGAAATGGGACGTGACCTAGAAGCCACTAAATGTCGTCCACACAGAGAGAACTGAAGTTGACACATTGGAGCTGAATCAGATGGGAGCTCTGCGACCTCGACAGCTGCCTCTAACTGGAAGGGAGTCAGAGTTTGCGAATTGGTGAATACTCGGAGCAGCGTATTCTGTTTTTTTTTTTGTCGGAATATTATTAATAAGATCTGTAGAAATGGGTTGCATATCCCTGTTCCAAACGTGCTTGAGAAATGCAGGTAAGATGTTCATGGCGTCGATGGCCACGTCCCAAAAGGGTTTGTTGCCTTCATAGTGCAGGTACGTCCACTGCTCCAGTAAGAACCAGGCTGACACGACAAGGAGACCGAGCATAGTACAGACAGTGAAAACTACCGTGATCCCCGATGTCACTAAACTCTGGAGTTTGTCTGTCAGTAGATAGAATTGCGGTCATTAACATCCACTACTAACTTGGCTGGATGCGAAAACAAAGACGGAAAGTCCAGCAAAGAAACCAACCACAGCCAATACGAGGAAGGCAAGCGGTGATTTTCGAACCCACAGCGAGACGAGCCTCGGAACACGATGGCTAGGGGGACGACTTGGGTGCGGGCCAAGCAATTGCAAGTGAGCTGAAATTCCAAGTCTAGCCTACTGGTTAGTGTACTTACTATACAGCTTGGCCCCATGCCAGAGCCAAGAAACTGTTCACAGCAGCCACCATACTGAAGACCATGGACACAAACCAAAAAAAAAGCAGCTAACAACATTGACAAGCGTTGTCTTCCGGAGAGGGAATGTGAACCCCAATGCAGTGACGATGACTCCAGAGAGGAAAGTCGATATCGTAGCCAGGGTTTGTAGATTGCTGGTGCCATTGCTCTGCTCGAATCGAATTGCTGGTATGCCTTGTGTTTGACCCTAGATATATATGTCGTGAACACCACAGGACATTATCGTGCAACTTACCAATGTCGAGAAATTTTGTTAATGAATACATAATGTGGTCATTGTGCCTCGAGAAATCTGTCATGAGGTTGTATATATAAGTCTGGGGGAAGGATAGGATGAGCATTACTGTGATGCTAGGAACAAAAATGTCTTCCGATACTTACCTGCACGGATTCAGATTGAAATTGACCGCTGAAATGTGACATGTCGGACGCCCAGCCCTTGAAGAAGGCTGGTTAGAAAAGCCGGCCCCCGACTTATCAAAACTAATGTCTTCGCTTACAGTGAGGTTGGTCTGAAATGCCAGCACAGATGAATTTAGCAAGGACAGAGATGACGTGACGTCCTTGTTCGCGACTTCGGGGAAATAATTGAGACCATCCAGGAATTTGGGGATGAGATTTGCTAGGTCTCGAAGTTTCGCAGGGAAGTCTCCGACATTCACCCTTTCGCCAATTGCCGATTTTGCCACACGAAGAAGCTTTTTCATATCGTTGTCTGGAACGTCTCGGAAAAAGCGTTCGTTTTGTTGGAAGAGAAACAAGAGAACGGTCAGCTGGTGGCGGATCTCGTAGGAAGATGACAGAAGCGGGGCTGAGCTCCCGATTTGACGGGCTTCGTTTGACAAGTTGAGCAACTTTTTTTTTTAAAATCGTACGAATGATTAGCTAGTTAGTATTTTTGATCTGAGAAGCTTGAGCTCAGCACCGTTCTGTCGAGCCTATCCATACTCCTAGTATCCAAAGGACAGTAAAGGGGGTTCATCAGAGCAAGCATCAGGGTAATAGACATCGATATTGTTACGTTTGGAACATCACAGACGGTTCTATCAAATGCGGTTAGAAAGTAACGGAAAGTTTAGTATGTAGTAGCAACTGAATGAACTCACGGTCAGTTTCCTCGTCATATCTGGTTACAGTGTTGACCCAAGAATAGGTGTTGGCATTGACTATATTGAAGGTGCTATTGGTAGCGTTAAGCACGGAGCCATCGGGTAAGATAGGACGCAGGCCAAAGTCTTGAATAAATGCTGAGCTTGCATATCAGATGTTTCTTTATGTTGCCGGGAGCAGCCCCTACCAGAAGGTCCATCATCATCATTGGCAGATAGTTGTTGTCCACTTGATATTCCCTGTGGAAGATCAGGAAGTTTGTTCTTTCGGGCATGAACTGAAGAAATATGGGTTTGTCAGTCTCCTGAACTTGAAATCAGACGTGAACTGGAAATCTGACCAGGGTCCGAGACGTTGCTGTCAAGGTTGGGGCGTACTTGTGGAGGCTCTGGCGGAGACAGGCGAGGACTGTCATCGAACTTGGAGTGTTGGCTACGAGGTACAACAGCGAGGCCAGTACTGTCCATCACGTTGTATTACTGGACTGTTTTCGCATATGCAAAAATTGTATTCAGTTCAGTTACAAAGTTACTTGGACCTTGCGGCGATGACTTAACACTTGGAACTTGTTTTGGGCGCTCTATTACGTCCAGCCATACATTATACTACAGTCCTTTCGGAAATTCATGTCTCACGTGTTCAAGTGTAGTTGAAAATCCTGGAAAAGAAAAAAAATCATTAAATCATCGAAAATCTATTCCGCCCTCATAACCTCTCAGAAACACTCTCAATTGTATTTAAATGATCATGGGTTATCGACGTATTAGCCTGGACATGAAACAATGGGCCCTACAGCTCCTGGATCAAGGCTGGGAGATGGAAGGTATTGTTGATGCACTTGGAGTCTCAGCGAAGAGCATTGGGCGATGGGTCGAAAAGTATGAAGCTTACGGGTGTGTAGATCCACCAGGAGTGTTGCGAGGTCGTCCCCACATCTTGAATGTTGATGCTATCGAGGATATCCGAGACTTGATTAATGGGACGCCTTCACTGTACCTTGACGAAATCCTGGAATGGCTAGCGGTATACCATGACCAGCCCATGTCAATAACAGCCCTCCATGACAATTTGGGGGAGCTTGGATTGACTCGCAAGATCACTAGGAAAGTCACAGTTGCTGCTGAAAGAGATGACGCGGCTCGGGCTGCTTGGTTGTTTGATATCCGAGTCCTTGCAACCTATTCTGCAGACCAGATGGTATTCCTGGATGAATCGAGCAAGGATGGCTGCACACTTATTCGAAACAGTTATATGGCTGTCCGAGTTGTTGAAGGCTCAATAGACGGTGCTGAATTCTTGTTCTCAATGATGTTGTGATAAATTAATCCCTCACTTCGTATGCCCTCGTCAGTCTCGCTCTCTGACTCATACTCTCCCTCCCCTAGCACTCCGTACCTGTCAATAACCTTTATCCCCTCTTTTCCGCTATCTCGACTGTCGTTCTCGTTGTCTGAGCAAGAGTTGGATGATTTGCTCTCGGAGTCGCTGTCAGAGGTAGGGAAGCTAAGCTCTTCCTCTGAGTATATGTCGGGCATTATAAGATGTAATAAAGAGTGTAAATGAGCTTGTCCAAGCCCTGCATATGTGAAAATAGATTTTCGATGATTTAATGATTTTTTTTCTTTTCCAGGATTTTCAACTACACTTGAACACGTGAGACATGAATTTCCGAAAGGACTGTAGGGACAACATTTTTCAGCTGTGTTTTGGGACTTGAGATGTTGAGTATACGTAGAAGCAGTGAATAAACCTTGCAGATATATACGTGAAGTGTTATTATTACTGCTGTACATTCACTTGCTGTGGCTCTCCTTGAGCTCGTACTCACCACCCATCTACCCGGGCGTCAGCGCCACACGCACACACACATTTCCATCCATCAATCCCCTACCACCCCCACCTCTCGCAACTTTGAGATCAAATGTCTCGACGGGATCGCTAATCCCTATATCGCCCTCGCCGGAATATTGGGTATAGGCCACGTCAGGGCGGCTGCAACGGAAACGAGCAGATACGATACTATCCCCGGCGACTGCTGTGGGCCCTTGAGCGCAGCAGAGATGGGCGAAGAGGCCACAAAGGCTTTAGGAATTACCCACCACATGCCTCTACGCTGAGAAGAAGCCCGCGATCGGCTTACTGCAGACACCGTCGTGCGCCAGGTCTTGGTGGTCACCAAGTGGCTGTGCCGTTTTTTTTTTGGTAACCAGAAGCTGTTGACTTATTTCTTTTTCTGCCGGGAAGACGTTGATTGAACTTGATATGGGGAGGAACAGCGAAGAGGTATTGAAATTTCTAGTGGAGAATTACTGAACGGGAGCTGAGCTGGCCTACATAAGAAGATTAAGAAGTGAAATGAAAAAGTTCTAGGTAGCGGCGAAAAAGGTGCAAAGTGTTGGAAAAGGGGACTATATGCAGTTGTGCTGTGATCAACATAGTCTACACTTCGTACGAATATTTTATTTATTAGTGTAGAGCCAGGGGGATGAGTGAGTGAAGTGATACGTACCCTGGGCCCTCCTTCTCTGCTCCACACAGCCATACAACGAGACCCCAACGCCTAATGCACTTACCAGTCCAAAAACTATGCCAATGATATCACTCTTACCCAACCCTCTCGTGTCCTTGGAATTCCCAGTCACTGTAGCTGAAACAGGCGTAGTTGATGATGCCGTCGTCGTCGTCATCGATGACGACGACGAACCGGGCATTGGCGTTGGCGTTGACGTTGACGCTGACGTCTCAGAAACAGAGGTGGTAGATGATTGGGGAGGTGGGGGAGGTGAAGAAGGTGCTGACACCGAAGCCGACGCCGACTGTGGATCGTAGCAGCCGTCCATGACCACATTCTGCGCTATGGCTGCCACACAACCTGGGTCAGACGGGATACTATTGTCCTGCGTTATCGGCGTCGCGCAAAACGTCTGGAACGTCCCATCTCCCACCCTCCCGCTCGCGCAAAGGTATATCTGTCCCGGGTTCATAGTGGGCACCGGCCAACTAGCGCCACCCAAACGAGTCCCATCTGGCGCGTAGTAGCTAATCGAGGTCGTCTGACGGGTATGCACGTCCAGGATGGAGGCGTAATCCCCACCACATGAAAGACTCCTCGTCTGGTCCGCGTAAGGGTAATAACACCAAGTGTTTTGATGGTTTTGCTGGATGTAGCCACTATGGCAGCCGGTGGGGATGGTGAAGGCGCCCCACGACTGCTGGACACTGTGGCAAAGGGACGCGAAAATTATATGTAAGGCTACTTTTCGTCTGGGCATCAATAGTTGAGGTGCAGCCAGCGAGCAATACGAGCTGTGTTCCACAGCTTAAAACGACATAGGCAGGTAGAACTTGGGAAACACCGCCTTGGCTGTCATACTCTGCATTATATTCGGGACATAGACTAAATAAATATCTGCCACTGCGACTCAAGTGCTACATACGCGAACATGTATGTAACAAAAAGGGATATCGCTGATTCAAGGGACATTGGATTTGCCTCTAGATGGATTATATTTCTACATGTACACGTTTCGTATTTCGTATCAACAGCGCTCTGAGGATACCCAGCTACAATTCACATGGTCCTATCCACCGTGACTGTACCTGTAGTAACAAAAAGAAAAAAACCTGTGTCAAATGAGAAATGGGGAATATGAAGACGATCAAGCAAGCAGAAGCAACGCGATTAGCAGTGTGGCAAGAGCGATCGTGGCAACGAGATGAGGGTATGGCAATTGCCCTGTCAACGTTTTCAGAAAAGCTCATGAGTACACAAAATAACAAGCAGCATTAGCAAGAGAGAGAGAGAAAAAAGAAATACGCACGAGTGTTGCTCGCTGCTGTATGTGATGTCACGGTATACGTTGCTTGAGTTGGATACGGGAATGTGCTCGTTAACGTTGGATACGGTGGTTGAGTTGTCGTCTGCGTTGGGTATGGCAATTGCCCAGGTTCATAGCATCCATCCGTGACGGTACTCTGTGCGATAGCTACCACACAACCTGGGTCACTCGGAATGCTATTGTCCGCCGTTATCGACATAGCGCAGAACGTCTGATACGTCCCATCTCCCGCCCTCCCACTTGCGCAAAGGAATACTTGCCCCGGATTCGTCGCCGGCACAACCCATTCAGCTCCACCCGACCGTGTACCGTCAGGTTGATAATAGCCGATGGATGTGGTTTGATTGAGATGCACGTTAAGGATAAAGATGTAGTCTCCTCCACATGAGACCGCACGCGTGGCCCCTGCAACGGGGTAGTAACACCAAGTATGAGCGTGGTTCTGCTGTATGTAGCCATCATGGCAGGAAGTAGGGAGAGTGAACGCGGCGCGGGTCAAGTAAACGTAGAGGACGGGTAGAAAATAAACGAGGATTAGACAAAACATGGTGGTGTGGTGAAATACAGGCAGGTACGGGGGCACTAGTAAGTAGTACACAGCTGCCTTGCCCAAGGGCAGGCAGAACGAATTACGGTACAGCCACACACAGTAATACAGCCGCACACGATTGGTTTATGCTTCCGAGGGACCAGTCGGCCAATTATAGCCAAGTAGGTGTCGCCGCACAATATATTGGCTGGGAGATTTGGGGCTCATCAACGCCAGATTTGCTTGGCAAGGTATGACGGCCCTCAATAAAATAGGCGAGTTTTCTGTATGTTTATGATTGTAAAACATTATATTATAAAACAAATAAATTACAAGCACGGGAAGAACCACACCCATGCGTTTTCATGGGCTGTCACTAGTCAAGTCAATGACAGGACCAAGGAAAACGCGAGCGTCATCCTTGCGTTTAGGACTCGCGTTCGCTGAAGTTCGGGATGGTCCTGGAGCGGAGGTCGAAGGTACCGAAGGAGCATTGAGAATTCTTGATATTTTTGATCTCACTCCGGACCGGGGAACAATAGCGGTGGGCTTACCGGCAACAGCCCGGGTACGCCTCATGCCGCCGTGCTTAGCCGAGCTATGCGCCAATCTAGAGCTATGCTTCGCCGGCGACAGGGCTGTACGGGAAGTAGGTCTTGAAGACGAGCCCGAAGGTTGTGAGGAAAGAGTGGTTGCACTGGCTGGATTCGTCACCGGTTGAGTAACATCGGTATGTAACACTCTCATAACGAATTTCCTCGCACTTTCCTTTTTTCCCCAGAGATTTATGACAGGCAGATTGGGCCCGGACAGGCTCTTGCGTTTAGTACCAGCAAGTGTCGAGGTATCATCCATCACTGACGGAAGGTCGGCGCCAGGAACGGAGGCCGAGGAGCACGAAGGTTGAGAAGGAAGATTGGTGCTCTGCGATGGGTTTGTGTCCGTCGTTGGCTGGGCGGCATCAACCATCGGAACGGTCATATTGAAGGGTTCGGTGCCATCGAGTGCTTTCTTGACATCGGCGTACCGTGAATCCATTATTGTCATAATCACAGCGTCGTTTCCAATGCTGGACAAAAATGTTTTCGCTTGTGCCTGGCGAGTTTTCCACTGGATAGCTGCGGCGAGTTGTGGCTTCTTGGTCACGACCAGACCATGGGGAGTACCAGAACGGATACTATGGAATGTAATCAAATCGGTCGCTTTCAGCAAGCGAAGCTCTAGGTGGGTCCGTCGAGCTTGGGCAAGCCTGAATGTTTGTTCGTTCGAGGTAGAAAACATAAAAGTGTCCAACGAGTTGCATTCGTGACACCCACAGCCAATCTTGCGAACATCTAGCCTCATATGGCGGGGCTTCGCCCCGAGGATAGTGTTGAGGTACAACCCAATCAGAATCCGCATAAAATCGCCAAAGGGTCGTGAGCAAATGTCTACGCGATGTTTAACCAGTAGTTGACGCAAATGAGGTATCAGTGGAATGTAGACAGTCTGGAACTTATTTGCGGGTTCCCCTTTACTTCTTGTTAGCACGAGAAACAACCTCGCACATGCAATCATGTTGTCCGTGGTTATGGAGAGTTCGACCAGCTGGGTAATACGCGAAATTTTCGCTTGAGGGGGAGCATTATGACCAGTACGGTAAAGCTGACGTTGCGAAGTCACAGCGTCCCATTGGCGTATCGCAGCGTTGAAGCACTGTTGGATGACATTTTCGAATGGGTCCTTGTTCGTACTAGTGCTTTGCTGATTTTGAGGGTCGTTTGGCTGGATAAGTTTTGATAGAGTGGGCTTGTGACTATGCAGAGCCTTGATGAAAGCCACCCAGAAATCAAACGTTGAGTTCGTCTTCACAAGTTGTGGTAGAATGCTGGTAACCATGATTAATTCACTGAAGTTGTGAGTCGAGTGTTGAATGTACCCACACGTCGGCGATAAATGAAATTCCTTTTGTTAAGCTCACAGAGATGAGAATAGGTATATCTTCGGTGGTTGGAATTTTCAATGTCGCAAGGGCTTGAGAGGTTTGGCCGCTGCACCACTGAGCCATATTCTGATTGCATGGTTCCACCCGTAAGGACTCGATCATATCAATTCGGGCATTGAGGGTTGAACAGCGTGTCAAGATTTGTTCCAAGCTTTTGGACATCGGTAGTCAGGAACGGGAAATGAATGAAGGAAAAGGCACCAACGTGTCTCGAATGAGCTCAAAGGAGAAGGTTTTGCAAGCATCTAGAATATTCTGTTTTCCAAGAACGTTGATGTCTTTGTCCGCACCGCTGGTTTTGATGACCCGCTTCCAGAGTTCTACGTCTTTCCATTGTAGGGCATAATTCGCAAGCGAACAGTGAGTGGCTTTGTCTCTTGCGGTTGCGGTCACGTTCTGTAAGATGTATTCAACCATTTTCTTAACTTCTGGCGTTGGAATTCCGGGGCCAGCGCGTTTGATTCTCTGCAAGGCGTAATGGACACCTCCAGCAGAGAGTAGGATATCTAGTTCGTCATCTTCATGGTACAGAACTAGAACTGTCCGACGGTACCCTGTGTGACAACGTGAGCGTCGAAAATTAAGCAACAAGTGTGATAGCGAACAGTATTCTAAAGAGCCCGCTCCCTGAAATCGATCAAAGAGCGTCGCATATCAGAGGGAATTCTAGAAAAATGGTGAAAATGACAAACATTGCCCATATATCCCTCGTATTCCGTCTCGTCAGGAGGCACGTCCTCAAAGGGATCTTCGGGTATCAGATTTTCTTCCTCCAACGGGAGTTCGTCAACCCCGAGGATTTGAGTTCCGTTCAGATCAACTAAGTTGTCAATGCTCAAGCTTCTTTCAGTGACCTCCTCCATAGATGGTGTTTCTTCCAGCTCCTCGCTATCTTCATCACTATCTTCGTGGTAATCATATCGGCTCCGTTTTCTTCCCCCGTATCCACCATAGCGTCCATAGCCAGGGTCGTCGGCAACGCCGGTTAAATTATACGATAAGTTCGCAAGGCAAACCATATAGCCCAGCTCAGTTGCAATATCACGTAAATGTGAAATTTTATGGGCATCTTCTCCTTTCAATGCGGCCATCCTTAGGTTGACTTCGCTATACTGATGCTTCAAGAGGTATGCGATGATTTTGGTGTCCGAGCCCTCTGCGTAAGTGCCTTTGGACCATTTGCGCAAGACGTTGTGTAAACGTGAAACCGCGGCATGCAAGTTCGGGAGCGTAGGCCGTGGAACGCCAGGCGATGTGTGAATAAGGTTGTAGGAGAGTGCAAGACGGTAGCCGGAGGTGATGGGCTTCACTTCGTGAACCACATCGGTATACCACGCTAATACAGAGGTTGTCACAAACGAATGGGGTGCCAAGTCGATGACTTGTTTCGACGTGGAGTGTGAGACATGAACTTGACCGCCTGTATAACAGGATGGCAGAATAATAATGATGGTGGCGAACATTCCAGGAACCTTTTCGGTGCTACAATTTGAGACGGTTCAATACTTGTATTGTGAGGGGATAGCAAATGTAAGCTTCTTACTCTTGGTGGGGTAAGAAGCTGCATACGTGGATGAAATTGTTAGTGAAATAGTACGAAGCTTAGAGGTTTAAGCCAACACTGACTGCGATCCAGTCTCGTAAAGCAATAGCTTATACAGCTCGCATCTCGGTGGACTGCAGTATGGTGCCACTCCGAGACCTTGCCAGACTTGTTTGACCACGTCATCCATGAAGGCAACCCAGGCTGGATTCCCAAAAAGTACCCGGGTTGGTTCTATCTCCCAAGTATCCCTCACTTGCTTATTCACCACAGTTTGGTCACCGTGACCGAATGGCGCTTGCGTGGAACACCCGATAATAAGCTTAGCATCTCGCTCGCTTAACGGAAGGCCAACGACACCCAATCCCGCAATATGTAGACAGGGATTGGGAGCTCCCGGAAGTGGAGATGTGTAAGCGTACGTTCCTTTGAAGTCAAAGTCACCTTCTAGTGCCGATTCGAGGTCGTCCTGGAGAGACATAAGGCATATGAGAAGATCACATTTGATAGAGGAACGTACTCGCAGGTTGTCGCCATCGGAGACGTCCGAAGACGCGTCTTCGTCTTCATCGGTGACCTCTTCATCTGTAGCAACGTCTGTTTCTGGTGGGTCTAAATCCATGTTGTCCTCAACGGGGCCAGCATGAACGACAGGATAAATTACAGGAGGATAATTGGGTTCCAATGGGAGCGTGGGATCGGGATGATTGTAGTGAATTGATTCCAAGACAGGATTCCCATCGGCTTTAGCAGGGATGGATAACGGCTCTGTCAATGCTTCCGTCGACACAGACAAGGACAAGCTTGGAACGGGATCGACCACCGTGAGGGGTAACTGTCTGGCGTCTTCTTTATCGCTTGTTTTGTGACTTTCGTCGTCTAATCGTTCGACCACATCTGCAATTTGAGAGTGGCTAGTGGCTGGTATTGAATGAGACGAACGAATGGCGTTATTTTCATTGTGGGGGATGCTTGCAGGCTCCGCGAGAGGTAATTCAGCACCCACGAGTTCAGCCTTCTGGTAAGACGACTCATGGACAGGAGAACGCTGAACGACGTGTTCACTCGTAGTATCCGTTTCACTATCAGGAGGTGTCAATGCTGCGGAACATGGGGAGGTTTCCGGTTCGGTATCAGTGAAGACCTCAGGAAACAGATATGAAGCAATTTCCTGAGATTCGCTTCTCGATGACTTCGGTGAGGACATATTGTCTGAGTAAAAATCCGGAGAAATTTCTGAATGCTCGACGGAAGCACCAGGAAAAGTGGTTGACGCGTCCATGGAGGGAGTTCCGGGCGATGTACAGTCAGTCTATTTTGCAAGAATACTTTTTCTCAAATCTGTGGGCCACGGTCACGCGTCCACGATTGTGGCGCAGAACTATCACACAATTACATAATTTGAATAAAATTTCAAAATTATTATGTAGATTTCACATGAACTAAATATTCGGAAGTGGAAAGCTTGTCAAGCTCAAGGTTGACGATCATACAATGATACCATGCGGATGGCTAGCAAAGCCGCATGATTCGGCGCCAAGAGAAAAGGAAATGGGCATGTAGCACCTCTGGTAAGGAACATCACTCCAAGTCAATTGCCAAAAAAGCAAGAGTGCGGTCCAGCTGAGGCGCCGAAAAATTCTCTGGGACACGCGGTAGACTCCTGCGAGCAGAAACATTCAACGCAAGGGGACAATAGTGCGAGTCCAGAATGAGTGAGAAAACTGCTGTTTGCGCAAGCAAATTTATAACGGTGTGTATTTGGCTATGTTTGGTGCATCGGCAAATTTGCCGAGATTCAAACTTGCAGCGAACTACGCCAAGCTAACGAAACCTACTCAGCTGATTTCCAGTGGTTCGGAACACCTTAAAAACCCTCAATTTTAACAACATTAATATTTAGGTATCCCACCTACTTGGCAAAATATTTGATTATAATCTTTCTTCACTGCGATTGCCATTGGGCAACCCTTATGGACAAGTTTGCCACTCTCGAGCCAACCCGATTGTACGCCTCAGCAGCTACCACAGGAGCCCGTCTATTTTCCTCGAATTTTTATCCAAAGGCTCCCCTTGCGCCCGATATTGTTGGAAGGCTACCTGCCGATTTACACCTCTTGCTACTTTCTTACCTGCCCGTTCCCGATATCCCTTCGTACAGTCTATGTTCGCGCAAAACAGCCTCCCTAGCACGAGACGAGAGGATCTGGGCTCCGAGGTGGAAGTTCCTTGGCCTGGAGAAGTACGATTTAACCGGGGTTCTCGATGACCTGGAAACCAGAGCACGGGGACGTGTTACTGCTTCTCGCGGAGCACTCCCACCTACCCTAACTGCGGACCACATTGATGATGATTTTGGTGACTTTACCTCGGTAGATGTTCTTGCGCCCCCTCCGGATGAAATGGGCGACTTCGTCGGAGCATTTAAGGCTGTTGGGATGACCCCTAGCATTCCTTTACCTGTCCTTGCGAATTTAACATCCAGAGCAATGTATATCCGTGCGCACGGCCTCCTTAAATCCATACTTTCTGCCCTGTCCTCTCCGCCCCATTTAATTCTCTCAGTGCTGAGCCGTTTGATCTCTCCGTCTCCGCGTCACCAAGCGAAAACGCTTCACCTGCTCTCCTTATTTCTCTCTCCTGTCGTACAACCCGTAAGGCATTGGGAAATCATCTATTCTTCTTTGCGTTCCGCAATAGATAGGTTTGATGCCACCCTCCTGGCGGCGTTTGAACTCGCAGACAGCAAAGGCGAAGAAGACAATATGAGAGATGCAGCGGAGTCAAGTTGGGAAGTCTGGGATGGAAGTGGTGATTGGGAGCTTGGAAAAGTCTGGGCGGAGAAAAGAGAAGTATTTTATGAGCAGGGCCACTGGGAACCTCTAGACAATTTTCGGTCCGTATAATTTTATTTTTCCCATGAGAATTTGAATTCGATGTTCTTCGTAGGAGTGACGACGGACTAGACTTTAATGCCATGGATGAATTCATTAACTATATCGTTTCTGCTATCATTGAGCACGGTTCTAGGGCAACTCGTGTCTTTCCACCCCCTTCACAAGTCCTTATATCCTTCTCAGATCGTGTCGCAAATGAAGTTGTACGTTATTTCGTCGCCGTGCATTCCTCCCGTGCCATTTAATCTATCCCACCGCCAGGTCAGTGAATATATCACGACGCTCTTAACTCGCGCCCGCGAAATTTCAACCGAAGTATATTTAAAGGCCACAGCCGCAACTTTTCGCGAGGCGTGGCGCATGGTGGATGCCATAGTCCAGGTAGCAGCGGAACGGAGCGATTCGATGGTCCCGAGAGCACGGGCTGAAGATATAGTGTACGTCTCACTTTTTTCTCGCACCTCGCCGGCTTTCATTCTTTGGATCTCATGTCACCAACCACTTGTTTGTCGTAGGTATCAGATGTTCGAAATCAATATGGATGAATATCTCGATGAAGAAGTTGAATCTCTCAAACATGTGTTTGACGTTATTTGCCGAGATTGGGAGAAAAAGGTTATCCAATTTTTCGTATTCACCGGATTGGTTTTTCTGAACAGCATTCTCATGGGCCATGATAACCGTTATAGTCGACCGTTCCTACGACGTCTGCGAGTGCTGCACACTTCCTCGGCTCGCATAACCCTGCCCAGGTTAAAAGAAATGTATTGACGTCTTTCGCCAACGTTCTATTGCTTCCTGTCACCATCGTCCCCCGTACTGTCGGGGTTGTGGGCGCTGCTTTGACAACTGGTGGTAGCGCAGCTGCTCAGGGTATTGCTATGCTGAATCCTCAACGATGGGGTGGCAGTGGATCTAACGGCTATTCAAGGAATTTTGGTGGGAATGATCGTAATGGGCAAATGCTATTCGATATTGGCGAAGAAGGTGAAGTTGGAGAGAACGAGACATATTCTAGCTCAATTACGCATAGTAAGTGACTGGCATTCATCCTATTCATTCCACCTCACCCCTGCAGGCGTAGCTTCCGAGTCTGCGTCAACCAACTTGAACGTAGTAAACGCAAGGCCTGTGTCGACATCTCCGCAACCTGTCACCAATAAGCTTGAGCTCCTTCTTTCGCTTGATGTGTCCCTAGAACTTATACACGCAGATCGTGAGGCTTTGAAGCGAGTGGAGACATTCGCCGAGTATCCAGGTCACTACGGACAACGCGTCCGTGACACGATCGAAGAGATTTTTGTATTGATGTTGCAGGCCTTGAACGAACGACATGTTTCACCTGGATTTGTCATGTGAGTTACGTATCCTTACTTCTACCTATCTGCCCAGGATGCGAACGTTGCAATCCCTTATATCATTTTGTATTCAACCAAGAGTTCACTCAACACTGACTGGTTGCCTACACTGTAATGCAGGGCCACAGAGCAAATGAACACGTACAATGCATCTGATCATGAGACGACTACGAGTGTTGCTCCGTTATTACAGTTCTTCGAGCTGGTTCACCTCGGTGATACTATCCAATCAATAGTGCAAGTTTATTTTGATAAAGAACTAGTGCGTTTTCCCGTCGGCTATATACTTCCGTACGACCTCTGACCCCCATTTTTATGTGATCCGTTCCACGGGGATCACTTGTTCTATTTCATCCACAGGCACCACATATCGACCGCACAGATTTCCTAAATGTCGTTGTGCGAGAGAAGAAACGGTTTGAGAATGCACTGGACGATTCGGTGGCTGCTGGCCTCAACGCTGGGACCCAAGTGTTGATGAATCAAGTATGTCTTTACGCTATTTTGTGTCAGCGTTCCTTCCATGACTCAGGTACACGAAAGGTAGAGCACATCATACTAACTTTGACAAAACCTCGTGAATATTATCCTGCGGAGGATGCACCTCTTGACCTTGGCCCGACGGAGGGGTGTTTAGAAGCTATCAAATGCTTGGAGATGCATTGCAAGCTTTTGAAAGGCAGCACGAGTAAAGAGGTGCTGGAGGTGTTTTACCAAGAAGTAGGATTGAGACTTATAGGGCGAGTTCTCAGCCCCCCCTGTTTTCCTATCATACCGTATCAACCGTGTCAAAGCAGAATTCTACAAAAGCATATCAAACGGCAAATCATCTCACTGGCCGGCGGGTTCCAGGTCATTGCTGATCTGAATGCATACCACAGCTTCATTTCGTCGTTGAAGGTGGGCAAGGTTTCACGCCTTTGTTTATTTATGCTGAGCTCTTCGTGTTACCCTCATTCAGGTTCCCAGCATTGTCGCAGATTTTTCGCATTTAAAGATGTTGGGACATGTATACGTTGTGGAAGATGCGCGTGATTTGGCACAAATTGTGCGAGATGTTACGAGGTATGGAGGCGCATATCGACCAGAAGTGAGTTTTCATGTCGAAATTTTAGGGGGGTACACTTTTAACTACTTTGCAGGACATCTATGAATTCATTCAAAGGCGCTCGGACTGGAAGAAAATAGAGAAAATAGTCGACAAGACCATGTATAATCTTAGTTTTAAAGAAGATTGCACTGTATGTTGACCCATAGGCCAAACTTTTTTACAAAACATTCGCCGTATTGTCGTAAGTTACGTTCCAAGATTACAACCCCACGGTTGTAAACGACAATCGTCAGACACCACCCTCTGAAATATCCCATTCTCGTTTCACTTGCAAGTTGCTGATTTCCGCTTCACGATGGCCGTGATGAAACCATTGTTATGACTGGGCAGCCTCGATTCTCCACTTTGCCTCTGGCCTGGTTGGTGAAACGGGTTGACAGTGATTGGGAATATCCCTTTGCGGCCTGGATGACAAGTCTGGCCATATATCACATCTGATGCTTCGTTCAATTTCTCTTCCATGCGTTGGCTTGTCGCTTCGTCATAATCCGTGACTCCGAATGGGATATGCCCTCTGTACGCCACAGACATGATTGTTGAAGTTTTGTTTGTTAGTTCAGTTTGTTGAGCGTGCAAGAAATAGCAAGACTTGCCGTAGACTTGCCAATATGGGGAAGGCCCATTCATCGTATGTGAATAATCCAGCATTGAGGCCTACAATGGCATTTGGCTTGCCGCTATTGCAGACTTCCTGGTCCCAATACGGGGCTTTTGAGTAGAGCTTGATCTTGACAGAACCGCCACCGGTCTCTTCTGGTGCAGTATAGCTCCAGACAGGGTCGTTCGTAGCGAGAGAACCAGGGTGATTCTTTTTGGCTTCGGTAACCAGCTTGAATACAGCTTCGCCGAAGAAAGTTATGGTAATGTCCGTGAATGGAAGGAGAAGTGCAAGTTCGGAAAATCTTTTAACCTCGTGTTAGAAAAAAGGCGAACGAGTGAAATGCAGGGGCGTACAGTGGTAAAAAGTTGAGCTCCCTTTGAGCGCCAAGGTAGTGAACTTGAATGGCGTGGCGTTCAGTAGACGGGATTCCTTGGTCGACTACTTGCAGAACATTCACGAGGAGATGGTAAACCGTAAGCGGGTAATGCATAACGATCACCGCGGGGGATGCCATGCTGAGACCGCGCCAGTCGTGCCAAGATTGCCAATCCATGATCTGCCCACATTGGACCGGTTTAGGGGGGAGCGATTCATTCGTGAAGATCAAATGTGGGATAAGATCACTCTTGAGTTTAGGTCCCAACCTCCAGGCCAGATCTTCGGTCGGCCACTCTTTCCCCAGCACCATTTCGCCATGTCTGTAGTCTTCAGGAGGTGGCAGCATCAGACCCTTCATTGCCTCCCGCCTTGAATCGTAGCCATCATCAGTACCCACGGGCACGGACCAGTACCCAAATTGGATGCCTGCACCATAGATGCCAAAGCTTGCTAATACGACACGGTAAGGGAATGTGCCGTCTGATGCTGTGACTGCCCAGGAAAATTGTTGAAATTGAGAAAGAAAATAAGGCAGACGCTTCATGAACTCCTGCGTGGACAAATACAGATAAATCAGTAAACTCGAGTTTTGATATAATTTTCAGCATACTTTGTTGGCTGCACACCAGTTCTTGTGCATATCACCACCCTTCCAGTCGGCCACCTGGCACTGCATTACTCGCTGTGAGTACATGAAAGTTCCGTCGGGGAGGGGGATATATGCGTACCTCACGGCTACAGTAAACGACTGTATGGCACCGACCTATAACCCCAAATGCAACAGTGTGGAAATATCATGGGCTGTATACGTATATGACGTACTACACATTAACGGCTGCGATTTTGGTTCAAACTTGTGAGCCACTATGCACGTAGTGCCAGAAATTACTCATCTCCGTACCGTGAGTTGATTCTCGCTTGGAGTTCGACATCGTCTGCACTACGAAGTCGTTTTTTTGTAACCAACACAGACACATTGCACGCAAGAAAAGGATATTATACCTTAGAATAGGCACGAAAATCGACCTTCATACCCATTTCTAAATATTGCGCATGCTGGTATGCCATTCGAGAAATATCTGCGGCACTGATGGATGTTGGCATTGTTTGAATGTGTACGTGGTCGTCTAGAGCACAAAGGCGCCAGCGATGAACTTAATTGACCTGCATTTATATTGGTCACGGGAGCAAAAGCAGCGATCACGTGGCCCCAGAAATAATTGTCGACCGGCCGACGGTGCCGTGTCCAGCAATTCATTGACCCTAAAAGCACTGCTAGCCCGAGCGAACCTTGTTTCATTGTATCTAGTACTCGAACTGCTGTGATTTAGGTGATGTAACAATACTTACCCCTGGGAATCTACATACTGGGAAAGGCATGCGTTTAGACAGGAAGGCCCATTTACGGAGCACAACACTACCACCGGAATTATGAAGGCGTTTTCCAAATTCTGGAGCGCAAATCTGTAATTTTAGAAAAGTCCTGTCCGACCACCACCTTTCTTGGCACCCCTTCGCAACGCTCGAAGCCTTGGCAATGCTGTAAATTCTGCATCAGGCTGATGATTTCCCCAGTCAGGACCCGAAGAAGGGTGAAAATTTATCAAACAAAGTTTGGCAAAAGCTAAATGCAACGTAAACCAACTCTCGAGCGCATCCTCAGGCCCCAGGATAATTCGCCATGTCCATCCGCAAGGGCTTGGAACCCGCGAACGAACGATATAGTCACACCGAGTCCACCGTTACTCTCAACGATAACAACGATGTCGGCGCAGAAAGCATTCCGTCTGAATCGCAAGCCCCCTCTGGTGGCGTGTGGCTTTGGCTCAAGGCAAACGTTGACGTGGATCGTTCGACAGCTCCGTTAGCCGCCTTTTCCTTCATGACTGGCTTCATGTACGGATCATGCATCCCCACTTTTGCTGTATCAGGCTAATCCCCCCTTTTTTTTGCCTACAAAAGGGATGCTATTTCTTTTATTGCCATTTTTGTATGGTGTGGCTTCCAAACTGGCAATTTTGTTCAAGTAACGTCGTGTTCCGTCTCTAGCCAGGATCTTTGGATCTTGATTTAATTCACAATAGCTGTCTATCGCTGTATCTCGCCTCGTTGCTGGTGCATTATGGCATGGCGAGACACGTTTTCGCCGAATCGATCAACAGGCGTTGGCTTCACTCATCGCTTTCACCACGGGCGCCTCGCTCGGCCGCATTGGTGACAGGATTGGCTCATCCACTCGGCTATGGCTTGTCTCGGGCACATTTCTCCAAGCCCTCTTCACCATGGTGGCTTCCATCGCAATCTGGAAGAGTGGACAACAAAGCGTCTCCACGCATGGCATTCTGGCGTGGACCAATCTCTTATCGTTTGTTTGCATCGTATTCATGAGTGCAAGTCTGGGGCTGCAAGGGATAATGGCCAAGAGACTGAACACGCATTTTGGCACAACTGGTTAGTCCTCAGTTGCATAATCCCTTCATCGAACGAAATTTACTTTCGCTTCAGTCGTCTTAACCACTATCTGGTGCGAACTTGTTTCTGAACGCAAGCTTTTTGACCGACGTTGGATCTCGTCACGCGACCACAAACTGTTGGCAGCATTTTGCATATTCTTTGGAGCATTTGTGGGCCGTGCTTTGGTTGACGGGATTGGAGCCGCAGGCGCGCTCGGTGTAGGTGCCTGCATTCGAGTTCTCATCGCCTTCGGTTGGCTTTTTGTACCGGGGAGACAAATACTTGTTTAGAGAGACTATGGCCAATTTCTTGTAGGCGATCCTCCTGGATCTACGAGGTTGAGGTCATAGATAGAGCGTTCCATTATCCGGCAACGAGATATGATCCGTGTATTACGCTCGAGAGGTATTTCATTGCAAGAAGGAACGGTAAAGAGAAGTCATCCTTACTAGCGGGTATTGGTACTTCGAACCAAGGCACTAATGAAGGCGCGGGTATGATATAGCCTAATCCGTGCAGAAATGTTTGAAGGCATTGTTAGTTAAGTAAAGCGAGACAGACTTTGACAACACCATCACCCTTGTTCATTAGATACAGTAAGTTACGTGGTAGAGTCATGGCCAAGAGCTAGCGGCCGTTGGAGTTGTTCTTGGCAATTGCAAAGTTCGACGAGGAATTCTTTCTGGAACATTTCGAGGGGCATCCATCCGAGCACGGGGATCACCCGAACGGAGGTACAGATGAAATGGATTGTTGGATGCCAAAACGAAAGCCGGGCTTGTGCTATTCGCAAATTGCAGATCATTTTAGCCTATGAGGAGGACGGGTAGCAGTTTTGAACCCTCCATGGGTTTACGCTGAAACGAAGCACGAGGAGAGTCCGTTTCTTAACATTTCCATGGAACATTGGCGACGTGAAGTGCTGCATACGAGAAGAGGGTATAAATCATCTGCGACGGGCAGGTTCGAAGTGACACATACTTGTTTGAACGTCCACTAAGGCAGGCCTCGTGTACGATGGAGAATCCATGGCGTTGACTGAAAATAGTAACCGAAATTCCCCTCAGATTTTATTCCTCGGCGACCCCTCAGTGAAATAGCCCCGGTGCGGTGTTGTTCAACGCCCCTTTCCCAAGATCTTTCGTCATTGACTCATTCGTGCTCACCGGCGTATTCAGTGCGGAAGGCCAAGATTAGTATAACTGTCGCTTTTTCATGTCAGTGCATAAGCTAAGGCGTTCATCCGTACACGGCGCAGCATTGTAATGAAGCAGCGCCAAGCCATCGAGGAGCGAGATAAAAGGGTCGTTTTCAGAAGGTTCTCCGAGTCCCGCTCCTGATTTCTCTCTCTTCCGTTCCGTGGATATTCCCTGCTCTGTGGTGCGAGAAATAACCCGACATGTCCGTGGAAGAGTCCGGCAGTTCTACTGTCAAGGAACACAGCGAAGTCGACGTGGAACAAGTTCTCCCCTCATGTCGGGATTTGTGGTCGTTCCTCATGGCCGAAGTCGACCCAGACAGAGCAACAGTGCCATTAGCCGTGTTTTCTTTTATGACTGGTTTCATGTGCGTAGAACCTCACCCATTTCCGCTATTCGTATACCTGAAAAATCCACTTCTTTTTTTGATTGAAGTGACTCCATCTCGTTCACAGCCATCTTCGTGTGGTGTGGGTTTCAAACAGGTAACTTTGTTCAGGTACGGGCCCATCCCTTCCGTCATGTAATATTTACACACTGTGATCTTGCCTGTCGATATAGTTGTCTCTCGCAGTCGCTCGTCTCTTTGCTGGCCCAGCGGGAACTCGGGATACCTCATTTCACCTTGCAGATCGGCAAGCTTTAACATCGCTCATCACTTTCAACCTGGGCGCTTCTCTTGCACGATTCGGAGACAAACTCGGAGCGTTGACTCGCCGATGGCTGATATTGGGCACCTTCGTGCAAGCCCTATTCACCATGGTGGCTTCCATCGCCATCTGGAAGAGCGGCCAGGCTAGCATCGCCTCTGCCCGTGATGATCCTGCTTGGACGAACCTCTTATCATTTGTGTGTGTCGCTTTCGCGAGTGCTAGCCTAGGATTGCAGGGTGTCATGGGCAAGAGACTCAATACACCATTCAGCACCACCCGTGCGTTTTTCTTTCACTATCTTCATCGTTATAAACATCACTCATGTGTCCTTGAAATGAACACCACTGCTGGATCCTTGTACCGAAATTTCAGTCGTACTAACTACGATCTGGTGCGAACTTGTTGCCGACCCGAGGCTATTTAGCCGACATTGGGTCCGGTCCCGCGATCACAAGCTCATCGGAGCTTTCTTCATATTCCTCGGCGGCTTCGTCGGCCGTACGCTTGTAGACCAGATCGGAGCTGCTGGCGCGCTTGGCGTGGGCACAGGCATCCGATTTCTCCTTGGGTTGGGTTGGCTGCTCATTCCTGGGAAGCCAGTGAAGAATTAGACTCCCTTGTCGATCACGAGGGGTTAGTCGATTATATTCATGCGGTGTTACGACTTTGGCGGCGCTGCTGACTCATGCATCCCAGCAGACCATGTTGAATGTCGGATATCACTGATCATAAAGGAAAGGAATAAATATAGCCTTTCTGAGAGAGCTGAAGCGGTACATACTTTGCGGCTCGTTATTCGGGTCGGCGACTCTTTGACAAGTTTTATGTAAATCCGAGCCGTGAATGTTGAACGTTAATGTTGATGTTGAACGTTGACTCGGAACTCCTGCATTGAACATCATAAATCTCCAAGTAACGCCAAGTCTACCAAAACCTCGTTCATTTCCCGAGTCTATGATAGCCAACTACGGCGAGTTTGTTCACTGCAAGTCCTACTAGCTATAGGTAAATGTTTCCGAGTTTGTGGAAAGCCTGCCACCACTCAGCATTTCTTGTATCTCAGGAGCGCAGGAATACCGCGTGTGTGTGGAGGAAGAAACGTTTTCTATGCATCTTCTACACTCCCACCACAACACACTATCACGCGCCCAACATGCAATATCTCCTCCTGGACCTTGCCACGTTCCCCTCGACTTAGGAGGTCCTTGTCCTTGGAGCATCGGCGCTGGGAACTTGGGCGGTGGGATCTGGGGATTCGGTGCAGTGTTTATTTTGATGATCTATTAGGAATGTCTCATAGATTTGTTCGAACCAGGGCAGTGTGGAAAGGCTGTCCTTCAAGGTCTACAGAGGAACTTGGAGGACTTTGAAAGGCACATGTTATACATGATGCAGTATGCAGGGTCCAAGTGGTGGCGCTTGCGTTCGTGATGGATGGAAACATTTGACAAGTACCTGTTTGGGGCAATTGCTGATCCAGTGCTGCTGTCAGTGACCCGCAGCGTGTGTGCAACTCTTTCATCGATACCATTTTGTTCCCCATGGAAAACAATTCTGCCAAGTCCCTTATGACCCAGTGCGTCGCCACCGCCCAAATAGTTGAAGGCTATTCTCAGACAAAGTCAAGGCGTCATACTTTACTCATAACAGGTGAGCTACGTTGTTTGTGCCTTACTACTTCGCTGTTCTCACTAGTGATGACGTTACAATGCACAAGCCATTCACGCAAAAGACTTTCCAACCAACGATAAGCGCCGGAAAGTTTTCATTAAAGTGCAAGCTGGCAATGTAATTCGCCAGACAGACGTTCTCAAGGATTGCAGCGCGTCGCCGTCATGGAACATGAAAATACATCTGTTCGTCTTCATTCAATTGTAGATACTAACAGATCTCAATAATCGGCGCCACTTCAGAAACGCTCTTGAAGCTTCTACTGTCATCTTGTTTTCGGTCTATCGTTATCACACAGTTTTACGAAATGAGCTTTTATGCTCCTGTCGGGTTCCACTCCAAGACTTTCCCAGCGATAAAAAAGGTTTTCCTTTTGATAACCTTGTTGCGGCGACTTCGAATTAATCGTCGTTTGCGCAGAAATCACTCTGGCACTCGGCTTTGGTACTAGTTTTCTTATTATCCATTATGAAAGGGACATCAACTCGGCGATCGGGGTCGTATTACCCGAGTCTGCTCTCGTGATGGGGCTAGGTAAAACCACGCCGCCCGATAATAGATCCACAATCCAAAATCTTGGGGCCCATATACAAGCCAATGCGTTCACGTTGGTACCGATTCTGCAATCGATCGACGAATTCAAGCCCATGTTCGACCAACTGGCCAGGGTGAGTTATTTCTGAAAATGTTGATCATTTCAGTGTACCAACCTTCAAAAAAGATCCATCCTTTTGCCACCGCGGCGTGGGCCCTCCTGGGTCTGGCCTATGTTGTAGGTCGTGCACCTATGAGTCTTTGACATCTCTGATGAATCACAGGCTCTGAAAGATCAAAATGACAAGGATCAAAGCATCCTCATGCTCTATCGAATAATGATGCAGACATACGCGGCCGCATCCAAGGATGACATATTGAAACAGTACGATGAATTCAAAGTGGTATTTGATGTGATGTTGGGACAAACGATGGAGTGCGCGGTCTTCATATCGGAATATACCTCAAAACCATACCTGAGTGAGTTGGTTATACTCCTTATGCATGCATCTTAGCGACGATCCAAATTCCGGTGTTTAAGGCCGGTTTTTTACCGCGCACGTTCATGTGAAAGTCCAGCGATTTTGTGAATTGTTTGCGAACCTCGAGAAACAGTTTCACGACCGAATGGTGAGGGAGACTACAGTCGTTTCATTAGGGACGTACTCGTCAGTCCAGTTTATAGGTCAGTGCTCTCAGTATCGTGGTATATTGTTGCACTCTGTTCATCGTCGAGGTGTATATTTGTTAGAGATGAAAGCCGCCCTGGCTGTGTTACACATTCTTCCATCAGCACCACATCGTGATTGCTGTCTGACTGGGACACGAGTAGAGATCATCGAGGAAATTTGGTCTTGGATTGGGAAGTGCGAACCAGGGGTGTTATGGGTCCATGGTCTCGCTGGATCTGGGAAAAGTGCCCTCGCAAGCACGATTGTCGACCACGCCCGCTCAATGCCTGGTGATCGTGGTCGTCTGGGCGCTTTCATTCGGTTCGACCGCAGCGGCGTCAACGATCAGTCCCGTGTTATGACTACTTTGGCGTCGAAACTTGCTGCATTCGATGATCGAATTGGTCGTGCAATTACCGACGTAGTCAAGAAATGTCCGGATATCAACGAATGGCCATTATCGGCACAATTTACGAAACTAGTCGTCAAAACCCTGCAGTCGGCTGAAGAACTAAGGAGTGAAGGCCCGATTGTTGTTGTCGTCGATGCCTTGGATGAGTGTGGTGTGCCAGGAAAACGGGCGGACTTACTGGACATTTTCTCACAGGGATTTGGGGAGAACCTGCCGATGATGAGACTAGTCATCATGAGCCGACCGGAGGAAGATATCCAGAAGTCCTTTAACTCGGAAAGAAAACGACACATCGTTACTCTTCCACTTGCTGTCAGATCCCAGTCGGGCAACGACGATATTCGGCGCTACTTTGACGAAAAATCACGGGAAATCCAGAACACCGAGTTTCAACGAGTCTGGAGGCAAAGAGATGCTGCTACTAAACTCACCAAACGTGCGAATGGACATTTCATCTGGGCCGCTACGGCGTATGAATACATCAGGGAGTACCCTGTACGCCGACTGGAAGAAGTTTTAGCCGCACGAGAATCGATAGGATTATCCGCAGAGGGAGATCTCGACACCCTATACAATATTGCTCTCCGTTCTGCTGTCGGGGCGCGTGGCGGTGACATTAAAGCTGATATGATCCCACTGCTTGGCGCGGTCATCGTGGCGAAGACGCCGCTTTTGCTGACCACCCTGAACAGTCTCGCTTTTGGCTCTGGGGGAGCAAAGTCGAGCATCATTCTTGAGAAGTTGGGTAGCGTTGCAAGTTTTGGAGAGGGCGAACCGGTCAGACTTCTGCACAAATCGTTCGACGATTTCTTAATCGACCCAAGAAGGTCTGGAGAGTGGCATGTTTGTACGGATAATGCCCATACGAAGATGGCGTTTCGTTGTCTCGTGCTGTTGTCGGAATTCTTCGATGGGATGCAACCGGGGATGGCACCTACCGAGGCAAACAGGATCCCTGATGAAATCCTCTATGCGTCTATACACTGGCTGGAGCATGTTATCAGCATTCCGAGAACAAAAAAGGATATTGATATTCAGTTACGAAGGTTTTTACGCAAACACTTCCTAAAATGGCTGGAAATTACGGCGGTTTTGGGTAAAATCCTAGAGGCTGTCGTTTTATTGCAGCGACTCCTGGGATGGACGAACGTAAGTCTTCTGTCTTACAACGAAATCACGTTAACTAGTCATTGTTAGGAGGTTCAATGTGATGAGAATGACCGAAAGATGCGATACGGTGCTTATCAATTTGCCAGTCGATTCACCAAGGACATTCAGGAAGACAGATCGTTGATTTACACCACTGCGTTGACTTTTGCACCTCAAAACAGTATCATCCGCCAAATTTATTGTACTGGGAAGATGCACAAAGTGGTCGGAACTGGCACGGACCGATTGCTCATTCTTTGCCCTCATGATGATTATGTCTATTCTGTTAGATTCTCCCCCGATGGCTCCAAAATTGTCTCTGGAACGGACAGCGGAGCGATTCAATTGTGGGATGCTACTACGGGAATGTCACTCTGTAAAGTGCAACACCGTGGTGACAGTGTCCCTTCTGTCGCATTTTCCCCCGACGGATCTAAACTCGTATCGGGGTCAGCCGATAAGACAGTACGGATTTGGAGCACGGCCACAGGCGATTTACTCGACATCTTCGAGGGCCACGAAGATCCCGTTCGTTTTGTCGCATTCTCTCCCGATGGATCGAGAATTGTCTCGGCATCTTTTGATAACACAATTCGACTGTGGGATGCTACTTCGGGTGAATCACTGTTTCCACCATTAGAACACGATGGCATCATATATTCCGTTGCGTTCTCACCGGATGGATCCAGAATCGTTTCGGGATCTCAGGACAAGACAATACGGTTGTGGGATGCTGTCACAGGTACACTACTTCAGCGGATCAATGGCCACGACGATGAAATCAATACAGTTGTGTTTTCACCCGATGGGTCCAAGATTGTATCGGGTTCCTTTGACGCAACAATTCAACTGTGGGATGCCACTACAGGTGCTCCCCTGCTTGAACGGTTACGATGTCATTCTTCATCCGTCTATTGTGTTATATTCTCCCCTAATGGATCTGAAATTGTGTCAGGATCCGGTGACAGCACAGTACGCGTGTCACATTCCACAACAGGGGCATCTCTCATGGAACCGTTCAATCATAGCAATACGGTGGGGACTGTCGCCATCTCCCCTGATGGAATTCGCATTGCCTCAGGATCCTTAGATGGAGCGCTACGAGTGCGAGATGCCACTGTATCCGTTCCAGAGCCCTTACAGGGCCACACCGGCGTAGTCAACTGTGCCGCCTTTTCGCTCGATGGAGCCACGGTCGTTTCAGGAGCCAGCGACAAGACAATCCACATGTGGCACACTAACACTGGTTTGTCGCAATTCGGACCCATTTGCCTCGACCATGAGATCACCGCAGTTGCATTCTCCCCTGACGGATCCAAAATCGCTGCAGGATCAGCCGATTCTGCGCTACGAGTATGCTGTACTACCACGACTCGGTTACTTCATGGCGCCTTGCGAGGCCATACAAAGGCCATTCGTTCCGTCAGATTCTCTAATGACGGAACCAAAATCATTTCGGGATCTGACGACAAGACCATCCGCTTGTGGGATACTGCGTTGGGCAAATCAGTTTGCTATCCCTTCATAGGTCATGACGACTCTGTTATCTCTGTCGCAGAATCGCCTGATGGGTCTAAACTGGCGTCGGGATCTGCTGATGACACAGTACGCATCTGGGATGCAAATACCGGTATCTCCATCATTGGGCCATTACAAGGACACAGGAGGTCCATCACGGCTGTCACCTTTTCTCCAGACGGTTCACAGATTGTTTCCGGATCTGATGATGCGACAATACGGGTATGGGATATTGTCACAGGGACATCACTCATGGAGTTACGGGGCCACGATGACTCAATCACTTCTCTCGCATTTGCATTCCCCCCTGAATCAAGAAAATTGATATCGACATCCAATGATCGAACGGTACGATCATGGCACATCCTACCACCATTGAACAGGTGAGTATCTGGGCCTTGATGACAACGGAAGATCACATTAACAAGCTTCGACAGGGAGCACTCTCTCGCGCAAACGGACAGCAAAGTCATCACAAAGTTCCCCAGAGGGGTTATTCCGAAATCAACCTGTATCGCAGAACAAACAGTTTATGTTGCCGGGATTCCAAGCTATTCAAGATTTGAACCACGCCGGTCAGGGCTCATGATAATTGACATCTCATCTCTGATTGCGTAAAGAAAATTATTCCAACCATTTTATTTATCATATCAGGCGTGCAGATATCTGTGTAGTCTTGGATTGGATGGACGGACAGATGGAAAATGTATAATAGCAATGATTTGTGCAAAAAATATTATAATAAGACCCGTGGCTGCAGTTAACTAAAGTTTGGACACCGAACTTTAACATTTCGGCCCGTTAACCTTCAGCGTGACACCGCCAGATCGTCTATCATACACTCAGGTGTCTCCTCACCCTCTTCTTGTCAATGAGTCCAAGCTCGAACGACCTAACCCTAAATCGCCAGCTCTTGCCCGTACGACAATGGCGGAGCGCGGTCGTGAAACACTTTCTGCTTCCGGAAGCTAAAGAATGCCCGATCATATTTGGATCATATCACATCTAACAGCATTATTGTTGGAATGAAGTAACGGTCGAGAACTGTTGGGCAGCCTGAGGCTTCGAAGTCTGTTTGCATTAAGTTATGGGTGCGTGGAAGCTTGTACCAGTCGTGCTTAAATAGCACAGCAAGACTTTTCAGAAGCGCTCTTGAAAACCATTTTATGACCACTGGCATGACATGCAGCAAATTTCAGTGCGTTTCCGCTTTGCAAATAATATCACTTCTCAACCAAAATCAAAATTTCAGGCACAATTTTTTGCTCATAACAGGTGGGTTTTGCGTGAACATAAGATTACCATTCTGTTTGTAACGAATAGCTATCTACACAGAAATTATACCCGTTCTGACCGACGATAATCGCCAGAATGTTTTTGTTGGAATACAAGCCGGCAACGTGACACATCAGACGGAGGTTTTCAAGGATCACAATGTGTCGCCCTCATGGAGCAAGAATATATATCTGTTCGTCTTCGTTCAGTATCGAACGCTGACCTGGATCTCAATAATGATCATTTCAGAGGTGCTCTCGAAGCTTCGACCTTCATCTCATTTTCGCTCTACCGCTATCACAGATTCCTGCCAAACGAACTTTTAAGCTGCCGCCGGATTTCACTCCAAGCATTTACAAGTGTTAACAAGGGTTTGTCTTCGATAATCTGTCATGCGATATTTGAGTTGATTATTAGCTTTACACTGGATAGAAATTACACTGACCCTTGATTTCGCTACCAATCAGTCTGGTTTTCTTACTATCCATTACGAAAGTGATATCCATTCTGCAATAAAAGCCGTGTTGCCAAAACGTTTAGACATCAACGAGTTGGGAAAACGTACATTACTCGATAATGTGCCTGGTGTTCAAGCTCTGCGATCCTGGAATTCGACCATCCTCTCCCCAATTCTGCAATCGATTCACAAATTCAAGCCTATGTTCGATGAGCTGGCCAAGGTGAGTCATTCTGGATATGGTTACAGTGTCCTCACATATAAGTAAATAGATCCATCCTTTCGCAAGCGCAGCATGGGGCCTCCTGAATCTGGCTTATCAAGTAGGTGGTGAACTTGAGTCTTCTACACATCTGACACTTGACAGGCTTTTAAGGATCAAATTGATAAGGATCGGAGAATCATCAAGCTCTATCAAGCAATGATGGCGACGTATGCCGCCGCATCCGAGGATGACGTCTTGACACAGTTCAACGAATTCAAAGTCGTCTTTGACGCGATGTTAGGACAAACGATGGAGTGTGCCGTCTTCATTTCTGAATATGCCTCAAAACCATATATGAGTTGGTTGCACTTTTGTCCGTTCACTGTGGCAATGACTGACATTTGGGTAAGGCCGGTTTTTCACCACAAGAGTCGCCGAAAAAGTTAATGAATTTTGTTACTTGTTTGCAAACCTCGAGAGGCAGTTTCATGACCGAACAGCAAGGAAGACCGTAGTTGTTTCGTTGGGGACATTTTCCTCAGTAAAATTCATTGGTCAGTTGATTTTTTCTGTAGAGCAACGATAACGTAACGAAATGGATTTTCAAGAGATGTCAATTGCTCTCGCTCGGCTGAGATTGCTACCGCCCGCACCGTGTCGTGATTTCTGCCTGGTTGGGACCCGAGTGGAAATCATCGAGAAGATTTGGACTTGGATTGGGAGATGTGAACCGGGGCTTTTATGGGTTTATGGTCTTGCTGGATCTGGGAAAAGTGCACTGGCGAGCACGATCGTCGAGCACGCCCGCGCAATGCCTGGTTACCACGGTCGGCTTGGTGCCTTTATTCGGTTCGACCGCAATGGTATCGACGATCAATCCCGAGTCATCACCACTCTGGCGTCGAAGCTTGCCGCATTCGACGATCGAATTGGTAGTGCGATTACAGATGTAGTCAAGAATTATCCAGATATCAACGAATGGCCACTGTCAGCACAGTTTACGAAACTTGTCATTGAAACGTTGGAGTCGGTTGATGGCCTCAAAAGTGAAGGCCCGATTGTCGTTGTGGTCGATGGCTTAGATGAATGTAGTGTACCTGGACAACGGGCAGACTTGCTGGACATTTTCGCACAGGGATTTGGGGAGAACCTGCCGATGATGAGATTGGTCATCACGAGTCGACCCGAGGAGGATATCCAACAGTCATTGAACTCGGAACGAAAACCACACATCGTTTCTCTGCCACTGGATATCAGATCCGAGTCTGGTCGGCACGATATCCGACTTTACTTTGACGAGAAATCCCGGGAAATTCGTAATGATGAGTTTCAGCAGCTCTGGAGGGAAAAAAATGCGGCGACCAGACTGGCCGAACATGCGAATGGACATTTCATCTGGGCAGCGACAGCATATGAATACATCAAGGAGTATCCTATGCAGCGATTACAGGAAGTTTTAGCGGCAAGAGAAACTATAGGCTCATCTGCAGAAAGAGACCTTGACTCGCTATATAACATCGCGCTCCGTTCCGCTGTCGGAGCGCGCGGCAACGATATCAAAACCGATATGCTCCCACTGCTTGCTACAATCATTGTGGCAAAGGAACCACTTCCTATTGCCACTCTCAACAGGCTTGCCTTCGGGTCAGGGGGGTCAAAATCGAGCATCATTCTCGAAAAGTTGGGTAGCGTGGCGAGTTTTGGGGGGGCTGAACCGGTTCGGCTTCTGCACAAGTCATTCGACGATTTTCTCATTGATCAAAATCGATCTGGAGAATGGTACATTAGCAAAGATGACGCTAATATGAAGATGGCGATGCAATGCCAGGTTCTTGCATCAGAATTCTGCAATGGCATACAGCCTGGATTGGCATCTATCAAGGCAGCCGGGATTCCTGATGAAACCGTTTACGCATGCACACATTGGCTGGACCACATCAGCAGCCTTCCTGGGACGGACGAAAATATTGATCACCAGCTACATTTATTTTTCCAGATGCAATTTCTTATTTGGCTTGAACTTATGGCAGTTTTCAGTAAAACTCTAGAGGCCGTCGACCTATTGCAGCGACTCCTGCGATGGACAAACGTGAGTCCTTTTATCTTGAAACAAAACCTTGCTGACTTGTCCACTGCTAGGAGGTGCGATGTAATGAGAATGATCGAAAGACTCGATACGGTGCATATCAATTTGCCAGCCGATTCACTGTGGACATTGAGGAGGACTCATCATCGATCTACACTACCGCTTTGACTTTTGCGCCTCAAAACAGTGTCATCCGTCGGATTTATTGTGCTAGTCAATTGCCCAAAGTCATCGGAACAGGCACAGATCGTCTGCTCGTGCTTTGCTCGCACGATGATTACATATTTTCTGTCGAATTCTCCCCCGATGGATCCAAAGTTGTTTCCGGATCAGCCGGCGGTGCAATTCAGCTGTGGGATGCCGCTACAGGAATATATCTCTGCAAAATGCAGCATGATAGTGCGGTTGTACCTGTCGCATTCTGCCCTGACGGATCTACGATTGTATCAGGGTATCGAGATAATTCAGTACGAGTATGGACCGTGGCCACGGGTGAATTACTCCATATCTTGGAAGGCCACAACGGCTTTGTGCGTTCTGTCGCATTCTCTCCCGATGGATCGAGAATCATTTCAGGATCTTCTGATCATACAATCCGACTCTGGAGCGCTGCTTCGGGTCAACTACTTTTCCGGCCTTTACACCACGACGGCATCGTATGGTCTGTGGCGTTTTCGCCTGATGGATATACAATTATTTCAGGATCTGGGGACAAGACAATACGGCTGTGGGATGCTACTACAGGTGCACTGCTTCGACGAATCGACGGTCTTGATGAAATTAATTCAGTTGCATTCTCACCGGATGGGTCCAAGGTCGTTTCGGGTTCCATTGACACAACGATTCGACTTTGGGATGTCACCACGGGCGATCATTTGCTTGAACCAATGCGATCTCACTCTTCACGCGTCTGGTCGGCCAGATTCTCCCCGGATGGATCCGAGATCATATCAGGATCTGACGACAACACAATTCGAGTGTCACATGCTACAACCAGTGCATCCCTCATGGAACCATTACATCACGACAATCGAGTGTACTCCGTCGCGGTGTCTTGTGATGGATCTCAAATTGCTTCGGGATCTTGGGATCAAACTCTACGAGTTTGGGATGCCGCTATATCCCATCCCGAGCCCTTACAAGGACATATTGGCTTTGTAAACACAGTTGCATTTTCGTCTGACGGAGCCTCATTCATTTCAGGAGCCTCTGACAAAACAATCCGTGTGTGGGACGCTATCACGGGCTTGTCGCAATTTGGGCCCATTCGGCATGACGCTGAGGTCACTGCAGCATCCTCCCCTGACGGATCCAAAATCGTTGCAGGATCTGCTGATTCTACGCTACAAGTATACAGTGCTACCACGATTCCGTTACTTTATGATCCCTTGCGAGGCCATACAAAGACCATTCGCTCCGTCAGATTCTCTAATGATGGAACCAAAATCATTTCGGGATCTGATGATAAGACCATCCGATCGTGGGATATTGCATTGGGTGAATCAGTTTTGGGTCCCTTCATAGGCCATGACGGCTCTGTTGTCTCCATTTCGGAATCGCATGATGGGTCTAAGCTGGTATCTGGATCTGCTGATAACACAGTATGCATCTGGGAGGCCAAGACGGGTATCTCGATCATTGGGCCATTACGAGGACACAATGGATCTGTCACAGCTGTCGGTTTTTCTCCAGATGGCTTACAGATTGTTTCCGGATCTGATGATGCGACAATACGGCTATGGGACAGCACTACAGGGGCATCACTCATGGCGCCCTTACGAGGTCACCATTATTCAGTCACTTCCCTTTCATTTGCATCCTCCCATAACTCAACACACTTGATATCGACATCTAAAGATCGAACAGTGCGATCATGGCATCTGCCCTCTGACCATGCACCTTCTGTCTCCCCATACAGGCAAGTACCCTGGCCCGATGACGGCAGAAGATGATATTCACTCAGTTCTTAGGAAATGCTCCACACAAAGCGATGGCAAAGTTATTTCAAAGTTCCCGACCGGCGTTATTCCAATCTTGATTTGTGTTGCAGGACAAGCTGTTTATGTTGCTGGAGTTTCAGAAAAGGGCGAGGCCCTATGATCATTGATATCTCATCTCTGATTGTGTAAAGCACCGCTGTTCGAATATCCCTTTGCTAGTGAGACAGATCATTGTACTACTGTAAGGGGATATCTAAAGTACCTGCTACGTGGGACCACCACAAAATTAATTGTCAACCCTTGTAACATGTTTATGGGAACTAATTATCAAGTTTCTCCAGCAGGCGTTTCGTTTGTCACTTTTAGGGCGGATCCGAAGACGATCAATGCTCTTGTCTTTGCCTTCTAGTTTGGCATCACTATATACACCACTTGAATGACACAGAGACTCTGCTTCGTTCATAGTCTTATCCCAAACACACGCTCACCAGTTTTCGCGATTGACATACAAGGCTGGTTTGGCACCTCCTTTGACAGATAGCATGAACCTGTGAAAGGAATACATAGTTCGTCATTAGCATTTCCAGGGAAGGGTAAATTTTGCGACATGTGGGATTCTGTGTTGTCGTTCACGCTGGACGAATTATTGCTTATACTGCAATTCATGCAAGCTGCAAGTTCCTGGGCTCTTGGGCAGTTCGGGTAGCGTATCTGTATCCAATGGAATGTGAGAGCCGTTGGGGTCATAGTTCCCTCAATGTACATCCAGTGATATAATAGTTATTTCGGCACTTCTTGGATAGCTGCATCCACAGCAGAATACGCGGCTTCGTGAATGATTACCCTGGCACAAGAATCTGTGCTAGTCCTGATTCTACCAGGTTGCAAATTCGGTAGGCATTTGCGGATCAAGCAACCACACTCACTATAGAATGGCCGTTTGGAGTTCACATTCTTCCTCCCTCATCTGTTAGGATATGACGCATCTTCTCGGAATTACATGACGCTCAACGGTGCCCGCACCAGGAGTCTCAGGCGACTTGAGGTTGCTGCAAGCATTGGGTACTTCTTACGTAGCTGAGGTCCATTTCGCACGCGGTGTTTCAAGATGCATTTATGATTCTCCACAACTGTATCACTATCAAGCATGATTGAGATGGCGATAGGTAATTGATGAAGGATGAGTAAGTACCTCAGTGGCTGAAACAGGATTGAGTGAGATATCTGTTAGATATCACTATACATGAGCAGAATATGTCTGCTGAAAATAGCCATCGCAGACGTTGTCGATATATCCCTGATGGTAGTACACGGAGAATGATAAAATGAAGTGGCTGTGTACATGATCGAGCCAATGTTTTGATTTGACAGCCAAGAGAAATCCTGTAGTTCTCTGCAGCGCCTCGAAGGCCTCAAAAGCTCACCGCTGTTGCGTCAGTTTACGGTAAACACCCGATATTCAATACTCAGCCATGAGCTCTGTCGTAAACGGCCTTTGCATTTCTATCCTCGACGACGCTTATCACTTCTTTCTCACCACAAATGCCTCTCCTCCGGAGACAATTCAAGCACACATTCCATTCACATCTACTTCCCCAGACGCACTCGATGGCACCGTCCGAACTCTCTCTTCAAAATTCGCCAATCTCAACCCATCCGGCAAGACGTTCTTCTGCCTTCCATCCACGGCTACGACAGTGCAACTACGATGTATTATGAATATCGTGCCTCAACTAGGCCTACCTTCGCTGAAACAGGAACGTCTTTCTTACCGCCAAGCCTATATCACATCGCTGTCACCCAGCGATTTCCCTCTTACCATCCACTTCCTCGAGTGTTGTCCGGAAAGAAGCGAAGCCGAACTCATGCAGTTCGAACCGAACCCTCAGAGCACCGGGATTATAGAGATCGAAGATACCCGTCTTTCGACAACCCACTCCAGTACGGACGGTGGCGTTTCTGCAAGAGCTGCGAAAGTAGTTCAAGAGCTCGTCATCCCTCTCCAAGAAACAGACCCACCCACCAAACGGATCGTCATCCTCAACGCACAATCAGACATGGCTGAAGCGTTGAAATCTGCACTGGTAACCGCATTACCTGCTATTCCCGTCCACGCCGCATCTGCCGCCGACTTATCGGCAGGCACTGCACGCTATGCACCTCCCGACCCCAACGCCTACCCTCGCACGAAGGTCCTCGCTCAGTACGGTATGCCACTGCCGCTCAGCGTTGCGACCGCCGATGGTAGTGCCGTTATCGCCGTTCCAGGAACTCGCAAACTCCGTCCTGCGGACGAATCTATCCTCCTCACTACATCCCATGATAATCAGACCAGCGTAACACTCGGCATATACCTCGGAGATCATCCCAAGGCGCAGGATAACTTACTCAGTGGAACTGTCGTCCTCGATGGCCTTATCCCTATGCCGAAAGGCAAGGCGGTCATTCAGGCCACGTTCGTCATCGGCCATTCCACCGGGGCCAACGTCACTGTCGAGCAGGTCGTTGACAAAGCGGAGCTTGCACCAGCGCCTAAGGTGGTCGTGCATTTTCCTGATCTTATAAAATATCTGGGTAGTGATTATGAACGCTACGAAGTAGCCATGGGCGAAAGTTCTGCTTTATTCTTTGAGGATTCAGAGACCCCTGTGGGAGACCTGCCTTCGTGATTCCTTTCCCCTGCTCCATATCCTTTTCCTCGAATGTCTAATGTCTAATATTGTATAAATGTTACTTGACGTAGCTGGATGAGGAGGCTGATACTATACCAAACTGTACACTAGCCAGAATTGCGAATCTCTCCTTTTGACATTCCTGCCTTTCTTCAGGCAGTCTAAGGCCTCCACACCGTGACGTTTCCAATGTAGTTCATGTTGTTTCTCTGAACCTCCTTCCAACGAAAGCGACAGCTGCTACATGCCCAGGCGCTCTTGGCATTCTGCCATGTCTGACCATTAAGTGGTGCCGATGTTCAACGGCGTCAGGCATTTACGCCGCGACATCCCTAGCACCATTGCTATTTGCATCGGTGTTCCATAATCACTTTGAAAACCAAACACACCACACGAATTCTGGCCGGTCGCCTCGATATAGCCCGCTCGCTGAAAGCCCCGTACAGGCAGGGAGTAGATTGACAATCAAGATACCTTCAAAAAATAGAAACACCGGCCACAAAAGCAGCCAGAAACTGTCAGTTCAGGCACCCAAACCCTCTGGTGTCCCCTCGAGCATCGCGAGGTTATCATAGATATGATGAAGCGGGAATTCTGTGCACATCCTCTTCTTCCAGGGTACTCGCATCCTAGCCCGCAAGGCACCCGAGAGCGGGTTATAAAGCAGATATACCAATTTTGCGTTAAACATGATCTCCGTGACGTGTGGGCATACCTTTCGGAGAATTGGTACCGGATGGAAGCTTTGGGCACATTCTGTACATGCTAAAATTCCATGGTTTAAAACGACAATGATCTTCAAGTTGGAAAGCCTGTGAGGACACGTAAAAATTTCTTAATAATATACAGCTCACATTGGTATCCCAGCTGGTAGCACGGATTTTCTACACCACTTCCATGAGCCAGGCCTGGATATTCTTGTTTAGATTTTTGAGGAACTTGCCTATTACAGAAAACTTGACACTATATTAGGGATACCGGACGCTTTCATCAACCTCAGCGCGAACGAATAAAATAAAATAAAAAACCAACACACCATTCACAGCTCCCCTCAACCAGAAATGCTGAGATCCTCGCCGAGGAGTCTGCGTCTGTCCTAGCTTCAGCACAAGCAGATTCTTATCTGGAAACATCTTCCAAGCAGGTTTGCCCCGTTTTTTTAAATTTCCTGGAAGTCCCCAACACCATTTTGGATGGTCAAGACCTTGATCCTGCTGGAACCAGGATTCCCCGACAACGAGAGTGAGAGATCTGAGACTGACAACACAGCAGAAACACATTATACAGTTTTGTAAGAAAAAATAGATATCAAAATAAAATAAAGTATAGATCATTATATTCTTACACGTGAGGCACCTCATTTGAAAATAAACTGTAATTGTGCATTTCCGGTGCCTGTATTCTATGCCACTCCGACTCTCGCCTGCCAGTGGAACATGAGCGAGACAGGTCTTCCCTCCGTTTGGGAGTCATTGCGCTAGGCAATATATTGAGGTAGCTTCCTGACTCGGCGTCATTAGGGCAGAAGACATCGACGCGACGCCGGATGCCAGGGCGGACCGGGACCCAGAACATGGTTTGGGACCTTGATGTGTTTCATATATAAAGTCTAACGGATTACAAGACCCACTTTCGACTTTCTCCGCATTATGGTTTCTCTCGTCGTCTGTGTCCTCGCATCATTCATTGCCGTCGTGACAGGTGTCTCACCTCCCAGTCCACGCACCTCTTCCTTACCTCCCATCTGCGTCGCTTCCTGCCCCACCAACGTGAGTCTGAGCGAACATTTCACAGACGGGCTACAGTCTGTCGCTTCTCATCCCATCTTCACAAAATGTTTACCATTTATATTTTTTCAGGTGTACGGAGGCGTAAACGAAATTGACTCCTCAAACATCCTGGAATGCATATTTCTGAGTGGAAATTATTGTTACTTCGTGGGCCGGTTCTGTTACATACCAACGGATCTCTTATCTAATGTTTACATTTAACTTTTTTTTTTTTACCCAGCTTCCCAACGGTCAACTTGTCTTCGATTCGGGAAGCTCTTGTCCGCAAACTGCTCCCAACTCTTGTACGAGCTGCAGCTATACCTGCCCCGGCCAGAACGTGAGCAATGATCGTGACCTTCCCCGTCTGTGCCCGTTCACAGCGTAATAACTTCCACTTTGCAGACCGTAAGCTCAACGCTTGCAGCTTATTATTACAATTATAATGGTTCTGGTCCGGACATGGTCTGCATTTTCAATGACGATTCGGAGTGCTTGTACGATGTCAGTTTCCACCGCCTATTATTATCGTAAGAAATGCCCCCCCCCCCCTGTAACTCACCTTGCCTCTTTCTTTTTTTCATCATATCCAAGCCAAACTCCGGGATACTCGTCACATCGAACTTGAACAGTAATTCCTGCCCATCTAGTACTCAATGTCTGGGCAGCAGACGGCGCTCCAACACTCTTCCCCGCAGTTCACGTCAGCCAAGGGAGATTCCATCTCAAATGAAGGTCAGAGTTGCACTCGCCCACCCATGGAAGTCTTCTTCTACCTGATGATCTTTGGTTTGCAACCACAATTATAATTACTTATGTTTAAAAATATTCTTAATATTTGGATTTCTTTCGGATATTATTATTGTTGGGACACCACTGTACATGTTTCAGTAGATGATTTTCACATCGATGGATCCTTTTATCTTTTCGAATTTCTCTTCTACATTTTGTCATGTGTCGCGTTTGGGTTGTTGGTTCTGAGTGACCGGAGGGATACAATACATAACCATAATTCCGGACTAAAACCCGAACTTTATAAACCTGCAGTTATGGGGACAGCACATTGGAAAGGACCAGGGAAAGAAAGAAAATATTCGGATTCAGAAATGGTTTGGAATGGACGCGTGTATGGAAGTGGAAGCGAGTGAAGAAAAAAATAATGTGAGGAAGAGAAAGAGAGTGAGAGAGAGAGAGAGAGAAAAATTGCACGAGTCACGCAGGCATAAGTATATACAAGCCGTAAGATAATCCTAAGTACCAGAGCAGAAGAAAGAAACAAGGAAACAAAGCCCACGAAAGATTGTACCAAGGGATTGAAACCATTATTATGAAATATTCGTCGCACGGATCGGAGGGGTCTGAGGAAGAACGAAACAGCAGATGGGGAAGGGTGGGGCGAAAGACAACGGATTCTGACAAACATCCCCACCATCACCACCCCGAGTTACCAGCCATTATAGCTAGAAACAGCGTCATCTCCATCTCCTCTCACCCTCCCCCCGACTAACAAATGACGCACCCACCACAGCACCCCGCACCACGCCCATCGGCATCTCCACCACCATCCCCCGCCCCATCCGTGTCCCCACCCCCACGCGAACCGCGGCGACGCCGGCCCTTCTTCTTCAACGCATCTTCGTCCGTGGGCAGTGCGTATGGACGGATCGATAGATGGACGATGGTGGCTGCGGGGGTCGCGTGGGCTGCTGTTGCTGCTCCGGGTTGTGGCGTGTGTTTCGGGAAGGAGAGCGCTGTGTGCGTGATTGGTTAGTAAGTGAGTGGGGGGAGGGGGTGGACGTTGACATACTGGTAAGGGTATCGTCATCTTGGAGGATCTTGCCTAGGTAGAGGATGCGGAGGTACGAAGGCGTAGGGGGGCGTTCGTCCTGCCATTCTAAATAGAAAGATGGAGAGAAAGTCAGCGTTCGAAGGAAAAGGGCCCTACCCCAAACACCGCGGCTGCAAAAAGAGAGAGAGAGAGAGACATACCACTCGGCCAGGCATTCCAGACGAGCTCCTTAACCCTCGCGATGGTCGTCTCCGGTTCGAACGACATTGTCCGTCTCCGGCCTGAGACGAGCAGGAACGTCAAGAACGTCTGGGGGAGTGTCTGTGGTACGGCCTCCGGTCCAAGTACTTCTTCTGGTTCTTCTGGTTTCGAGTCCGGAATTAGTGAGGTCGATTCTGGTACCGGCGCTGGTATTGGTACCAGTGCCGGTACTGATGGTGTAGGTGTTGGTGTTGGTGCCGGTGGTAGTGTTGGTGCTGCTGCTGCTGCTGCTGCTGGCGCTGGTGTCAGTGTTGGGACTAGTGCTGGATCGGGCTGGGGTTCTGACAGCTGTTGTTGTTGTTGCGCTAATGAGACAGGGCGAGAAAGAGTAGTAGGAGCCACTTGGATTTGCTGTGTTTCGATTTGAGGATGAACGGTGGACATGATGTGAGGGTTTGAGGATCTCTTGTCTGGTGCAGTGGTCGAGGTGCAAGGAGGGTCTGTATCGAGTCCTGGTGCCTGCGAGGTAGATGACGAAGGTGATGAGGCCGCTACGACCACCGTAATCTCGGAGTCTGATTGTCCCGTGGTTGATGACTGAGCCGTGGAGTCGTTGGGCATGGTCACGGTTACGGTGGTGGGGTTGTCCGCAGCAGAAAAGGGTATTTGTAGGCGAGGCAAGGCGAGGCGAGGTTATACGCCACAGGTGAAGCTCGCGCCTAGAGGGAATATGATGGAGTAATTGCAGTCAGTGGCAAAATGGTAGTGTGCACGTGCAGGCTTTTATCGAAGGAGACAACAAACCAGGGACGAACTCCATAGCTGTACCTTTTGCCGTTCCGAATCCTCCTTTTTTTTCTCATCACAATGATCTGCAGTCTCAGCGAGTAGTTGTACCAACCGTAAATGTACGATATTTAATCAAAACGGAGTAGATTTTGCCGATATCAAATATGGGTCGTAAACAGAATGGCTCTAATGACTCGGAGGCAACAATGATACTCGACATTATTACTGTATAAGGCTCTAACATCCCTTAAAAATCCAAAGATCTACGTGAAGAGGAGGAAACTCTTCCGAGACAGGGGCCCGGTCGAGATTCTACGTAACGCTAATTCATGTCCCGGGTGTCCCTGGCCCGGCTTGATGGAGGTGCGGGTGTGCATGTTTGAGCGCATAGAATCGATGCGACGCCCATCAGCCTGCGGTAGTCCTGGCTAGGTACTCTGTTTCAGGGGATAAGCAACAAGTTTATTGATCAATGGCGACGAGCAACTTGTTACTAGGCACCATACTTGTCACTAAAAATGCACGATGTGATTGTCCGAAATGCTGTATTACGATCTAGCATCATCATTTTCAAAGAGGCGCTCCTCGTTTGGATGTTCACGCGTATGTCGCCAAACAGTGCCATGACACTTCTCACAGCTTCCCGGCGACCGTAAGGTGTATTCATAGCATGGAAAATGGTCTGGTCAACCTGTGCTGATAACGGGGATGGGATAGTACCAGAAAGTCTTTCGACAGCTTCAATGTGTGGTGCTGGGAAATAGCCTCGGACTAGATAAAAAAGTACCTGCCATACATACCGGGCCTAATAAAAAGTTAGGGCATTGCTAAATGAAATTACAATGTAGGAACCGTTTGCGTACTTGATATAGTTTGTAAATTTGATTGACGCTGCTACTTGAGAGAACAGCATTCCGACATCTTTCGATATACTGTCCTTTCTCTTGTCTTCGGGAAGTAAGTGAAACGGGGAATGATCAGAATCCACCTCTGCATAAACCTACGGGAGTAGAGAGGTCTATGGCATGAAACGAATAAATTATGATCGACACACCCTGTCGCAAACGCAATGTACATCCCCAGGCCATTTGCGGGGCCCTCTTCTGTCAATGGTTTATACATTCACCATGAGCCGACCACTTTTGCGTGCCGGGGCACATTGACCAGGTAAGGCCTATTGGAGCACGCCTGAACATGACTACGAGCAGTAATACCAAGGTGACGTGAGATTCAACCCACCTCCGAAACTTGAAGTCGGAGCAGCTGAGAACTGCACGCCTCATCCGCTGAAAACATGCCCGAAAGTACTTCTAATACAGTCTCGCGCTTCGTGTTTGTGGGATCCTCCATACAACTGGGAGAAGTCATTCTCAGATGGGTTATGGTTAATATCTGGTGTTGCTTAGCACTCACCAGGATCAGAATCATCTGGGATATAGTCAGAATGAATAAGGCTGCCAAGCTGGTTTACAGATAGATACGTGAAGGGTATCAAGCATGGCATTCGTCCAGGTAGGGAATGACTTCATGGTAGCACTCAACTGGCTGGAGTATGAGCGTATTGCGACGGGCGACGGGGAATAATTACATAAATAATATATAGGCATGGGCATGGACTCGGACATCAACAAATAATGCAACCTTTTTCTTCGGTTTTTTTATCTCTGGACAGACACTCTTTGGCAGCAACGATGAACAACTCCTTGACGCTTCTTCTACTTTCTTTCGCGGAACATTCAACATAGGCAACCGCGCCCATCGCTGTCGCAGCTGCCTCGGCTTCTTCACGCGAGACTATACAGTTTCTTGAAACAACTTCACGGAGATCTGCCTTGCATCCAACAAGGAACATTGGGGTGTTGTCAGGGCAGTAACGCAATATTTCTGGAGCGTACTGTCAGATCTATTAGAATACGTATGACTTTTGCTACGGGCTTCAACTCGTACGATGGTGGATGCACTGTGCAATGATCGCGGGTCATTGATTGCAAACACAAGGAGAACAACGTTGGCTTCTGGATAGGTGAGCAGTCGACGCTACGTATTATGGTTCCGTCAGAGGTACAACTACTAGGTGGGCAAGCATATTTACCCACTCGGAACGACTGCCTCCCGCCGTGGTTAGCCAGTGCATCTCAAATGAGAAAGAGCGTCGTAGACAAACGCGGTGTCCCGGATTGATACCGCGATTCTTTGTCCGTCCACAGGGACGTACAGGCTGCCCTCAAAGTTAGCTGTGGTTATAAAATAAACTCGTTCGACCTTCATCGCGACTAGGAATTGCGTACTAGTGACTCACAGCGAAGCTTGCCAACGGTACTGGCGGTCAGTGTATTTCAAACCTGAGCCACTTCAAAACTGCTCACAAAGCTTGGGCACCTGTCGCGAGCGCATCTGTATGGTATTGACGTCTTTCCGCATTGGGCTAAAATTATTATAATGTGCACATTCAGCTTGGGTATGAGCACCATATATTCTAACGAGGATACATACGGTCGCCAATGATGACTAGTGTTATGATGATGGTCTCCCGGTTCCTGTTGTCGAGTATGGTTACTAGTGGTCGCATGTGGGCAAACTGCAAATCTTTATTTAGGGCCGGTCTGCAACGGCAGTCTTGTCGAAAAAAAACTTTATTGATCGCAGTGGGCAAATGTCTGGTTGTGCTCTCCGCTTTCTAAATCCCAGTTTCGCCCCACCCCGGACTTCAGCAATTCAGCACCACAATTCCCGTCGTTATTTCCAGGCTTTATCTCGTTCACGGCCAACTACCCACCGACACGCTCACCATCACTTCGTTGCCCGGCACACGCCATCCCATGCACGGTTGTCCCATCACGCCTTCGCCCAAACGACCACCTTCCCCTCCCAAAATCCAGACCAGTCCGAAGAAGAACCGGAACACCCTCATCCAGAGTCCGCGTCTGATAACAACCTTTTCGCAGAGCACCTCAATGGCGTGTTCCCATCCCTACGCTTCCCCCCAGAACTCGCCAAACGCCTCTTGACGCACAGTAGCCACAAGGTCGCCATCCAAGGGCACAACACCCGCTTTGGCTTCATCGGTACGTTTTCCACTCAACTCCAACCACATATATTACCGTACCCATCTCACTCCGAACCAAACAGGTCGCCGCGTGCTCGAGGCCTATCTCCTCCTCTTCCTCCAATCTAGCCCTGCCTTGCAGCCCTCGCACGACTGCGACCTCATCGTCGCTCGTGCCCTCAACGCACACATCCTCGGGGAGCACGTAGCCCCAAAATGGGGCCTCGGCCGCATCTTCCGTTGGGCCCCTCCTGTCTCTGCTAGCCGTCTCGTCCACACTGGCTTTCGCGACCACAAGCGAAATCTAGCACTGTTACGAAGTGTCGGGCTGTACAAAGTCCATGGTGAAGCCGTTCAAGCCGTGATGGGCGGCATCTTCCACCAATTCGTACGTCGTCCCCTCACCCCCATTTTTTTTCCCGTCTTGCTCGCCCCCCCCCCCCTCTTGTTCAATGACCTCTCTACCATTTTATTTTTATTTTTATTTGTACTGCGCTAATGTGGGTGTTATAAACATTAGGGTGGATCAGTTGCACACCGCGTATTCCACATACGCGTGCTGCCTCACATCTTGCTGCCAAAACGCGCAGATGGCCTGCTCGATGCGTTCCACGACGACGTGCTGCGTGTGTGTGAGCGGATGGGCGGGCCGGAAGGGCCGCTCACAGCCGTCAGGAAGGACTCGAATGAGCCATCAGCTGTCTCAGGGTAACGGAATACGTTCGTGCCTCGCAGCTGGTTTAATGAGTTGGCCGTGGCAAGGCCGGCGGACGGATGGATGGACGGGTTGGAACAAGCTTTTGGATAAAATGTAATTGGCATAGTGGCGTAGGCGATCCTACAAATCACGAGGAGCTCTGCCTCTGCGCTGTATCTTACAAGCCCTCCTCTACCCAATCGACCAGTCTTGAATCTTGATTCACAGTTTTTTTCAAGTTGGTACTACTTTACACATTATAAACTCATTCATGAGGTCCGTCTCTGGCAAGTTTATGAGTCAAGTCCCTCCGAAAGCATGTTTATCGCGGTAGGCATCGATATCGTCGGTTTGCTGTGAGCAAATGTCGAAATTCTGTTAACTACACCTCTTCAAATGCAGACTAAGTACTATCATGCCAGCAAAGACTTGGAAAACATGTCAGCGGGCTCGCACTAGAAACTGGGTGGGTGGGGATGTAACGCTGAGAGTACCGTTGAGGTAAAGTGTTAAATTTGCCAGCCTTGACATTCTACATTGGAGGCTTGGTGATTGAAAGAAGATGTCACGAACGCATGTCCGTCCACTGGGAACAAGAAAACAAAAAAAGAGAAAAGAAAAAACCGGTAAAATAACGGTAAAATGGATTGACTGCGGTGTTAGGATTTCAAACATGGGGTTCTTGATCAGCTCACAAGATATAGAGATTAAGGGCATCCCAAAACGGCACAGACGTATGGAGGAATGCAAGGGCGGACCCCCCCCCCCTCCCCCGCAGCGTCACTTTGGATCCATCTTGCTCGTAGTCAAGAACCGTCGTGGAAGTAGTCCTGGCGAGCCGGCTGCCTATTAGAGAACATTTTGCCATTGATGTTTGAAGGGGCCTGCTAAGCAGGCTGCAGGTAGAGAGCTTCACAGCGGGAACTTGAATTATCTGACTCCCCCATGAGTCGTACGTAGCCTACTTTCAAACCTCGGGGACCACGTTCAAGTTCGATTGTCATGACTGCCATTTGCTTGTACGATGCATAACTGACCGTTGGCCGGCGTAGGACCATAAATGCAAAATCCGAGAGGACTCTCACCTTGAATATTATTCAGTCTGGTCTGGACGAAGGGCTCTTGTTCACAAACACGTGACCATCCAAAGCAATACGAAATACGAACTTGCGAAGCAACTTTGAGCAGGTCTGCATGCAAAGAAGTGGGTCGGCGGCCGATGTACTCGCCACCCCCATCAAACCAAGGGCATGGCCAAGGACCATCATCTCAGTCAAGATCGCTCACGTTCAAAGTTATTAATAATGAAGTAAGTACCTCGATGGTGGTTCAGGCCTCGATGGTGGTTCAGGCCTCGATGGTGGTTCAGGCCTCGATGGTGGTTCAGGATTAGCTTCGTACCTTCCCCAGTCCACTCGAACCAAGGATTACTCGGATTTTGGGAGCAGTGTTCAACGGATCGCGAATGGGGGGGAACCGAAATTCTGATGTTCAACCCCTCGCCGGCAGAAATGTACATAACCGCCTTTAATGTGGAGCTGCACGACTTGCACCCTGTTTTTTTTTTTCGGAACTGTGAGCAAACACCGCCATTTGTCCTTCAAATAGCCCTGATTGTGATCTTCAAGCGAATAGCGACAAGCTCAAGGCGATCTTGAGCCGCATATAACATTACGTTTAATTGGCATGAGGAAAAGAGTTTCTTGTGATTTTTGTATCCCTACGCCCTGTGGCTTGATGTCTGAATCTGCCTTGATTTCCTGAATTTAGGGTTGCGTGGGTGGTCAAGATTCGAAGGTGCACAAGTATCTCAAACAACGTCTAACCAATGGGACTGTGCAAAGACCGCTTTCAATCGTAACCGTGATATTTGTCAATGGCAACTGTCTGCTATTCCTGGAAATCAGCTTAGATAGGCACCTGACCTATCCCATGAGGCAATGGGGGGCATAACCAGTACGTACTATTTCCATTATTCACCATGTACATCTTCATAACGAACGTCATCCGCTCCAGTGGATTGAATTTTCTGGAAAACACATCATAAAAATAGGCTATGGGTGACACCTCGCGCCGGAAAATGTTTATTGCGCACTCCTGACGGCGCCTGAGACCCGAGAACCTGGTGGCGAGCATGAACCACGTAATGATAGGATTACGGAACGTGACAGGGTTGCAAGTTTCAGCTCCTCGGATTGCTTTTGTGTTGCTGGAGAGTTGTGCGGCGGTGGCTTCCACACACGGGCTACGGATGAAATAAATGTTGCCGTGAGCACCGAGTTCATAAGTACCAGCAAAACCCTAACACGTTGCGTAACGCTTTGCCAGATTGCCAAGAGATTTGAGGTCGTTCCGACACAACAATAACGGGGGATTGGAGTGTGAAGTAGAAGCATCTCTGGGTAATTCGTGGATGAGTAGCAACATATCTAGCGGTGCGTGTTGGAGAAATGTCTGAGTGCTACACATACCTGATGGTTCGGGTTTAAAAACATATTTACATCGTTGGCCTAGGTGTTTTGCGGGAGGTCAAATAAGAAAATGCAGACAAATCACCTTTGACGTAGGGCTCTCCACCGCAAGATCAGACTGCGCCCTTACCACTCTTATTTGCACAGCCTGAATCATGGAGCAGCTCAAACCTTCTCGAATGTGATCAGCCAGAGACCTGCCAGTGTCCGAGCGGCGAAGCCCGTGTAACACTCCTTCGTTCAATCACTAAGTCCAAGACGATTGTCAAAAAGTGGCAAATTACATAGACTCGGTATGTTGAAATTTGAACCTTTAGCTTGAGGATAGATGATCAATCTGAACGCATCCAGTGGAGTCCCAAGTAGTGAACGTGTAATGAGGTGCGTTCCAGTCTCCATTCTAAACTTTTACAATCACCAATGATGAGTCTTACCTGTCAACGGTAGCATTATTTCGGCAGTAGAGAGACAAATGAATGTGCGTGGAATGGATAATTATAGAAGGCAAAGAAAAGCACACCGAATACTGGAAAAACATGTGGAGCCCACCTATTCCTGGACGTACTGGTTCTCCAAGGCACCGTACCGGAAACCATAACACTCCTCGGTTCCACAAATGCATGGAACATTCTGATGGTATTCCGGCCCCCAGCAGATGTTGACATCGGAATTGTCCGATTTCTGTATATAAGACTCTGCTAGAGGTGTGGACTGCTGTCGTTACCTTCCTCACAAATGATTACCATCCCGTCTGGCGTATATGCTATTTCCCGCAGAGGCGAACAGCTTGCAACTCTCGAAGGCGGGAGTGCGACTGCAGGTACTCCGGTATTAATCTTGCCCCCCACTGGCGAACCTGGGGATCAAGAGGTGAAGCTTATTTCCTTGACTCATTTTTGCTCAGTCATTCTCACACATCCGCTGTTCTTGCCACCCAGTGGGAAGTTCGGTCGCTGCCAAATGGAACCGTTACCATTAGAAACTTGAGAAGCGGGACCTATTTAAGTTACGAGGGGGACCCCGAGGTAAACAAGCTGGCCGGTGGGTATCCCGAACCCCGCGAGTGGGTGCTCTATCAATCAGCGGAGCCTTTCACTTTTCAGTGAGTTCATGGCCTCTCCTATTTGGCATACAGGAACACATGTACTCATTCGTTTTCAGCGTGGTAGTTCCTGGTGGTCCGATCGACGGTCGAGAGCTGGCGTTTGACGCTTCTCTTCTAAGGATTTTCCCCCCGCGGGTAAGCCATGCTTTATGCCTTTGCTATCGTGCAAATCAAGATCCGCTCATAACATAACACAGACGGCGCTTCGGCCTCTCCAAGTCCAGGACATGCGACAAGCCTGGAGATTTGAATTCCACGAGTAGGGAGTCTCCTATGTCTCTACATAAGTTTTTCGTAAGTAACTTCTCATTGCGTGTACTTATCTTAGTATGTTCAGCCTCGTCACATGCAGCTTGAAGAGTGATTGGAGGGCCAAAGGTTCTGAGCTTTCGTGTACTACTAAATTGTCTGTCGTCTAGCGAGTTTTGAAATATTCCAACTCTTTTGAACTACCTTTCAAGGATGTCGAGCTATATTATTCAAGTTTGAAAGGTTTTCCAGCTTCGAACAACACATTTGTTACCTATGAAGTTCAAAAGAAACGCACTTGCAGATGGCACGTCTTCGTGTTGAGCTCTAACATTCAGATTGGATTCTGATACCAGTTGACTGGGATACACTGGGCACATGATTGGCGAGCTCTCTCTACCCACAAGGGCGGTAACATCTACCAGCTGGCCAGCCTGCCAGGAGCACTTTCAATCGACCTCCAACCGCCTATGTCACGTAATTACTTCCTTATGCTTTTTCATGAGCATTCATCCGAGTGGGTTATGTGAAACAAGCATTGCTAGCCACTCCAGAGCTAGGTTCCTAACTAAATTCTACATTGTGATGTCCCTCAATCATAGCAAATGCGGCGACAGTAGAGCAAACCAATCCAGTCTTTGCCAAGGGTTTACGCACCACAAACCGCAACCTCCAGGGCACGCTCCACATCATTAACCAAGTCGTCTACATCTTCGATCCCGACCGACAACCGCACAAGATTATCACTAATGCCCAACACCGCCCGTTCCGCCTCGGGTATCGATCCATGCGTCATCCTCGCCGGGTGTTCCGCCAAGCTCTCCACGCCGCCTAACGACTCTGCCAGCGTAAACAACCGCGTCGAGGTCAGAAATTTCTCTGCTTCAGCCATGCCCCCGCGAATGCGGAACGAGACCATCCCGCCGAATGGGAACCCGCCATCGGCGACCACGTCGTGGGGGAGCGCAGAAATGAACCGCCGCGCGTGCGGTGCCAATGAGGTGTATGCGATCTTGTTCTGTGGGTGTGAGGCCAATCCGGGGTATATCACTTCTTCGACGTAGGGTGAACGTTCTAGAGTGCGTGCCACCGCCAGTGCATTCAGCCCGTGTGCTTGCATGCGCAGGTGGAGCGTCTTCGCACCCCGTTGGGCGAGCCAGCAGTCATATGCGCTCGGGACGGCGCCAATGGCATTTTGCAGGAACCGTAGCCGCGTTGCGAGGGCGGTGTGGTGGGCGGGGAGAATGAGGGCTCCCATGACAACATCGGAGTGACCATTAATGTACTTGGTGAGGCTGTGGAGGACGATGTCAGCTCCAAGGAGGAACGGGGCGCCGTAGAAGGGAGAGAGGAAAGTGTTATCAACAAGGACGAGTGGGTGTGAAGGATGTGCGTGTGCGACAGAGGCTATTCGCGCGATGTCGATGAACCGGAGGGTTGGGTTCGTTGGGGATTCTATCCAGACTAACTGTATATTGTGTTAGATATTCCGTGCGTGTTTTGGAATGACGACGTACTTTGGTATTTTCCCGAAAGGCGGAGACAACAGTGTCGTTGTCTGCGTTCTGCAGATCCAAAAACGTGGTCTCCAAACCTTGGTTCTTCGACGCCACCTCCCGCATGTACCTAAAAGTGCCGCCGTACACATCATTTACACTGACCACATGAGCGCCTGGACCAAGGGACTGCAAGACGGTGGCAGTAGTGGCAGAGCCGGAGGAGAAAGCGAGTGCCTCAGCACCACCAGACTCGAGGGACGCCAGGGTCGCCTCAAGGGCATTGCGGTTTGGGTTTCCGGATCGCGAGTATTCATAGCCCTAGAGTAGAGATAGAAGGGTTAGTTTCCTAATCACACGTCGACAGGAACAACCATAGCGGACACCAGCGACAACGACGTTAACATGTGCAAAGCTGATGCCGTCACTTGGCTTGGAACATGAGGAAGACAGACCTTGTGCACTCCGACACTGCTCTGCTTGTACGTAGTGCTGAGGGAGATGGGAGGTATAACCGCTCCGGTTTCTGTGCTAGGGTCGGAACCAACGTGGACTGCTCGCGTAGCGAAGCCATCGATATGTGGCTTTTGGACACCATTCCTGTGTAAGGTGCCGTTCGTGTATTTGCTCAGAGTCGGGATAAGGGGGGACATTGGTAGGTGAGGGGAAGTAGTGGGAGGAAGTTGCGGGACCAGAGGCTTCGAGACAGCCTTTAAAGGTGTGCGGCGGTGGTGTCATCGTTAACAAGCACGGTCACGGTCCCTCGGGGATCGTCGGAGATCCGTACTCATTATTACATAATAAATTGATAATTTCTCCCATTATTAATCACTGGATCAGTCAGCACCAAGATGTAAAATGATTGCAAAATGAATGGGAGCTTGTTGGGTAACATAGACTGAAGTACACAGCCAGCCAGTTGAGCTGCACCAAGCTTAAGCTAGAAAATTTAGCCACAGGGCAAAAATAATTGAACTGAGCAGGGTGTTAAGCTTAGAATCAATTCATTGAGGGACTGAGTCCTAAACTGAACTTGAGGACAAATCTAATTTAGAACTTAGCAAATTTGCAAGTATGGCCTGTGGTTAGTGAATAGCATGGGTAGGGGTAAACCCGCAGGTTTTTCCATGGTATAGCTGTGCCAGCTTTTCTTTAAGCCCTGGATCATCCAAAATGGTCAAGTATTGAGCTAGATATGGTCAAAACACTAGAATAAAGTATTTTCAGCATATCTAGCTCAATACTTGACTGTTTTGGACAATCTGGAGCTCAAAATGACAAGTAAAACCCATGGGTATTGTACCCACAGGTCTAATGGGTGTGGGTACAGGTACAGCCAAAAATACCTGGGGTTACCTGTGCCATTCACTACCTGTGGTTGTTTTCAAACTTGCCAGGCACAAAATCACATCCACTAAGCCTAATTGGGATAGCTAAGGTCCAAAGAGGCAAAAATAAAAACATCAAGGGATTCAAACTTGTGAATAATCATATCCCATTGCTAGTGTATTGCACGGGTAACCCCTGGGTATTTTTGGCTGTACCCGTACCCGCACCCATTGTACCCGCGGGTTTTACCCATCATTTTAAGCCCCAGATCGTCCAAAACGGTCAAGTATTGAGCTAGATATAATCAAAATACTCCAATAAGGTATTTTGATTATATGTTACGATTTTCACCTTTTTGCCCCTGTCTTTTGCTTTGACAGCACGTGATACCCATACATTCCCACGAAGATGTGCCAAGTCCCACGCTCTGATTGGACGATACCTTATTACCGAACTCTCGGGTTGACCCCATGTCCTCATTGGATGATTTGATGGTGCATAACCATTCATGCACAACCAGGAGCTGAAGGAACCTAAAGACGATACAATCCGAACCTGACCATTCCGTTCTTGTCACAACCCATGACCGATGTGCATACCCGGAGACAAGAATACTCCATGACCCAACCACCGATCATACCCAGCAATCGGAATACTCTGGTTCTCCGCCGACCGATCATATGTCCACACCCATATGCTCATGACATTGTTATTGTTCTTTCACAATTCATCTACACGGTTCCTTGTGCCTGTCACAGACGAATGAATAGCCTTGTGCCTGATGACTGATCGACTTTCCTATTTTGAAGAAGACTGACACGTCATCCCGATCCTCATGGTTACCTTTGACGCCCAGCTCATCGCCACGATTGTGATATGTTCTATTGGCATCTCCACCCTTGTGGGCGTCTATATCTATGCAACCTATATTCGGATAATGCAACCTCCCCACAATGACTCAGACATCGGATCCGTCATAGTTGCCGACAACCGATGACTCCTTGGACCTATCTTGGCCAACCATCTTGTTCTTCTTCACACGTCACCTCTACATTCATTCGCCTTTCTTCTCATCAGCTGACCGCCGGTGCTCAGCTAGCAACCCGAACTTGCATGTATGACAAGCCCCCTTGATGCTCCACAAGGACTTGCATTCCGACATGTTTCATTACCTTTGTGTACCAGTCCACTGGTCGAGAATATCCATACCCAGTCGACATCCCAGTCACCCAGTACCCTGCAGCCAAGAAGGGTTATATGAAGCACCCTTGCTTATCGTACTGCAGGAACCACAGTCACTGGTGTATGATTACCAGTGTTCATTGCATCACCCCCATCATGGTTCTTCCCCATTCAGTGATTCACCTTCTCCCCTGCCTCCAATGATGAAGCATCATGTTCACCTTTCCATCCCGATCCCGCATACACATATTCATAGTCGTATGCTGCTATTGGCCAGGCATCCACTGCCAATGCAAACCATCAGGAAGACGAACCAATCTCATCATTCCCAAACTAGGAACTCAGCCACATGACATCCACATGGCCGCCTCATGTTCATCATGTGCTCACTGACACATCCACTCATGGATTGTTCCACCTCCTTGCCATGAGGCAACCATGAGGCGCAGGGTCTGGACCCTTGATTGCTCCGAACCATTTCCTTGCAATCACTACTTGAAACACTGATGGACATGCTGTATCTGCAGGACAGCCTTATTGTTCTTACATTTCTCTCGGTTTGTACATACAGACCCGGTAGTCTGTCTTTCATGGCATTTCCCTAACTTCTTTGTACTTAAACCTTCATCTTCGAACTGTTCCTCTTTTTCCCTTCCCTTTCCTCACGTTTAGTCTGGTTTCCACCCCCTGGTTCGCTTACCTAGCCTTCCCCCCTCCCCTGGGCTGCTACTGGTTGTATAATAGTAGTTGACCATGAATACACTTTATTCCTTGTGTTTCCTCTGGTCTGATCTTGACTCAGTTTAGTTGGTTGTTGCTGGAGCCCGCTGATCTAGCGATCCATAACAGGTACGGGTACAGTATGGGTACGGATTCCTGTACCCGCCAGCTTTTTTTTAAGCCCCAGATCATCCAAAACGGTCAAGTATTGAGCTAGATATAATGTTATGGATCGCTAGATCAGCAGGCTCCAGCAACAACCAACTAAACTGAGTCGAGATCAGACCAGAGGAAACACAAGGAATAAAGTGTATTCATGGTCAACTACTACTATACAACCAGTAGCAGCCCAGGGGAGGGTGTTACGATTTTCACCTTTTTGGCCCTGTCTTTTGCTTTGACAGCACGTGACACCCATACATTCCCACGAAGATGTGCCAAGTCCCACGCTCTGATTGGACGATACCTTGTTACCGAACTCTCGGGTTGACCCCATGTCCTCATTGGATGACTTGACGGTGCATAACCATTCATGCACAACCAGAAGCTGAAGGAACCTGAAGACAATACAATCCGAACTTGACCATTCCATTCTTGTCACAACCCATGACCGGTGTGCATACCTGGAGACAAGAATACTCCATGACCCAACCACCGATCATACCCAGCAATCGGAATACTCTGGTTCTCCGCCGACCGATCATATGTCCACACCCATATGCTCATGACATTGTCATTGTTCTTTCACAATTCACCGACATGGTTCCTTGTGCCTGTCACAGACGAATGAATAGCCTTGTGCCTGATGACCGATCGACTTTCCTATTTCGAAGAAGACTGACACGTCATCCCGATCCTCATGGTTACCTTTGACGCCCAGCTCATCGCCACGATTGTCATATGTTCTATTGGCATCTCCACCCTTGCGGGCGTCTATATCTATGCAACCTATATTCGGATAACACAACCTCCCCAAAATGACTCAGACATCGGATCCGTCATAGTTGCCGACAACCGATGACTCCTTTGACCTACCTTGGCCAACCATCTTGTTCTTCTTCACATGTCACCTCCACATTCATTCGCTTTCTTCTCATCAGCTGACCGCCGGTGCTCAGTTAACAACCCAAACTCGCATGTATGACAAGTTCCCTTGATGCTCCACAAAGACCTGCATTCCGACATGTTTCATCACCTTTGTGTACCAGTCCACTGGTCGAGAATATCCACACCTAGTCGACATCCCAGTCATCCAGTATCCTGCAGCCAAGAAGGGTTATATGAAGCACCCTTGCTTATCGTACTGCAGGAACCACAGTTGCTGGTGTATGATTACCAGTGTTCATTGCATTGCCCCCATCATGGTTCTTCCCCATTCAGTGATTCACTTTCCCCCCTGCCTCCAATGATGAAGCATCATGTTCACCTTTCCATCCCGATCCCGCATACACATACTCATAGTCGTATGCTGCTATTGGCCAGGCATCCACTGCCAATGCAAACCATCAGGAAGACGAACCAATCTCATCATTCCCAAATTAGGAACTCAGCCACATGACATCCACATGGCCACCTCATGTTCATCATGTGCTCACTGACACATCCACTCATGGATTGTTCCACCTCCTTGCCATGAGGCAACCATGAGGCGCAGGGTCTGGACCCTTGATTGCTCCGAACCATTTCCTTGCAATCACTACTTGAAACACTGATGGACATGCTGTATCTGCAGGACAGCCTTATTGTTCTTACATTTCTCTCGGTTTGTACATACAGACCCGGTAGTCTGTCTTTCATGGCATTTCCCTAACTTCTTTGTATTTAAACCTTCATCTTCGAACTGTTCCTCTTTTTCCCTTCCCTTTCCTCACGTTTAGTCTGGTTTTCTCTCCCTGGTTCGCTTTCCTAGACTCTCTCCCTCCCCCAGACTACTACTTGCTGTATAGTAGTAGTAGACCATGAATACACCATCCTTCTTGAGTTTCCTCTGGTCTGATCTCGACTTTTAGTTGGTTGTTGCTGGAGCCCGCTGATCTAGCGATCCATAACAAAAGACTAAACGTTTCCCAACTCCCCCAATGACCAACTCTTGATGAAGAAGCTTGACCGCATTACCTGTGATTCTCTGAGACTGAGTCTTGGACAATACATGCGCAAGCCCCCGACTCTGACTGCAGTTACTGCGTTTGTCATTGGTTTATCCAAGACAAAGCCTGCACAGACCGAACCCGAATCCGAATGGACCAATGACAATCCTTGATTAACGTCACCACACGAACTGGCCATCCTGCCAATGATCCGAATTACGAATGACTGAGACTTGTACTTGTTGTACAATGACAAGTTGTTACGGATCGTCTATGGGACGGCTCCGACAACAAACAGACTCAGACTGACTTCGGACGATGATAGGGAGAAGGAGATATATTGGCAATCCGGTGGGATAAACCAGACTAAACGTAAAGTACATTGTACACACATCGATAATATATAAAGGAAACAACTTGAGGGGAGGTAGTAACCTATCGTCCAATAGCATAACTCCCTCTTATCTCTGACCAATGGCAATAAGCTCTCTAATCTCCAACCAATGGCAATAAGCCCTCTTATCTTGGATGGGTAAGCGCGACGTGATTGGACGATAACCAGACATGTGATTGATCATACATGTGGTGATGTCAAAGCGCGAGAACCTGGAACCGAAGGAGTGGTAACCAATAGGATCGTGGGATTTGGCACTTCTCCGTGGGAAAGTGGCCGTGGGAGTTGAGCGATGAGTACAGCAGGGCGAAAAGGTAACAATACCCCCTCCACAAGGTTCGCGTCCGCGCGAACAAGAACGGGGAAGAGAAAGGAAATTAAACAGAAAGAATAGAGGGTATATCAGGGACAGACCATGTGCCATACATGGCGGCCAGCAAGGCTGCTTGGGGCAGACTGTGTCGGGGGGTCGCAGATCTGGCGGATAAATTATATCGTAGCCAACAACAGAAAGGGGGTCTCCAAACCCCCGACTCTGTACATCATAGTTTAACGTCGTCGCGGACGCGCGAATTCAGAAGATACGGAGGAAAGGATTGACGGGGTGATCGGAGAGGAGACGGGGTGGTACCTCACAGAAACGGAGAGGGGGCAGAACGTCGTACCGGTCCCACAGCAAAGCCGAAGGAAGGGGGATGCGCATACGATGCATCATGGTAATCGGATACGCATACGTGGATAGCCGGCCATCATTGAAGGCGAGATTGCTGAGACCACCTGCAACGTCACGGAGGTGACCACGGGTGCTCGGTGTACCGATAGTGACGACATGGGTGATAGCGTTCACTTCACCAAGTTCGAATAGCCATAAACGACGGACTGAGGTCGGGAAAGCGAACGACCGAAAGTCATGATTTTCCTGTCGCGAGAGCAACGAAGTGATGATCTTGGGTTCGACGGACACAATGACATCGCTTGCGGGTGAACGTAATGGGGAAGCATTGACGGGACGAGGGATGATCGAGATGCGAAGATTAGCCGATGTCGGTGCGCGAGGGTGTAACCGATGGAATTCGGAGACAAGTTTCTTACAATTCTTTGTCTCTGCTGCGGGTATCCACGAGTCTTCTTCGCGGGGATAACCCAACCAATGAACGAGATAGAACAAACGATTCCTACGGATGACGGAATCGATGACTTCCTCGACCTCATATTCTTCTTGTCCATCAACGATCTCAGCGGGTGGTTGTGGCAACATTGTTGCTTGTTGTGGGAAGGCGGGTGGGACGTATGGGGACAGGAGGACCTCATTGAAGATGGGATATTTCTTCGACCAAGTAGAGGGGAGTTTCAACTCGTAGGATGATCTTCCAACCTTCCTCATGATGGGGAAAGGACCGTATCGTTTGTCATCCAACTTTTTGGACGGACGGAGAGAGTCGATATTTGTAGACTCCAGCCATACTTTGTCACCGACATTGTATTCCGGGGCGGGACGATGTTTCTTGTCATAAAACTTCTTCATTTTTTCTTGTGCGACGACCAAGGCATTTGATGCCTGTTCCTGTATACGATTCATTCGTTCCGCGAATGAGGCGGCAGACTCATTGATGATTTCTTCTCTGACCGGTTCCTTTCCTTTCCATGGATGGAAACCCATTGTTGCATAGAATGGGGACATGCCGGTAGATGAAGATTCGTGATTGGCTAAGGCGAATTCCGCTAAGGCTAACCACTCAGCCCAATCATCTTGTCGTTGGTTGATGAACAAACGGAGATATGTTTCGATTTCGGCGTTCGCTCGTTCGGTTTGTCCATCTGCTTGTGGATGATAAGCGGTTGTTGGATGTCCGATGATTCCCAATAAGCGATTCAGTTCTTTCGTGAAACCGGATACAAACTGCGTTCCGAGATCAGAGATGATGACACGAGGCAATCCAAATCGCTTGAAGACATGATCACGGTACAATCGTGCAGATCCTTCTGATGTCAATGTCGTGGTGGTGGGGATAAAGACAGATTGTTTCTTCAGCTTATCCATCACTACTAGGATGGCGTTGAAGCCCTGTGATTCGGGTAAAGGGCTGATCAGATCCATCGTGGCAGTATGCCATGGGTATGGGGGAATCGTATGAGGATGTAACAATCCCGGTTTCTTTCCACGATGAACTTTCTTCTGTTGACACGGTAAGCATGCTGCGACATATTTATTGACGTCAGCGCGGAGTGATGGCCAAGTGAAGTGTCGTGCGATAGCTCTGAACGTATTTTCTTGTCCGGGATGTCCGGACAGGGGAGTATCATGATGCTCTTGTATAATTTCTCCCCGGAGATGATCATCTTTTGGAACATATAGCAGATCGTTGTGGTAGATCAGGCCATCATCCATACATTTCCAAGGAGAACTGGGATTTTTCAGTCCTTCGCTGACCTGTTCGTCCAACTGAAGTCCGTACTTGATGAACTGTTCCTGCCATTGAGGATTCATCATGGTGGTGTCGAGGGAAGCCATAAACAGGGAATCAGGGAGTGCGACAACGTTTTTATTGTCGTCGAGACCTCGGTCGTGGTCAACACGCCGTGAAAGCAAGTCTGCCTTGTGGTTCAGGGTGCCAGGACGATGATGGAGCTGGAAGTTATAATCTTGGAGGAATGAGATCCATCGGGCTTGTCGCCGAGTCAGGTTTTGTGGTTGTCTAAAGTACGTGAGATTCTGATGATCGGTATAGACATCGATAATCTCCGGTGCGCCGAGAAGGAAATGTCGCCATTGTTCAAAACATCGGATGATCGCGAGTAATTCCTTATCGTGGACATCATAATTTCTTTCTGCTGGTAGCATACTATTTGACAGGAAAGCCACCGGGTGCCATGTGCTGTCATCTTGTTGTTGTGTCAAGATGGCACCAGTAGCGAAATCTGAGGCGTCACACTCGATCTTGAACTTTCCATGATTGTTGGGGATGACGAGAACAGGATCTGTGGTAATGATCTGTTTCAGTTCTTCGAACGCAACTTGTTGTTCTGTGTTCCATTCCCAATCCTTTTTGCCGGTTAAAAAGTTTAACGGTAATGCAACTTGTGCGAAATTACGAACGAAACGTCGATAGAAGTTGAGGAAACCCAAGAAGGATTGTAACTCCTTCTTGTTCTTCGGAACAGGCCAATCGGTAATTGCATCTGTCTTGGTGGGATCCATCCGTACTTTTCCATGTTCGACGATGAGACCGAGATATTCTACGCGTTGGGTATCGAAGGTACATTTTCCGATTTTCAAGAACAATTTGTTGTCTCGGAATTTCTGTAGGACCTGACGTGTTCGTTCCTGATGTTCTTCCAGATTTTTTGAGAAGATAATGACATCGTCCATATAGATATGCAGCCAACCGGCACGTATTTCATATCGGAAAATGTGATTCATCATCCTCTGGAAGGTCGGGGGAGAATTCCGCAGACCGAAGAACATCACTGTAGGTTCAAACAATCCCTTTGGTGTCAGGAATGCGGCCTTATGCTGATCACCTTCTTTGATCCGTATGTTGTTGAAGCCCCAACGGACATCCAGTTTTGTGAAATACTCCGCACCGTCGAGTTGATTTATGATATCGTCGATCAGCGGTAACGGATAATTATCTGGGATGGTATGTTCGTTTAATTTCCGATAATCCTGTACACCACGTAATTCGGTAGCATCCTTCTTGTGTACATAGAAGAATGGCGAGGCGTAAGGTGATTTTGACGGTCTAATCTTGCCGGCCTTCAGGTTTTCATCGAGGAACTCGTCGAGTTTCTCACGTTCTGGGGGTGACAACGGATATAATTTGCAGTTCAGGTGGTCGGGAGCGTCTGGTTTCAGATTGATCGCATGATCCCAAGGACGAGATGGAGGCATCGAGTCAGTCGCTTTGGGGTCGAAGACGTCGGCATAGTCCTTGTATACGTCCGGCAATTGGTCGACGACGGACTGTTCTGGCCTAACACCATCATTGGTCATCTTGGCGCGAGCCAGTTCTGTTGATTTTGTCTGGAAGGCGCGATACCAAGCGGGCTTATCGTAGATTGCGGTTTTGAACATGACGCCTTCGATTTTACCAGGGGAATGACCACAGACAGAAAGACAACGAGTAAAGTCGATCGTCTGGGTCAGCCAATCGACCTCGGGATTATGTTTTTTCAACCAATCAAAGCCAAGATAGATGTCGATCTTTGCGAGGGGAATTACCGTAAGATGTATCCGTTCTACGTGTTCGCCAAGCCGTAAATTCATCTCGACGTATTCCGTGATTAATCCATCTTTAGACATCGTACCATCCCCATTGTAACTAGGGAAAGGTTTCTCGTATTTTTGTGTTGTGAGATGATGTTGTTGTACGAAACCAGAGTTGATGGCAGAGACAGTACAACCAGAATCCAATAGACATGTGACAGAGAATCTTCGTTGGTCGTCGATTGTGGTAAGTTGGCCTTTGACACTGATCGACATCATCATGGTACTGTCGTCTTGTGATGCAACCAATTGTTCGATCCGTTGATTGACTTCCCGAAGTCTCCATTCTGCGGATCGTTTATCGGCTTTCGTGATGAGAGGTTCCATTTGTCGCATCTTGTGGATTTTAACTGCAGTAGGCTTTGTAATTGGTTCTTTTTTCTGTGCTGGAGGTTGTTGGTCTGTCTGGGGGAGTTCCGTGATCAAATATTCAATGGCTTTGTCGATGGGCATTCGCCGTAATTTGACGACTAATCCTGGGCCGATCTTCATGGTATGTTGTCCATGGATGTCCCAATCATTCATGAGGTCGAGGGCACCATACATATCGGTATTCATGATGGCGACCATCGTTTCTTCTGCGTTGAACTCACTTTCGATGACAGGTTGACGTGACGCGACCGTAATAGATACCGATTTCCTTTCCACTGGCGTCTTAGTGTCTTCGGGTTGCATAATCGGTTTTTGTTGTTTCTTCGGTAGTTTCGATTGAGGCCACCGTTCCGTTTGTTTCTTTTTATTCATTTCCCTTTGCATGTTTTGTCTCATTGTTCGAAGTTCAAGTAAAACGCGATCAAATTCATTCGTAATCGGTAATACAAGTACAGGGGGAGCGATAGACAGATGAGACATAGTCGAAGAGTCCATGCGTTTCTTCGACCGACTTAAAAATCCTTTTTGGCCCGAACGAGTTCGTCCTCGAGCTGGGCACAGCGAGCTTCAAGCATTTGGATAATGTCTTGACCGCTCGACGCGGGTTCGGTATTCATGGAGCGTACGTGTTGCTCCTGTTCAGTATTTAGTACGCGTACACGTTGTACGCGGGACGGGCAATTTCGCGAGAGATGTCCGGGCTGCTTGCAATTGAAGCAAAGTCCGGCCTTCATCAACTCCGTTCGTTCAGCAGACATTGGCTGCTTCAGTTTCTCGGCCGCGACAGCGGCTCGGTCGCACTAGTGCCTACCAACTTTAATGATAAAAACAAGGCATTGCCACAATAGCGTATGTGTATAATACCACGTACTTTAATGAAAGGCCTGTCATTCATTTTATGACGACATTTTTATGATAATGACAGGACAATGACAATGGGAGATTATCAATGCGTTTTCATTGGTGTTTTCATTGCGTTTTCATTACTAATGGGCGAGGGTGGGTGCTGGGCGTTATCATTGCATTTTCATTGGCGTTTTCATTGCGTTTTCATTACTAATGGGCGAGGGTGGGTGCTGGGCGTTATCAATGCGTTTTCATTGGCGTTTTCATTGCATTTTCATTACTAATGGGCGAGGGTGGGTGCTGGGCGTTATCATTGCGTTTTCATTGGCGTTTTCATTGCGTTTTCATTACTGATGGGCGAGGGTGGGTATTGGGCGTTATCATTGCGTTATCATTGGCGTTGTCATTGCGTTTTCATTACTGATGGGCGAGGGTGGGTATTGGGCGTTATCATTGCGTTATCATTGGCGTTGTCATTGCGTTTTCATTACTGATGGGCGAGGGTGGGTATTGGGCATTGTCATTGCGTTTTCATTGGTGTTTTCATGAATAATGGGTGGGGGAGAGTACAGAGCATTATTAAGCGTTTTCATTGGCGTTTTCATTGCGTTTTCATTACTAATGGGCGAGGGTGAGTGCTGGGCGTTATCATTGCATTTTCATTCGCGTTTTCATTGCGTTTTCATTACTGATGGGTGAGGGTGGGTGCTGGGCGTTATCATTGCGTTTTCATTACTGATGGGCGAGGGTGGGTACAGGGCATTGTCATTGCGTTTTCATTGGTGTTTTCATGAATAATGGGTGGGGGAGTGTACAGAGCATTATTATTCCATTATTATTGGCATTTTTTTCATTGCATGTTCATTAATAATGGGTGTACAGGGGATTATCATTGTCTTATCATTGGTGTTGTCCATGCATTTTCATTAATCATGGGTGGGGGGTACAGGGTGTTATCATTGCATTTTTATTGTGTTTTCATTAATAATGGGTGGGGGTGGGTATATGGTGTTGTCATTGCGTTATCATTGGCATTTTCATTAATAATAGATGGGGTGGGTATAGAGAGTTATCATAGTATCAGCGCCGAACATCCCCTACCAGCTGCCCATCACCTTGTCACCAGCCCCCACCATCACCTATCACCCCATCACCACCCTCCACCATCCCCCATCTGCTCATCACCCCTATCACCTCTCCATCACCATCTCACCTCCTACCATCACCCATCATCTTTCCATCCACCCTCCACCATCCCCCATCACCACCCTCCACCATTCTCCATCATCTCCCCATCCACCCTGTACCATCTCCCATCATATTCCCGTCCCCCCATCACCTCTCCATCGCCTTCTCACCAACCCCTACCATGTCCCATCATCCCCCACCTTCCCCATGTCCCCCCCCACCTTCCCTGATGACCCCACCTCATTCCCCACCATTCTCCATGACCCCCACACCATTCCCCACCATTCCCCATGACCCCCACACCACCCCCCACCATCCCCCATCACCCCCACACCATCCCCCACCATTCCCCATGACCCCCACACCATCCCCTGCCATCCCCCACAACCCCCACACCATACCCCGTCATCCCCCATGACCCCCACACCACCCCACACCATCCCCCATGACCCCCACACCATCCCCCACCATACCCCGTCATCCCCCATGACCCCCACACCATCCCCCACCATCCTCCATGACCCCCACACCACCCCCCACCATCCCCCACCATCCCCCATGACCCCCTGTCATCTCCCCACCATCCCCCATCATCTTCCCATTCACCCCCACCATCTCCATTCACCCCCACCCCCCACCATCTCCCCATCATCTTTCAATTACCCCCTATCTCCCTTATCTCCCCCCATCATCTCCCCCTCCATTGCCCAATCTTCCCATTACCCACCAACCCAGCCTGATATCATCCCCAATCATTGCCCAATTGTTTTAACAATGAGTTGCTTTAATTCTCATACCAATATCTGAAAGGCTGATCTCAATTCATGGTATTATTACATTTGGTTCAAACAATCAGAACACTTCAGCAAAAGACAATAGTTATGTAGTTGAAAGTGTTCAACGTGTTTAAAGATGCTATAACAACCTGTGTTATTAATGTATATACTTGTATTGCGGACTTAGATGGAACTAGTTAAGTAAGCTGGCAGGCATTAGTCCGGGTTTGTTACATTAGTCCGGGTTTGTTACATTATTACCGGTTTGTTGCATTAGTAGGGTTTTGTTATCTTAAACACGTTGAACCCTTTTGACTATAAGACCATTGTCTTTTGCCGAAGTTATATTTGAACCAAATATAATATGATACCTTGAATTGAGATGTGGGTAATGGGGTGAATGGTTGGGGGGATAATTGGGAGAATAATGGTGTATTGGGTGGTAAAATGGGCTGAAGAGATGGTTGGGGTGGAGATGGTGGGGGTGATGGGGGAAGGTGGGGGGGGGTGATGGGGGATCGTGGGGTGATGGGGAGATAACAGGGAATGGTGTGGGGGGTGATGGGGGATGATGGGGGATGCTGGGGGGGTGATGGGGGATGCTGGGGAATGGTGTGGGGATGGCAGGGGATGGTGTGGGGGTGATGGGGGATGACGGGGGATGGTGTGGGGGTTGTGGGGGATGACGGGGGATGGTGTGGGGGTCATGGGGAATGGTGGGGGATGGTGTGGGGGTGATGGGGGATGACGGGGGATGGTGGGGGGTGGTGTGGGGGTCATGGGGGATGACGGGGTATGGTGTGGGGGTTGTGGGGGATGGCAGGGGATGGTGTGGGGGTCATGGGGAATGGTGGGGGATGGTGTGGGGGTGATGGGGGATGGTGGGGGGTGGTGTGGGGGTGATGGGGAATGGTGGGGGATGGTGTGGGGGTCATGGGGGATGGTGGGGAATGGTGTGGGGGTCATGGAGAATGGTGGGGAATGAGGTGGGGTCATCAGGGAAGGTGGGGGGGGACATGGGGAAGGTGGGGGATGATGGGACATGGTAGGGGTTGGTGAGAAGGCGATGGAGAGGTGATGGGGGGACGGGAATATGATGGGAGATGGTACAGGGTGGATGGGGAGATGATGGAGAATGGTGGAGGGTGGTGATGGGGGATGGTGGAGGGTGGATGGAAAGATGATGGGTGATGGTAGGAGGTGAGATGGTGATGGAGAGGTGATAGGGGTGATGAGCAGATGGGGGATGGTGGAGGGTGGTGATGGGGTGATAGGTGATGGTGGGGGCTGGTGACAAGGTGATGGGCAGCTGGTAGGGGATGTTCGGCGCTGATACTATGATAACTCTCTATACCCACCCCATCTATTATTAATGAAAATGCCAATGATAACGCAATGACAACACCATATACCCACCCCCACCCATTATTAATGAAAACACAATAAAAATGCAATGATAACACCCTGTACCCCCCACCCATGATTAATGAAAATGCATGGACAACACCAATGATAAGACAATGATAATCCCCTGTACACCCATTATTAATGAACATGCAATGAAAAAAATGCCAATAATAATGGAATAATAATGCTCTGTACACTCCCCCACCCATTATTCATGAAAACACCAATGAAAACGCAATGACAATGCCCTGTACCCACCCTCGCCCATCAGTAATGAAAACGCAATGATAACGCCCAGCACCCACCCTCACCCATCAGTAATGAAAACGCAATGAAAACGCGAATGAAAATGCAATGATAACGCCCAGCACTCACCCTCGCCCATTAGTAATGAAAACGCAATGAAAACGCCAATGAAAACGCTTAATAATGCTCTGTACTCTCCCCCACCCATTATTCATGAAAACACCAATGAAAACGCAATGACAATGCCCAATACCCACCCTCGCCCATCAGTAATGAAAACGCAATGACAACGCCAATGATAACGCAATGATAACGCCCAATACCCACCCTCGCCCATCAGTAATGAAAACGCAATGACAACGCCAATGATAACGCAATGATAACACCCAATACCCACCCTCACCCATCAGTAATGAAAACGCAATGACAACGCCAATGATAACGCAATGATAACGCCCAATACCCACCCTCGCCCATCAGTAATGAAAACGCAATGAAAACGCCAATGAAAATGCAATGATAACGCCCAGCACCCACCCTCGCCCATTAGTAATGAAAATGCAATGAAAACGCCAATGAAAACGCATTGATAACGCCCAGCACCCACCCTCGCCCATTAGTAATGAAAACGCAATGAAAACGCCAATGAAAATGCAATGATAACGCCCAGCACCCACCCTCGCCCATTAGTAATGAAAACGCAATGAAAACACCAATGAAAACGCATTGATAATCTCCCATTGTCATTGTCCTGTCATTATCATAAAAACGTCGTCATAAAATGAATGACAAGCCTTTCATTAAAGTACGTGGTATTATACACATACACTATTGTGGCAATGCCCTGTTTTAATGATATAATTGGTAGGCACGACCCTCGGTCGACGTCCATGGCGTCGGGGTCTTTCGATCGTACAGGCACTGCGGCAGCTGTAATAGAAACGGAAGTCGTCTTTGACTTCTCGTTCTTCTTCGTCGGGTTACTTCCACCCGTAAGTCTTTCGATCTCGTTGCGACGTCGCCATTGACGATCCAACAAGATGGTCTTCACCTTCCATTCCGCTACAGTAGTTGGCATCGGGTCCAGACTAAAGATGCGATCGACGAGAGGTTTGTTTAGATGATTTTCGAGAAGTGGAATGAGTTGCTCCTGTTGGGTGGTCGGATGCCACCCAGCGCGTTTATACAGGACTTCGAATTGAAGCCAAAACTCGTCCGCCGTCAACTTGCCTTGACGGAGCGCGTTGAGTTTGATTGCGGCGTCTCGTTTATCGTCAGGTTTATCGAATTGCGCCTGCATCGACGCAGTGAAGACGGGCCATGTTCCCCAATTCATCTGCGGGGGGTCTGGATCTCCAGGGGTGTGTGCGGCCAGACGAGTGTGATAGTCAACCGCGATGGTATCACAGAAGTCGTTGGCCCATTCGGCGGCAACACCTTTGTCCATTAGCGACAGGACTAGGAAGATCTTTCGTTCATGTCGTACTTTGACTGGGAGAGGATTATCCGTAGTCCCAAAGTCTTCAAAGTACGCCGAATTTGCAGCCAGAAAGATGATGACTGCTCGCATGAAGGAACGAAATTCTTCCTTGTCGCCGTTGAACTTGGGGGGAAGAGGGAGGAGGGATTTCATAGAAGCCATGGTTCAATGTTTCCGTCTGGATAAACGGTTCTTTCGTCGGAGGTAGTGGTCGTAGGCGGGGCTGGTGGTCCAGTTAGAGATATATTTTCTCTGGCGTGATCCGAGGCGTTTGATCAATCGCTGTAATCCTTGATCGTTGTTCAATGCTCGTGTATTACAGAGACGTGTGATCCGATGATCGAGACGTGTTAGGGGGTCGGGGAGCCAACGGATAGGACCGCCGTAATCAGATCGCAGAGTTCGAGGAAAATGTGCGGGGGGAATGGGGAGAGTTTCGCGATAGTCTTCGTATGATCTTTTCAGACCTGAGTGTACGAGGACCTTCCAGTCAACAGGGAAGTGATCTTCGAATGGGGTATATTCCTTAGCCCAAACGACCGTACGATAGTATGGGTAGACCAAGGGCAAATCGGTCACCAAGAAGGATTTTCCGGGGACACCGATGACGTCGGGGAATCCCTGTTCTTCGAGGTATCGGCCTGCTTCCCACCTCCAGTAGATGAGGCGATGTTGGAAGGGGGCGTTATGGGGATGGAGGAGACGGCGAACAGTCGAGATATCCAGCGTTCGACCGAGCGATGGAGGGATACGGTAGCTTTTGCGTGATGTCGGATGAAGTTAATAAACTTCTGTGGTCTCGACTGGACGACACGAGTATCGTTTGTGGTGATGGGAATGTCTCAAGTCTGTTGAGCGGGAGCAATGGGTAATTTGCCTCTTTGCCACTCAGTGTCTTCACTCAAACCAGAAGGGATATCGACTGGATCTCTGCCTAAGGCTGGTTCGGTGCCGTGGAAAGAATCAAAGAAGTGATTATAGGGATTAGGTGGGTTTGTGGAACGGTAGAACGGCCAAACTTTGGGTCGATCTGGCGTTACAACACGGACGGGTTCGGTTATCGTTTCGACGGGTACGGTTTCGATCAATTCTTCTGACCGTACGGAAGGTGTTGGTGAGGGTGTGGGTGGGGTGGACGGTTGGTGATGATAATCGTAGTCGGGATGGTCTGGGTCGTAGAGATAGGGAGGGAAGGAGTTACAGGGTAGGTGGTACTGAGAATTCTCGTAGTCTTCGCGACTATAAAAGTAATCCGTCGTGACTACTTGGTTCGGGTTCGGGTTCGGGGGCTTGTATAGGCTTTGTATCGGATAAACCGAATACAAACGCAGCAACTATAGACAAGCGTCTTCGTGACGTGAGTCGGTTTGTCGGGGGAGAGAGGAACGTTTAGTCTTTTGTTACGGATCGTCTACGGGACGGCTCCGACAACAAACAGACTCAGACTGACTTCGGACGATGATAGGGAGAAGGAGATATATTGGCAATCCGGTGGGATAAACCAGACTAAACGTAAAGTACATTGTACACACATCGATGATATATAAAGGAAACAACTTGAGGGGAGGTAGTAACCTATCGTCCAATAGCATAACTCCCTCTTATCTCTGACCAATGGCAATAAGCTCTCTAATCTCCAACCAATGGCAATAAGCCCTCTTATCTTGGATGGGTAAGCGCGACGTGATTGGACGATAACCAGACATGTGATTGATCATACATGTGGTGATGTCAAAGCGCGAGAACCTGGAACCGAAGGAGTGGTAACCAATAGGATCGTGGGATTTGGCACTTCTCCGTGGGAAAGTGGCCGTGGGAGTTGAGCGATGAGTACAGCAGGGCGAAAAGGTAACACAAGTCTCACCTGACACCCAACCTCATGGGACCACTGCTACAAGCAATCGATGTTGTAATTGGTTTATCCAATGCAATACCTGAAGCAGAAGGACACTGCTTGACAAACCAATGATGCTACAATAGTAGTTCCCCTGAATTAAATATGTTTTGGATGTTCCAGACATATTCCGACCTCTCCCCTCTGTCAAATCGAATCGAATGGACTCATTGAACCGCCCTCCCTCACCCCTCTCAAACATCTCAAGTGTGGAAAGCCCCGAGAAAGCCAGTACACACGCCCGAACCCCGAAATATTCGATTTGCAGAAAAGGAATGACTTATTGGTCAATTAAGGAGAAGTGGTTGATCCTAGTACTCTGCTCTGAGAGACAGAAGAACGGGGACCCTCCTTATTGTGGCTATTAGGCTCATTAGAATCCTGTTGCCATGCAGGAATTGACGGATTACATTGTTTGAAGTCACTCAGACATGTATATGACCATAAATGGACGATCTTCCCTTATCTCCTAAGACATTCTACACATCGCCTTCGTTTTCCCACAGTTTGGAATTCTGACCACGTGTGGGGATGAAAGTAGAACCCGGAATTAAAAGAATGCCGGAATTGAATGGAGGCCGGAACCGAACAAGGACTCGATCATGCATATATGGAATTGTTCCTTGGGAATCCATCAAATATAGATGACAAATCATCGGCATCTCATGTGACATCCCGCTGTTGTTTGTGAGAAAAGTTTATATGAAAAAACTAATCTGCACCAAGGGTTTCCGGAGTGCGACTTTGATCGGGAAATTACCTTGTTGTTCTTCAGGGGATGGTAAGCAACTGTTAAACACCTAAGGTCTGTGCTCAACAACTGTGTTGTCTGGGAATTGTCCTAAACAAATGTTAGTGTAGTCAAGATAACAGTGAACAGCTACCTTGAGTAAGTTTAAGTCAAGCTATATGACTTAGAGGATGGGTGAACAGTGAGGTCTTTCCTACACAAGGTAAAGACTTTGAGGATATACACAAGCAAGAGTGACAAGTGTTGTGTATGATGAACAAGGATGGGATGAGCAAGAGATAGTGGAAGTCAAACAAGTGTGTGTGACAAAACTATCTAACAGAATGTGACAATGATGAAAGTATGAGACAATAAAACAGTCAAGAAGTATTGATGATCAAGGTATCTGACAATATTCCGAAGCTTCAAACGCACATTGGCTACTGGTTCAGAATATGTACTGGGATATCTTGGTGAAGACCAATATATCTTGAGATAAATGACAATAGTAACGGCACTATGTCACAGAATATTTCCCAAACTAGTAATAAAAGAGTATCAATATATCAGATATTGATAGATCAATTAAGACTATCTGATTTGAGAAGGAATAGCAAGCAAGAATAAGACTGGAACTGTAACTGAATTGGTATACTAGCTACTACAGAAGTAGTTAGATACTAAAGGGGGTGAATCAAAGGATGATGGGAATGGGGGATCAAGTTTGACTTGGGGGGGATCAACTTTTGACTGATGTCTCCTGCAGAAACTGGGCCCTATTTATACCTTTTCAACTACAGGAGTCATTCAGAGTCATAGGATGGAATATGAAATGAGTGTACAGGTTAGTGAGTCATAACTGGTCATAGTAGAGTAATATGAAATGAGGGGGCATAGGGTGAGTAAGCATTGGAAATAGGGGCATAGGTTTGTGAGTCAAGAGGAATCACAAGGGAGTTGAAATGGGGCATAGGGTGTGCAAGCACATAAAAGGCAAATGGAAATTGGGGCATAGGTTTGTGGGCATATAAAAGGGCAATTGGAAATTGGGGCATAGGTTTGTGACTCATGCAGAGTCAATTACTGAGAATCATATGGTACTGTGAGAAAGGATGGGGGCATAATTGGCCATGATGGTGTCATAATGGTGTCATAAGGTGTCATGATGGTGTCATAAGGTGTCATAAGGTGTCATAATGGGGTCATAAGGTGGGGCTGCTGATTGATCAATGAGTTATCTGAGGGGAGATGAGCTACTGGCTGATCTTCTCTGAGATCTGGGGTGGTCTATGGTTCTCCAGGAATCATGGACCAAGGCTGGAACATGTAATTTCAAATTGGGCTTCTAGAATCAGTTCTTCAGGCTGTGCTTCCTTTTCCAATGTTCTAGAATAGAAGGCTGTGCTTCCTCTGTCAATGTTCTTTGATGGAAGATAGAAGGCTGTGCTGTGCTTCTTTTCCAATGTTCTAGAATAGAAGATAGAAGGCTGTGCTTCTTATCTTATCTGTTATCAAGAAAGATAAGAAGGTGGCTGTGGAATGTGGCTGCTCTGATCTTGGATCTTGATGTCTGATGTAAGACTGTGGCTGTTGATCTTATCCTTTCCTTATTAGTAAAGATAAGGATAAGTCAGCTATTATCTAATCCTGTAATCTGATAAGGCCTTGTCCCTTCATTACTGATACTGTAAGCTGGTTTTGATGGTGGCTGGGCACCATCCCTTAGTGCTTGGGGCTATATTCCTGATATTGTCCACTTGTTGTCCTGGCTATTGAGAGAAGGGATACTCCAGCTGAAATTGCAATATTGCAGCTGAATGGAAAATTGCATAAATATCCTTTCTCTAAACTTGTACCATGTTTTTGATCCAAAACCATTTTGGATCATGACATTCGCGCACAACAAGAAAAATCAACTGTCCCCAGTTGCTCTTCCCTCTCCAATAATTCTTTCTCCTTCAGAAATCTGCCTTGCACTGCTTTCACAAATACTGTCTTGTCAGCGGTATTTTGCATGGTCAAGCAATGCTGGCACCTGAAACGGTTTCTGGCTAAGTCCTTCTTCAACATGTTTTCCAACAGGACTAGTGTGAACCTGTCTTCTAGTTCTGCAGGAAATGTCATAGCAAAACGAAATTGTTGTGAAGGGAGAATGCGGTCATGGAATGGAGAGTAGCGTTGGTGGGGGAGTATATCCTGAATGCTAGCAGGGCGCTGAGGCTGAGGGTTGGTGGGTACGACAAACATGATCTTGGCTGTAGATATAAACTTGAAAGTGTCAAAGGAGTGTTGATGCTTATTTGTGAAGCATGATGGAGACGACGATAGTGCATATATAAAAAACAAGAACGGTGCTATAAAAAAATGATAACGGCGCTATAAAAAAAAAAACGGCAGTGGTGCTGGTACGTTCTACAGGCCACAAAGATATTTCTTGAAGTAGCTTCCCCAGCTACGTGCCTGTCCCTCTTCCTCTGTCAACCATCGCTCAGGGACTGCTACGAGAAAACGTTCCCTGAATATAGTCCTGCAAAGAAAGATGGCATAGCCATTTCGCACAGTCCACAACCGTTCCACATCTCCTGCCCCCAATCGTCCAGTGATGTGCATGCCAGCGTGGATTGGCTTTGGCGGAGGGCAGCGAATGAGCCAAACGTCAACTCCGGGAAGAAGTGGCGTCTGAATCTTGTTAAGTAGGGCGACATTAACGAAAGTAGTCTCCCGATTGGGCACAAAATGACGCAAGTAGCCTTCTGCAAGAGGGGCGCGGAGTTGAGGAGTGGGCGCGTAGATGCGATCAGGGATGGTCATGGGCGTCAGCGGAACAGTGTAGTACCCGAAGGTGGGAGTGGAGGTGCTGGTGGTACTGGCCATGCTATTGTGGGCTGAAATGTGCGAGAGCTGGGTGATTGATGTGCTGGTAGAGTCAAACGAGCAGCGCATTACTAAAAAAGAATGTGTGTGGAGCACTACTTGTAGTGTCTAAAAAATGAAAAAGATCGACGTTGAATTGGGTAGGCGTATCCAAATTAATGGTTCAAGGGTACCTAATTAGGCAGTCATGTGCCTGTGGCAGTAAAGTCTGGGCCGGGTGATTGAATTTTTCTCCAACTTTGGCAATCTGTACCTATTTCCAAATTTGGTTTGTTTGCAATAACGTGGTGCTTCGGCTTTCTCCATGGCATTTGCTTGGTAATGATTAAAATGTAGGGTGCATATTACTAAGATGTGTGCACGTGTGAATTCCGACCAATCATAATGCAGGGATCTAGAAAAAAAGGGTGTGCAGCGGGATGTCACATGAGTGGCTCACGTGACTGCCACAGGGTATAAACGAGTGATTCGGATTGTTTGAGCTTTTTCCCCAGCTTAGTCACTGCGCCTTCATGCGCCAGCTCCTTTTCCCTGGGTCATTCCCGGGAATCGTAACTATCCAAGGCTATGAATTTCTCCTTCTTTCAAACCTAGACTGGCTTTGACTCCACAGCCAATGGTTAATGCAGGTGAGCGTTGTTCCGTGATGCAACCGAGTGCGCTGACGTCTGGGTTGCACTTTCTCACTTAGGCTGCGTCTGTTCTTCCAGTCTAACGGTTTCGTCTTCATCCGGCTTATGGATCTGGCTTCCGGGGGCGATTCTGTTGGGTTGCGACGGCTGGGTTCTGTTTCTTTTCGTTTATCACTTTCTTCTTCCTTTTTCCTTCATTCCGCATCTGTCTTGGACATTCGTACACATTGCGCGATATCTCTAGTTCTCTCCTTATGTATTAATTCTGGTGGTGTGATGTATCTGTATCATATTCAATTAGATCGCTGTCTGGTGGGGTAATTTCTGTGCTTGAATCTGAGTCAATTGAACTTCCTTGGTCTGCATTACCTTGAAGGAATGAATGGGACCGACTAATGTAGGGCAATATCCTAAAGGCTGCATAGCGGTCAGCATGTTCTGCTCCGTCTAGTTCCTTTAGAACATATGTTCCTCTCTCAGTCCTTCTGACTACTTCAAAGGGTCCAAGGTAACGTGGCTCAGTCTTGAATTTCCCAACTGTGGATTCCAATCTGCTGTTTCTGACAAGGACTAATTCACCAGCTTCATAATTACGCTTCTGCAGGCGTTTACGGAATCTTCGTTCAAACTGTGATTTTGACCTAAAACGTGCTTGTTCTAATGTGGAAGCTGCTTTGTCTATGTCCTCTTGATGCCTTTCCAGTTGTCTGATGTGAAGTGTCAACAATTCTGATGTGGAGAGGCCTGATCGGAAGCCTTCCACCAAAAAGGTTGCTTCAGACAAATCAAATGGCAAGAGTGGGTGCATTCCATGTAGCAGGTAGTATGGTGAATAACCAGTCACACTGCTGACTGTGATGCGATCTGCAAACATAGCTGCTTCAACATGCTTGTGCCAATTTCGAATTCCTCCAAATTTATCCTTGTCACTGGACTTGACAATGGCCTCTCTTAACGTAAAGTGGCCACGTTCCACTACTCCATTTGCATGTTTGTTATAAGGGGTGATGCGAACTTGAGGGACTCCCATGCGGCGGAGTAGAATCTCAAATGTGCCTTTGACCTCACTTCCATTGTCTGTCACTACATGTCCAATTGCTCCATAGCGACAGTAGATCTGTTCCCAGAAGAATTTGGCTAAGCTTTGGGAATTGTTGGAGCGAATGGCACGAACTTCAGATGTTCCTGACAGATCATCACGAGCGGCAGCAATGAAATTGAATCCACCTGATGGTGGCATAGACATCACATCGATGTACACTTTCTGGAATAGAGTGGTGGGAGTGGATATGGTGGGGGAAATCTCCATCTTCTTTAGGGTCCTGATTTGACATTCATGGCAAGATGAAACATGATGGCGCACATCTGTTCTGAGATGTGGCCAGTAAAAACGAGTTCGTACCAATTCAAAGACAGATTGTTCTCCTTTATGTCCTAGATTCTCATGAGCCTGAGTCAGAATGGCTATTCTTTTCTTAGGGTTCATGATTACTAGGAGGGGTGATCGTCTTCCATTTCTTTTGAACATCCTTCCTTCCTTAAGGTAAAATTCAGAAGCCTTCTTTAAGAATCTTTTCCTGGCTTGGTTGGATTCTGTGGGAGGTGGCTCCAGTGTGGATAGGAAGTGATGAACATCTTGAATAATCTTGTCTTGTCTGGATGTATGAGCATTGGATGATGGTAATGATGCTGCCTTGTAAGGGAGCTTGGTGGCAGTGGTAAAACAGAAATTCAGGACTTGAAGAGGGTCTGGGACATGGATGAGCAATGCAATGTCATCTAGCCAGGAATCATCATGGTCAATGATCTCTTCATCTGATGCTAGCTCTCTCCTGGAGAGGGCATCTGGTCCTTTGAATTGCTTGGCTGGGATATGGATTAATTTAAAATCAAACAGAAGGATTCCTTGGATCCACCTGTTGATTGCGGCATTTGGTTGGAGGTCAGGCTCATTAAGCATGCCTTTGATGTATTTAGCATCAACTTCAACATGCAAGTTCTTGACTCCAATCAAGTGAATTCGCCAATGACGTAGTGCGCGATAGAGTCCATACAATTCTAATTTTGGCTGTGAATATCTGGATTCTCTCTCATTCATTGGTAATGATCCATAACGTGCTGGGCGGCGTTTTCCATTTTCATCAACCTGGGATAATATGAATCCTGTTGCAATAGCACTGCTGTCAACAGACAGGATTACTGGATTGTCTGAGGAATAGTCAATAGGATTTAGTGCTGGTGCTGAGGATACCTTTTGCTTGAGGGTGTCAAAAGCTTCTTGCCTTCTTTCATCCCATATGAACTCTGCACCTTTGTGGACTAGTTCTGTAAGAGGTCTTGCTAGCTGGGAGTAATTTTCAATCCAAACTCTGACTGTGCCACAGAGTCCCAAAAATCCTCTGACATCCTTGGGAGTCTTGAGTGATGGCCAGTTGAGAACTTTGGCTACTTTGTCTTCTTCTGGAATACGTCCTTCTGGGGTACATTTCTGTCCAACAATAATGGCTTCTTGTCTACAGATTTGAGTCTTCTTGGCTGAAAAAGTAGCTCCTGCACGTTTTATCCTATGCATTATGCGATGTACATCACAGGCATGTTCCCAGATGAATCTTCTAATTCCTGGGTTGTCTGCAAGTACTTCTGGATTTCCTTTGAGGTCTAGGTAAGTGGATGCAGGTCCTTTGATAGAACAATCATCAATGAAGATATTGGCTACCACAGGGATTTCATCTTGAAGGATGAAAACCATGCATCTTTGGAATTCGGCGGGGGAATTAGTGAATCCTGTGGGGAGTGAGGTAAGACGTAGAAGTCCAAGGGGTGACCAAAATGCAGTCATATCACGTGATTCTGGGTGGACTTTTCTTGCATCAAACCCCCACATTAAATCAAAGACTGTGTAGCATTGCCTTCCAGCAAATGGCTCCACAAAGTCATCAATAATGGGGAGAAGTCCAGCATCTCTGATTGTTACTCTGTTCAGTGGCTGCAGGTCATGTACGATTCTGAGCTTTCCGTCCTTCTTCAAAACGCAAAACCATCGGGACCTGTATGAAGATTGACTGGCTTCATACACATTGGCTTCTACTTTTAGCCTTAGGACTTCAATGACTTTGTCTCTAATTCCAGGGGGAATGGGAATATTCCTGTATACCCATGGGGTATGGGGAATTACTGGCATGATGTATGGGGAAAAGTAAGAGTCTTTGAGGGTTCCTCTTTCCTTGTCTTCAAAAGCAATTGCTTCCTGGTTAAGCAACATGACATGTGCAAACAATTTCTCTTCTTCAGGCCATAGAAATCCTGCATGATTAATGTTAAGAAACTCCAAGCGTTCTCTTGAGAGCTTCTGGGATGGTATAAATTCAGGTGGGTGTGTTGGTAATTGAGGGAGATTGACCAGGGGGTCATGAGGAAATTGCCTTGAAACTCTGGCAGTCTCAGGGAATGTTCCTTGTACTGGATGGACCTTCTGATCAACTCTCTTATAAGCTGTCATCACTTTGGGATGACCCTGTGCATCATAGTCTAATGCAGGAATTATGATGATATCATCTTCACTGTATGGTAGAGTCTCTTCTTCTCCTCCAAGGGTATAGTAGTAGTCTGCTTCTGCCTTAATTTCTCCAGCTGAGTTTGAAGAATCCACTAGGAATGGCACAATTCCAGGAGCTTCTGACACATCTGACTCTGAGTCTGAAACATCTTCAAGAGAAGGTAAGCTTTCATTCTCTGAACTACTGGATGTGGGATCTTCGATTTCTTGCTGGACTGTGACAGAACCATACAGAACAAGGAGTGCATGCTCATTGTCAGAGGCATTCTGTACTAAACTAAGTTCTTCTGAAGGAGAAGGATTCCTAAATCTGAAAAGGGTGAACAAATACAACATAAAGGATCTGGGGAAGTCTGGGATTAAGTGGAAGTGTCCTGCTATAATAAGGAATAGGCATAGTGAGAAATTTCTGAAAAGGTAAGAGGCATAAAAGGCTGATACAGTCAACAACAAGCAAAGAAAAAATACTAGTACAATCAATAATATAGTAAATTCATTCTTCATGAGAACTTGATTAATTGCCAAAGGCCCTCCTGTGAGGTCTGGCAAAACTAGGGGCATCAAAATACCCTTCTTCAAACAATGCAGATATTGCTTCAGAGCGACGAAAGCGCATGTCAAGGACAGCATTAATGGCATCTGCAAGCAGAAATCTGCGGTTGGAGCGGAAAATGGTAGATGAATTGCGAAGAAATTCAACTTCTTCTGGAGCCAACAGAGGATTGGATCCCAGAAAGCGAATTGGCCTGATATCAGCTGTAGGACTAGAAGGAGGGGGTAACCTATTTTCCTTGTCCAAGTAGCGAAACAAATAGCAGTGGTGATAGAAGTACAATCTGATAGGGTCATTGGGAGGCCTTTGATCAATGCGGTATTTCCAGGTTTGAGTGGCAAGCCTCATTCCTATGCGACGAATTCCTTCCACTATAGCATTGCGTATGGCACTAAGCATTCCCATGTGAACATCTTGTGTGGTATTGAAATCAGGTTCTGCTGCAAGGATCCTAGCTGCAGCTATGTCACGTGGCTGAGGATCTGATTGAACTTCCTTTCCCTGTTGGAAGCTTTCATCAACCCTCCTGGGATATTGTTTGCCATGCTTATGATCCCATTCAAGCCTTCTCCGATGCTCTGCCTTCCTTTCCTCTTCAGTGGGTATCCTCAGTTCAGCATTCCGATCCCATTCTTGGCGCCGATTGAGTTCATCCATGTAAGTTGTGGTTGGCAATGATGATAGATGAGGCTGGTCTGGGGCTGCAATAGCAAACACATGCACAGGAACTGGAGGTGGCTCCTGTGGAATTTCTGCTTCCAATTGACATAAGAGGTTGGTCTCTGGGTATACAGACCTAATCTTCTTCATGGGAATGGGTGAGGAAGGGGGTAATGGTATGGGGGACTTCTTGAATTGAGCTGCAGTTTCTTCCAAGGAATTTAAGGAGTTGGCCCTGTCAAAGAAGATCCTTACTTCTTCATCTGAAAGGGAACTAATCTCTTCTCCATCTGGAAGTGACCAAGTGTCATCTGGAACAGAGTTGGATAGCAATGAAACAAAGGGTGTTGCATTGGCATTCAAAGATGGGGTGGAGGAAGTGGCTCCTGGGGATTCACTGGTGATTGGAATATTCTGTCCAGGTCCAGGTGCTACTTTAGCCAGTACTTCCTCCTCCAGTTCTTCATCATCATCAGCAAGCATGTCAAGTTCATCCTCTGAGTCTGTTTCAAATTCCATTGAAGAGTCACTATCTTCATCCTCAGAAGATCCAAAGATTGACTCTGGGGAAATCCATTTCCTCTTGGGTGGGGCATCCAAGGGCTCTTCAAGACTATGCTCTTTCTCCTCTAGTTTTGGACTAATAGGAGCCTGGGTGGCAGTGAAACTCTTCCCAAGGAGGGTATTACATGATTCCTCTTCCTCCTTAGGGTCCATGTACAAGGAATCCCAAGTCTCATTGTCAGTCTCAGGGTTGTACACAGGAGATCCTACAGAAGGCATAGTAAAAGGAGTAATGGGTTCAGGCATAGGCTCAAGTTCAGGATCCAAAGTGAAGCTGGATAAGGGATCATCAAAGGGGTTGGATAGAGGTACAAAAGGGATGAAAAGAGGAGTATCTAAAGGGGATATGATGGGGGAAGGAGTAGCTAGAGGGTGGCGAAAATATGTTGGAGTCTGAGATAAGGGGGACTGGAATGGGGAGCGGAGGTCCCCGGGGAACCACGGTCCATTCGTGAGGGGTCTCGGCTCTTCTCCATTGAATGGATAAACGAGATCTGGGGGAGACGGGGATCTGTATACATAAGGATTCGTATTTGAGGAGGGAGGGCTCAGTAGGTCTCCATTTAAAAGACGAGAGGGCATCGGCATATGCTGCCGGTTGACCTGGAGGTCAGAGAGGGGTACGCGGAGTTGTTGCTCACCACGCACCAACATTAAGGGCGGTTGCGTGCCCGCTTCCTCCTCCTCGCGTAGGTCATTGTCGCGGGACGGGGGCCTGATGGTGGTGCGCGGGAGCAGCTGGGCGACGGCGTTGGGGATGATCCCGGGGTTGGGGTATGGCTGGTAACGCCTGCGGGTGCCATTACGGCGATTCTCGCGGCTTGGGGGCGAATCCGGGGCTAAAAAGGTATTCGCGGCGGTCTGTACTGTTATTAGAGCCGAAAACGGGGCCTCGTCTGTCAATTCGCTCGCCACCGGGGCGGCGTATTCATTCATGAGGACGTGGGGGTCTAGCTGCGTGGCGGGCAGGTCAGTGTTGGGAGTATTGGGCATACAGCGGCTTACCCATCCCTCAGTCCACTCCCAGCCCTCAATTGGGGCATCGGGATCTCTTCCCACTCCTCCGGGGATGCCGTTGTCGCTGCCGTAGATGGACGAGGCAGGCGAGCAAGGGGGCGTCGAGAGGGTGCGCGAGGAGGCGCGGGTTGAGGTGGCTGATGGAAAGCGGGTTGAGGCGGCCGACGGCAACACAGGTGCCGTTGGGACTGGGAAAATCGACGGGATTCGAGGGGATGGGTCGAGCGTGGACCGTACAGTCGATACGACGTCCTCCTGGGACGCTGCCGGGTCTGAAATGAATGAGCGCGGGGGAGGCGTTACTGGATAAAACTTAAAGAACAGATGCCCCATCCGTAACGACGGAGGGGCTCTGGATGAAGCTACGGCGGCCAGCGTCGTATTGAGGAGGACTCCATGTTCGAATGGAGTCCCATATCGATCCCGCTGGGGGGGGAATCGATATCCGAGGGGCGAAACGAACAAGTAACGCGCGGCCAAGGGCCGGTCTTCTGTTTGGTCGGCAAGTGCCGAGATGATCGTCCGTGCCGCATTTGGGTTTAAGTCATCAGTTACCCAATCAACAGCAGTGGGCAGAGGAATATCATTGATTAAAAATTGCGGGGAATTATCCTCCATCCCAGAGGGTTCACTGGCATCCTCCTCTGAGGCTCCAGTTATATCTGGGACTTGGCCATTGTTCTCCAAAATTGAATCCACTGTATCCTTCTTTGGAGTGTAAGAATCACCTGCTATTGAAGACAATGCTACTTCTATGGAAGCCTTAAATTCTTTAATGCCAGTGGAAATAGCAGTTGAGGCATCAGCTGAGGTATCAGCTCCTGGTGCAATACTGTGGGAACTGTCCAAATTGGGGTTGTCTGGCCCAATTAAGTTTGTTGCCAAGGATTGCATAGGTCCAATTTCTTGATTATCTTCCTGAGAGGCTTGTAAATTATTAGTTAACCCAGAGGTTGAGTCCTCACATGGTGCAGGCTCATCTGGGGCTGGCAATTTAAGTCCGAAGAATTTTACCTCATTATTGTATGCGTGATTAGAAATTAATTCCTCATTAATTCCAAAGGGGTCTATATCAGGATCTTCAAGGCTTGATTCAGCTGATTCTAGCAGTGGTAAGGATGCATACTTTCTGAGCTTAGGAGGTACTATGCTTGTTCTTTCCATAAGGGTGGTACAATCATCAGCAAGACTGTCTTCAGAGGGAGTGACTTCAGAGGCAGTGATGGATAGGACTTGTTCATGTCTCCTAAATGGAGGGAAACGTTCAGTGGCTACCATCATTTCATATTTAGCTCCAGGGTCTGTGGGATCCTTGAAGACTAAGTATGTGCCTTCAGACCTTTCATCAATGGTGACAAAATTGCCTCTCTGCCAGGGTCTTCCAAGTAGTAGATCAAAGGGGACTGACTCTCCTATGAACAAATCTGCATAGGTCAAGACACCTCCACAGGTTAAGGGAACATTTGGCACTAAACCTGTAAGAGTTCCTACTCCTCCATTGGCATCATTCATGGTTAATTTCTTGGCCACATCAACTGGTCTGCGAATGCTGGCTTTCCAAATTTCCTTGTTAACCACATTCAATTGAGATCCTGTGTCAATGATGGCTGTGATGGGACGTTCATCACACTCCATACGAAGCTTGATCAACAGTCCCCATTCACTGGGCCTGAATGCATTTGCCACAATAGGATTCCTAGGATTCTTCCTTTTGACCATGTCAGTGAGTTGTTCTGTTAACTCCTTGGAGGAGGCTAGCACTTCTCTAAAGCGAAGGGTGACTGGTGTATCCAGTATCTGATTGACCACTTGTGTGTTACCAATAGTGGTTGAGATTTCAGACTGTCTCACAGGTGCCTTTGGGCGAGGTGCAGTCTTCTCAGGGCTGGCTTTAGCATTCTTGGATTTGTTGGTGACATCCTGCATTTCAATGTCCTCATTGATAGGTACCATTCTAGGTACTCTAGCATCAAAAGGGATTGGCTGCATTTGGCGTATTTCTTCAATGCGAGTAGGTGCATTTCCTTTGGGAGCATTGGCTGCTGTGGGGGCTTTGCCTTGGTTGAGTCCCTGCATTGAGTCTGGATGCTGCAGAGAAGCAGGCTTAGCAGTAGTTGCTGCCTTGGGCCTCACATTCTCTTTGTCTTTATCCCTGTTTCTTTGTCTTGCAGGTGGATAAACTCCATCAAATGCATCCTTTCTGGCTGCAGTGATCTTGTGCTGCCCTCTGTCTGCAGCCATTATCTGTATGTCTTCTCTCATATTAGGTTCATTTATAGTGGCAGGGGAATAAAACATATCCAATTCATCTTCTTCAGCATCTGACTGATAATAGTCAGAGAAAGTTTCTTGGAGAGCATAAAAATTGGCTTGCAGAGATTCTGGTGAGAGGCGTTCCAAAGCCTGTATAAATGTCTCCCCCATTCTACGACGAATGGGGGAACCATCACTGTTGAGTAGCTTTCCAAGAGGATCTCTTATTAGAGTTCCTGACTTTAATAGCTCCAGGATTCTTGGGCAAGTCTGCATTCCATGGCCTTTCATCCCACAACCATAGCAGGTCATGGGCTCACGCACACCCATTTCAGAGTTGAGTGTGGTGTTAGCAGTTGCTGGTCTTGCAGTGGTGACTTGAGGTCTGGGAAGAGGTCTGGGTTGTGAGTGCAAGGCAGGTGCCTTGACACACTGTGCTACATCTGGGTCAAGCTTGATTGCCTTGTAGTAGGCCAGACTATAGCGATGGTCTTCCAGTGAGAGGTTCCCCATCTGCTTGATCAGGGCTTCAACCTCATCCTGGACAGTCTTGCCTTTCTTCTCTGGTCCTTTCTTTGCCTTGTTCCTGTTCAAATCCTTCTTGTTAAGCTTCTTTGGGGCTTCTTCATCAGTGTCTGCTTTACTCCTGTGCTTCTTCCTCTGGTCTTCCAATTTCTTCTTCCAATACTTGATGCCATAATCAGAGTTACTTTCTTCCTCTGAAGATTCATCACTGGATGAGTCTGAATCATAATCCCTCTTTCTTTCAGGGATCTCATCATCAGAGTCTGCCAGATTGATGTCAAAGCGGTTTCTTTCAAATAGAATTTCTGCAACCTTAGTGACTTTGTCAATTGGGAATGGTTGAGTTACATCCAGAGGTGTGGAACCAGTAATGAGCCTAAGCTCAATGCGATGGCGCAGGTTCTTATTGATTCCAGCCCAGAAATATGCAGCTTTGTCTTCTGCAGAAATCTTCTTCTTGGCTTCAAGCCATCCTGCAATAGTGACAAACTTGCGTACATATCTCTTCCACCTGGTGAGTGTGTTTATTTCTTTGTGTTTCCAACTGCGGGTCAGAGTCAACAGGTCTCTGGTGATGTAACGGGTTTCTTTGAAAGCAGCATCAAAGTACTTCATGAAGTCTGCTTCCAGCTGGGTCCAGTCTGGTGTTGTGAAGCTTTCCAGAGCTTCAACTAACTTGACAACCTTTCTAGAGCAATAGTCTATAACGCGGTCACATTTCTCAGCTTCTGAGAGACCATAGGTCTTACAGACCTGATTATAATGTCTGAGGAAGCGTTTGATGTCTTCATGGCTTCCAGAGAATTTATAGGGTGCCCCTTTTTGCCCCAAGAGAGGCATCATATCTGGGGTAAGTGATGTAACCATTGTGATGGTTGAATGGGAATGTAGATGTGGTTGTTGAGAATTGGATTAGTAAGAGGTGTTTAATGATGAACCAACCCTCGCGGTGGGCTCCAATTATGTTGTTTGTGAGAAAAGTTTATATGAAAAAACTAATCTGCACCAAGGGTTTCCGGAGTGCGACTTTGATCGGGAAATTACCTTGTTGTTCTTCAGGGGATGGTAAGCAACTGTTAAACACCTAAGGTCTGTGCTCAACAACTGTGTTGTCTGGGAATTGTCCTAAACAAATGTTAGTGTAGTCAAGATAACAGTGAACAGCTACCTTGAGTAAGTTTAAGTCAAGCTATATGACTTAGAGGATGGGTGAACAGTGAGGTCTTTCCTACACAAGGTAAAGACTTTGAGGATATACACAAGCAAGAGTGACAAGTGTTGTGTATGATGAACAAGGATGGGATGAGCAAGAGATAGTGGAAGTCAAACAAGTGTGTGTGACAAAACTATCTAACAGAATGTGACAATGATGAAAGTATGAGACAATAAAACAGTCAAGAAGTATTGATGATCAAGGTATCTGACAATATTCCGAAGCTTCAAACGCACATTGGCTACTGGTTCAGAATATGTACTGGGATATCTTGGTGAAGACCAATATATCTTGAGATAAATGACAATAGTAACGGCACTATGTCACAGAATATTTCCCAAACTAGTAATAAAAGAGTATCAATATATCAGATATTGATAGATCAATTAAGACTATCTGATTTGAGAAGGAATAGCAAGCAAGAATAAGACTGGAACTGTAACTGAATTGGTATACTAGCTACTACAGAAGTAGTTAGATACTAAAGGGGGTGAATCAAAGGATGATGGGAATGGGGGATCAAGTTTGACTTGGGGGGGATCAACTTTTGACTGATGTCTCCTGCAGAAACTGGGCCCTATTTATACCTTTTCAACTACAGGAGTCATTCAGAGTCATAGGATGGAATATGAAATGAGTGTACAGGTTAGTGAGTCATAACTGGTCATAGTAGAGTAATATGAAATGAGGGGGCATAGGGTGAGTAAGCATTGGAAATAGGGGCATAGGTTTGTGAGTCAAGAGGAATCACAAGGGAGTTGAAATGGGGCATAGGGTGTGCAAGCACATAAAAGGCAAATGGAAATTGGGGCATAGGTTTGTGGGCATATAAAAGGGCAATTGGAAATTGGGGCATAGGTTTGTGACTCATGCAGAGTCAATTACTGAGAATCATATGGTACTGTGAGAAAGGATGGGGGCATAATTGGCCATGATGGTGTCATAATGGTGTCATAAGGTGTCATGATGGTGTCATAAGGTGTCATAAGGTGTCATAATGGGGTCATAAGGTGGGGCTGCTGATTGATCAATGAGTTATCTGAGGGGAGATGAGCTACTGGCTGATCTTCTCTGAGATCTGGGGTGGTCTATGGTTCTCCAGGAATCATGGACCAAGGCTGGAACATGTAATTTCAAATTGGGCTTCTAGAATCAGTTCTTCAGGCTGTGCTTCCTTTTCCAATGTTCTAGAATAGAAGGCTGTGCTTCCTCTGTCAATGTTCTTTGATGGAAGATAGAAGGCTGTGCTGTGCTTCTTTTCCAATGTTCTAGAATAGAAGATAGAAGGCTGTGCTTCTTATCTTATCTGTTATCAAGAAAGATAAGAAGGTGGCTGTGGAATGTGGCTGCTCTGATCTTGGATCTTGATGTCTGATGTAAGACTGTGGCTGTTGATCTTATCCTTTCCTTATTAGTAAAGATAAGGATAAGTCAGCTATTATCTAATCCTGTAATCTGATAAGGCCTTGTCCCTTCATTACTGATACTGTAAGCTGGTTTTGATGGTGGCTGGGCACCATCCCTTAGTGCTTGGGGCTATATTCCTGATATTGTCCACTTGTTGTCCTGGCTATTGAGAGAAGGGATACTCCAGCTGAAATTGCAATATTGCAGCTGAATGGAAAATTGCATAAATATCCTTTCTCTAAACTTGTACCATGTTTTTGATCCAAAACCATTTTGGATCATGACACCGCGTGCCACCCTTTTTTCTAAGAAATCCGTGTCCCGATCGTGTACACGAGGATGTCAACCAAATTTGGAACTCAATAGGAATCTATTGAGGTCGAGACCAAGGGATTGAATCTGAATATGGAACCTCTGCTCACGTGGATGAATGAAGCCCAAAGAAAGCTTGTTTTTGTCTATAACGCCACTCGTCGGTACCATCAAGTTCTCCGCACTGGCTAACTTCTGTGCACCAGACCACCCATATCCTTGGCCTGACCGGTGTTGGTGGCACGACCCATACGCTTGGGTTGTCCTCAACAGGCCTGACAACTGGGTTGAATACATCAGCTGGAGTGACCGACGCATCCCTCAGCTCTTTATTACTCAGGAGCTCATAACTCCAGTTCTACGAGAACTTCATCGATTACAGAACAGGTTACGACCCACGGAACAAAGAAATCGACGTGTCCTGATCCTCATTGAACGTCTCAATCACCTCCTATACATCGAGCTTCCATATCATCGTCTTGTTGTACGTATCCCAGCTCCTCGTCTTCCTCCACTTCCACGAAACCATCGAGACATACGTATTGTCTATCATCCCCGGCACCGTCCGCATCCTCAATACCGACAATGACAGACAATGAACCCCAACTATCGATGACCGAGAAACACGATCTACTCGATATCTATGGTGTCAAATGCCCTACCCCCGATGATCTTGACAAATATATGAACTGTGTACCAGACATCCCCAATGTTCCGAAACCAACAGCTCGTCCTCTCATATACGATGACAAGATGGATAAAGACTTCTTTTTGTGGTTGAATTCCCTATCCTCAACCTCAACAGTGATGTACAACGAATCCGAACTCGATATAAATGATGAAATGAAATATAACTCTCTCAATATACGAGGTGTCGAATATCCAATCCCAGAAAACGACTTTGACACATATATGGCCAATCTTCCAATCCACCCCCAACCACCGCAAGAATTGCCCAGTATATGGGAAATCGAAATGGACAATAAATTTCGAAACTGGTTACTTTCACCACCCCAAGATCGCAAAAGTCATCCACCTGGCCAATCACCACTTGTCCCTCTCCAATACAGAAAGAAACCCAACCAGGTAGACCATTCAGATAACTCTACCAAGAAAGATGATCGTACCCATTATCCCCATGGGGAGAAAATGTCGAATCATCGTCGTTCTGCATTGCTCAATGCAACATATGGTCGGATAGAAAAGACAAGAAGGAAGGACATCAATTATTGGTCTTGGAAGATGAAGTTGTACAAGAAAGGTTGTGATCTTGTGTTGTATGGTCATAAATGAAGAGACATCAGGATAGGATCTCAAGTGTTCTTGTAAATTCTTTATCCCATTCATTCACCACACAGAACAGGTCCTGTCTTATCCTCCTCACAGACTTCCAGGAGGAAGTCCTGATGATGGTACCATGGAACTTGTGATGATTCGGTGGGGCCTGAGATGTGTAGCTGATGGAGTAAGGAATAGGAAGAACAGCAGGTCCTCTTCCTTCCTCCTCAAACTCCATTGGATGTCCTGCACGACGTTAAACTGTAATGACAAAAATCGATGGTCCGAAATGACTTGTTAAACTAGTACGAACCCAAAGCAGGATACCTGCTCCAACGAACTCGAAATCCCGATCCCCCAATACGGATCTAACCGTACGACAAAGCAAGACCCAGAGAACGCATGCACGATCGCTATAAGCCGTTAAAAGAACCTGATGTCTATTGACATCTGAACCAAAACAGAAGGACACTGTACAAACCAACCACCTTGTTCTCATTGCTATGATGAACCTCATATGCTACTGACTTGTATAGCAGTTTGCATCAGAACGAACGACAGAACGAATGAACCCCCTCCCTTTCCCCCTTCGAAATCCTCATTGCCAAGAGTATAACTTGAAATTGGCAGTTCTCCAACATCCCACCCCTCGAGATTTTTTACCCTTCAGATGCTGTTAGTATAACTTGAAACCAGCTGATGAATTCCGAAACCCTCTCTTCTCCCAGACTCCTTGTCAAGAGTATAACTTGAAATTGGCAGTATCTGGATATCCACTGCATCTCCATCCAGAAACTGTTAGTATAACTTGAACGCAGTTGATGGAACCGAAATCCTATAACCTCAAAACACTGATCCGCACCCCAAGTGTCCGCAATGACGATAAACTATGATGACGATTCCCCTGAATGTCTGTAATGACAATAAACTATCATGACTACTCTGGACGTCCATAATGACACAAAACTAGTCATCCATCCCGGAACCCCAGACATCCCTCCTGCCAAAACATGACCCCGTTGCATTCATGGCATATGAAGAAATCTCGCACACCACTTGAGTGTAGGAAATCCACGATCAGTCAACAAGACCGATATCCGGAACGATATAAAACTAGACAAGCTGAAGAGCTTAAAACTTCGAATGTCCGGAATGACATGAAACTAGAAACACCCCTGACTCAGGACTGTGATCAATCCAAGTCCTTTGTCATGACCAGATAACCGAAATGTTATAAAACTTCGAAACCCCTGATGTCTTGCATGACATCAAACTGAAGATGGACATGAACACCCACCCCAATCGCTGACCCCATCCTCAATGACTTGTCCACAGTTGCTGTGATTGTTCTGAGTTGTACTCTAGACAATGCCAGCACATGGAACCCGAACCTGGATGTCGATCTTCCTGAATCCTCAACCCCGACCCGATAACCGGAATGTTATAAAACTACGAAGTACCTGATGTCTGTTATGACATCAACCGAACCCAGATATCCCTCTCTAACACCTGATGCTGTTAGTATCACTTGAACGCAGCCGAAGAATCCATAACCCTCAAACTCCCTCTTGACCTCGATTGTCCGAAATGACGCTATAAACTAGAACCTGTCGCATTCATGGAATATGAAGAAACCTCAGGCATTATTCAAATGCAAGGAATCCACGCTAAGTCGACAAACACTGACCCATGCTCAAATATCCGGAATGATATAAAACTAGTCAAACCAAAAGTCTGAAATGACTGTAATCTACAAACCTCTTGAATCCGAAATCCCATCACCCCTAGAGACCGTACATCCGTAATGATGTAAAACTTCTGATCCTCCAAACCAACCCCTTTGGACCCCGATGTCTGAATAGACAATAAACTAGAAGAACCATCCGTAATGATGTAAAACTTCTGAAGCTGATGCATATGTTCGCTGATGCTGTTTGATGTGGAAATCTCTGCATCATGAATGACCTGGACCCAGTTGAAACCCTTCGTGGAAGGTTTTCAGTGATTCTCCCCACCCCCACCACCCTTATCGACCTGTGGTTATCAGTATAACTCGAACGTAACCAATGGAACCCCCGAATATCGAAAGTATAACTTGAAATCGATCCTCAACCCCCGCTGTAGTCTGGAATGACTTTAATCTATGACAATTAACTGTTCGAATCAGTTGCCCTGTCCTGTTTGTTGGATCTTGATTTCCGATGATCATGGATTTGATTGTTGTCATGTATATTGCGCATGACAATGGTCTACGACGTCCGGTATGACGTTAAACGTGCGCTGTTATGACATGGAACCCTCTTGATGATGTTTCATTGTCCCTATGTTCTCCTCCTTGTTCTTTTGCTTATTCGCGCGGACGCGAATCTTGAAAGGGGGGTATTGTTACGATTTTCACCTTTTTGGCCCTGTCTTTTGCTTTGACAGCACGTGACACCCATACATTCCCACGAAGATGTGCCAAGTCCCACGCTCTGATTGGACGATACCTTGTTACCGAACTCTCGGGTTGACCCCATGTCCTCATTGGATGACTTGACGGTGCATAACCATTCATGCACAACCAGAAGCTGAAGGAACCTGAAGACAATACAATCCGAACTTGACCATTCCATTCTTGTCACAACCCATGACCGGTGTGCATACCTGGAGACAAGAATACTCCATGACCCAACCACCGATCATACCCAGCAATCGGAATACTCTGGTTCTCCGCCGACCGATCATATGTCCACACCCATATGCTCATGACATTGTCATTGTTCTTTCACAATTCACCGACATGGTTCCTTGTGCCTGTCACAGACGAATGAATAGCCTTGTGCCTGATGACTGATCAACTTTCCTATTTCGAAGAAGACTGACACGTCATCCCGATCCTCATGGTTACCTTTGACGCCCAACTCATCGCCACGATTGTGATATGTTCTATTGGCATCTCCACCCTTGTGGGCGTCTACATCTATGCAACCTATATTCGGATAATGCAACCTCCCCACAATGACTCAGACATCGGATCCGTCATAGTTGCCGACAACCGATGACTCCTTGGACCTATCTTGGCCAACCATCTTGTTCTTCTTCACATGTCACCTCTACATTCATTCGCCTTTCTTCTCATCAGCTGACCGCCGGTGCTCAGCTAGCAACCCGAACTTGCATGTATGACAAGCCCCCTTGATGCTCCACAAGGACTTGCATTCCGACATGTTTCATTACCTTTGTGTACCAGTCCACTGGTCGAGAATATCCATACCCAGTCAACATCCCAGTCATCCAGTACCCTGCAGCCAAGAAGGGTTATATGAAGCACCCTTGCTTATCGTACTGCAGGAACCACAGTTGCTGGTGTATGATTACCAGTGTTCATTGCATGGTTCTTCCCTTCCCTATTCAGTGATTCACCTCCCCTGCCTCCAATGATGAAGTATCACATTCACCTTTCTATCCCAATCCTGCATGCACATACTCCTAGTCGTATGCTGCTATTGGCCAGGCATCCACTGCCAATGCAAACCATCAGGAAGACGAACCAATCTCATCATTCCCAAGCTAGGAACTCAACCACATGACATCCACATGGCTGCCTCATGTTCATCATGTGCCCGCTGACACATCCACTCATGGATCCTTTCACCTCCTTACCATGAGGCAACCATGAGGCGCAGGGTCTGGACCCTTGATTGCTCCGAACCATTTCCTTGCAATCACTCCTTGAAACACTGGTGGAAATGCTGTATCCTCAGGACAGCTTTATTGTTCTTACATCTCTCTCGATTTGTACCTACAGACCCGGTAGTCTGTCTTCATGGCATTTCCCTAACTCTTCACTACTTAAACCTTCATCTTCGAACTGTTCCTCTTTTTCCCTTCTCTTTCCTCACGTTTAGTCTGGTTTCCACCCCCTGGTTCGCTTACCTAGCCCTCCCCCCTCCCCTGGGCTGCTACTGGTTGTATAGTAGTAGTTGACCATGAATACACTTTATTCCTTGTGTTTCCTCTGGTCTGATCTCGACTCAGTTTAGTTGGTTGTTGCTGGAGCCCGCTGATCTAGCGATCCATAACAGAGGGGGGAAGGCTAGGTAAGCGAACCAGGGGGTGGAAACCAGACTAAACGTGAGGAAAGGGAAGGGAAAAAGAGGAACAGTTCGAAGATGAAGGCTTAAATACAAAAGAGTTAGGGAAATGCCATGAAAGACAGACTACCGGGTCTGTATGTACAAACCGAGAGAAATGTAAGAACAATAAGGCTGTCCTGCAGATACAGCATGTCCATCAGTGTTTCAGGTAGTGATTGCAAGGAAATGGTTCGGAGCAATCAAGGGTCCAGACCCTGCGCCTCATGGTTGCCTCATGGCAAGGAGGTGGAACAATCCATGAGTGGATGTGTCAGTGAGCACATGATGAACATGAGGTGGCCATGTGGATGTCATGTGGCTGAGTTCCTAATTTGGGAATGATGAGATTGGTTCGTCTTCCTGATGGTTTGCATTGGCAGTGGATGCCTGGCCAATAGCAGCATACGACTATGAGTATGTGTATGCGGGATCGGGATGGAAAGGTGAACATGATGCTTCATCATTGGAGGCAGGGGAGAAAGTGAATCACTGAATGGGGAAGAACCATGATGGGGGCAATGCAATGAACACTGGTAATCATACACCAGCAACTGTGGTTCCTGCAGTACGATAAGCAAGGGTGCTTCATATAACCCTTCTTGGCTGCAGGGTACTGGATGACTGGGATGTCGACTAGGTATGGATATTCCTGACCAGTGGACTGGTACACAAAGGTGATGAAACACATCGGAATGCAAGTCTTTGTGGAGCATCAAGGGGACTTGTCATACATGCGAGTTTGGGTTGTTAGCTGAGCACCGGTGGTCAGCTGATGAGAAGAAAGGCGAATGAATGTGGAGGTGACATGTGAAGAAGAGCAAGATGTTCAGCCAAGATAGGTCAAAGGAGTCATCAGTTGTCGGCAACTATGACGGATCCGATATCTGAGTCATTGTGGGGAGGTTGCATTATCCGAATATAGGTTGCATAGATGTAGACGCCCACAAGGGTGGAGATGCCAATAGAACATATGACAATCGTGGCGATGAGCTGGGCGTCAAAGGTAACCATGAGGATCGGGATGACGTGTCGGTCTTCTTCGAAATAGGAAAGTCGATCGGTCATCAGGCACAAGGCTATTCATTTATCTGTGACAGGCACAAGGAAGATCGGTCGGCGGAGAACCAGAGTATTCCGATTGCTGGGTATGATCGGTGGTTGGGTCACGGAGTATTCTTGTCTCCGGGTATGCGCACTGGTCATGGGTTGTGACAAGAACGGAATGGTCAGGTTTGGATTGTATCATCTTTAGGTTCCTTCAGCTCCTGGTTGTGCATGAATGGTTATGCACCGTCAAGTCATCCAATGAGGACATGGGGTCAACCCGAGAGTTCAGTAACAAGGTATCGTCCAATCAGAGCGTGGGACTTGGCACATCTTCGTGGGAATGTATGGGTGTCACGTGCTGTCAAAGCAAAAGACAGGGGCAAAAAGGTGAAAATCGTAACAGTAAATGTCCATGGAATACTTACAGCCTATTCGGAAAACCTTGTCCTAAGTCTTTTTTTTTTTTTTTTTTGAATGTCCAACCGGTAGCCGACATACAGCAACACACAACTTTTGAACTGATTAGACAATATAGACTTAGATAAGATTTGAATGTTTAGTATTGGATCTCATGAAATACTGTACCAATTTACATGATGTGAGAGAGAAGGTTTATCTGTTTTATGAGGGCTAGTCTCTCCTACATTTATTTTTAAAATATCTAGTTTTTTTTAATGTTATAGGTGAAATATCACTATCAAAGGGTTATCTGCTTGACTTGTGCAGTTAATAGCTCCACAAGGAATGCTCAGGTCAACATGGTTTTAGGGAGAAATTTGCTCCATGTTCAATGACCTAGAAGATCACATACAATTATTTTGTGCATTGTTTAGTTTTGAAGGAATAATACATTGTAACAGATGGATATTTTGGTGTTAGTTGTCAAATACTTCCTAAGATCAAAGAAATGTATAAATAATTGTATGTGATCTTCTAGCTCATTGAACATGGAGCAAATTTCTCCCTAAAACCATGTTGACCTGAGCATTCCTTGTGGAGCTATTAACTGCACAAGTCAAGCAGATAACCCTTTGATAGTGATATTTCACCTATAACATTAAAAAAAACTAGATATTTTAAAAATAAATGTAGGAGAGACTAGCCCTCATAAAACAGATAAACTTTCTCTCTCACATCATGTAAATTGGTACAGTATTTCATGAGATCCAATACTAAACATTCAAATCTTATCTAAGTCTATATTGCCTAATTAGTTCAAAAGTTGTGCGTTGCTGTATACCGGTCAGACATTCAAAAAAAAAAAAAAAAAAGACTTAGGACAAAGTTTTCCAAATAGGCTGTACTATTATGGTAGGGGTAATGAAAATTGAATGTGTAATGAAAATTGTCTGGATCAATGTGTTCCACATCTCCATATCCCTCACAAAAATTGGGAGACATAAAGGTATGATACAATAGAGACCTTGTCAACTTTAATGCCTGAAATGTTGACAGAGTGAAGCTGGGGAGATGAAAAGGTGCACATCTTGAGTGTGTGTACATTCTAACATGGCCCAGATCCCAGAGATCTGGTACAGATACAACAGTTTTCAAACCTCACATATACTATGAACTCTTTAACCATTCTCAAATCCAACTTATATTGAATGATATTGCATGTGAGAGCTTCATAGGAGGGAAATTCGAGCAACAAGGCCATCCCAGCCAGTGTTGGACGCGCCATGTCCATAAAGGGTGAACCATCAACCACAAACAAAGGCTATCCATGAGGAAACCACACCGCCACAGAAATGGTCGTGGTGAATTACCAAATTTAGCTCCTGTCTACCTGAGCTGTGGTAGGTTCGGTAGACACTGCTTTTCTTCACATCTGGCCTCATGTTGCATTGACTGCGAGTGCCAAACCATTTCCTCGAGGATCAGTATACATATAGCATGTCTTCCTTGGAATATAACTGTTTCAGAACCGTCTCCCATGACCACTCAACCTAGTCAAGCTTGGTTCCGGCAGCTCTTTCATGAACACCCCCTACTGTCAATAAAAGATGCTCGTGCCTACTCTAAACCAGAGATGAAAGACAGGCCTAAGCTCTTCTGCAAGAGATGTTGGGATGCTCAGATTAACTTGGCAGCTGTTCAAGATGAGAAGGATGTTCGAGAGGGACGTCGACAACAGCCACGGCCACTTACAGAAATTTCTGATCTTCGTAAATCCCTATTCCCCAGCTTTATATTTTGCTGAAACAAGTGCAGTCTGGGCATACAATCTCAATGATCCTCGTGCTTTATGGATCCAAGGACGAAAGGAGACACTTATTCGCCATCTTCGTACAAAATGCCCATACCAACCAGAAGATATCAAGCATCGTGCACAAGAGGAAAGCATCAGAATAGGGCTTGTTGCCAGTCCTAGCCGATCTTCACTCCGGCGTAGTCACCATGAAATGTTGCAGGATGGTGGACTTGAACAGGTTGCATCGTCATCCCTGCTGTTTCAACCATACTTACCACCACTTGCACCACCCGGTATCCACAATACGATGAACCCCGCATATCTCAGTATCAATCGGCAACATTCTCCGAGTCCAGCAGCATCAGGAAGTGGGAACTCCTACCCGCCATCTCCTTTCACCGACACATATTCGTTTGCATCAGCCCCAAGCCCTGTGCCATCAGATGTATCTTCTCGTCCTGCAAAACGTCTATGCAACTCCCGGCTTTCTCGCCACAACAGCCAACAGGCACTTGTTGTTTGGTCAGACACACATCAAGACAGATTTGCGAGTCGTGTTGCTAGATTGACAGCTTCCTGTGGTTTTCCATTTTTGTGGGTCGAAAATCCAGAATGGCATGCATTCTGTGCCGAATTCATACCCAATGCCAAGCTCTTCGGTCGCAAAAGTCTTGCAAACCATTGGGTTCCTGCAGAAGCAAAGAAGTATCAGCAATCTGCGATGGAACGGTCAAGAGGCCTCGAAGTCACTCTTCAGTGTGACGGCTGGTCTGGCATTAACTCTCACCATTACCTGGCCTTTATGATTACCACAGCACGTCGAGAGGCAAGCCTGTATCCAATATATCAGTTTCGTTGTTCTCAGTTTGTCATGCTTAGGTTTATACTGTTCGTGTTGTGGACACATCAAGTGATCGCAAAACTGCCAGCGAGTTACACAAACATGTTCGCAGTGTGAGAGAACATTTGGACAAGGACTGGGGGGTTATTGTGGTCGCATTTACATCTGATGCTGCTGGAGAAGCACGGAAGGGTAGATCTCTTTCCCGAAGGGATGACCCAGCATTGGTGACACCAGACTGTTACGGACATCAGGTACATTCTCTGGACTATTTGTGTTTACTCTGATGGCGAAATTGATTTTTCAGGTTAACCTAGTGGTCGGCGATTACTTCAAGTGCGGAACCCTGATTCTCGTCTATGCAGAGAAGGCAAACAATCTGATTACATGGATACGAAGTAAAACACAACTGCTAGGGATTATGCGGGAGATACAGGTCGCGCTCCAGGCTGCCAACCCTGGGTCAAGAAGAGAAGTGTTAAGCATTATTCGAGCAATTCTTACTCGCTGGACTGCACATTACCTCGCCTATCAACGTTTACTTGATGTGAGGCGAACCCTGGAGCAAATGGTTGAAGCCGACGAAGATCTTCCATTAAACGAGCGACGTGTCATCTGTGGACCAGCAGCTTCTCGAGAGAAAGCCAAAGGCATGGTTGCCATCATCAAGGATCCTGTGTTCTGGCACTCGATTGCGAAGTATTTGCATTTTCTTTTGTTCATGGTTCGTTTTTCTCACCATCTTCTCACAGGATGAAGAAGCAACTTGAACCTCTTGCTCGTGCCGCATGCATCACTCAATCAACCCATTGTGGACTGGACCGAGTTCTTCTTGTGCTTGGATCACTGTACATGGAGTATCTACAGCTAACCAAGGAAGATGGTGACGAAGATGGCATGATTCAAGTAATTTTCGACAGCATCGAGAAGCGATGGGAGAAAAGTGACCAAGAGGTCTTCATTGCAGCAATCATCCTCAATCCTATCTACAAAACGGCACCATTTTCGCGCTCATCAGGACTTAATCATGCAAATGTGTTTGCTCTCCTTTGCCGGCTCTGGAGACGGTTTTACAACACACCTACGCCACCAGACTTTTTTGCCGAAGTGCGGGATTACCTCGATGGAAAAGGGCAGTACGAATCATTTGGCGATTGGGTTGCAGGCCTTCGTGCCGAGGCACAGTCAAAGGTTCGCACTCACACTATCGTTCTGTGCAATGAATTTTATTTTCGAAACAAGGGTATCACGCCGGACCCGGTTGATATGTATGATGGATTACGGTATGGACCAGGAGACTTTTCACCATTGCAGAGATTGGCACGGCGAATTTTATCGATTTGTGCAAATTCAGCGTCATGCGAGCGGCTTTTCAGTATGTTTGGACTCACATTGACTCGTCTCCGATCCCGGTTACGAACACAGGCTATGACCAACCTTGCTGAACTCCGAATGCACCTCCGGGACGAACACTTGCGCAAGGGCACAACAAAAGCACGTTTCTCTCGCAACATAACATCCCATACTAGTGCAGACCAACTGCCCCCCAATGCACTTCCCCACACTTCAACAGCGCCAACAGCAGCCGAGACGAACCCGAGCACAAGTCACGATGTCGCGAATGATCCAGAAACAAGCACTGGTTCGAACAGCTTCCGAAATATTGTCAACCAACTCGTTGAGAGTGTTGCTGATGACGATCGAGATGATGGAGTCAGTTTCTGTGAAAAAAAGGTCAAGATCTCTGTCTTGTTCGATTTCGAGAACTCTCACTGGAAAGCAATCACGCAAGCACATGCATTGCGAAGCTTGAGGGAGGAGTTGGAGTTGCATGAGTTGATTGATCTCGATGCAGATGGCGAGGCAGATCCAGACGAATCAGTTGATGGAATGACGGAAGGATTGCTATAACTCATCTGAGATGCCACAGAAACGTTCATTCAAGACTTGGTAGACAGGTAAACATCGTGTATCTGTGCGCTGGTACGAGTATTTTAACGGCGTTCCAAATCGGGTAAAAGCCACGGCCACGCATGGCCCTGGCGCACCACATTTCCATGTATTCATGGCGGTCCACATGTTTTTCCAGTGGCTCGTCCAACACTGATCCCAGCGTGACATTGCCCTCTTTCAAGCCCCGCACTCTCTGTGACATTCCGTGACTTTTTTTTTTTCATTACACTTCCAATCACGCAAAATCTGGCATAAGCTTGTGATTCCAACATTCAAACCCAGCTCTTCGAGCTTGCCTCAGGAAGGCAGGGCGCGTTTCATCTCTGGCTCGCATATGAAGGCGACACGAATCCATTATGTCGCAATCTCTGCAGTTACGAAACGACACTGGTTTGGGGGTGTTTTCATTCGGCATTTTCACAAATCCGCACCCACCTCGCAAGGCAACCCATTTTATTAACCTTGTTTACCTCGTAGTACTTATTCATTTTGGCAGTTTCACCTAAATCGGTTCAAGTTTCGATCCCCACACCGAGGCACAAGCTTACCTTCCTGAATGGGTCTTCCACGATATATCAAGTAGAATCTACATCAGAGCCGGATCTCGAGCCAGTACGTGCTGCATACTACTCTCTCTCAATTGCGAAATCTCTTGACCTCGAGATCCATTATCAGCTTCTGCCCTCCAACTTCAACTTCGATTCTCTTATCACTACACCCGGCATGATTGCCGCAGACAAATCGCAGTACATCGCAGAGCTCGACAGAAAACCTCAATATCAGTATATGTTTCTTCGACCCCGACGATGGGGAAAGTCCACCTTTTTACAAATGCTCGCCAACTACTACGATAAAGGCAAAGCGGCGGAATTCGACGCTACATTTGGCCAGCTCAATATTGGCAAGAATCCCACGAGAGACCGTAATTCTCTGCTTCCTTTTGTTTGATTTCACAACAATCAACACGTTCGAGTCGATCCAGGAGATAAAGGCCCAGATGAATACCATGATTTGTTCGACTTTACAGGAATTTTTGATAACCAATAGGCCATTTTTGGGTGAGCTTGACCCAGAATTGATTACTGGTGATGGCGGAGACTCGCTTACAAATGTTCTTGTCTGTGTTTTCTCATATATGCCTGCCTTCTCGTCAACTGCTAATTTTTTGTAGGACCTCGTACAACAATGTGGACATCGACTGTTTGTTGGGGTCGACGAGTACGATGCTCCAGCGAATACTTGCTTCTTCTCCTCGGAAGCAAAGCGCTTCCCTGCGATAGCACACCTATTCAAGACTCGATTCTTCGCTATCATCAATGCAGCAACGGGGTCCGTAGTGCAAAAGTACTGGCTCACTGGCGTTTTGCCCGCCTTCCGCGACGACAACAGTCCTCTGACCGCCACAAAGATTATCTCGAATTCACGGAAGTACAGCAACGCTTGCGGCCTCACTGAAGAGGAGGTCCATACGATCGCAAAGGCTTATCTCTCAAAACTCTCAGAGGACGAACGCAACCTGGAGCTCCAACTAATTCAACGATGGTACAACGGTTACCAGTTCTGTAAAAATAACGCTCCAACTTCATCACTATACAATCCGCCGCAAGTGTTTAACTCGAAGCCATTTACGAAGAGGAAGATGTCGATCCTCTTGGTGAAATGAACACCACGCACACCGCCAGTATTTTAAATGCTTTCTCGACAGATGGGGAAATGAATATGAATGACCTTCTTCTGATTTTGCATGGTCAAATTAAAACTTCGATCATCCCCGAATTCGGAGCCCCAGAAGTCCAGAGGATTGGTCGCGACGCTCGGATCACCTGGTCCCTTCTTTATTATTACGGAGTTATCACTCATAGAAAGCATGGTAGCCTAATCGTCGCGAACGGCACCAACTCCTATCTGGTCAGTGCCGATCCCTGCCCTCTTTCTATCCTCTGACATATTGATAGATTAAAAGACGGCTCCGAGAGCTTCTTAAGCAGATCGATCCGTCGTTCGCGAAACAGATGACTGAGTCCTGTGCCGCGTTTGTCAAAGGCGATCCTAAGCCGCTTGTCACGGTTCTTGAGAAGTTCTTGCAATGACTGTCTCTTCGTGCGCTTCTTGACTCAAGTGAGGCAAATTGGCGATTGATTTGCGCTGATTTGAGGATCGTCGATGCCCTTCAGAGTTGTGCCTTGTTCAAGACTCCAAGAGGATGTACGGCCAAGGCCGCTACGGATTCATCAACCTTTTCTTCGTGTCCTCACCCAATTCACCCAACTGTTCCGACGCCATCATCGAGTTGAAGAACGTCACCGAGGCTCTCCAGCATATTAAATGCAAGTGCAGATTCTGAACCTACACATGCAGCTAGGGAATCGCTCCGACAGCAGCTGATGGAAGAAATACCAGAGAGGAACTTCTTCTTCAACGGGAGTACAGCTATTGGGACCAGGAGAGCAAATCCTACGTGCAAAAGTCCATCCGAACCCTACAGCAAGTCAATCGATACCGCAATGCCAAGCTAGGGACCAGCCACGGGAGGATCAAATGGTATATACGACAAGCAGATTAGATTTCATGCCGGAACGAACTCCTTGCAGGGATATACATCGTGATGTGCATCGGCGGAACCAAAATCTTAACGTGGACCGCTGGACGGGAAGAGATGCCGTTTGTTATTGAAAGATACGATTATAGCGTTTGAGTGTAATGACATTACATGATATGAAAAATAAGTTCAAGAGGTTTACTGTAGAAAAAAAGTGCAAGTTACTCTGTACTTACAGTGCAACTAACTAGATATAATAAGTAACTAATACTACTACTACTTCGTGATACACACGACTAGTACGTCTAGCGTGCCAAGTGCTTCGTGCAATGCCTCTCCTCACCCCAGATTCAAAGCCTCTCCTGCATATCTGGTATCAAGATGTTCAGCTTACGCGTCGCGCCACCACCAACCCCCTTGCTCCCGGTCGCTGGTGGCACCCTGTTCTTTTCCCTCATCTCAATCTTCTTCTTTCCCACCGGGTTCGAGGGTGCAGCACCACGGCCCCGCAGAGGACTGCGCAAGATCTGCGTAGCCCTCACCCACCTGTCTTGCGCCTCCGATTTCCACACAGACGACGGAAGCGCCGGAGTATTCATTCCGCTGCCAGGGCGGGGGTAGATTGAACTGTGCCGCAGCCGCGAGGGCGGCTTCAGCACCTCAGGCGTCGTGAGCAGCTTCAAGTCAGGTCGTGACGATGGCTGTGTATAGCCAGGGTTACGCTGCGCTAACCTGTCCTGTGGGGAGATGATGGGTCTGCGGGGCCCGGGCACCAGTCGCGGGGGCGGGAACGGGACTCGGAAGTGGGCTTCAGGGAGGGAAGCGAGTGTCGGGGCCTGGACCTGCGCTGGGGTCGTTACGGCAGGCGAATCGACATCGAAATCGCCTAACCCTCTGCTCATTTCCTCGTCGGACCGCCGAGCACGTCTGCGGCACCACACGAAGAATGTGGCTGCCAAAATGACAACCAGGAGGATGAGCAGGACGACCCCAACAATGGTGTCACGGTTTATCCTGCTGCCCTGCGGAGAGGCCTGGCAATGTATGTCAGTGAAACTGGGTCTAGGAAAAATGATTATGACCTACAGTGCGCAAGGCAAGCACAATTGTGGATGGCATCTCGGAAATTCGTAACAAAAAAAGGTCGAAATGACAGTGGGTCGAAATAGAAAGAATCCGACTGGCGGACCGAATGGAAACGAAAAGAAAGGCGAAAATTTAAAAAAAGAATTCTTTCGTAGGGATATATACAAGAGCGAAAGGCGCTAAGGTCATGGTGACGATGATTCTTAGTGTGACAACTGTTGCTTGATTCCGATGGTTGTTACGTAACAGGGACTCACCACAAGCACTGGTAAGTAAGTCGGAAGCTAACGTTGCATTGACATTGCAAAATTCAAACCCTACCTATCTAAATGCTATTTCCTGCCGAGTTGAATGGGAATCTAACGATCGCTGGTCCAGCAACAGTAACACTGTCGTCGGCCTTGGTGTTGCCCTTGGTCACCAACACATAGAACGTCCCCAACAACTCAGGAATCTTACACGTTTTATCCGCCCCAAGAGGGGCAAATTCGATCTGGAATCCCTGCATGAATGCGCAATACAGCTGCTCCTGAGAGGACGGGGCATCGAATTCCATGACGGCGGATTGACCAGGTTTTGCCGACGGGGAGACAACAAGTGTGGGGTTAGGAGTGACGGGGAGAGGGCCGTTTGACTTGGGGCAAGAGACGATGAATTGCATTGCAAGGGTGACGACTTGGATGAGATCAAGAGGGGTCTGTGTTGCAGCTGAGTAATATTCTGTTTCCAACAACTAAGATTGATTACCTCAAAGGCAATACTCCAGGGATTCGTCTTAGAAACCGACGAGGAAAGCCACGCCTCGTGGCGTGCCTCGGTGGCTAATATAGAGGCTGCGGCAGTGAGGTAGTCCTTGATCCAAGAATGTCAGCCGGTTCAAGAACAGTAAAATTGAATGGTGTATAGGCACCTTGTTCGCTAAGAACTTTGCTGCACCGGTATATGCAGATGCGCCGACAGACTCCAACGCTTCAGCGAGGGCAACGAATTGCTGGGGAGTCGTATGGTCGCTATGGACTTTGGGATAAACGGAACAAGTCGAGGTCAAAAACAACACTAACAATTTGTAGGTGCAAGCTTGGACGGGCGTTATTCCCGCCGCACTGAGAGCGCTTGTGAGGAATTCGACGTGGGTGTTTTCGTGGTCGCGAATTTGTGTCATGCGAGGGTATACAAATTCGGGGTATCCGGCATCGGTGAAGGCTGTGGAGGAATATTTGTTGAGACCTTCGGTATAAAACGTAGCTTCGAGATGTTCGAGCGTGAGTGCGTAATTAAGGATATCCGCGTCTGCAAGTGGGTTAGAGGGGAGTGCAGGGCGAGGAGTGGAAACTACTAACCCGAAGGACTGTCACGCTTGGTGGGGAGGGCGTTACCGAGTTGAGTAAAGACAGCGAGGGCGGTTGTGAAGGGGATGAGATAGTACATTGTAAACGAATGTGGGTAGTCGAACTGAGAGGTGACTGGGCTGACAGAAGAAACGGGCGAGACTTTATACTGCCAGACTTTGTACATGATGTCATTGCTGCCCGAGATCGGGGTGATGTCATGAACAGCGACAAATAAGGCAACTTTTTTTATCTCGGGTATCTCGGGACAGCAGCAACTCCTCGACGCTACTTCTGCTTTCTGTCGCTGCACATTCAACATAGGCAACCGCATCCATCGCTGCTGCAGCTGCCTCGACTTCTTCACGCGAGACTGTACAGGGTCTTGAAACAACTTCACGGAGATCTGCCTTGCATCCGACAACAAACATTGAACAATATTTCTGGAGCATATAGTCAGCTCTATTAGAAAACAAGAATTTTACTAGGGGCTTTAACTCGTACGATGGCGGACGCATTGATCGCAAACGTAAGGAAAACAACGCTGGCTGCTGGATAGGTCGGTACCATGGTTCCGCCAGAGGTACTACTGCTGAGTGGGCAAGCATGTTACGCCCACCCTGTATTCCGGATAACCACTGTCTCCCATTGTGGTCAGCCAGTGCACGCCAGATGAGAAAGAGCATCATAGGCCAACGGGGCATCCAGATTGATCCCAGGATTCACCGGAACGAACACGCAGCCCTCAAAGCTGTGGTTATAAAAAGAAATTCATTTGACCCGTATCGCGTACTAGTGATTCACAGGGAAGCTTTCCAACGGTACTGGCGGTCAGTGTATTTCAAAGCTGAGCCACTTCGAGATTACTCACAGAGCCTGGACAAAAGCTGCCAGCGAGCAAATCTGTAGGGGATTGTCGTCTTTGACTCTTTCCGCATTGGCCTTTTACTGGTCGTATTCAGCTTGAGTATGAGCACCATATAGTCTACGTACGATGACTGGGCTTATTCTGCTATCCATGCAGTCGCTGCGAGCGTAAGACTAGCACTTGGTCGCATGAAAACAAACCTGCCTTGAAGAGGTCAAATCGAAAGCGTCTCCTGATGTGGTCTTATGGGGTCCATCATTTCTGCAATCCCGGACTGTTTCCGTGTACTGTATCCGATGCTTCTGGAACACAATGATGTTCCTCTGCTTAGATACACTATTACGGCATCTATCGCACCCTTGTGGGCCAAGACCTAGACTGCATGCGCAAAGTTCCGACGGGTTTAAGTAGGAGCAGAAATCCTAGTCCACCGTGACTTTCCCTGTTCGTTTGCTATTGCCTCCTTCGTGACGTTGATTGATCAACTCTTCAGGACTATATAATGCAGCAATATCACGGCCCTCACGGACCTGGTGAAACTCACCACTGTATGTCCTCCTGCCCCTCCACCCAATACCCCCCTTTTCTTACCCACAGCCTGCGTTGGCGTTCCGCGACACAGACAACCACCATGGGCCATTCGCACAAGTAACGAATCGTACACATGTGCTGCTTAGCTCCCAGGTGGTCATCGGGCTGCTGAATCAATCGAGAATGGCGCGTGCAGCACCGGACCATGCGCACCTGGCCATCGTCATGCGCGACGGCGCATTCCACATCATCGGGAATCGTGGGCATGGAAACCGCGGGCGCGGGCGTGGACGTGGACGTGGACGTGGAAGCGGATATGGGCCTGGGCATAGGGGAGGCCCAGCGTCTGACCATGACAGTGGTTGTTGTGTCATAGTATAACGTGAACCACCTTGACTGCTTCGAGAGCTCCTACAAGCTCTCGTGAGTGTTGCAGAAGCAATGGCTCACCCACCTTGAGTCCCATCGGTGTGGTGTGGTAGTATTGTTCGCACTTTGTTATACTTCATATTTTCAAACCGAGTGCGGCACGTCATAGGCACGACAAACTTTCACATAGTAACACCATGGCGAGGAACATTGCATCGCCAACCTCGAGCAGCGAAACCGATCTGTGAGGCTCCCTAAACGACGCGCACAGGATGGCGGCGACCCGCCGTACCGGAGGAAGGCAGTGCGCGGCGCGAAGGTGCGGACAGGAGGTTTCAGAACGAGGCAGTGCGAACATGGAAGGATGAGGAGGTATAGTTTGCGTTGTGGACCTCTGAATAATGGCATGAGAATTCAGCTGAATATGATGGGTTCTCTTTGAGAGCGAGATATGGGGTTCTACCCACGCAAGGGTATGGGCGTATTAATAATTACATAAATAATACAGAGGCATGGGGAAGACATCAACAAATAACGCAACCTTTTTCTTTGTTTTTTGTACCTCGGGACAGACACTCTTTGACAGCAACGATGAACAACTCCTCGACGCTTCTTCTACTCTCTGTCGCGGCACATTCAACATAGGCAACCGCACCCATCGCTGCCGCAGCTGCCTCGGCTTCTTCACGCGAGACTGTACAGTTTCTTGAAACAACTTCACGGAGATCTGCCTTGCATCCAACAAGGAACATTGGGGTGTTGTAAGGGCAGTAACGCAATATTTCTGGAGCGTACTGTCAGATCTATTAGAAGACCAATGACTTTTGCCAGGGGCTTCAACTCGTACGATGGTGGATGCACTCTGCAATGATCGCGGATTGTTGATCGCAAACACAAGGAGAACAACGCTGGCTGCTGGATAGGTGAGCAGTCGTACACGCTAACGCGTATCATGGTTCCGTCAGAGGTACAACTACTAGGTGGGCAAGCATATTACCCACTCGGAATTCTGGATAACCACTGCCTCCCATCATGGTTAGCCAGTGCATCTCAATGAGCAAGAGCGTCGTAGACAAACGGGGTGTCCCAGATTGATACCATGATGCTTTCTCCGTCCACCGGGACGAACACGCAGCCCTCAAAGTCACCTGTGGTAATAAAAATAAATTCGTTCGACCTTCATCACGACTAGGAATGGCGTACTAGTGACTCACAGGGAAGCTTTCCAACGGTACTGGCGGTCAGTGTATTTTCAGACCTGAGCCGCTTCGAGACTGCTCACAAAGCTTGGGCACCTGTCGCGAGCGTATCTGTATGGTATTGTCGTCTTTCCGCATTGGGCTTTAATGGGCACATTCAGCTTGGGTATGAGCACCATATAGTCTAACGAGGATACATACGGTCGCCAATGATGACTAGCCTTATGCTGTCCATGATGATCTTCGTGGTAGAAATAAACTTGCCCTGAAGTGAGACTTTTAGCATTACCGGTTAGATTTATGTTGGACTTTTGCCAGTTTATTGTCGAGAGTAACTAGGAGTAGCACGTCAAATGTCGCCGATGCACTACCTGTGATATCGATGAACACTTGTCCTATCAGAGGAACATTCTGTTGAATTTTAGGATGATTTGTACAACAAAATGGATTTTTGGGTTTGTCCTACTGGTGAACCAGTCTGGGACTCTGGGTTCTGGTGTTGTCAAGGATGTTTACAACATAAAGCTTACCGGGCCACAAATTGCTGCCGGTTTACTAACTAGAAGGAGTATTCATCCATGCCTGTCTTCCAGGATGCATCTGAGCTCGCCATCACCCGCAGTACATTTTATGATGTTGCAGGCGATGTCAATTTCATCACCAATACTGCAGGTATGACCAACTCAACCTTTGCGCTACAGAAATTGAAGTTCGAATGTACACTACCTGACAGCTCCATCAGGCATCGGGAGTTCAACCGCATCTGCTTCGCCCCAGTCTGCTAGTGACGCCCAGATCTATTCCCGCCAGCTTCTTCTAAAACGACATGGTTTCCCTCTGTGGTGCCCAGAACCATACGGAGGGTCCGCTGCTTACCGATCGAAAGGTGTACGGATCGGCGACGTTGGATACGTGACCAAGGATGGCGCCTTCGAAACGCTTTTCTGCCTAGTCTTCCACAATAACAGGGCTCCCTCTTCCGACGTCACCTGGTATGTTGACGGATTGGGATAAATTCGAAACGACGGGAGATACAGCCGTTGATCTGGATGGATATGCCGATGCCAGAGGATGAAGAAAAGACGATGTTTGGGAGTACGCAAGGCTCCAGGTTCTCTACGAGGAGACTTGAAGACGCCTTTATTTGGTGGTGTTCTCGGTTATGGAGATTACGCAAGGGTCTGCGGTCGACGATTACCGATTATGAATGGACACTCATGAGCTTTACTGTGTGGAACATATTATAGTCGCACAAGCGACAGATGAATCTGATAACCATCGAGGAACGCAAGAAGGGCGAACGTGTCAACGTGAATGTTGAACCCATGTTCATATTCCTCCTTTGTGACGGTATGGCTTCATTCTTTTATATTACTTTCTCATGCTAAACATACTCTTCTCCTGGTGTTTATCAACGATAGGTACTGTCATCTCCATCCACCCAACTCCCAACCTCGAATTCGCATCTCCCGTTGTGAACGGTTTATGTCAACGCAATACAGGATTGAGAACTTCCGCTGATCCTTCTTTGTTGGTTCAAGGTTTACTTGATCTCTGTATGCCTTCCCCTTTCCCGTTATGCTTCTGCAGTTGACGTTACTTTGAATGGCCGTCTATAGTTGTTGACCAGGTTCTGGAAGTGGTAGACGCCTATCACGGAAAGATTCTAAAACTGGGACATGACATCCTTCTCAATCCAAAAATGAAGACTGTCCGATTCCGCTCGTACCTCTTTCTTACCTACGACCACTAATAATCTACTCCCTGGACTGGCCCCTTTATCCAAGAAGTATATTGTTAGGAGGAGAATTTTTGCGAGATGGATGTTGTCGAGAGCATATGCGATGTAGACTTGATCCTCGAGCGACGTAAAAGGGGTTGATGTTGGCGAGGGGTCACCATCGTAGCACAACGATGAAATACAGATAAAGGTAGAGTTGGAAAATTTCTACGAGCGAAAAGTGCATGAGCACGTTAAACCCTGTGTTCAAGTTTGACATCAGAGGATCCTAGGACCTCATTGACTACGGACAATGATGACTCGTTTCTACCGTAACCTTCGCGATACACTACCAATTTCTAGGCAGAGTGCCGCTCTCAGTTCTGCCTGTCCATTTCCCCCGAGGAATTCAGGTCATTTCTTCGGCGGTGCTGGGAAATATGGTGAAGTTCCCAACTGACGTGAGCGGTACTCGATGCTGTAAGTTGACTTTTGCTTACAGCTGATTCAGTTGGTTATTCCACCAGCAAGATGCCTCCGGGCCATTGTTTCCGGTTCCTGAATACAACCACCCTGCACCATGTCCGTTCGGATGATCCATACTTCTACCCCGGGACATCGGGATTGGGAGGTAGCGTAAAGAACAAGTAAATTGTTTGGCTTTGTTGATTGATCGAACCTTCCGTGACATTGACGACTTCAATGACTTCGCAACCCAAATTTCCAACTTCGAATGTGGCCACAGTCTGTTCTCAGCTCGTTCCACGCAGTTGCGCATATAGCAACCGATGAATCTGCTTATTATGGCCCCTACAACAAACTCCTAAACATTATATTTCCGCCAGACTCGCCATACGAAGTAGTTCCCCAGTACAAAAGACCACTTTACTCGGGCAACGAGAGCATCGATTTCGTCACACTCTACGTCATCGAACTCAAACGGCATCCCGTCTTTTTCATTGAAATCAACCCCCCCGGATCTCTAGAAATGCTTTCGAAACGCGAGGAAGCCGATATCCAGATGCGACAGCGCTATGCCGACCTAATCCATGCCCTTCTAATCCCCACTCTTTATGGTGTTAGCGCTTTCGGCACAAATTTATGCTTCTACCAGTACGACAAGGCAACTGGCCGCGTGAAGCCGTCCAGAATTCCTCGGAACGATGAGTTCGTTACAGATGTGGCGCCCATTCAGCGTTGGAATTATGACATCCTAGATGGAGAGGGAGAAACCCGTCTGAGAGCTGTGGTGGCAGAGGTCAATGCCATGTGTGATTCACTCAAACTGTACGTCGCTTTCTACCAACTCATTTACATTCCTTGCTGAAAGTCGCGCTTTGCCAAAGGGAATAATCTGCTTGCTCCATCTAATACTTGAGGTTCAGAAAATCTAGATTGCCGATGTTTCGTTTGTTGCGCTTGTTTTATTCATATATAACATATATAACTTCTTTCGCATTTACGGTCACCGACGTAGTCAGGGTCCGTTACATGTAATGTGGAAAAACTGCTACTTTTTTCCCCTTCTTCCTTGGCTTATCTTGGCTTATATATGAGCTCGCGACGCCCATCTCGTTTGCCGTTCAGCCTTACTTCAAGTTCGTGACGTCGTTCCCCCTTTTTCTTGCGAACCCGTCATAGGGCAACACATCTCTTCATTAATTACGCACCGTCTCACTACGTATACAGTAATGTTAGACTTGATACTGATACGAGTTCTCTTTTCACGTGGCGCACATCTGAAGGTGCTATATTGCACCTTCCAGATGGAGGTTCTCGTCTAGTATGCCGTCCAGAACTATTCAAGAGGCATGCTGTCAAACATGGCAGCAATTGGTACAGGTTTGCACGACATAATCTCCACTGTGAGATCCCCAATGGTGGTCTGTGTCTCGTTACTGGAACTGACAAGACAGATTCTTGGATGGTTGGTGCATTCTCGCAACAATCATCTGAAAACGAGCTTTTGTTGAGATTTGGCACCACTGAACTTACCGAGGGCAATATCTTATATTCATACTCCTGGGTACCTGAGGGCCTGGCCACATATTGCACAGGGCCAGAGCTTGAACCCCACAGCACTGTCAATACTGAAGACATTGTTGCCATACAACGGGACAATGTCCTCTTTGAGGGCGATGCACCGGGCGGTCAGAGTCAGTGTGTTTTTGTTCGGGGATATCGGATTTCCCTCCAGAAAAGCGTTTGGGCTGCAATAATGGGTCACCCTCCACGAGTTATGGTATCTTCCATCGAGGGTTCCGAGTTTGGGGGTATGGCCGGCGGTAACGAAAGATGGTTCAGCAGACGCGGTTTATCAACACCATTCTCTGGTGGTTTTCTGGGGGGCGGTCATGAACGGCACCAAGAATCTGTTGACCATGACAATGTCTTATCTTCAGAAATGACAGATGAAGCCATGGTCGACTTTATGACTGAAGAATCTGATGTGAGTTCTTGCCTATTCTCGATATTCCATCATTTAAATCTGGTAGTTGTATAATCCAGCAATAATCCTGAATGACCATCTCTTGCAAATGGTATGTCCTTGAGATGCCTTGACTGGGCGCTTCATCCTAGTTTTGACCCACTTGCTTTAGTGCCCTGAAGCAAAAGTAGCGATTATCCATGACGATGAATGGAGTTCTCTCATTCAGGAGGCGAGCCTTACTCCTCACATATCCTTTCTCCTGTTTACTTGTGACTTAGGATGACAAGGAATTTCCGAAAAACTCTGAGTTTATTTCGAGATTAAACAAGAAATGTGCAATAGTGGCACAGTCAGGTAATATCCTTTACCCATATAAGGCTACATGATAGTCAAATTTTGCAACAGAGGGTGTTTCAGTACTCCCCGTTTCTTTTCCCAACGAGGATAAGAATGACAATAAAGCGGCCCGCCACCAGATCGCCACCACTGCTGCATTTTCGTCCAGTCGACACAGCGTCGTGTCTGGTGGATACAGCGTCACGTCCAGTCGACACAGCATCGCATCCGGCAGACTCAGTGTCACGTCTCTGGTTCTATCTGCCGCAGAGCACTCATCTAGCAACATGGGACCTAACTTGAGCCGCGTATCAGTGTTGCTTACTGCGGTGACGGTAGGGACGCCCTCTGAGGACGGGTTTATGCAGCTCGGTAGTCAAGGAGACTCGAATGACGGGCTTGCCGGGCTACGGGATGAACGTCGGTATCGGATGTTGTTGGATCATGAATTTCATCAGTCCCGTACGTTCCTTTTCTTTTTTCATTGGTGCATTGGTGCACGAGACTGATGGTGGAGGGTCGACTGTTAAAAGTAACGCTACCACTATGGTCACCCTCTCCGGTGTCGCTGGGCGCAGTGGGATACTTGTTGAAGCCGAGCGGGTCTTTCGTGACCTTGTTCAATGCATTCGATCCGACCAAGTCGTCTGGTGGCATTTTGAAAGATATACCGAACGTGCATGTGTTTGGCAGTGTTACGCTGGGGAGCCAGCGTCATGACAAGCGTAATATCGCACAAAAGGGTTTCGATGCAATGTCTGGGTTTCTGACGTTCTCGTGAGCGTTTGTTTAATTGAATTTACATCAATTCGTGGTTTTTTGATTGATTTCTGTTCAGCCAAAAGGTTGCTCGTAGGTATTCATTCCCACTGCGGGCCGGGCGCCGCGCGGCGTACTTGTGCACTGAGACCACCAAGCACCGGTACGTTGAGAGCATGGACGCACCGAAACGCTGGTTCAAGGCGAACGTGGATAGGATTGTGCAAACATATGGATCACATCACCCGATCCAGAAGGAAGATGTGTTCCTGGGTAAGCCGACACTGCACTGTTTATGTGTTCCATTGTAATCGTCGGCTGGGCAGTGGTTGGCACGCTTGACGCATCAAATTATGCCTTATTCGTGAGCCATCAACATCCGGACGGGTAGGTTAGTGTCAATTCTATCATCAAACGTGACTTTTTTTTAATAAAAGCCTAGGTTCATTTCAATGTGCTTTCGCCGAGCAAGACTGGGCAAGACTGGGGCATGTTCACAACGGACACTGATATGCCCGATGCGGGTCCATTGTACCAGGAGGAATTGCGAGACGATACTCGGTTAAGTTCGAACAAGGTGTCTATTGTTGGGAGTTCGTGGAATACCGTCCTCATTGCGCGGCTGAGATTCAAGCCTGATGTTGCGGAGCCAACGTTGTTGTGATCGTATCCTCGACCTGATCTTCCCCTCATCGATTTCACGTATAGTTTAACTGGCTACTGCAATTAGAATCATCTTCAGTGGGACAAATGTAATTCAGGATACAAGGTTGGTGTGCTTGACTTGTGCCCATTTTATCCTGCATATGGAGACCATCATCCACTTGCACCTCAGGCCTCAACCTGGGATGAGTTATCTTGGATCATTTGGCTATTGTTCAAAAACACAACTTTGTATGGCAGTCCGGAGTGATCAGTTCTGGTTGAGCACATAGCGACAACGCCGACGGATAATTTAGGATGGTGCAATATATACACGGTGTGAAGCTATTTGTGCTGTAGAAATCCGTGTCTTGTCAGTGACATTTCTTCCTACTTAGGACTTATGATGATTCAGAATGGGTAAAAGGCTTTGTACACTGACAAAATACAACAATATCATTACGAGCAACGGAAACAGCTTTCAAATGCATCCACAGCAACAGATCGACAAAATCTCGCCCAATAGTCCCCTCCTGTGATGATGATGCCTACGCTTGTGAGGAGCGCCTCCAGGCGACGGCTTGATAGCGCCAGGATTTCCACCGAGTCCTTCAATCCTTTCAGAGATATAAGTCACATAACGCTGCAACACCGGGAGCCAACGATCATTCTGCTCCAACTGCTCGAGCCTCCACTTGAGAATCGCAAGTGCATCTTCATCCGAAGGCAGCATCGTCGCAGCAGTGGACACAGGAATATGGACACCGAACGTTCCAACCACGTATCGCCAGTTGGTCATCACTGATGCGCCGCGGTCCTTTGGAATGGTGGCAGAAATGGAAATTGGTGGATTTTCATCGTCACTGACGCGGCGTGTGGAGATACGGCGCACAACGATATCAAAAGCCTCCCCGGTTACAATGCCTGGCGGCAAGTCGACAGTGAACAATCCCGCAAAGTTATCGGTACCCGTCGTCCCATTCGGCGGGATAGGGACGTAAGTTTTCCCCCTCGGTACCACGCACTGAATGGTGTGTTCGTCCACCGCGGAAAGCTGGTGAGTAGAATACAATTGTTTCGCAAGTGCCAGAACGTCTGAAGATTCGACTCCAGGCCAATAAATGCTAGCCATACTACCGATTGGCGTATTGGTCCAATCAATCATCAGTTCGTCAGGATAATTGAGTAAGAATCCAGCATTGGAACTGATTGGGGCACTCGGACGTGTGTCGAACGCCTGAGGGATACGATGCGTGGAAGAAGGACCTGGGTTGTCAGACAGTGTGATTTGGAGGTTACGCTGAGCCAGTTTGTCTGACCGTTCCGGACTCTCTGTGACGCCACCAGTGTTTATGATTGGTGTCGAGTCAAATGCGATCTGTGCAACGAGGCAATGATGCGTTCCTACCAGCTGGGCCACCACGGGCTTGCCGTTCACGACATTCGTCGGTGAGTAAACATTAAGGAAGCAACCGTAGTAGGCCCACTGCGAACCGCCGTTGCCAATAGTGATAGCGTTGTTGTTGACGCTCGTTTGCGTGTAGTCGTGATTTATACCGTAGTCTCCGTTTGGAGCGTAGTTCCCAGTAGCAAAAAAGGGGATGGTGGTGGTACCAGTCAACGGCGCAGAGGGGAGTCCTACATTATCAAGCGTTGACTTATACGTGGTGTTCGGATCATAATCTGTGTCGTACGAGGTTGTGACCCACAGCCTAAAGAATACCTTGACAGGGTCAGACTTGGTGTTAGGTGTGCCGGTCAAGCGTACTCGTGCAACTGCAAAGTTGTAGTTGGTAAGACGTGGCCCAGAAGGGTCCGAAGGATTGAATTGGCTCGGAGTGACTGAAGAATCGGCGGAATACACATTGGATTGGTTTGGGAACAACGTGAAGGGGTCTACGCCTGCAGGGTTTCCATAGTTTGTGCTGAGGTACGTGGCAAGAGCTTGAATATATTTGTACGCGGCATCTGTATCTTGAGCAGTGTTACTGCTCGGAGACAACGTCGGCCCGCCAGATATGGGCGTCTTATTCAAGCCGGGAGTCACCACGAAAACGCGGAGATCCTGACTCAAGTAGAACACGTTGTTCTCGCTAGGGTTGATGTTCGTGAAGTAGGGGTCCGCCCCAGCTGTGAGTTCCACCAACATGGTGGCAGACAATGTCTGCCCGGCAGCAGTAATCTGCGCACCAAGAGTCATCTGAATTGGCGGCGAACCCGGAGATGGAAACAGACCACCCTGACTGGTTGTCTTGATAGCGCCCGGCGAAAACACTACAGAGCAGGGGAAGATAATACGCTGGGGTGTGAATTGCGAATTCGTGAGCTCATCTTGGCCCGGTCCGACAGTAATCTTGACATTGGAAGCAGTATCGAATTGACCGGACAAAGTGGGGATGGGACCCACACTGTTGGGCGGGAATCCTTCCAATACGAGCCAGAACGCAGTGGGGTACGACGAAACATTCGCGACTTCGTCTAATCCAAACGTATTCTTGTCGGCTTGGAAATAGAAAGAACGGTTAAACATCAATCCGGCGATGCCATTCAGCATCTTCGTTCCGTCGACACTTCCAAGCCCCGTACATGCGTCGTACCCAGGCACAGCGCTAAAGAACGGCGCTCCATTGCCGGAGTCGTTGTTGCCTGTTGTAACATCATTGAATGCGGTCTTGGCGAGTTGGTAAAGGGTAGGATTGAGGAAGCCCAACGGTAAACCTAAAGCATGTCGCAACGTAGCGAACAGTCCGGCATACAAGGGGGCGACACAACTTGTCCCAAAGAAACTGTAAGTCACTCCATGCACCACGAAGCCCGCTAACCCAATCATGCCTGAGATATCTGGCACAAAACGACCCTTCCGGATGTTATTTTTGGAGTCGGTGACTTGCGTTATACCAGCCGCCGTCTGGTAACTTGGAACAGGAAAATTATCACTGACGCCGCCCGCCGTAATGCCAGATCCGTCATTCCAGGCCCACTCCAACCACGTCGGCGGAGATCCGCCCTGGTTTGCGATCACAGTTCCCCCGCAGGAGGTAACCCAGGGATCGCTCCCAGCGTACTGAAGATGATCATTCTTATCGCCGACACCTGAACTCGCGCCGGAATCTCCGGCTGCGATAAATACCATGACTCCGACGAGTGCAAGTTGCTGAAATAGGCCCGACATCAGGTTGGATATGGTTCCCGGTGTAGTGTATGAGCCAATCGTAGCCGTATCATCGGTCTGCCATATGAAAAAGCTGCTCGTTACCACAGTAGGCTGTTTCTCCCCCTCTGGAATCAACACCCTGTTGAGGAAGATCAAGTAGCCTTGTTCTGAAAGCTCGGTAAAGTATACATTGACGTTGGCGCCCTGGGCAGTAGTCGCGGACGTAGAAATGTCCTGGGTGAGCTCAATAATCCAACTATACGGGAACGAATTGAGGTTTGTTGTCGCTGAAATACCCATAACAGTGGCGGCATTATTGGAGAAGGTGTTCGTCCCCACTGTCAAGTTGATGTCATTGATAGAAGTTGGGGCGGTTTGATATGCCTTGGGTAACGAGGGGAAATAGGAGCCTGTGATATCAGAGGCAAGATAGCTGGCGCCATTCATAGGGGCCGTCTGCGGGGCATGCACGCCTATCGTCTGATCGCTCACAGATAAATTGGGGAAATTGTAGTGCCCTGCGACAGTAGGTACAGACAATGCTCCATAACCAGGTGGGTCCCCGGAAGGACCACCGAGGCGTCGATTGTCGAGCCCAACCACAGCGACAACGATTTCAGTGAGATCCTTGGGGAGGCTGACAGCGCCATCAAAGGAATGATGCACGTAGGTTTCGACAACACGCTCTTCACTAATTCGGGGTTCAGTTTTCGACGGCATTTGTGGGACTGGCGCCTCATAATTGTTGAGTTGGACACCAAAAGCCGCGTTCAATCGGGTGACTGTGCCATGCACAGAGACTGTTCGCCGTCCCGCATGACTATCAAGGATCCTCAGTCCATGCGCAGTGGCAAAGGTGTGAACCGCCTCAATATCGGATTTGGTCGCACTGTACGTGTTCACGTACTCGCTGGGAGACATGTGACGGCGCTCGGATAGCGGCGTGGTACTCCAATGGGCAAGGTCGGGAACTGGGGGACTGCCAGGAGGATACCGGATGACCAAACTGACGGTGATCATTTGTTGCGAATCCACTGGTCCTACCATCTTGGTCTCCGCAACACGGGGACGTGCGCTCCCCGGTAAAGCAGACCTCGATTCAGTCATGACTAGACAGAAGATTGTATCAATAACTGAGAACCTGCGGTGGCGAGTTCGAGAGACGTACTAGCAATGTGAATGGGAGAAAGAGTGGGAAGAAATAGCCCATCTCCCTTCGCTTATTTCAGGTCACACAGCGCACCTCAGGTGATCAGCGCTCGGCACCCAGCGTCATGTATCATATTCGACGCCCATCAGGCTAATGACGCCAGGTGATCCTCTACGGTCAGGGCAGCCCCTAGTCTGTGCTTCAGCGCAGTCTAAGTATTATTGTGGTGGATAAAACCGCTCACAGTTGGGTTACTAATCCGCAGACCTCGGCGCTCGTGACTCGGACCCCGCCCACCTGAAAAGACTTGCTTTATCTTACAAGCGAGAGAACGCAGCATTTACATACTGATTTAGAGAAAGTCATTCTTGTCAATTTTCTGTACATACCATGGTCCACCAACAAATCCTACAAAAGGGCTGTCACTAAACGAGTGTAATTTTCTAAACGAGTGGTAAGGTAAAAATGAGTGTGCAAGTCTCTACAACAATAGCAGAGTCCAAAGTCCATCCGAAGGTCCATTGATGATGATAATACAAACTGTTCCCAAAATAAAACTGATCAGCGAGTTGGTGTACTCGAGGAGGGGGGTATAGGTATTCATTTCTGAATCTTCTTCAAATTTCATTTGGGTCGTTAATCCCTGCATCAACGCTGGCCGGCAGCCTCCATAAACCAGATCGAAGAAAAGAACGAAAGAAAAGGGACTCATTCCGGGGTGGGGGGCTGGGGTATATAAATCGAAATGGTACAAGAGTTTCTTCTTCCGTTCAGCGTGAGAGAGATTTCTCCTTGATGAAAATGGCAGTAACCACGGCACAGCCAGCAATGAAGACTGTGAACCACATGGTGACGTGGGCTGCCTCGTCGTAAGAACGTACCACGATCGTTCTCGTCGTGAAATCAAGTTCATTGATGTAGCTGATCGATTCCCGTACTCGGCGGATGACCTGGTATCAAGGAACGAGGACGGGAAGATTTTAGTTGAGCCAAGTCTCTAGCGAATAGGCAAAATACCTCGTCAATATCTTGACCTAAGAGTCTTGACTGAAGATATCTTCCGAGAGTGTCTTGCAGTATGGCACTCCCAACGGAGATACCAACTACGCTCCCTAGAGAACGGAAAAGATACGAGACTTTTTCCAAGACACGAGTGAGAAGCAGTTTGAAATCAGGAGAGGGAAAAAAACCTACCTGCAGTGGCAATTGCTCGGTCTTCCGGCCCCGCATTGGCTATCAGGGAAACCAGCGTTGACGTAACGCCACAGCCTATAAGTAATTGAGTGTGAGAGTGGGATAAATAAAAAATCATATCGTACCGCTCCCCAACTGAGCAATCAGAAGACCTAACAGTCAAGGGTCAACGAATGGGGAAAAAAAGTCCCAGCACATCATAGCAACACTTACCAAATGCCATGCATATGAACGAACGTATCGCAACACCAGTCGTAAGCGTAATGATCGTAATTCCGACAAGGAAAGTGATGTATCCTGAAATTGTCACAAAGTAATATTTCCCAGTTTTCTGCAGCAGCAAGCCTCCGCCAAGAGACCCAGTGACGCCGCCAATGATGCATGGCAACAGCCACAAGCCAGCCTGGGAAGGAGTTTTCCCTTCGACAGCTTGCAGATAGAGGGAAAGGTGAAAAAGCATGGAAATAGATGAAGCCATTCCGAAGAAATTAACCAGATACCCCGCAAACAATGAACGGTTGACGAGGATGCGCTTTGGGGCTAAGGGTTCGATGGCAAATTTGAACTCGATGATAACGAAAACGAGGGTCAGAACGAAAGACGATAGCAGAGAGTAGATAGTGAGAGGGTCATTCCAAGAGGTATTTCCGCCTCGATCTAGACCGAAGAGGAGGCAGACAGTGGCAAAGATAAGGGCTATTGCTCCTTTGAAGTCAACACGTTTCAGGCCGGCTTTGAAATCCAAGACTGGTTTATTAGGCAAATGCAAGGCGACGGAGACGGCTAAGATGGCGATAAGTGTAGCAGGGAATTGGAACAAGAATACCCTGTGCAGGCCATCAGCGACTACAATCTAGGACAAGGAGAATAGAACAACCATCGCCATCCGATTCTATCCGTAAGGAAACCGCCCAATGGTGCACCAGCCGCAGTCCCGACCGCTGACAAAATGTTTAAAAGACCTGGTTGAGTTTGGTTTAGTTCAAGAAACAAAAAACAATGTGATAGATTGAAGATCCACCTTGCCACGTCCCTCTTGAACGTAACGGCACTATATCGGATACGATGATGGAGACCATGCTGAACATCTCCAATGAGAACCAGCGCCGAAATAATGATGGGGGGACTCACGTCGACATGCCCCCACCACCGATACCAGCAAAAGCACGAGCAAGTATAAGTTCGTTCATATTGCGGGCCAGCCCGCAAAACAAGCATCCCAAAGCAAAGGCCGAGTAGGCGAAAAGCAAGCAGGTTTTGCGACCAAAAATGTCACTCATTTTTCCATATAAAGGCCTGGCGAGGAAGTAATGGATTTGAGTACACAATTATTGATGCAGCCGTTAGAGATCGATATACTGACTGGAAGCATGTCAAGGTCAACATGTAGCCAGTGGAAATCCAGCTTGTATTCCGGAGCTGGTTGAGTTCGCTGCCAATCGTTGCAAACGTAGCCAAGACAATGCTGCCGTCCATGGCCACAAGGAAAATGCCAATAGACATTGGGATAATCTGTGCATAACAAGTAAGCAATCACTTGTCATTGAACGGGAAGATCATTGGCTATGTTTAAGGCGGGATCGACAGCGGAAAGAATTTGATCCCCTCCCGGGTCAAGAAGAATGTGATACGCACTACCGATGCCAAAGCGATGCTGGGGTTTGTGGTTGATTTCTCAAGGTCCACTTGTGAATAACCATCGTCTTTCGGTGAGGTGTAAAGATGATCAGCCCCTTCGAGTTTCCCGACTTGAAGGGTGGTCTTGGACACCAAGGGAGTGTTTTCGTCTGCCATCCTGGATGCGCAGGTTCAGAATCCAGCGTTGACAAGACCTTCCAGAGTTCCGTCAAAAGGCAGTCCGGTTCCTCACGTGACAGCACTAACAAAGCACTTATTTAGCGGGTTCCTGGATCGCGTGGTGATCGATTCCTTTGCGGAGTCCTTGCGGCCCAACCGTACGTACGTGTCTCTAACATCTGTTTTGGATAGAGCTTTTATTGTCGGTGTAGTTGTTCGTTCAAAGGTTTTGCACCACTTGTATCCAAGGGTTGTAGCCGCGATTCGTGAACAATTAGTTGTCTTCACCGCTATTGTCCTTAGGCGGCCTCAGGGGCTTTGTTGATTGATGACATCTGCATGCAGGCTGTCCTAGCAGGTCGCTGCAACTGCTCCCGTGGCCGACCTTGTCTAAGCTGGGTGTTCCATATGGAATTCAGACACCTGTCGGAACACGAGCCTGAGACAAAAAAGGTGTTTACTCAACTGATATCTAGTCCTTGCCATGGGCTTGCAATTCAGACAAGGAACCGTCGCGTAAGAGGTTACTTCAGACGTGAAACTGAGTATTGCAGTTTGTTTCGCCGTACTGCCAGCGAGTTTGGCATTCGTCATGGTAAAAATTGAAGGAGAAAAAAGTTATCTGAGTCTTAAAAATAAAGCCGGTCCGGGCAACGGCCGGTTTACCTACGAAATTGAAATTGAGAACGGTGAAGCAGTACTGTACTGGGGCGGTAAAATAACGTTGACGATTCGGCGGATTTTGCAGAGGATTCAGTGCTCTCGCGGGACATACCAATTTGAGCAATCCGGTGCTGTTAACACCGGCGACAATAATTTCGACTGGTAACCGATGTCATCACGCCTGCACAGAATCAGGTAAATGACTGCCAAAAGTTTCACCGCCTTTGTGTCGTCTTTCACCCAGGAACATGCCCGCTTCTCCTTCTCCATACACGCAACCACTCGAACTCCTCGTTCCGATGCTCGAGCGCCTTTTCGATCTTGGCAAGTGTCTGCATCAGCCATATCCTAGGCTTGTCCAGCGCGCGTGCCTTCGGGATAGGAGAGACCGGCTGAGGCTGCGCATCCTGCAACATGGCTTGGAGATGCGGAACAAGTGTGTTGGCAACGCGAATAGAGTCCTTGGTGTTATGTTTAAAGCACGCAGAAGCGAGCATAGAGCACGAGATAAGGTCAGCATTAACGTCAGGCAGGTTGTGCGCGCTGAAGAGTGCAGCGGCGGCTACTGTGTCCTGGAGTGGATGCTTTACATGTAGAGAATGAAGGAGATGCTGTGCAGCTGGGAGTGATAGCGGAAATCCGTATTTTGAGTGGTCGCCGAACACCCTGAGGGCGAGAGAAGGACAGTTGAGTTCTTCACAACGCCCTGGTTGAATGCAGTGAGATGATTGGCAAGAAACGAGAAGACAACAATTAAACTGACGAACAAACATCTCAGCGTGATGAGCATCAAATTCCCGCCGAGAATCTCTCCATCGAGGGAATAGCTCAATGACCTTTTCAAGCTGTTGTGAGGTCGTCGCGAGTCCAAAGAGATGGATCCAGGCGCTCTTCCGGACTTGAGGCGTTTTTACTGCCGGGCGATAACCAAGTCTTTCAGAAACAAAGTTGAAGAGTTGATCGAATCGTGCAAGCCGTTTTTCAGGAGTCAACTTCACGCGCCGACGCAGGCTGGTTGATTTAGAGACCCGAGTACATGAGTCAGCAGTGAGAGGGGTGAGGGTCTGGCGATTTTCATCTATCGACTCGAAAAAAGAATCACTTGTGTCCGGGATATCATGGACTGAAATGCCAAGTTTAGTTAGAATCCTCATATCAAAGAACAAAAGCGTTTACTGATGGGGGTATAATGCAAACTCCTTCTAACAGCAGCGGGGTGCATGAGCATTGAGGCAGTGAGTGGGCGGCATGCTCGTCTAGCCAAAAATGTGATCATTTTGACCGCGTGGTGAGTAGAGGCTATTTGACGCTGATTGGAACAAAGGCTTTTGACAAACAAGTCCAAATAACTCCCATTTCCTCAATCTCGGGCATCAGACTCAACAGCGTAACGTCAAAAAGTGTCAATCTGCTGATCGGGTCGCGTAAACATCACACGTACATCAGGAATGGCACTGCTCCATCTGCTCCATCTGCAAGGATTGATGCTGATGGTACTATTTAAATATTTAGAGACCAATAGATAAGTAAGTATCGTCGGTTTTGCCAGAAATCTCGGATAATCACGACGGTCTGTCGGACCTTCCCCCTCCCCGACCCCAGGGTCAAACTGCTCGTGTGGCGACTTGCAACAATTGCTTTCGTGGCACTGGCATCGATTTTGAATTTGGACGTGGTTATCTCGCAGGGCCGCGAAGGGCGTTACGAATTTGTCCGAGGAATACACCAACACAGCCCGAGGACACGTCGGGCGCCGCATGATGCATCCAGTTCACGGCCTTTGGAACGTAAAAGCCTTCCCATCATCAAAATATAATGTCTCACCGCGAAAAATACGTGATTCCTGCGTCTCGCAACACTGCGATAGTTTCACATGTTCCTCGGTTGCAAGACCAATACAATAATTTCATACAAAAGCTTGTAGCCCACTGCAAGCAAATGAACGCCAAGGTCGTTGGAACACCACAGGAACGATCTCCCCGAAGTTGGAGTCCTAATCTACCATTCTCGGGGGTGTTCTCCGGGCATCGAGTGCGTTCCTGATTCCGAGGAAGGGTAGTAACCGCAGCGCATGGTGCTCAAGGGCAAACCAGGCCTTCAAGTGGATACGAGTTAGATCTGACATATGAGTCGTGGAGATCAATATGAGCCCAATCGGTGGTGACAAGGGCTTGGCAGGTCTTGGCTACTAAGTATGTGCCTGCTGTCAAGATGAGAGACTTTTCATTGGACGATACGGGTAAATTTTATCTTCCGCCGCTAATCCGGCAAATCCCGGCCTGTGTTTCCTCTTGCCCAGTTTGGAAGTCGTCCTATCTATATCAGAGTCCCGCATTTCCGCCAAATCTTCCTTTTTCTCCCACAGGACTCCCACCATGGTCAACATTACCTATGATGAATGTAGGTTTCTCTGCATCATTACCTTCCTCTTTTGCTAATCGCTTCCCTAGCTGGTGACCTCGTCTATTTCGATCCCGGCCAGCAGAAGACGTTCGTTTACAATGCAGGTGACATTGCCTGGACCTTAGCTTCTACTGCTCTCGTTTGGATCATGATTCCCGGGGTTGGTTTCTTCTATTCCGGTCTCCTTAGAAGGAAAAACGCCCTATCCATGATTTGGCTCAGCATGATGACCGTGGCCGTTGTGTCTTTCCAAGTACGGTCCTTCCTGACATTCATCCCACTCAATTTTTGATCCCCCCCTCTGCAGTGGTTTTTCTGGGGGTTCTCATTGTCATTCAGCGAAACCGGCAATGCTTTTATTGGCGACTTGAGTGAGTTTCGACCGTCTCAGAAAATTACTTTGCTTTGCTTACCGCCTCACCTTTAACAAGGATACTTTGGACTGAAGGGAGTTCTTGCCCAACCTTCCAACGCAAGCACTCGAATCCCAGAAATCGTCTTCTGTGTATACCAGCTCATGTTCGCTGCCATCACGTGGGTGTATCATTTCTTGCCCTCTTCCTCCCCTGAGACTCACACGACCTCCTTCCCTCAGCCCCATTCTCGCTATTGGCGCCGTTGCTGAGCGTAGCCGACTCGGTCCATTGATGGTCTTTGTTTTCGTTTGGTCGACGATCGTCTATGACCCCATCGCCAACTGGACATGGAACTCCAATGGCTGGGTGTTCAAGCTTGGCGGCCTCGATTTTGCCGGTGGAACGCCTGTCCATATCTCCTCCGGTACTGCCGGTCTCGCCATCTCCATCTACCTCGGCAAGCGAAGGGGTTATGGAACCGATCGCCTTTCCTACAAACCCCACAACACCACCTACGTCGTTCTTGGCACAGTGTTCCTGTGGTTCGGATGGTTCGGCTTCAACGGGGGTAGTGCCCTGTCTGCAAATCTGAGAGCCGCCAATGCTTGCATCATTACCAATCTCGCGGCTAGCGTAGGCGGTCTTACTTGGATGTTCTGGGTTAGTATTCCCCTCTCTCGTTTTCGGGGTTGCGAATCTTGATGGTAACTTTGGAACGACAGGATTGGCGTCTTGAAAGAAAATGGTCAGCCGTAGGCTTCTGCGCAGGCTCCATTGCTGGACTTGTTGCTATCACACCTGCCTCCGGTTTCGTTGGTTCCCGTGAGTGTTCCCCCGTTCTACATCAGCCAATATTCCTGATGTTGAGGCGCTCTTTCTCTTAGCCGCCGCGGTCCTGTTCGGCGTTGCTGCGGGCACTCTTTGCAACTTTGCCACCCAACTCAAATTTATAGCCGGTTACGATGATGCTCTTGATGTCAGTTCTTGCTTTCCCTATCCCATCCAATTGGGATCACCTAGCTAACCATTTCGCCCCTTAGGTCTTCGCTGGACACGGTGTTGGCGGTATTGTTGGTAACCTTCTGACCGGTCTGTTCGCTCAAAAGAGCATTGCTGGGTCCGACGGCAGTGTCCCCATCCTTGGCGGATGGCTAGACCACAACTATAGACAGCTCGGCATCCAAGCCGCTGACTCTGTTTCTGGCGTTGCTTATTCATTCGTTGTCACAGTAAGTTTTATTTTTTGATCTTTCTTTCTGTGGCTTCACCACTTGAAAAAAAATCCAACGCATCGACTGTAACTAACTGGCTTGCCGCGCTCATAGACTATCATTCTTTGGGTCATGCATTTCATCCCAGGCCTGCGTATCCGCTGCTCAGAGGAGGCCGAGATCATCGGTATCGATGATGCGGAGATGGGCGAGTTCGCTTACGACTACGTCGGCATCGAGAACGAAATTGGACACAACCCTCACGAAGAACTACACGCTCTTACTCGCGGTCAGGAGACGGAAGTGAAACAGGACGATGAAGGGAGCCAGGACAAGGAGGCGAAATAATACAGGATGTTCCTTTTTTCTTCTTCTGCCTTCTTGATGTTTTCTTTTTTCTTCTTGTAATTTGTTTCGACGCGTCGGTTTGGAGAGCCCAGGGGCCATTTATGATTGGATTTATTACAGCCGTCAAAATTCTCCCCGATACCTGACATCCACACACATACATTTCATGGATTCTAGAAGCTCTATATACATAGCGCTTGAACGTCCCATGTCATCCCTATAATTTTTTTGGTTTGGGGGCTATCCCTCAAATATACTACTACATACAAGGTTTCAGATTCAGTTTAGGTTGTCGCCGACTTGTCGGTTGCCAAAGCAAGATGAATAACAAAATTTGAACTTGCATCAATTGCATCAAAATCACTGTCACTCTCGTTAGATCAGGTCGATCAGGGTTTCTTTATCAAGATTGCGTTCTTTCTCTATTCAACACTAAGCTCCATTCAACACTAAGCTTACGAGAAGACCCCCGAGCGAACCGAATCAGTGTTGCTATAACGAACATCCGAACTCTGACCTGAAAAGATTTGGAAATGGTTCCACAGAACGAACTTGTGCGCCGAAGTTTGCATATGGTCTGTCGGCCGAGGGGGACCTTACGCTTGATTGTCAGTCATAATGAGACCGTACCAACATATTTCACCGAAATTTTAGCGGGAGGTTTGTCTCGTCCGAGGTCGGGCCCGTTCGGATCACGTCACCTCACTATAATCGGCAGGGAAATGCTCAAGGGTAAGGTTGCACAAGGTTGCACACGAGCAAAAATAAAAACAGCAATTTGGATTGAAGATAGTTGTCAGAGTGATCTGGTGATCCATAGTCAACTTGAACCCTTCACTTTGAAAATTTGAAAGTACAGACAATCTCTCAGTGACGTTCGAGTTTCGGAAGTCCTTCATATGAAAAAAAAAACGAGGGTGAGGGTGAGATGTTCGGGACGTACTTAACGATTATCCCACCTGTCTTGACAACCATTGCCACGGGTTGGTGGGTTTTTTTGAACGGCCGACAAAGACTATCCAGAGAACGTATGGTGCTGCGGTACGGCAACTAACGAAAGAGCATGTGGACAGCCGGCATTATCGCCCCGTTACCTAAATCGAAAATTCGAAATGAACACCTGTCTTGCCATTTCAAGGGGGTGGACGAAAGGTTTACGAGACCCTTGCACCTCACGGAGAGACCCGGGCATTCCTCGTGAAGAAAAACACTGTTTGGATGGTCGGTACGAATTCCGGCGGTTGCGGTACGGTACCTTGCCAGCGCCCGCCGGGAGTACAAAATTGCCCGGACAGCACCCGTCCATGTCAAAGGCTGTCGTGCATCACGCGCCAGTGGTGGTGCGCCAGAAGGAAGCACATGCGAGTTATCAGGTTAGTCACGGTTCTAGCGGAAGAACCGGATAAAATTGTACACCACCTCTCAGAGCAGACGTACCCTGAATAAAAACGAGGGTAGTCCTTTTGACTTCCAAAGGCGTCAAACATTCGGATCGATCATCGAGTCACCGCTGAATCCCGCGCCAACAAGACACTAATCACTGGGATCAAGCCACTTTGGAGCAACCACGGTCGTCCCGCTGTTGGCTCTGCTGTTGAAATGATGGAGGTCGCCTCGGTTGCGCGGGCTTGCCCAATGGACCTGCGTATCTCCCATGATATATCCCGAAAATCACCCGACCCCGGGGGATGGCTATTTCACCTCTGTTGATGCCCAATCTCAATGTCAACGAGGTACACGGCTGAGGCTTCAATATTAATGTAAGGAGTGACGATGACCAGGATCGTGGGAATATTCCGCCCTTCGCGTTTCCGATTCGACAACGACGGTGGTCTCTGCGCATCCCTTATTTCTCTCACTTTTTGTCCAGTTTTTGATCTGCTTCAGACTGAAGCGGCTAAATAAGCCGGCAAATAGTAATACTTAATGGGCAAAAAGGTATTTTACATCAAAACCTTCAGTTGCACGATGTTGTTTCCATTTGCGCTTCTCCCCAGCTTCAATTTGTACCTTTGTATCTTGTTCGTCCGACGTCCGTAACCATGTAAACCCGTTGCTGTTGAATATATTCCCACATGAAGTACTCTCACTAGCATGGGGGAATATTATCGTCTTTACTAAAGTACCAGTACTGCCAGTGGTTGTAACGCAGGTTCCTGCTTGACGCATGCGCTGAGCGCTCTGGCTCAGACTCAATTATTGCAAAGGGAGACCGGGAAAAAATTGAAACACGTCGATGTACTCGGACACCGCTCTGGCTCATCAAACCCTAGACTGCATGTACTTAGTAAGTACTCAGGCGGTTGCGGCTTCTAGTTAGGTGCGTGTTTGATGTTCGCAACCGTGAGTCAAATTTCAACAACAATTGCAAGGTCGATCATCAACGGATCCATCCCCATCATGTCATTGCCCATTGACATTAGCCTACACTGATCACCGGCTGTATAGCCCCATCGTAATAAATATCGCAACCAGCTTGTCCTTATGGATCTCGTCATCTCGACATGTCGCAAGTCACTGCGTTGAACGGGTCGTCTCAACGGCTTCGATGGCGGGGCCCCGGGAAGGGTGTCTATGGATTCTTCACCGCTTTTGGAGGGGCAGCAAACCCTGCTGAGAACTTAAAGTTGGCACAACCAATTATCGTGAACATCCCCATGCAGTATGTCGATCCCAAGATTGGCGCTTTTTTTGGTATGCTGATTTTAGCCCGGATAGAGTCCATGCGGAGGCGGGGCCTCATGATGATATCGCTGAGCGGTAAGGCGACCTCTACTAATTGAGTCTTCTTTCACTGACCTCGCCCCGCATAGAACCCCAGCACTGGCACCGGCTGATGTATTAACCCGACAACCCGTCAAAATCACCATAAACCGCATCTGTAGAACGATTCTGACCCCATGTCTTGGTTTTTGGGGTGGCTGGTCGTTCTTTCCGGTGGAAAGAAAAATGCCGATTACTCTCCCTTGGGTGTTCTTTATATGCATTGTTACCAACGTGTGGGTACTATTCCCCCCCCTCCCCCCTTTCTAACTTGTTTCATTGACCAACATCCCGGGCGTTTTTCATTCACTAGGGTCGTCTTAACTTCGGTACTGGACTCGTTGGAGCCCTCCTCGATGGAGTGGTTCTTTCGCACCCACTATGGTCCTAGTTTCCTTGTTGAGAAACGTGGGCCTCTCATCAAAGTCACAGGGTATCGTGTCTTCTACTCGGTATTGTACCTTGGAGCTGGTATCTGGAAAGCTACTGCCTCGTACCGAGGAGAAACCAATACTCCCACTAATATTGAGCTGGGCTTCGGTGTCATTATAGGCATTATGTTGGTCTTTCCGTTCATTTGCGTGATGTGGTTCTTTTGATCACACTCTCAAACTGTAGTTTGTACTGGGTTGGAAAACTTGAATCAGCAGAGCCCCCAGTCATGGTTTGGCTCTTTCACAAAGACTACGGCCATATTCTACTTCAAAGTGAGTAACATCCACTCTTTACCATTCTCTTGAGTCTCACAAAAACGGTCTTTATGCAGTTCTTTCCAGCATAGTGGCAATTGGTGAGTAACATTTGACCAATATCCCTCCCCTCACCTTACATTCCACTCCTTGCGCAGTGTCTTGGTGGTGGATTGCATTTCGCATTTGCGCAATCAACATTGTCTTGCGAAAACGATGTAACCAAGATATCAAAGCTGAGTTCATAGTTCTAAACATCGGACTTGCCTGTGAATTCTTCCTATTAGTTGTGTATTTCTTGATTCCCCGCCTTCGTTGTTCAGGTGATGACACAAGGGCAATGATCTGGCGTTCACACAGAATAACCCTTGCTTCCATACTCATACTTTATCTTACAACACTTCTAGTCGGGTATTTTCCAAATATTTTCCCTAATGTTTTCATGCCTTTCTTCCATGAGTTATGGCATTCTTGATTGCTTTGATACTTCATGTATGAATTTTTACTTGAGTTTAAAGTCTATACTGCACTATAATGTAATGAATTCTACCAGCTCCCAAGTGCTCTTGCCCACTGGGCCCTTTCTCAATGCCTTCCGTCTAACTTGTGGCATCATTATCTTTCACTATATATATATTGCTTGAGGATTGGCAGACAATAAGTCTCACTCTGCCATCCCTCGAGTAAGCCCTATCTTTTCTGCTTATTTGTATTACTAATACAAAGCTGGCATTCATACCATGCTGAGTTCACAGAAGCAATAAATTTTTATTATAAAAGTTTGAAATTTTATTTGTGGTTAAAATTTTTCATCTTAATGGTCTTAGATTGTCTTAACTCTTCTTATTTACTGTTGATAAAAGACCAATTAAGCCAATTATGATGGGTTATGTTACAGGACATCTCAAGGCGAACTCTGGCAATGCAGACAACACAAATAACGATGGAAGAACAGAGGGCATAAAAACCAAATAGTAATTCGAGAAGACAGTGGTACAGGGAGGAGCTAGACGACCGGGGAGAATGAACCAGGCTAAGCTAGGGAAACATGTACTAACTACCTGTGACCTTTATAAGTCAACGACTTGAGGGTAGGCTTCTTGATATGACATGGCCACCGCCAGTTGTTGTGTAGCCATGGGTTGGCGTAACGATCGTCTGGCATCGGCATTGCCTCTGCATGTTCTTGGTTCCGGGTTGGGGTCTTGGTGTCCTCGGGGTCTTCCGCTGTTAATAAATCTACAACCTCTGCTTCTTCTGCCCTCAGCCTTGTGGCGTTGCGTACAACCCGTGTGTTTCGGTGTACAAGTTGTGCGGTGACTCGTTGATAACCGGTGATATGCCAAATGTGGGGTTTGAACCATGATGGTGGATTTGTACTCACTTGTGGACGAAGGGGTTGGGAAAGGTTCATACAGTGTAAAGGCAGAAAAAAGTGATGCCCCCCCACAAGGCGAAGCGTCCCGATTCGAAGAACCAGCTATGGGGTCACAGTCGGGGAGGTTGTGGGGTCAAAGCCATAAAGGCTAGGGGAACTGTAGAGGGAGTTGTAGATGGCCCACATATCGCTGTACTCACCCTGGAGGAAAATACATTCATTGTCAAAATAAACTGGGTATGTACCAAAAAGACAATGGTGAGGACGAGGAGCGAGGAAAGAAGCAGGAAAGAGCCGGCGATCATGAGGAGGGAGTAGAGTCGAAGGGAAGCAGGCGCAAACATCAGAAGGGCAGACGATGTCCATATTTCCTGAGACGTAGACGGACTCAGCGGCATGACGGTAGTGGATGTTCTTGAGCATGTGACAACGAAGGACATCTTTGGCAGGATAAGGAGAGAAGTTGAGGTGATCAATATCGAGACAGTGGTCGAAGGTGTGAGGCATGAACGAGGTTGGGAAAGAAAAGGAAGAAAAAAGAAAAGATGACAAACAAGAACCAAGAAACTTTAGGGTCAGTCAAGAATCACGTGGGTGGAAACCGGTCTGTGAACAAAACAGGGAGATGGGTGAAATGGTAAGGAGTCCGAACATCAAGTTCGGTGAAAGCAGAAGAAGGGATGGGGTGGGGAAGGGAGTACTTGGCAAGGATGGAATAGGCAAATCGGTGAGACAAATCGTGAGGTTGAACCAAGGGAGAAAGGGGAACAGGAGAAAGCTTGACAACAGTAGTAATGGCATTAGTAGGAGCAGATTCGTAAAGGTAAGCATACCGGATGCTGTCAGGGAGAGGATATTTATGGAACTCATGAGTTTTCATGCTGGCGAGAATGGATGTAACATGTTTCGGATAGATAGCAAAGAGAATGGAATTGGAGGAAAGCTGACAGGATGGCAAAGACATTCCAGGCAGGATCGCAAAGATAGAGGAGCGGAGGCAAACAGGTTTTGCAGCATGAGGATGATCTTTGTGAAATTGGCGAACGAGTTCCTGGCAATTCTTTGTTTCTGATTCCAGGATCCAAGAATCTTCATCTTGTGGATATCCCAACCAATGGACAAGGTATAACAATTTGTTTCAACGTATACGCGAGTCAAGAACTTCTTCGATCTCATATTCTTCTTCATTATCGATAAGATCGGGAGGTGGTCGTAACTGTTTTGTGGTTTGTGTTGGAAAGGCAGGTGAGATGAACAGAAAGAGTAACGCTTTGTTGAAAACAGGGAAAATACACCATGATTGTGGCAAACGTAAATGAAATGAAGAAGAACCGATTTTTTCAATGATGTTGAAAGGACTGTATTGTTTATGGTCAAGTTTCTTCATGGGTCGATCACTGGTCAAACATTTTCCCTGCAACCAGACTTTGTCACTGACAATGAAAGATGTCGGTTTCTTATGTTTGTTGTATTGCGCTGTCATTGTATCACATGCCTTCTGCAATGCGATTGTTACTTGTGATTGGACTTTGGTCATATGATCTATATATTGCTGTACAGATTCGTTCGTGATTTCCTGTGTTGTCGGTGTACTGGTCCATGGATGTTGTCCCTGTGTCATGAAGAAGGGGGAGAAACCTGATGTGGAAGTACGATTGGCGAGGGCAAATTCAGCAAGAGAAATCCAATCAGCCCAATCATCTTGTCGATAGTTTGTGAAATGTCATAGAAAAATCTCAATTTCTTGGTTCATGTGTTCAGTTTGACCGTCAGCTTGTGGATGATAAGCAGTTGTCGGTTGGCCTTTGATACCAATGAGTCGATAGAGGTCTTTTGTGAATTGTGATACAAAGACTGGGCCACGATCAGAGATGATACGACGAGGGAGACCAAAACGTTTAAATTGATGATCGCAAAGGATTCGTGCCCAACCCTCAGATGTTAAGGCAATATTTGTCGGTACGAGAATGGGATGTTTTGAACATTTATTAGCGATGACCAAGAGGGCATCATAGCCTTGTGATTCTGGTAATGGTCCGACCATATTGACGGATATCGTATGCCAATTGTATGGCGGAATTTCGTCTGGATGTAATTGACCAAATTGTTTGCCACATACTGGTTTGTTCATTTGACAGTCAGGGCAACCAGCAACATAACGTGCAACATCTTCATGGATTGTTGGCCAAGTTGTTTGTCGTTGAATAAGTTCAATCTTTTTATCGCGACCAGGATGACTGGCGATTGGTGTATCATGATGCTGTGAAATAATTTTAGCAATGGAAGAAACAGGGACAGTGATAGTGGCAAAGAGATGATCAGGTAATCCAATGAGATTTTGATTGTCATTTTCCGTGGGAATGTGATCAATTCGTTGGGAGAGAAGGTTGGCTTTTTTGTTTTGGCTTCCCTTTCGATGCAACAGACGGAAATTGTAATCCTGTAGGAATGCAATCCATCGTGCTTGTCGTCATGTAAGATTTTGTGGTTGTTGATAATAAGCAAGATTTTGATGATTGGTGAATACGTCCAGTTGTTGTTCCACGCCAAGGAGAAATTGACACCAGCCTTCAAAGCAACAAATGATTGCTAACAATTCTTTGTCATATACGTCATAGTTTCTTTCAGCAGGGGACATTGTTGTCGACATGAATGCAACAGGGCGAAAAACCCCGTCTGGTTGTTCTTGGGATAAAATGGCACCAGTTGTGAAATCGCATGCGTCGCATTTGATCATGAATTTACCCATTTGGTTTGGTAGAACAAGAATTGGATCGGTGGTAATGACGTACTTCAATTGATCAAATGTGATTTGTTGTTCGGAACCCCAATTCCATTTCGCGTTACCAGTGAGAGAGTTTAACAGGAGAGCATGTTGTGCGTAATCTTTGACAAAATGATGATAGAAATTGAGGAAACCGAGGAATGATTGTAATTCCTTTTTGTTTTGTGGTACTGGCCAGTCCATGATGGCTGTGGTTTTGACTGGATCCATATGAACATGTCCATCTTCGACAATAAAACCAAGATATTCAACACGAGTAGAATCGAACGTGCATTTCTTTGCTTTGAGGAAAAGATTGTTGTCGCGGAAAATCTGTAAGATACATTTCATTCATTCCTTGTGTTTGTCGAGATCCTTTGAAAATATAAGTAAATCGTCCATGTATATCCTGAGCCATCCTTCATGGATTTCGTATTGGAAGATGTGGTTCATCATTTGCTGAAATGTTGGCGGTGAGTTCTTCAGTCCAAATAACATAATGGTTGGTTTGAATGAGTCTTTTGGTGTTAAGAAGGCGGCCTTTTGTTTGTCACCTTTGCGGATGTGTACATTGTTGAATCCCCATTGTACATTGAGTTTGGTGAAATACTTTGCATCAGCCAGTTGATTGATGATATCCGTGATGAGGGGAAGAGGATACTTGTTGTCAATGGTATTGGCATTTAACCAACGATAATCCTGTATTGGTCATAATTCATTTGCATCTTTCTTTGCGACAAAGAAGAAAGGGGAAGCATATGGTGATTTTGACAGATGGATTCGACCAGTTTTCAGATTATCATCTAGGAATTCATCGAGTTTCTTTCATTCAGGGATGGATAAGGGATAGAGTTTGCAGTCATGATGATTGGGCGCATCAGGTTTCATGTTAATGGCATGATCCCATGGTTTACGGGGTGGAAGTTCATCAAACAAAGATGGTTCAAAGACATCGCGATATTCCAAGTAATGTGGAGAAACGAGTTCATCGATTGTACGTTCTGTCATTCCTGTTGCCTTTTGTGCAAGTTCCGTTGATTTCGTCATGACGAGGTTCATCCATGCTGGTGTGGGCCAGACAATAGTTTGGAAATCTACAGTATGGATGGTGCCTGGTTTACCACAGCCACTGAGACAACAAGAGAAGGAAACTTCATTGGTTACCCAATCAATTTCAGGGTTATGTTTCTTTAGCCAATCAAAACCAAGGAAAATATCCATCTTCACCAAGAATAAGACAGCACAGCGGATGATTTCGGAATGATTTCCAAGATGAAGTTGAAGTTCGACGTATTCGGTGATTTGACCGTTCTTTTGTTTTGAACCGTCACTGGTATATGCATTGAACGGTTGTTCGTATTCTTTATCAGTAAATTATGCACCTTGACAAATCCAGAATCAATAGCGGTGAGTGTACAGCTGGAATCAAGTGTACATTTGACGGGGTATTGACGAGCATCTGTTGTTGTCGTGGCAAAGCCATAAAGAATAAGGGAAAGTTGGAGAGCAGTTTCGGTTTCTGTTGATGCAATAATATGAGGATCCATTTGTGGCATTTCTTTCTCCAGCCAAGATATAGCATCCTCAATGGGTATTCGTCATAAACGAAGTACTGTTGCTGGTGAAACCTTCATCACCCATTGATCATAAATGTCGTAATCAAGAAGTTCCAAAGCAACTGGCATCGAGGAATTCCAAAGTGCAATTACTGTTTCTTCTGCGGTAAATTCGGATTCAATCTTTGTTGTCTTTGGCCTGGTCCCGGGATCTCGCCTCGGTGATATGCACCATACAATCCTGGCCTCCGATTCGATATATCTCATGATTCTATGCGATTCACATCAATCTGACACTCTTCGACCTTGCAATCAAGTCGCAACTATTGCGATCATCTGCGACTTTGGAGATCTTTAGTTATCGCATTTCGAAGTATTTCCTTTGTTTTCTTTGTTCTACTTTCTTATGCATCGTCCCCTATACTTTTCCTTTATGATACATATGCCCCTCTCTCTTATAGTATACTCCTTTCATCCCTCTTCCTTTGTCCTTACAGCTTATATACCTGCATGTATGAGCCACTAGAGAGAGATCCAGAGAGAACCCCCAGACAATCCAGATACACCGTCCTTCCCCCTTTGTCTCAGAGCCTATCCTTAGTCCTAGACCCAGTCCCTTTGCTTTATATTACCTTCTCTCACTGTCCGACCCTTCCATTTCACTGCGACTTTCTTGTTTTTATCGCACCTCTTTGATTTTTATCGCACCACTTCGATTTTTATCGCAGCATTTATATTGAGTGTCTCACACCTTTCTATTTCTTCTCTTTCCTCTTCTATCCTAGAGTAGGCTTTCCGAAACTTCCTCGCACCTTTCTTAGCAGTTATATAGTTAGATTCCCTTCTTACTACCCCCACCTGCACATCATCGGACCACCCAACGGTAGATCAACATCGATGTCCATGATTTTTTCCTGGCGTGTAGCACAATTATGGATTTGTGCGGCTTGGATAGTGAGTATACACTGTTCAACTTCATTCAGTTTATACATCACTCGTCATTTATCAGTTCACATAACAAGTGGAATCATCTCACGCATTTTGTGGAACTTCGGTTTTGTGGGGATTTCTTTGACAACCTGTGGTTCTGAAACAGGTGTCTTCAGTTCTTTTCGGAGGTCTTTCAGCTGGGAAAATACTCAGTCATATTGTTCGAGAAAACATATTCGTGCTGTTAGACTGGCAAGTGTGGCCTCCTGGGTTTCACATTGCTTCCTTAAAAATCCTCCCACTTCTTTTCCAACATCGAAACCTTGTCCATCAATGCTGCGATGAGCATGTCTTTGTCATCAGTAGCAACAGGTTCACAGCGAGTGTCGGGGATGGTCTCCATGGACCGAATCTGTGCAGCGGGACAAGGAACTTGAGTTCCTTTCTTCAGACAATCGCAGGACATATGTCCCTGTTGTTGGCATCGGAAACAGACACCTCATTTCATGAGGTCAGTCCATTTGGCATCGGTTGGATTGCACCAGTGGTGCGTTGGGCATCAACGTCCATAGGGATGTTTTCGGATGTAGCTTTGGCGGTACTGGAGACCACAGCGGGGGTAGTTGTGCCATATGTGGAGGTGATGGAACAAGGAATGTTTTTTCCTTTGTTCACAATGGCCGCGAGTTGTTCACAACGTCAACACCATTGTCAATCCATGAGGATTGTTTGCCCTCGATGGTTTTCAGCATATTCGGTTTAGTGTTGGGGAAGTTCGGTCTCAGACTGATCCAAACCCGGTTTAGTGTTACGATTTTCACCTTTTTGCCCCTGTCTTTTGCTTTGACAGCACGTGACACCCATACATTCCCACGAAGATGTGCCAAGTCCCATGCTCTGATTGGACGATACCTTGTTACCGAACTCTCGGGTTGACCCCATGTCCTCATTGGATGACTTGACGGTGCATAACCATTCATGCACAACCAGAAGCTGAAGGAACCTGAAGACAATACAATCCGAACTTGACCATTCCATTCTTGTCACAACCCATGACCGGTGTGCATACCCGGAGACAAGAATACTCCATGACCCAACCACCGATCATACCCAGCAATCGGAATACTCTGGTTCTCCACCGACCGATCATATGTCCACACCCATATGCTCATGACATTGTTATTGTTCTTTCACAATTCACTGACATGGTTCCTTGTGCCTGTCACAGACGAATGAATAGCCTTGTGCCTGATGACCGATCAACTTTCCTAATTTGAAGAAGACCGACACGTCATCCCGATCCTCATGGTTACCTTTGACGCCCAGCTCATCGCCACGATTGTGATATGTTCTATTGGCATCTCCACCCTTGTGGGCGTCTACATCTATGCAACCTATATTCGGATAATGCAACCTCCCCACAATGACTCAGATATCGGATCCGTCATAGTTGCCGACAACCGATGACTCCTTTGACCTATCTTGGCTGAACATCTTGCTCTTCTTCACATGTCACCTCCACATTCATTTGCCTTTCTTCTCATCAGCTGACCACCGGTGCTCAGCTAACAACCCGAACTCGCATGTATGACAAGTCCCCTTGATGCTCCACAAAGACTTGCATTCCGATGTGTTTCATCACCTTTGTGTACCAGTCCACTGGTCAGGAATATCCATACCTAGTCAACATCCCAGTCATCCAGTACCCTGCAGCCAAGAAGGGTTATATGAAGCACCCTTGCTTATCGTACTGCGGGAACTACAGTTGCTGGTGTATGATTACCAGTGTTCATTGCATTGACCTCATCATGGTTCTTCCCCATCCAGTGATTCGCCTTCTCTCCTGCCTCCAATGATGAAGCATCATGTTCACCTTTCCATCCCGATCCCACATACACATACTCATAGTCGTATGCTGCTATTGGCCAGGCATCCACTACCAATGCAAACCATTAGGAAGACGAACCAATCTCATCATTCCCAAACTAGGAACTCAGCCACATGACATCCACATGGCCGCCTCATGTTCACCATGTGCCTGCTGACGCATCCACTCATGGATTGTTTCACCTCCTTACCATGAGGCAACCATGAGGTGCAGGGTCTGGACCCTTGATTGCTCCGAACCGTTTCCTTGCAATCACTACCTGAAACACTGATGGACATGCTGTATCTGCAGGACAGCCTTATTGTTCTTGCATTTCTCTCGGTTTGTACACACAGACCCGGTAGTCTGTCTTTCATGGCAATTCCCTAACTCTTTTGTATTTTAACCTTCATCTTCGAACTGTTCCTCTTTTTCCCTTCCCTTTCCTCACGTTTAGTCTGGTTTCCACCCCCTGGTTCGCTTTCCTAGATTCCCTCTCTCCCCAGACTGCTACTTGCTGTATAGTAGTAGTAGACCATGAATACACCTTCTCTCCTGTGTTTCCTCTGGTCTGGACTCAACTTGGTTTAGTTGGTTGTTGCTGGAGCCCGCTGATCTAGCGATCCATAACATTTAGACCGAACCGAAACCGGTGGTTTCGGTTTCGGTTTGGGAATTTCTAGCGGAGACCAAACTGTTCGGTCTCAGTTTGGGAGATTTGGCTGCGGTTCAAACCCAGTTCAAACTGAGTTTGAACCGAACCAATAAATGTCAGCCGGCAACTCAACACTCGCTCATCGCCCATCCACAACGCCTCAAACAGAACAAGGATCGACCACTAGGAAATGGCGGCTGGGAGTACCCAACCGCCCAGGTAAGTGTTATCTATATTATTTATATTGGATTCTAACTACAAATATTACAGGCAACACCACCACTAACACAACCACGACCAACGCCAACACAACCATGACCACGATGACAATGACCACGATGACCAATGGCAATGACCGCATCAATGTTATGACGGACCCCCATCCGGCATCAAATGCGCCCACAACACGTGCACTGGCATGCAAACAACAAGACGCGCGTGCACACAAACCAATGTGCACGGGGTGGAGTGGCAGTCAACGAGATGGAACGAGCAGCGGGGGGTGGTGCATCCACCCCCGCTCCTTCGTGGTATGTTGTTTTTATTGAAGTTTTTGTTGATTTTATTCATATATAATGGAACGCGGCACCACACCACCACCACCATCGCCACCATGCAACACCACCACCACCACCACCACCACCATGCAACACCGATGCGGCCAACACAGGGTCAACCCGTCCATCGTGCGTGTACAACACGCATGACGCGTTGGGACACCCACGTGGAGAGGCTCGTACGCCACCACCACCACGCGTCTGCCGAAAACAACCAACGTGAGTTCAACCCGCCTGTCGTCGCGTGCACAATGCATATGACGTGTCCGGACAGCCATGTGAAGAGCCGCACGTATGGCTCAACGCCTGCGCAAGGTGTGCCAGTACCCCAGCACCTCAATCACACCTCACACTCAGGTTAGCCACGTCAATTGACGTGCGCAACACTGTTGCGAGGTCAGAATGGTGCAGGGTGACTGACCACCCAGCGGTTCGCGGTTCAAACCATGTTTGAATCGAAACCAAACCGATGTAAACAGTCTACATCGGTTTCGGTTTCGGTTCAGGATTTTTCAGCAGGAACCGAATGGTTCAGTTCCGGTTTGGGGCAAAAAGGCCAAAAACTGGACCGAACCGAACTTCCCCAACACTAATTCGGTTGTGTATAAATCTGGTCGATGAGTGGTTTGTTCATGTGGAATTCAATGAGATGAACAAGATGTCGATAGTTGTGGACTTCATCCAAACCCGCTTTTCAGACTAGAACATCATATTTGAGCCAAAATTCATCCACAGTTTTCTTTCCTTGATATAAATTGTCGAGTTTTGTTATGGCATCTTTTTCTTTGTCAGGATGTTGGAAGCGTGAGCTAAATTTAGCCATAAAGTCAGTATAGGATCCAAAATCTCCATCAGCAGGGTCTGTGATGTATGCACGTTTGGTGATTTCATTGGCCCATTGGCCGGCGAGTCCTCCCTCGAGGTAGGAGAGGATAAAGAGAATCTTGTCCATGTCGGTATGGAAATGCTTCTTATTGGCCGACATGTATGTTCAGCATTGTTGCTGGAAAGTTGAGAACTCCTCGACCTTCCCGGAATACTTTGGAGGCGTGGCAATGTGGGATTTGTTGGAAATATAGGTTGTGGTGCAGGTAGGGGTGTCTGCATCATTGTTGTCCTGTGCCATGTCAGTGTCAGCTCTCTGTTGTCGCGCTGCATCTGCAGCAGCTTTCTTTTTGGCCTTGTATTGGGCTGCAATATGTCGGTAGACGGATTGCATGAAATTTGTCAGATATTCAGGATCTCCGGCAATGGCTGTTTTGATGGAGGCAAGGAAGGAGCCAGGATCTGGGTTTGGGTTTGTGGAAGGTAGAACGGCGAAGGGATTGGTACTTGAGGAGGAAGACATTGGGTTACTTTGAGATAGAGATGGTTAAGGAGAAGTTGGTGTTGGAGACGGCGAAGAACAGAAAAAGTAGGAGGTATCATGGATTCGGAAGAAGAGGAAGAAGGAGTAGGAGAAGGGGCAAGGTATCAGTCAATGACAAGGTGGGCCAGGTTGTTGCCTGGGTTGGGGTAGTAATGGGGTAGCTTAGCGTTTTGTTACGGGACGTCTCAAGGCGAACTCCGGCAACGCAGACAACACAAAGAACGATGGAAGAACAGAGGGTGTAAAAACCAAATAGTAATTTGAGAAGACAGTGGTACAGGGAGGAGCTAGATGACTGGGGATAATGAACCAGGCTAAGCTAGGGAAACATGTACTAACTACCTGCAATCTTTATAAGTCAACGACTTGAGGGTAGGCTTCTTGATATGACATGGCAACCGCCAGTCATTGCATAGCCATGGGTTGGCGTAATGATCGTCTGGCATCGGCGTTGCCTCGGCGTGTTCTTGGTTCCAGGTTGGGGTCTTGGTGTCCTCGGGGTCTTCCGCTGTTAATAAATCTACAACCTCTGCTTCTTCTGCCCTCAGCCTTGCAGTGTTGCGTACAACCCACATGTTTTGGTGTACAAGTCGTGCGGTGACTCGTTGATAACCGGTGATATGCCGAATGTGGGGTTCGAACCATGATGGTGGATTCATACTCACTTGTGGATGAAGGGGTTGGGAAAGGGGTTTGTATGGGGTAAAGGCGGAAAAAAGTGATGCTGTGACAGGTTAAGTCAAAAGGTGTTTTCCTGTAGTACAGGCATTTTTAGTGGGGTAGTTCTATTTGGCACCCCAGGGTGCACCCAACTTCCCATGCACTCATCTGCATGGGAGTGAAATACCAGAATCATAAATATGGACTCACAGAACAAAAATAAATAAAAACACAGTGTAGAGGGTACAACCTCTGTGGCCACGGAATCCCACCAAAACACATACTTTACTACTCGTCCACGAACCTGTCCATCACTCCATCCTAATCTGGCGCATTCTATCCTAAACCGACAGCAATCACAGGTCAATTCCGGGCAAGTCCGCACTCAAACCCGGAACTGAATCCCGAGCCCCTCTCTTTCTGATCATAAAGGCACCTGTAATATACGTCGGAACCCTCTGCCCACCAAGCCCAATCCACAACCTGACCACTCCTGCAGTAGTATAAAGAGGACTCCCGCATACTTGTAATAAGTAGATACCCAGAACCCCAGAATCGGTCTCTAGTAGTTTCCCTTAGACTTGTACTCCTCATATCCACAATCACAATCTGTAACCTCTTATATCGTTTCCAGTCGTTCCCACCTCATCTCCTCACCGTTACGTTCACCGAGTTGAAACCCGACGTCAGATTACATCGGATAACCCCGGACTTCACCAGAAACAATCTCCTTTATTTCTATTTATCTTCAGATTTCTACCTCTGTTGACTAGACATTACTGACAACACCCTTTGTCACTATTACGCTGACCTCTATCTAGTATCCCCTTTTGGAGCTAGACCTGAACTACGCATCACAACGGTATATGTACTTCTAGCCCTTGAAAAAATGGACAATTTTCTCCCTATAATCTTCTTCATAGGAGCTCATTTGATGCCATAATTTGACAATATCATTTTGGGTGTTAAAAGGTACTGATTTACCTCTTGTTTCATCTACAACTCATCATCCACTAAATATTGTCCAAATATAATTACAGGAGCAGATAGCCCTTCAAGAATAGTACAACTTTCCCTCTATACCCATCTCAATCCATGCAGTATTTCATGAGATACAAGATTCAGCATCGGGAATTCCACCAAGTCCATATTTCTCAATTGATTGAAAAAAGTGCATTTATTGCCAAGGATTATACAAATGGCTGTAATCCATGCAGTATTTCATGAGATACAAAGTAGAGCACAGAAATTTTCACCAAGTCCATATTGTTTCAATTGATCAAAAAATTTCAAAAAGTGTCAAGCTCACCAAAAACGGCTGTAACTTGAAAGATTACTCAAATATATTCTTAGAATTTGGTTATACAAGTCTATCACATTGATTTTACCAAAATATCTCAAATACACCAATTATTTTCACAATCATTCAAACCCAAATACAGTCAAATTGTTTAGAGGAAGTTCTCCATATATTACCAATTTGTTGACCCATCATATTTGGTTGTGCACCCAGTACTAAAACAGCTCTAATCAACTCTGCTTAGGAAGCACGTGAGTAGCCAGATATCGGAGCTTGTCCTGTCCGGCTTAAGCCAGGAGAGGGACAAGTCCATATGAACATTTGATTTTGTGTGGTACAATCGGTAAAAGGTCTATGAGAATGGGTTCAGTTTGAAAAGAAAGATGGGAGGACAATACAAAATCAGGTGGGGAAAGGAAGTGATGAGGGAAAGGAAAGAAAACAGTGGTTAAATGGGGGAGCGGGTGGCAAAAAAGCCCACCGGCATGGAGGTGACAGACATAAACGGATTATGCAGCAGGGACAGCATGGCCATGTATCAACGCATGTAGCAAGACAGGATTCTTGCGAATGTAAATCTGGAAGGCAGATGAGGACCAGCGGCCGGCAGCCTGTATGATATGTGGTGTGGCACCAGTGATAGCAAGGGAGGTTGTGCCGCCGGCGCGTAAGGACTGGCCCACTATGGAGACAGCGAAGAGGGTCCGCATGCGTCCGATGAACCAAGACCGCAGGGGGACTGTGCCATCAGACTTGAGCCACAACTGGGGGTGGAAAGGGAAAAGGCGATCCCGCGAGGTCAGGTAATGACGAAAATGGACATGAGGGTCATCGCTGTCCATGAGGCGCTGAACATGGATGACATTGCCCTGAAAAAATGCGTCCGCCTGCTCGTGCAAGGTGTCAAGGCGAGAGCCAACGATCGCCGACCGAGAGATGAGAGAGTTGAGGGAGTAGGGGCCGGCGCTGTGGTCAACAATAAGGCGCAGGTTGATGGAGCGAGGCTTTGGGATCGCATGGATGGGCATGCTGTACATTCCAGGCAAAAGGTCAGCACCAAAGGAGGGTGAGAAACGGCCCAAGGCAACCTCCTTGTCGCACTGCGAGCGAATGAACGCACGCTCTTTGTCAGACTTGGGAGGATGAAAGGAGGCGTCATGCGTGGTGGGATATGAGGGGTTCCAAACGGACCACGGCCAGAAACCCTGACGTAAACCAGTAATGACCGAACGTACAAAAGGGCGGTTAGGGTGCGTATCTAAGAGTGAGGCAAAGGTCGCGACATGGATGGGAGTGACAACTTTGAACAGCTCTGGGTGCTGGGAGATAGTACCCACCAAGGCATCGGTGTATTCGGAAGACGGCGGCTGTGGGAGTGGCAGGTCAGATTCGGAGGTGAGCGCAGAGGGGTAGGTGCCAGTGTCGAGGTTGGTCCAGAGGAAATTGCGGAAGAAACGCGGGCGGGATTCACGAAGAGAAATGTCAAACCTTTCCAGCGACCTTGCAGGAGGCAACGGTGTGGTCAGCCCTCCGGCAGGTGGAGCAGACATGACTATAACGGCACTGGGAGGACGTTGAAGGACAGACGCCCTCATTGTAACGTCGGCAGGGGTCAGATTTTCTCTTGAGATCAAGCCGGGTGCGTGTACCGGGCGTGGAGAGTCCTCGAGTATCGCGACGTTGCGGTGAGGCAGAAGCGAGGAAACCGGTCCCGAAGTCGGAGAGGTACGATCGCTCCCAGTGGGCGAATGAGCCGAAATCGCTGAGCAGGAGGTCACGCCGAGATGCGACTTCGGTGCGAATCTTCTTGTCAAGGAGGATGACTCGGTCATGGACGGATACGTGGGCACTGTTGAAAAGCTCGAGAATGTACTGCTGGTACGCGTGGAGCTCACGACCGCGGTGGGGGAAGACCCAGACCATGGCTTCGGCTGCCTTTGCCCACGCGACGAACCACTCTCCAAGTGTCTTGACTGACTTGACGGGGTCGGAGGAGCCGAAGCGAAGCTCAACCCCATCGCCGAGCTTTTGGGATGTCCTAGTGTCATGAGAGACGGCATGATAACTGGTGATGACCCTGTCAAGGTTGACAGCATGGCCCTTGATGAGGGCAGACCACTCGGATTCAGGGAAGGAGATGTGGTTGGTGGAATTGAGTAAGGAGCTGAGCACGTACTTGTGATCTTTGGCGAACTCGAGCAAGAGGGAACGAGTCTTCGCGAGTTCGGGGCGCAAGGTTGCGTCGAAGATGACATTGGGTACAACCCAAGGTAGGGTTGCGTCATCGACCTTCCTGCGTTTGTGGGCGGTCTCGACTTCGACCGACGACTCGCGTGAGTTAGCTGGCTCAACAGGACGGGTGGCGTCTCTTGTAGGGAGAGATTCAGATCCGGGCAACGCTGAAGCTCCGTCGACGACGGGGACCGAGCCGTGGACAACGTCGGCCAAGGATTCTGACAGCTTGTCGAGAATCTCGAGGTAGGAGCTAAGTGCCCTGCTGCCGGGACTACCGACTTCTCTGGATCCGGGGATTGTATCCGCGAGAGCAAGGAAGGCTCCAGCTCTCGTCTGTGTGCCCTTTCGAAAACACTTGAGGATGACTTCACATTCCTTTGTGATATCCGAGCGAGCAAGGGGAGCTTGACTCCCGGTTCCTGTAAGCAAATCCGCTGAAGGAGAGACGGTTTCGCCCTCAACGTTTTGAGAGGGCGTTCGCGTTTCCGGATTTGACAATTGCGTGTGGGAATTAAACGAAAACCCCCTTTGAGACGACTCCGTTTGGAAGGACCCTGAGTACGCATCTTCACTCGAAGTCATAAGATCAATTGATGGAATTTATTCAATGTAAACTCGAGAGAGTAAAAATAATCTGAACCTGAGTGAGTTATATGGTGAGCAATAAGATGTGGAGATTTGTGGATACGCTACCTGAGTGAGGTGATGTGGTGAGCAATGAGGAGGGTGAAACATCTCCTATTGCTTGAACACATGTTTGAACCCCACTCAGGATAGGGGAAAGAACAAGGTACGCCTGTGTAGAGGGATACAGCGAGGCTCTGAGTAGGGCACACGAGGGGACAGGTTCCGAGTGCGCTGTAGTCTATTAGACTTGCGTAAAAATTATTTTTTAAACTCGAGTAATTTAGACATTTATTTATTCATGACTTGCAATATTTAGACATGTAAATCTAAAGATTATATTTTGCTGCTAACTTAGAAATAACTTTAGATCCCTAAATCTTGATGTGTATATCCATTGGCCACGAGTGAATGGAATAATGGCCAGAACCAATCATTGCTACACGCCACTAAAGCGTAGAAAGCGAGCAGCAGACCTATCGCCACCGAAGAAATCGCTGCTTCCCGCACAACGATGCCAAGATGAGCCATTCTTGAGTGGTGATTGAAAAACAGCCTATAAAAGGGGCGATCCGTCCAAACACCGGAAAGGGGAAGGATAAGTGACAGGAACACCACGATCGCTCCGATAGCACCCGCGACACTCAAATATATGTTGAAGGCTATTGGGGATGAGCCAAAAGCAAGCAGTATCGCAAGCCAGATTTCGTCCGCAAACGCTCGGAGTCTGTTACCCCACCACGCTGACCAACCAATGCAGAGGAGGATTCCTTCTACGTGGACAAGGAAATAGATCAGGGGGGAGAGGACTGAGCGGCATAAGCATGAGGATGCGACTCAAGCAGAAAGCCTGAATGAGACTCACAGCGCGGTGCAGGCAGGCGAATGAGTGGCTTGATGACCTGACAAAGGGAAAGAGTGGCGATGGCGATGGCGATGATGCCCAGGTCTGCAAAAGCCATTGCAGCCAAAGATCCTGCAAACTGGCCAAGGAAGGCACCAATCCTTGAGCCAATCCCAGCATGCCCATAATTCTTAGTCCAGATAGGTGCAACGCTCCTCACCCACATTGACGTCCATATTGTCGAAAGATATATGATGCCCACAAGTGGCAGCGAGAAGAAAACGAGCAAACCGCTGCGCAGTACTACAACCAAATTAGCTATAGCTAGGCATGTTAAAGACCCCGGTGAGTACTAACCCCGTAGAACAATGGATCTGCAATCTTTGGTGAAGAAGGTGGACCACAACCCTGTAGAGTTGCACTCGTACAATCCGAGGCAGTAGAGACTGTGCATCCGCCTCAATACTAAAATCATCCCGCACGCCAAAGACCGACGTACAAGATGGTTAGCACCACACCAAGGCTCCAATCGAGGGTGGTAGCGGCCGTTGCATGGCCTTGTAATGACACAACGATTTTCATAGTCCCACCAATGATCACCACAGCACTAACCAACAAACGATATGGTGTGAGGGGCAAGCGGTCTCGCTTAAGTAACGCATCCGTTACTTCGTCGGTTCTGCAAGCCGGCAGGGTAAGGTGGAATGATTCGAGTAAGGTTCCGATGTAGCTTGCATAATCTTTTTGAAAAAGCCATCGCGCCATCTCTGGATTGTTTCTTTCATACAGCGAGCCAAAGTAGAGGCTATTGAACGTGCATTACTATTAGATTCTTCCCCAACGGCCAATTTGTCCAACATACGCTAGAGTAACGACAACGCCGAACGACCATTCCAGATATATTGGCAAAATGACCTTGCCATGGTATGTGGCAACCGCTTTAGGCACACCGAACGCCACGGTAGATGCAATGACGAGGAAGCGATATCCAGTAAGTTTTGGACGCCAGTGCCGGTTTCCAGTGGGAGCTGCCTCTTGTGCTGGCACTGCTTCGTATGCGTAACGGTGAGCCATGGGAGTCACTCTGCGGCGGTGAACCTGAGTCTGTTGGCAGACTCGACAACATGGCCATCGTGGAATAAATTGTGCCTATTACGCACTGTCAGAGCTATTTGAGTTGCCAAGGCAACTGAAGAGGTTCTCATATCCCAGGGGCACCGCAGGACGCCATGCAGAGTGATTTCTGCACTTTCCCATCCACGCCAGCAAAACATGGCTAAGAATGGGTGGCCAAGACTCACACTGTGCCGAGTCATCACCATCGTGTTCACCATTGCTTTCGGGACGTCAAAATTGGTTCTGTCCCTTGCGGGCAAAACCACTGCGCCCTCGGCGCTGGACTGGTTTTCTGGGGTCGTCGTCTTCCTCATGTACGTGCTTAAGCCTTCATTATTGTTGAATAAGGAACAGATGCGGTCATTCAGAGTGTATTGGCTCGATTTCCACGAGCAATTTCATGAGGGGAGAATGGCCTGGAATCGAGGTAGGGTAATGAATAATAGGATCTGAGTTTTGTTCTTTATTTTACTAGGTAAGATACGTGGCTCAACCAGCGCATGCTAGTATTATCTGACAGGCGAATTTGCAGACTATCATTATTTTATAATCCGGCAGCTTGGGTATCCCTTGAAAAATACGTGCGATCTTGGGGCGTTGGCGTCAGAAATAAACCTGGAAACGACGGTGCTGCACCGAGATGAGCCGCCTCGTCGGACATTCATCAACCACCAGCGACGCGCATGAGATTTAGGATGTTGCCAAGAGAATTTCGTGCATTCTGTCGATCGTGGCATGCAAAGTTGCCGATGAACATGGTTGAAAGTGCCTCCTTCAAAAGGGTAACCTGAAGCAGTTTGGTCATTTTTATGCTCGACCAATCTTACTGGTACTGACAGTGGAAGGTCGCCGTGATTGTCCGGGTCCTTTGTGGGGACTTTGCATATAGACGTTTCGACCGTCAGAACCAAGTATAAGAATTATACGTTGGCCCAACCTGGTGGGACACCGATGATGGTCTAGATCTGTGGTCAAAGTGACCCTGTTCGCCTGCTTGATGGATGCACAAGATAAAATGGATTAGAAATCCTACTTTGCGACAAGTCTACAATCGAATGAACTCTCTGGCATGTCAGTGTACGGCAATCAGTGACGAATGTTCGATGCCGCTGGTGACGAGGCCGCCAGTGGCACAGCAGTGAATTAAATAATTTTGGTCTTGTTCCTCTCCAGGTCGACGCTATATCTATTATCGACTTACCATCCCGGCCTATTGATCACTCATCCATGAAGCTGCTACTGACTGGTGTGACAGGCGCAGGCAAGTTCAGCTTTATTTTTTTCCGTCGATTTTCTCTTGCAACCGATTTCCTTAGCCGGAAGCCAGATACTGAGAGATGCGGTCTCTGACACAACCGTCTCATCCATAACGGTCCTCACTCGACGTGCTCTCCCAGCTTGGTTGACTGGGACCATCCCAGATAATGACAAAATATCTACCGTCATTCTGGACGATTTCCTGCTGATCTGTCTGCCAAGCTTGCCACACATGATGCCTGCATCTGGGCTCTCGGATGTTCCTCTGTTGGGATGAGCGAACAAAAGTATACAACGATAACGTATGACTACGTGGTGTCCATGGTTTCGGCACTGCGATCAGGAGACGTTGCAACCTTCCGGGGAGAAAATGGCCCCTTTCGCTTTGTTTATATCTCGGCGGAGGGTGCCGACGGGACGGGACAGACATCCAAGACGATGTTCGGCCGCGTCAAGGTACTTACAGCTTTTTTCTCATTTCTCCAAGCTTGACTACTGCGCGCCTAGGGCCGAACCGAACGCTTCCTGCTTGACCTCCCCCCCGAATCAAAGACGAAAGCTTCCGTTCTTCGGCCGGGTTATTTCTTTCCGAAACAAAAAGAATTTGTTCAGAACACTCGTTCCTCGACGGAGCGTGTGCTTTCTGTGGCATTGCTGCCCATCATGTCCAGATTCGTCCCCAAAAAGTACACTCCGATCGAGGATCTCAGTCTGTTCGCCATTAAGGCTGCCAAAGGTGGTTGGGAGAATGAGACGGTGCTCAGTAATCCGCGGATGAGAGAATTGTTGAAGGCGGAGGGGAATTGTTAATGTATCCAATCAATGAGGTTAAATAATGAGACTTGGCACCATCATCAGTAATTTCCAGGGGACCCTGCACTTTTTTGACACATCTTGGACTTTTTTCTGAGGTTTTTCTCATGACTTCAGCTACTTGGATAGGTTGTCAAGTCCCATGTCTTGCAAACTAGAAGTCTTTACTGAATATTTGATATACCAGAGGTTGAGTTATTAACCTTGGTGTTGCCTGGCTTTGCTATTTACGAATATCTGCGGAGGTGGAGGCTTGAAGTAGGTATATTTTCGTAGATGCTAGTCGTCAACAATGCGAATGCGACTGAAAAATTTCTTTGTCTAAATATTCGGGAATGCTGCAGAAGGACATTACAAAACTGTGAACAACATGCCACTAAGTCCAATGATACCAGCCAAGGAGGACCAGTTGATTCGTTTGCCGCCATTGGGCTTTGTTGTCCCCGATGGTTGTTGACTGCTACTACTAGTACCAGCACTGCCAATAGTACTGGTACTAGAAGCAGTTCCGCGTGACCCAGATGCTCTCGTAGAAGTTATGAAGCCAGAAGACGACGTCGGGGTGGCTGCGATTGCTGTTGCTCCTAGGTCTATGGGAATGGGACTCGGGGTCTCTGTCAAGACCGTAACCGTCTGGCCGTTAACAAGGCCATCGCACTGTGCGATACCGTTGGCAATATCGCAAGTGACGACGGCTGTGACACCACTAATTACTGCTGAGAGAACAGCATCGCTCGGTCCCTCGACGAGGGTAGCTGGATATTGAAAGGTGTTTAGAGACAAATTCACCGAAAGAGAGAGAGCACAAACCAACGGCAATGGGAGTGAGCGTATCAGTCGGCTGAGCGATATGAAGCTCATAGGTTGTCTCTTGGTTTGGCCCAACCCCTAAGACGTCCACGCTGACACTATCCGAAGCACTAGCAAGCGGTATGTATAGTGAACTTTGGACGTCGACATCTGCTCGGACATCTGGTCACAGTACTCGGTCGATAACGTTGTCATTTTGAAACTAGGGAGACCTACGGTTGAGTGAAAGTGCAATGCCTAGGGAAATGAGGGCGACAAGTTGCGTGGTGTGCATTTTGGATGGGGCGACTGCAATTCACGACTCACAATTTAAGTGCTGCAACTTCAGGTTGCGCGGTTACAGTGCAGTAATTTGGCTATGCTGCAGTGCCGGTAGTGAAAAGACATGACCAGAATTGACTTCTTTGTTGGCACCACCACAGCTGATGGGGAGCAAAACGCCATCAATTGCAATATATTCCCGGGCCCAGTATGATACATCGTCTACACAGCCAGGCAAATACTGCTGCCGGGCATGCGCCTTTCGCTTTGAAGTTCGGTTCGAATAATACGAAAGCTGACGACGGTGAGAGTTATCAACGGCCTCTGTAGCATTGGGTGTGAACTCAAGGTTATTAACGTTAATAGACCGTGAACATCGACAGAAAGTGGATGCCAGCGCTGAGAAGTGTTGTCATGTGACTCAACATCAGTTTTCTTCCATCTTCCACCCATCAGTCTTCTTGCTCCATACAGGAATTCGGATACCCCTTTTCCCACCCGTATTAGCTCGCTGAACTTATGTACAGAACAACCGTATTGCGGACAGGACAACCATATCAGTGCAAGGATTTCAACTAGGTGCTCAACCGTTTCTATGCTACCTGCTTGAACAATTTCCGACCTTCGGCATCCAGCATCTCATACAGATCCAGTTCTTCGTCAAAACTCTGGATTGCAGCCCTTGGGGACAATTTATTATTATTGATTGAAGGGGCTTGGGGCCGATTGTGGATACGGTCACAGGTTCACGAGTGCTGTCATCGGCCGACCATCTGTGAGTTAGATTAGAAAGTGCGCGGTCGGGATGATGCGCTACCATCATTGTTTTTTCATATGTTTCCAAATCAACAGATGTCGGTTGAAGCTGGGGCTGAAGAAGGTTGATACGGATCAGTGGTCCTTGTGGACCGTGACATATACGATCCCATAGCCGACTGTGAAAGAAACGGTGGGTTTTTTGGAGCTACATAGTGCCAGTGCCTTCTAAGGTGGTATCCAGACAGCAGTGGCCGCCGCAAATAGAAGACATGTTTTCTGCACCATTTGTCTTCATCTTCTATGACTATCTTTGCAACACGTGTTCGAAAATCCTGGCACGGCGATGTTGGAAAACGAGGGGCCAAGGTAGTAGTTGGCGAAGACGAGCGGGCGCTCCTGTCCTGTCTTTTAGTACCTGAGGACGAAAACACCATGCGAAAGCACCGAGCATGAAGCACGACGGCAGCGGTAGTTGGTATTGCAGACTCGGAGTGGTATTGTCATGTGGTCCCAGCAATGTGCGGCCGGAATGGTCAAGGTTGGTACGTCTCGGCAAGACGTCTACAGGCTGGTGCCCACATTACCAGATGCCCCGCAGGGTGGCGAAGATCTTGTATAACATCCAGCGGGATGAGCCTTGGCTAACCATTCTTTCGATTCCTTTCATGCTCCTGTCTTGATCATGACCCCATATATCCTCTTGTTTCAATTCTTGGCAAAAATCACAGAGAACAACCCCCTAATTTACTGATGTCTGCGTTTGTCTATGGTAATAAACACAACTGCTGCGCTGTACCTCCTGTTGGGAAAGCAGTCCGGTTGAAAGTTAGGAAGCGCGTTTTTTTACCTCCTCTCTGTGAGACTCGAATATTTCACACATTTAACCCCAGATTTTGACCCGGAACCGACTCAACGATTTGCCAGAGCAAGATTGGCATTATCAGCCTGAGCGTGAACACTGAAGTTCTTCGTGTTAGAGCCCACTGAGTGTTCCGATAACGTTCAAAGGGCAAAAGGTTGAATTTCACGACGCGGCAGTCTGCCTGGGTGTGCTAAATGTAACTGGCGACCGTTTGAACCTTGGTTTATGCCGTACCAGGCTTGACCATGACTTTTGGCGCTTGTCGTGTCAGACAAAACGCGATTTAATAGGAGTGTAATAATATGGAAACGGTACGGAGCTGGTGGCGGGTCAAAGGGGAGTTCGTTCATACAACAAAATAGATAATCGGCTGCGACGGTCATGATAAAAAAACGAAAAAGCGAAAAAACTGGCCTCCGAACGGAATCACCCGCGTATGATCGACCAATGGGAGTGGCGGGATACAGCCCTTGGAACGGAATGTATTTTGTTTTTTTCTTTTCTTTTCATTTTTCAATGCTGTGATTCGGAGTGGGCGGGAGTCTTATACTGTTCACCATCAATAACGAGTGCTCGTGGTAGATGGTAGTGCAGCACTTGAAGCACCGGGGTCGTTAGGATTCCATACTGGCTCAGTCCCGAAAGCCTGATCGTTGCTCAGGCAGAACCACAGCGACTTGAGCATCCATTTACCGTCCAGCTTGGCCGACATAAGGCCCATAAGGTCTTTCGGTCGTTCGAGGAACTGTACCAACATCCCCCCTTCCATGTGCCACGCAACCTGGCGAAGGATTAGGGTTCAAATAAACGGAAGAACGCCGAAGATGTTTCTTACGTGACAGTGGAACGCCCACATCCCCGGGTTATCCGCTACAAACCTCAAGACAACATGAGAAAGTGCAGGAACAGAAACGGTGTCTCTCCTCATGGGATTATCGAATTTCCAAGTCGTCGGCTGCCCTTCTCCATATTTGCCTTTACCCCACCCCACGATCTGTAACCGAATAATTATTTATAGCAACATCCACGAATAGAAGATTTTTTTTACCTGGAATTCGTGGCCATGAAGATGCCACGGATGTTCCATTCCATCCATGCTGTTAATCACCACCTGCACACCCTTATCTTTTCCCGCATCCTGGATCAATAGCACCTGTTGATCGAGCGAAAATCCCCAGTTGTCATACCCTCCGCCACCCCCAGAAAAATTCTGGCCAATCGACTTCCACAGCGTAGCGTTGTTCTCAAGCGGCGCCCACGACGTCTTGTTGACAAATATGCGATTCTCATTTTGGGACTGCCGGAATGCGTATTCGAGGTAGTGCATGTTCAGCCCTGAGCTCACGTCGTACGCCGGGAGTCGACGTTGGGGCACAGGCATGTCAAATGGCATGTCGTTGCAGCCTTCCCAGACGAGGTAGTTGAATGGATTGTCCTCTGCGCCGTACGGATTCGTCGTGTTCCCAGGTACACCGATCGGGGGAGCATTGGGGTCGGTGTTGTCATACGAGATAACCCCCATGACGTGATAGCCTGTGCTTTCGAGTCCGGTGCTGTTGTACGGAACAAATGGGAGGAAGCAGCTGGTTGGGAACGTTGCTCGCATGTAGTAGTTCCCGACAGGCTGGTCAGCGCATATAACGACGCTGTATCGCTGCGCGATGTTGACATTGACACCGCGGAAAGTGATAGGCTCGATTTCGACACCGTCGATCTCCACGATCTCCAAAGTGTGGTTGTCGACGCTAAACCAGTACGAAAAGAAGGTGCTGTGGTTGATAAGGCGAAGACGATAGCTATTCCCAGACTTCACTTTGGTGACGTACAGTCCCCCATCCGCGGGGTTGCAGATCGGAGGGGGCAGGCCATCGTGGTTGGGAGGGAAAGTCGTGGAAACGACGGAGCAATTGTACGTGTTGCGGCCGTTTATCAACAGATTGTCCGCAAGCGGCTCTACACCAGACTCCCCATGCATCCATCTAGATGTTGGATTGAGGTAACTGGCAACAAGGACACTCCCGTATGTATGGTACCAATCACCCATGAAAACGATCCTCTCCTCGTCGACTTTCGGCACCATCTCCGTGGGATCGTGAATGACGAGGGGACCGAACATGCCGTCTGTGTACTGGACCGATAAATGAGAGTGATACCAGAATGTGCCACGTTGCCCCTCCGTCGTGAACTCGTATGTAAAATTGGTGCCGGGAGGGATGCCACATTGGGTTACAGCAGCCACACCGTCCTGCAGAGATATAGCGTCAGTAACTGGCATAGCGAGCACGAACGTCCAGTATTCACCATCCAGGTCGAATTCTTTTGGTCAATGCCATGCCAGTGAATGGATGTGCTCCAATTTGACATGAGATTGACCACGAGAACACGAACAGTGTCTCCCGAATTCACCTCAATCAACGGGCCTACATGAAGGTATGTCAGATGTTTAGCATCGCGCATCATCTCAGAAATATCGTACCCGGAAACTGGCCATTAATGAGGATCATTGGCTTCTGGAAACCATCGGGAGCGGACTGTGCCTGAGTAATGTTGAAAGTGTACACCCTAGTCGTAGGCTTATTGGAGACAACAAACCCAGTCTGGAGGTCCAGTTCGGTATGATTGACCAATTTACTTGAGGGCACGACTGGAAGATTCGCAGGGATCCCATAGAATGTCGTGTAATTGAAGTCAGTTTGGCAGCATGAGCTGGTATCCGGCTTCAAGAAAAGCTTGCAAATGGCGAAACCGGCAACAAACAAAAGGATTGCAACGACGACCGCCGTCAGTATGCGACAAAAACGCTGGGTTATAAAACCCTTGAAAACAACAGGACCTGGAGCTGATTCGAGCTCTGGATCTGAGGGACCAGAAGGTGATCCTACCAGTGTATCGTCCGCAGGCTCCTGCCTCAGTAGTGTGTACTTTGGACCACTGTCTCTCGTAGCCATGAGTGGGGTCGCCTGAAAGCTTACGATTACATCCCTTGATGTTTATCTATGGCATCCTATCTCGTGCGTAGGTGATAAGTAAGGGTACATTTCCGACTTGACAGGTGGAATGATTCTACGAGGAACATAGGTTTCCAGCTAATCCCGATTCGAACTTGAAGGCGGCGGCCACTCAACGTATGATTGCATAAATCGGAGTTGGAAATGTATATGGGGCTGAGTAAGCGGCTCACTGCCAAATAGATACCACAAAAGAATACAGCTAGAGCTACAATTGTGTGGTCATGATGCAACACCAGTAGAAACGTGAACGTAAGTAATTATCGTTATCAACAATCAACAACCCAAGGTGATGGCAAGACAGAGAAAAGAAAAAAAGAAGAGCAAAAGGTTCTGGAAGTAGGTACTCATTCACTTACCCACTCTCCTCCATTCGCAAGTGTGAAAAATACGCCCTTGCTTTCCATGAGGTCCTTGTATGTGCCTTGTTCCGCAACAACACCTTCGTGGATGACCAATATCCGGTCACACATTCTCATCACAGGCAATTTGTGCGTCACCATCACTGTCGTGCGCCCAACCTTGGCATGTCGTATCGTATCCATCACAGCAGCTTGATTGGCGGGGTCCAGCGCAGATGTGCACTCGTCCAGAATCAAGATTTTCGCCGGGCGTGCCAGCGCCCGAGCGATCTGCAGCCGCTGCGCCTGTCCTCCAGAAATGAGCGCCGCGTTCTCGCCCACAAGCGTGTCGTATCCATTGGGTAGGGTCATCACAAAGTCATGTACATGTGCAGCCCGTGCTGCGCGCTGCACATCCACGTCCGAAATCGCATTGTCACCGTATGCAATGTTCTCCGTAATGGTAGCGTCGAAGAGATTCGGGTTCTGACTTACGACAGCGACGTGGTCCCGGAGGTGGCGTACATCGAGAGTGGTAAGGTTGTCATTATCGATTGATATCGTGCCCGTATTAGGTTCGTATAGACGTTGCAGGAGCGCTGCGACAGTCGATTTGCCCGACCCTGACGCACCAACGACGGCAACACATTCTCCATCAACGATGCTCATTGACATGTTTTTCAGTATTGGTGCTCCTGGACGTTCAGGGTAAGAGAAGGAGACGTTTTCAAAAGTGAGGGCACCGGTGATCGTTGGTCGTAAAGTCCCACTTGACTCATCTGTTTTTGTCGAGAGCCTCAATAACCGATTGAAATCGCGAGTTGCTTGGACAGATTTCGCGATTTTTTGTGCTGTTCATACACATTTGCTTGTCAGGAACGACGAACCTCACTTTGAGAAACGGGGGAAAAAATGACACTTACTAAACACCATCAACTGAGAGCCGATTGACACCGAAAAGATAAGCAAATTCAGAACCTCGACCATTTGCAGGTAGGTATATGTACCACGCGCGATAAGGACTGCACCAACGTAGAACAGGAGAGCTTCTGCCAAGTATATCAATGCACTCGCAACCCCATACGTGCAACCCTCAACAAAGGATCCGCGCACGCCAGTGGCCAGTGCCCGGTCAGCAGCACTGTCAAATTGGCTCTTGAAAACACTCTCGAATCCCATTGAGCGAATACATCGAATATTCAAAATGGTCTAGCCAGTCTTAATCAGTAATCATCAGCCAGATGACAAACAACTCCCAACTCACCTCGTAGTATCCCTTCGCAACGTCCTCCCAGGAACGCTTGTTCCGCGCCTGGCACCGCGCTACCAAGTTTGTCTGGATGGCCATGATAGCCGCAAACACTGGTGCAATCGCGAACCCGACCAACGCTAGCTGCCACACTAACCCAACGCCCAGCATGGCTGTGACAACGCAAGACTGGCACAGAACCGTAGAAATAAGATTCCGGGCGTCATCCCCATCCTTGACCAGGACTTGTACCAAACGAGGGGCCGCATTCTCGCCACGATCCAACCACTTCTTGTCTTGCGAGAGCACACGCGCATAGGCTACCTTGCGAATCTGCTCCACCCAGCGTACCGCTGCCGTCTCCATAATGAAGTACTTGAGGCCCATGAGCAGCCCATCCAGCGCGGTGATCAATAGCACTATCCCGCCTAAAAAGTTGATCGCCTTGATTTGTGACGCGCCGATAGATACCTGGACCAAGAGACGCGAAACAAAGAATGAGAATACTGGTGTCATCGCGCCACTCAGTAAAGAAATAGCGATGCCTAACAGAACCATATGCTTTTCCGGCACTGTGGGGTACACGTCTCGTACGAGGCTCCAGAATGACTGCTGCCGCGCCTCCGGACTCGCATTCGCCTCCTCAACTTTGACTAGATCAAGAGGTGTGTCGTCCCACCTCTTCCGAGCCTGCAACTCCTTTGCTCGCCTGCGCATCGTCGCTTCACCTGCGGTCCGTTTGAGTGCAGCCTTCTCTTCCTCGATCGTGTTGTCGCCTCCCACTTGGAGTACGCTGCCGGCTGTGGACACTGAGAATGTCGGTGTGAACTGCAGGCTTCGACGCCATGTTATAGCAGTGTACGCAGTGGACGGTGTCTGGGGCAATGAATCGACGTGAACGCTCAAAGGATGACGTGGACGTGTCTGAACTTCTGCCGGTGGTGGTGGAGCGGCCGTAACAGGTGGGACCGGGGTGGTCGAGTTCCGTGTGAGGTTTGCAATGGCCTGGAACATCCAGTTCCCCAGCGTGATTGGCCGTAACACGGACGGTGCAGGACTCTGGTGTTCCAGGTTGAAGGGAACTTTGTCCACATCCCTGACTGCTTCCTCAAGTTCAACGAAAAGCGCCTCGAGCTTCGCAGATGCAGAAGTGCCTTCAGGTGGTGGTGAGATATCCGTGAGTCCCTGTGCGTCCATCATTGCGCGGAACTCGCCATGCGTTGCCTCGAGGTCATAGCGGTATCCTTTCTCAGCAACCTGACCCTCTTGGAGCACATAAACAAAGTCATGTGGAGCGATCTGCGAGAGTTCGTGTGTGATAATGATGGTGGTTCGGCCTGCACGCCAGCGCTTGATCGCTTCCAACACGAGTACACGCGAAGTCGCGTCCAGTGCAGATGTTGCCTCATCTATACAAGGAATAAATAAAAAATAAGCACTAATCGTTTCAACCTGCGTAGAGGGAAGTTTTACCAAGAATAAGTACCGTGGGATTGCGGAGCCGGGCGCGTGCGATTGCGAGTCGCTGGCGCTGGCCACCGGAAAGATTTGCGCCCCCGTGCCCAAGGCGGGTATCATACCCCTCTGGAAGGTCACTCACAAACTCGTGCATGAGGCCTGCGCGGCAGGCCTCAATGATCTCCTCACGTGTTGCATCCTGGGGCTGACGGCCACTACCCGACGCCGCAAGGCCCATTGCGACATTGTCGTGCACACTTGCGTCGAAGAGTACACAGTCTTGGGCTACACCTGCGACATGCGTGGTAACCCAGTTCCCGTCCAGGTATGCAATATCTTGGTCATCTAGACTCACGCTGCCTTTGGTGGGAGCGTACAGACGTAATAGCAGGGCAGCCACAGTCGATTTGCCAGAACCCGACCCACCAACAATGAAGGTTGTTTCATGTGAGGGGAAGAAGAGAGAGATGTTGCTAAGCACAGGGACGTTGGGCCGGGAGGGATACACGAAGGACACGTCGTGCAGTTCGAACTCGCCAGCGCAGTGCTTGGGAAAAATTTTACGGAGATTCATTGGTGCTCTATGGAGGGTCCGCAGAGTGGTGGGCATTCCATGTGTGGCGAGTGAGGGAGCATCGTTGAGAAGGGCAAGGAGAGTGCCCATGGCAAACTTGCCTTTAGCGAGAATTATAAACTGGGGTAATGACATCTGAAGGTTGTTCACAGCGAAGAGGCAAGCCCAAAACACGGCCACGACTGTGCCAGGTGTGATTGCATGGGTACGAACGAGGCTGGCACCGAACCAAAAGCTCTGGACGAACATTGTCATCATAACAAACTGGGAAAGGCCGGAAGTGAAACCCCAAAGAGCACTGAGACATGTTGTAGCAGAACGTCCTCGGGAGATTGCTGCAGCCAGGCGAGCGTGCTCGTATGATGCAGCATTGAATGCCTTGACGGTGGCAATGGCGGCAACCGCACGGTCAACTAAAGTGGCAGCGGTGGCGATCTGTCCCCGCTCTGTAGCCAGAAGGGCCCCAGCAAACCTCTGGGAGAATGTCTGGATGATTATGAGCCCTGGAACAACAGAGAGGATAACGAGGGTGAGGGACCAAGAACTCTGGAAGGCGAGAACGAGGCATACGATGCAGGTGGTCAGATTCTGCACCACCATGCCTGACGCGAGGGACGATGCCATGCGAACGTCATCCGTTTCTCTGCAATATAGCGGGATGAGTGATGTGATGTGATTATAGAATGCAGTGTTGCTTACCTGGCAAATTTGGCCATGAGACCACCGGCACCAAGAGGGCCCTGCTCGCCCTCGTGCTGGACATCGGTGCCTGCGTCCATCTTGGCGTCAAACCATTCCATGTCCTTGTTGGTCACGGCAGTGTATACGCGTTTCCGGAGAGCCATGACGTTGTACTCGCCAGTCCAGATCCAAAGGCTGGAGGTGATGCTTCCGAGAGCGAGAGCGGCAGCAGCGAGTCCAACAAGTTGGAGAGCGGCCAAACCAACAGCGTGGAGGAGGTGCTCCTTATCAGCCTTTGCTGGGGCTGTGAGGGGGTATTGGGCGAAGGCATCGAAGGAGCGGCCGACTACATAGGTCATGAATGGGGCGACTCCGCCGGAGATGATCGAGGAGATGACTGCGAGGAGGAGAAGGAGACGCTGCCGTGAAGAAAGGAGGGAAAAGAGAAGAGGGAGGGAAGGGTTGGGGTATTGAAGTTGTTGCGGAAGGTCGTGTCGTCGGTGTTTGGTGTCGGTGGTCGAATGAGTGAGAGAAGGTGGTCGACGCATTGTTGTTAGCTACGGAACATTGCAGAGGAATGCTTGGCTTTATTCACTGGCACCATACTGGACAGGCGAGACTCAGAGGTGGACGAAGGGTAGAGGAGCGCTTGACTTGAGCACCGCACCGCACCGCAAGGCCTTCAAGGTGATGGCAGCAACGTCTGTGTCGGATGTGAGGTGTTTGAGGAACTTGAAGAACCTTACACGGCGGGTTTCGAACAGCCACTCGAAGGTGACATTTACATTTACATAAACAAAACATTTATTATAGTCCTTCAGGTTCAGGTATGTTTTTGTCTTCAAATGTCGAAATGACTTTAACTTCAGAAAGGTCTGCCATTGTGCACAGTCGAGAGAATGGTCGTAAACGAAAACAAAATAAGGCGAACACTGAAGAATTCCAGTGGACAAACGTCTTGGATCCTTGGAACTGCACTTCCGTCTCAGTTGCTTCCGTCTCAGTTGCTTCCTCCACCATCGGATCCTGACATTGCCGAAACACCTATTGATACCTGGCACAGGACCGCATGGCCACGGATGGGCAACCCGGTATTTGGGATGTATAAAAGACATCCAACTTTTCGATACCAATCCAGTTAAACATCCATTCAACCAAAACGTTAGCTCTATAATTCTCCTCGTCCTCTATCCAGAAAATGGATTCATTCTCCTCATGTGTGGAATTCTTCCTTGGTCGTGAGACTCCGGATTTCATAGACTCCATTCCCACAAACAACGATGATGGAGGCAACGGCCCAGTGACTGCCTGTGCTATCTCATAAATTCACTGAAAAGAGGGTCCCTGTTTGCAAGGTATGCATTATTCTTTGGAAACTCTTCTGCTGATTCATATTCTCTTGTAGAAGGTTCCATGCAATGTGGTAATTGGGAGCCTGGGGGTCGTGTATGGCGGCGCCGGCGTTGGTGGGTAGAATCTTAGAAGCTACCTCTGGTCAATATGTAAAACGTTTGGAATGAAAGTTTTATTCCCGCTACCAAAGGTAGTGGGTCTTAAATGCGTGGCGGGTACTTGTTTTGGTGAAGATTTGGAAGATGCGATGGCTGTGCGGTCTTTTGATTGCCGATGACTAAAAACTAAGTTTCTGGGTTTCAAAATAGCCGTCTATCCGTGCGCCTCTGCGGATTTGGAAAAGCTTTCGCAAACATAACCTGCCTGATTAGGATGACTCGGAATGCATTATATTGAATCTCACAAAGTACTGTAGCAATTTACATGATGTGAGAGAGAGATTTTGGCTATTTTATGAGGGCTGGTCTTTGCCATATTTACTTTCTGAAGATATTTGGTGTTTTCAGTCTTATGGGCAAAATATCAAATATTATTGGCTCCACAAGGAATGTTAAACATGGCTTTATATGCAAATCTGTTCCTTTTCTCAATGACTGGAAGATCTCATACCAGGGTTTCATGAATTGATATTCACTGATAGTTTAGTTTAGTAAATGTTATCAAATGTCAAAAACTCAGAGTTTGAGGGGTATTGGCCTGTAAAAGCAGAATTAGACATGATTACAAACATATTTTTCAGACCCTTGATGTGCAACCAAGTAGATATATCATACACCTACCTGGTCATCACTGCTGACACCACACTATTTTGCATGTGGGAAAATCATCATAAAATCATTGGCAGCTTGTTATAATTTTGCAACCATTTTTGTAGTTGCAAAATCCAACCCAAATATATTCTTTTGTTCCATTGTTTTCATTTTGAGGGGTGCAAAATTAAAAATAAGTGACAAAAGGATATATTGGGATTGAATTTTGCAAGTACAAAATTGGTTGCAAAATGATAACAAGCTGTCAATGATTTTACAATGATTGTCCTGCATGCAAAATATTGTGGTGTCAGTAGTGTCATGTAAAATGTTTGCACTTTTCTGAGAATCCATCTTGTAATAAAAATGCCAAATCAAATCCCTTGTACATTGCAGGTAAACCCCTGCAGTTCACTAAAGGTATGTCAGTGCACTCACATTGATGATTGTCCCCTTTGCTGATCTATGTTATCATCCCGGCCATTGCCAGTGCTTGTCATCGTTAAAGTTCAGTGATCTTGACTACTCCAGTATTTTCTCCACATCAATTTGTGCTCATGTTCTGCTTGCCCCCCCATCTATGTCTCTCCCTCCTTGAGTTACTATTTGCTATGCCTTCTGCTTGCCACCTTGTACTTATTTCTATTGCACTTGCCACCTGGTGCTTTTTATATTATGATCTACATCATTCTTCCCCATGTCTCCTCTAGTTCCTAATTACTCCTTCAATTTGTATATCATCTTCATATAATATCTGTTTTGGATATTGTGACATTGTTACAAATGAAAGGTAGCGGGCATTGCCACCTTGTGTGGCCTTACAAACTTATTTATTTATGAATCCACTGTCGACGTCGGATGAAGGTGAAATGAAATGTAGTATCATGATTATGTCAGAAAAGGTTGTTTTGCCTCATAGTAAAGAGGGGTCGGTTACCAACCTAGTTCGTGATGGGATTCTGAGCTCACCCTCTCATCATCGGTGAGATGCTCCAGAAATTTTACCCATAAAGGTTTTGTTTTGCCCGTCAGGGAAAAGGCAGATCTGGCACGCTCGGTAGTTGTTTTCGAGGGAAGCTACATCAGAAACGACTTACACTTCCTCAAGGCGACGACTCTTTCTATCGTAGCCACTGCGGACTATGTCCTCTCATTTTGTGAAGCCAATGATGCAGACCCAAATGTCAGTGCTGTGCGAATTGGCATGCCCAACTCCAACATGGAAACAAGCAAAATCATCCACGACCACGACCTTGTAGCCTTTTCGAACTTGAAACTGTGGCAGTGGGAGTTCTTGACTGTATTAGAAAATTTAAAAGGCCCATGCTTATTGGCATCTCTGAATAATATACAGTCCAACCCGTCCAATTCCCGACTCCTAGGGATCAGTGGGCTGGACAAGTCGTACAGTCGCTATCTGCCAACTTCAACCAGAGGCAACGTGCAAAGACGCTTGAGAACGCGACGAATCTTGCTAGCGAATATCTTTCCCATCTCCTGGTCGCAAGTATGTCATCGATTGCGCTGCCTTGATTCTGATCTGTTACTCATTGGATTGGCTTAGAATTCAGGAGGCATAAAAATAAAAATAAAAGACACTGCACATGTCTGTAACCCCCTCCCCTTAAAGCCAATAGGGACCAGAGGGGAATATGTAGATGATTACTTGTATTTGAGACCATGTAACTCACTGTAAGTAGCATATCTATCCAGCTCTACAGGCGTGACGGTTATATCTGCCCTCTAACCGGGCTCGATTCCAATCCAGATTCTGAGGTAGTTGTAAATTCTAAAACTGCCCACACTCCCAGTCTCGTTCCATTCCCAGGCATGTAGCGCCAATCCTATGGATTTGACTTCATCTCGCTGACTTGTTGACGCTTCACGATAGAGCGGTTCACTGGAAAAGAAATTACTGTCGCCGATCCTTGTAATGCATTCGATGTCCAAGGGGATCCCAAGAATTGAATGATAACCTCTCAAGGGGCATTGAAGCGCAGATTCAACCTGAGAACACTATTGTTGGGGCTTCTGAATATTTCCGAGTTAGTATCACACAGTACAAAATACCTTTACCGAAAAATCCGTACTCGTCGCCCGGCAACAATTACTCTCCAGGACGGAAACGAGATCTTTTTTCGCAATGGGATGGATGGCCACATACTCAATCCACCCAAACCCACATTCTGCAACTTGAAACTGGCTGTTGTTCGTGCCATGCATGCTTCCGGGATATTCGATCGATAACCTCGATAGCTTCCGCACAGTATAATCACCAGGAGCCAGTTGCAGTGCTCTTCATTTCTGTAAGCCCACCTTTTCGTCCTACTGTAATTGATATCAACCTCAACTTTGCCGTTAGTCGCCTCAATGCCGACCAGAGGTGGTTATACCCATTACGGGCATCTTCTTGATGTATCGAGAACTGTACAGGATGTCCTACTGCGTAGTCCAAAGTATCTATCTCGCGTTCGGTCCGATGGCTTTGTTGCTTGGGACACCAGCCTGCTGGCCTTCGCCGCCCAAAAATATCAGCAGGAAAGTGGCATTCGGAAGGTCGAAGTGATTTCAGCTTGGATCGGAAATGGCCGTAGAGGTTTTATTTGGGTTCTGCCTCCAACGATGAGGAAGAAGACGCGTTCCTCAGAGGATAGAAAGCGATTGGAGACGTTCAAGCTTCTGATTGGCATGCAGTGTGAGCCCGCGATTTTTTATCCCGTCGACGAACCGGAACCATTACTCCTGTGCGCAAGAGGTCCCCTCCGCAAAGATGTTGAGGATATGCTCTGGGAGACTTGTTACAGACGTTTTGAATCCGGAGAGATGTCGGTAGAGTCACTTGTTGGGGACATGTCCATGTTGTCTGTCAACGAAGCCACGGGTGGCGTTCGATGCATTATGTAATATTGCGGATAGATGTTGCCTTTTTGGACTCTGCCTTTTTTGGATTCGGGATGACCACACATCGGATCGCTGGATAGTCACCGCTGATAACTCCATGTCCATCACAGCAATATAGGTTACCATGGCTTATAGCTGTGCGTTCGTGATGCTTGGCACTGCTCACTAACTTGCTCTCACACTGGTTCGCCCCTGACGAAATTTGCTTTATTTCAGCTGCATTCGACCTTGGTGACCATTTGCAGACTCCCCAGTCATGCTCATCATCACAGATAGGTTAACGGTCGGTCAGATCACTTTCGTGCTTCGTGTTGCCGCCCAAATTCTTTCGTATGGTGGCCTCTTCCTTATCGTCCGTCTACTTCTCACAGGTGCCCCACGCGTAGCCTCGCTGAGAACGCACGATATCGTCAACCGCGTTGTTAGCAGTTCAGCATTCACACTGAACTCTGTAAGGTGGATATTGGACTCGTTCAGATTAAAGACCGGCGATCTCGTTCGACCACCCCATCTCCTTTTCTGTGTCGTTCTCTTCACTCTTTATGGACCTTTCGTCAGCCTGAGCGACATTGGTTTGCTCGGCCTTTTCTCTTGTTCAGTTCCTGCTCACAGCAGTTTCTTGGACCATCCCGCATCGATTACAACTGCCGATCAAGCCCGCTCAGCACTCACTGCTACCTTGCTTGGCGGCGCGGATCCGGCGACGATAAACGCGTACAGATGCGACTCCGTGGAGGTGGTGGGCACAGATTCCGATTCGCCGTTTCGAAACTGTACGACATGGCACAATTCGACCTACGTTGATTCCACCTTTTTCACCGGTATCAACATGACCGACTCTGCTGCATTGGTTCCTCTCCAGTTGAGGAAGTCGATGAACATCACCAATATGAATTCATATTACGTTGGCCCTGAAACCAGGAGGATCGAGATGGCCACGGTTCGCAGTGGAATTCTCGTCGATCCCCATGAGACTGGGTTCAGAGCCGTATTTGGCGTTCCAGCACTCACTCGTGACCATCAGGCGACGCTCGAAAAGACCATGGCGCTCGAAGTTGACGTAGGTTGCATGGAGTCGGGTATATACACATCCTCATATGTTGACTCTGAAACCGTTGGTAACGACCTTTTCGCTACTAACGGTTCGTGGAGGAAGTACTCCGGCCCAGACTACCTTCGCAATGTCCTTTCGAAAACGGTGGACAAAGTCCGTGAATATTCTTTTCCAAAATTCAACAAGTCCACCATCGACCAAGATGGATTCATGCAAAGCTTCAATATAAGTGAGCAGTTTATTAGCTCCGCGGATTCGGTGACGACGGTTTCTCTGGACATATCGGTGGATGCCTATAATGTCACTCGAGATATCTTTGGAAATTGCACCCATGATTTAAATCAGCAGCTCATGCTCACTCCACATGATCACTTCCCAACGTTTTCGTGCAATATGCTCGGCATCGGTGGGCAAAGGCTTCTCAAGGGCTACTTGTATTCGTCATTCTCGAGAATGGTCTGTGCCACGACAACACAGGTTAATATGGTTTCCGCCACCGTGCAGATGGATGCCCAAGGCGATGTGACGCTTCAATTCACACGTCTCCCCAGTGACCTCAACTACATCAAAGCCGGTGACTGGCGTGCACATATCCCTCAAGATGGCCCTCTCTACTTCACCTACGATTCCGTTGAGCGTTACGTTCTCCAGGACAATCCTTCGTCCCCCACCAATCATTATGTTACCCAAGACCAGGGGCTCTCGGACCCTATCAAGGGGCTCGGTTCTGGCAGTACCGTGTTCAGTAGTGTCGGGACTAACATGATTACGCCAGACGAGTCACCGGAAATCGGAGATCTGGCCCTCAACGTTCTCGGACATAATGACGCCACACCTCTGAACGCAAGCACGGTAACGAGATGGGCAGGCCAAATCGGAGCATCCTACATTCTCGGAAGCATAGCATACAACGGCTGGGTGGCGCTATCCAGCGAACCTATTCTTGTCACTTCGACAGGCAGTACACTTGCAACATGCTACAAACCCCTCTATGCGATCGGCTTCTTCCCCCTCATTGCGTCAGCCATTATAGTCATTACATGGACCACGGCCTTGTACCTGAGAAAGAGGCTAACTGGCTTGAAACAGTTAGAGAGGCTTTATGATGGAATGAATCCCTTTGCACAGGTGCTGTGTCGCGAGAAGGAGACGCTACTTATTTGGCAGGGTCCGGAATCACACTTGGAGGTTATTTCGCTACCTGAAGCTGTGGCAATTGGTGGGAAAGAGACAGCGTTGGGTTATCTCATGTCGGAACCGGAATTAGAACCCCTCGAAGATCATAATTAGTTTACTTGCCGATTTTGTGAACAGTTTATACTCTCGTCGTCCAACATACTTTTTATGCTTGCTTCACCTTTCTTTCTCGGATACATCGGTCGAATCCTGAACTGGTTTATACTGGACCTTCAAATTTCTATGATCTGTTTCCCCGACTGATAGAGGATGGCACTCCTGATGCTCCTGGATCATAGATAACTTCCTGAGCGGCAAATTCTTCAAGTAGTTTTGTGATATGTGTCGTTAATGACTGGTAAAACATAGCCCGTGACTGTTGTTCTCTGCAATTCATTAAATGTCAGCAAAAAAGTAATCTCTTATGAAGAGAGAACATTCATGAGACCAACGTGGATCCACGGACTTGCTTCAAGGACGCATCTTTTGACGTCATGCTGCTGTACTTTCACCACATCGGTTTGCCATGCCAGTCTGGACGCCTCGTCTTCATGAGCCTTTCGTGCCCTGTTCCAAACCCACACCGCGTGGAGGAGACCAACGATGGAAAAGGAAAGGAAAATGAACGCAGACCACGTTTGGACGGGACTCCTATCTCGCAGGCCAAGAATGACAAAATCCACACCAATAAGAACACAAGCCATTGCCATCAGTATAAACAAGCTTGTAAAGGCACCGAACATAATGTGCGTCTTGGCCATGGTAAACACCATGAAGAGTGGGGGAAATGAGATTCCCCCATTCCTTGTCGGCTAAAAAGGACGACACGAAACCGACTATTGCGCCGATCAGTCCTGATTCCACACCCAATACGAAGCCCATCAGTTTTTCACGGTGCCCTGCAGCGCGAGTTGCCTGATGTCGCATCAATTGTGTACGTGCAATCTCCCGCGCCCATGCCAGCTCCCGAATAGAAGTCTCGTCATGTTGTGCGTCAATCTTCGTGAAGATACGCCAAGAGAGTGCATAGCGACGGCAGAACTCATCCATACGCCCATGTGGTCACCAGTCGGAGATGATTTCGAAAGATGGGAAGACCAGTAACGACATGCATAACGTGTCACAAGTCTCCCGGCTATATCACATTGCTCTGTGTGCGCTAAAACAGCATCCCAGCAGAGGAATTGTTGAATGTGAACCTCGGTAAGGTCCGGATTCGATTCAGGCTACACCTTGCGAGGTCCATATGCGTCAGGGATGGGTCAACGAAAATTTCACTGGCCCTCTCTTTGGAAGTAAGAAATCCCCGCAGCGAGGTGGATCGGGGTAACAGCTCCTGGCCTCGTGATCTTCTGATATCGAGAGTATGGAATGGAGTCCGCCCAATACCAGATGTAAGTGATTAGCATTCATGCCAAGAAGGTATCCTAACTCTCGAGGACGGAGAGGAAATTGATGGTGCCAAGCACTAATTGAAGCTGATCGATGTCAACAAGAGACGACAAAACTTGTTTGTAGAATCGATCTATATCTGACAGGAGAGGGCCACCTTGGACACTGAGAATTCTGTACAACTGTTCGGGAGGAGGTTTGTCTCTCTCGGCAATAAACTTGATGGCAGTGGAAGCATAAATGAGTAAGACTGACGATCTATCGACGAGCGCAGCTAATTGGTCGCTAGAGGACCAGGGCAACTCGAATCTAGGTGTTGCGCATGTCACGGACCTCCTGAAGGTTACGAGTGAGTGTCTGTCTCCCTTGCGGTACACGACTCGGATGGACTTGAATATGGTTTTTGTGCAAGAAGTACCCAAACTGAGCAGGTGCCGCGGTGACGAGCGCATCAACGACCACGATGACTTCCTCCTGGTCACCCTAATATTCCAATGAACAGTTCGGTCCAACAAAAAATTCGACTAAAAGTCAATATTTCAATGTCGGTGCCCAAGGCTGTGCCGTTACTCAAGGCTGTGTGATTCCTCAAACAGCCAACATGATCGCCCGCGATATCAAACGGTTTGAGGCCCCTCAAGCACATTTCAATCGAGTTGGAGGGAACCAATACAACAATGTCTTCAATCTTGACTGTAAAGTCTTCCATCGTTCAAGTTAACGAATAAATTTGTTCATTGACATATCCTCATCAGCGAAAGCAGATATTCTTAAGCAACTGCAGCCCGCAGACATGGACGGCTCCACACGTACAGGATGTCTCGAGAATACGAGGACTGATATATTGACTCTTGTCATTAACTGGGCGTCCGATTCGATGTCCACCCACAGAGCGCTGTGGCTCCATGGACCCGCTGGCTCCGGAAAGAGCACGATTTTGACGTCTCTTGCAGATCACTTTCGTCGATCAGGGAAGCTTGGCGCTTTTTTATTTTTTGAACGTGGCGTAACCGAACGAAGTAATCCAACCTTAGTTGCAAGGACGCTGGCATATCAACTTGCCTCATTTCAACCAGAGATTGGCAAACTCATCACAGCTGCTATAATCCCTCAGAGTCTCATATCACCTATCCCTTCACAATTTCGGGATCTTATCGTTGATCCTCTCTCCTCCATGGAATCACTCCCAACGAGCCAACAAGTCGTGCTTCTCTTGGACAGCCTTGATGAATGTGGGATACCAAATAATCGCGAGGCGCTACTGGCCACATTGGCAGAACAGTCAGCTCATCTCCCGCCTTGGTTTCGAGTGGTCATCAGCAGCCGCCCGGAGATTGACATACGACATGCCTTCGAGTCGCAGCCACATGTTCGTACCATGGAACTTGATTTAACGTCCACCGCGGTCAACCATGACATTCTCACTTTTTTTCGGCACCATATGAACATTATCCAAAAGAAAAGAAGTCTGCATTCAGATTGGCCTGGCAGAAGGAATATCGAAGCCCTGGCTGGTCGTGCTTCTGGACTCTTTATATGGGCTTCGATTGCATGCCATTTCATCGATGCACACGACCCTCAGAAACGCCTATGCATCGTTTTACGGGGAGACGAAACATCAACTGCTGAGGCTGCGCTTGATGTCTTGTATCGAAAAGCTCTAGAATATTCCGGAGAATGGGATGACGAGGATTTTGTTGCAGATTTCAAAGTCGTCATCGGCATGATCCTTGTCCTTCGAAATCCACTTACTTGCGAATCCATGGACAGCATTTTAGCCAACCCTGATGGCCGACCTTCTGCTCGGACAATTAACCAGCTGACTTGCATTTTACTCACCAACCCTACAGTTTCCTTCATTCATCCCTCTTTGGCGGACTTTTTCATGAATCGAGCGCGATGTGATCGTGACATTTGGTTCTTCTCGCCAGCACCTCATGAGCGCACCCTAGCCATTCTCTGTTTGCGCCGTCTGGATCAAGTCCTTCACCGTGACATGTCTCAGTGGTTTCCGGTTGACCAAGACGGCAACCTTGCCCGGGACGTGGAATACGCTTGTATATTCTGGGTGGACCACATATGTGCGATCAGGGACAATCTTTCGGAGATCGAAAAACTTTTCAAGGCTTTCGTTAAGAGACACATCCTTCATTGGTTCGAAGCTATGGGTCTTTTGAAGCGATTTAGTTCAACAGGAACATTGCTCGACAAGCTTTCTGCATGGATCCAAAGCAATATCGTACTTTTTCGCAGTGGCCACGGTCTCTTGGACACTGTCCAATATTGGTGCAGATTTTCTCGGGAGTATGAAAGCTGCATTCACGAGACCCCCATGCAGGTGTATTCTGACGGATTACTTCGGGATTTCAAATTTATAGACGCCCAAGAGCCCCTAGTTTCGCGACCTCCCACTCCAAATATCTTGGCTCTTGCCCTAGTCCTGCCTTCTCCAAATGACATCTCCACAGTCCAAAATTATATCGCCTCCCCTAGACCACGATCGGCTTCCCTTCATCGCTCCGAATCCATGAACTCAGCGCTGTCATCTCGTCCTGCTTCCCCAGATTTTACCAGACACTCCAGTAGCCGACGACTCTCGCGCTCGTCGCTGGATATTTCACGACCGCCAACCCCAGATCTCACCAGAAATCCGAGCAGTCGGCGACTCTCGCTCTCCTCGCTGGACATATCACAGTCCGTGTCTCCTCATCCCTCTAACAGTAACGAGCAGCTGCCAGTTTCGCGACCTGCATCTCCAGCACGCTCTAGAACTGCCTCCAATCGAAGACCATCGTGTTCTTCAGTGGATATGCCAATTTGGGTTCCCTCGAGCGCATCCATATCAGAGACTGAGTCTCCTTCTCGGACCTTCTCTAGACTAGCTTCGGCATTGCGTCCTGCGTCTCCAGGCGATTCTGCTCATCATCTACGAAGATCACGGTCACTCCTGAGTCTCGCATCACGACGACAGTCATCGAGTGGACCTCCTGTACTATGGCCTGATTCCCTGGGTCCTATTGGACGCTCCTCAGAAGCAGAAGCCGCGGAGACAAAGAGGAGTTCGCCATTTAGTTTTTTATCCAAAGGGTCAAATTCTTCGAAAATTCACAAGGCGAAGCCGCCCAACGGCAAGGCGGAATCTCTTGTTGTTAACACAAAAATGTCTTTTAGTCAGCCTACAACTGCGCTGCGCCCCCCTCCAGGAGTGGTACCACCATTTAATGGTGCGCCACCTCCAGTACCTCCTGGCATCAATCCTCAGACGTGGGGAGCAGGTTCCTGGCATTTTAATCCTGCATCTTGGTGCCACTCCCCTTCAGGGCAACATCCATTTCAAAACAATGCCGGGTGGACCATCGGAAGCGACTGGTATGATGGCATACAAACTAGCATACAAACTAGCATACAAACTGTCACATCCTTCAATCCGTATAAGCGTATGCCTCGGCCTCCACCCGCCGAATACATATGCACGACATTACTCTCAGATAACCCGCTCGGACTCGAAAATGTGATTCCAAGGTATGTTAGCTGAAGTACGCACAGCCATCCACCTTTATGACTAACATGCATGGTACAGGGAGAAGTTGTTATGCACTGATGGAACTCCGCAAGCTCCATGGATCTGGAACCCACCTCCTGGCCTGGTAGGCACGGATGCCTCGTCATCGACTTTTTCCCAAAATGTGCACCATGAATCAGCGACCGCGAGAGCCTTGAGACGCGACAACCCAGGGGAAGCGTTTTCCTCAAAGAACGAACTCATACCAACCTTTTCACCTCATATTATCCGTACTCCACAATACTACTCTTCCTCTCGTAGCGCGTCATCCTCTTCGCGTTCATCCCCATCAAATAATCGCTTCTCCATGCCACGAGGTCTCTTCAGTGACAGTGACATCCTTAGTTCTCTCATACACAGCCCCACCTGACAGCCCAATCCTTCGACGCCGTCGGTTTACCGCTCGGTGCCTTACAGTGCATGAGAGGAACGATTAGAGTCGACGTTGATTCTCTTGAGTTGGTGGACCGCAAAGTGAGGTCGTTGCTCAACAAACTTACCCCGGAGAACTTTGACTCTATCTCTGACCAAATTATCGCGTGGGCGAACAAGTCCAAGACGGAGAAGGAGGGGAGGACGTTGCTCTGCATCACCAGGCTCGTGTCCGAAGCAACCTGCGACCAGGCGATGTGAACGGTGCTATATGCTCGCCTTTGCCGGAAGATGATGGAATGCATAAGCTCCACTGTGCAGGACGATGGGATCAGGGATTTGAAGGGCAAACCGGTCTGGGGTGGTCAACTTGTCCGCAAGTATCTCCTCAATGGATGCCGGGAAGATTTGGAGCGTTGCTGGTTCGTCAATGAGCCTTCGGGAGCGGCGAGTGCTACCAAGGCTAAGGAAGATGAAGCCGAGAAACCTTCCAATGACAAGGTCACGGAGACTGGGGGTGGCGAAGAGGGTGCATTATACTCAGACGAGTACTATGCTGCGCAGAAGGCCAAGCGACAAGGTCTGGGCCTCATCAAGTTCATCGGAGAGCTCTTCAAGCTACAAATGCTGAACGAACGGATTATGCACGAGTCTGTCAAGGCGTTCCTCAGGAATTTCCAGGACCCAAAAGAAGAGGAGATCGAGAGTCTGTGCAAGCTGCTTGAGACCGTCGGCTCCATCTTGGATACGCCCATGGCTCGGGCACATATGGATATATACTTCTTGCGTATGAATGAGATGGCCAAGAGCCCAAGCGTGTGCTTTCGCGTTCAGTTCATGTTGCAGGTGTATTTTCTTTTCTTTCCCTCTCCCTGTCCCTGTGTTGTTTATCGTTACCTGTTGTCAGGAGATTATCGAGCTTCGGGAGCGGAAGTGGATCAGTCGACATGCGGATCGACGTCCATTGAAGATATATCTTGGTAGTTGTTCGGTACTCGTGGAGTCCGACTATCTCTCCGGCTTTGGCGACCTTTGGTGCTCCCTGCAGCATAATTATAAAGAATCCTGAGAACTACATTGGTGCACGTTAAAATCTAGCCACTACAGTGTACAAAAAAATTATAAAATTGTAGTACACATCACAGGACCAATAATTCCGAGTCCTAAATTTATTTAGGCTCGGTCTTATATGACCTGAGCCACCAAAATCAAAATTCCACTCTATTGTCGCGGCAAATGCCAAGTTTGGCTCTGTTCGCTCCTTCAAGCACAATGACTTCAGTACGGCTTCGATGTTGACGGATCAACGATTTCTCGTCCCTCCCCTTATCTCTGGATAGCCCAGGTGAAGATCCAAGCTGTTTGGAGACAAGCATGCCTGAAAATTGGTGGCTGGGCACTCCCAGCCCTCTGGTAAGTGTTCTTTTTTGTTTCAATTTAACTGGTAGACCAATGCAGGTAAACGACCACCAATGCCACAAATACCCTGATCCCAACTGCATCCACAACATCAACAACATCAACACCATGGCCAACGTGTGACACAGCAACCCCAAATGTCCACCCATAAATGTGCCCTCACAAGTGGCTTGGAATCAACCCCCCAACTCGTACATAGCTTGCATATTTTGTAAGAGAAAAATGAAAGCTTCCCCGTCCTTGTCAGTTTGTTCCCTGCATCATTCACTCTGCTATCCCGACTCTTCTTCCATGATACTCTTCCTGTCTTCGTTCGCTCTCTCAACGCTAGCTGCAACAATTCATCTTCCGTTCCTGCTGCTGCCCGTTATGCTGGAAATCAATACAACGTGGGTACAGAAGTCCGGCTCAGAATCAGCAACGGAGGCTGGACAGTCTGGCCTTGTGGGTGCCTTGGCACGTGCATATATCGATTTTTCCTGACAGAACAGAACGGCGCAAGAGGATTATGCGGTAAGCGAGAGTCTTTCCCCTTCTTTGTTGAACACTTTTTATTTATTTATTTTGTTCCTTTGACAACTCGCTTCTTTCTCCCCATTCCAGATTGATTGGGTTCTTGGCGATACCACACAAAGCATTAAATACCTCTCAACGGGTGATGCTGACATCGCCATCACATACAACGCCGCCGCAGAATATAGAGCATTGAACCTTTCGACGGCCACGAAACGCGTTTATGGGTTCAGCGACCACTTTTACTTGGCTGGACCGAAGTGAGTTTCCCTTCGTCAATCTCTTTCTTCTCTTTTCTGAAAAAAATTCATATGCGATTAGTTCCAATCCAGCGCAACTCAATAATGCTACTGACATGGTTTTCGACACGTTTAACAAGATTGTTTCGGTCGGGAACATTGGGAATAATGTAGGTTTTCATTACTTCCTCGACAAAATTCAGCCTATGAAATTTTCAACTAGACACCGCCTGTTCTATTTTCATCTCGATTCGATAAATCTGCCACAAATATCAAGGAATCTCTCCTATTCTTACCAGGCCACAGATCCCTTGGGCGTACGCATACTCAACGTGGTACCATCAGTTCCCCCAATTCCCTGTCGCAGTTCTTACCACTGCATCTTTCCTCCAAGAATACACCCTAACCGATTGCGGCACTTACCTCACCGTCAAATCCCAAAAGTGGCTGAGCTACAGAAAATACATATCTTCATCCCAATGGTAGTCCCAGGCTTAAATAAGCTGTAATGTTACCATCATGAATGTAGAAATTTATATTTACTGGTATTACAGCTATTTTAAAAATGGCTGTAAACCAAAGTAACAATTTTTGCTTGAATTAAGTTGAATATACCGTTCATTTGATTTGAGAGGACGAGGATATGCCGTGCACAGCAACGGCCCTCTAGCACAAGTAGTGAGTAGCTCCTCATTTGTTTCTTTGTTGCTGCTTCTGGATGACTTGACCTAATTTGGTTAGAGACAGTCTATTCTTAGTGGCTTAGTTATTACATAAGGTGACTGCTCACTTGACAGTTGTTAATTTCCTATATAAATGTACTACAAAACTTTATGTAGCCTTGGTTAGTGTAAACTGGTATAGAATAACTTGTTTTTTTCATCTAAACACCTGTGTTACTGGGAGTTTAGAGAATTATCAGAACAATTACTCAGCTATTGGAATGGTCTTGATGGTCAACTGATCAGCCAGATCCCAAAGAGGAAGCATGACTTTGCACAATCTTGGTTGGTGTAAGTAATCTGAGGAATAATCTCAGTATATAATCCCAGCTGAACAGGGCCTTATAAGCTATAAGTAAAAGTTAAGCCACAGCTGTCTGCAGGTAGCTTGACACTATTTGAAAATTTTGAATTATAGCCATTTTCTTATTAATAAGTCCTGAGACTTTTTGAGATTTTTCAATCAATTACAACAGGTTTGGAAATTCATGTCAGCATCATTTTTTACAAAAGAAATTGAGGCACTTACAAAGGCTCTTGGCCACTGCTGTAGTAGGGAAGCTGTGGCTGAGTGAAAAGAAAAGCAGTCCTGGACAGTATGGTAGTTAATCCAATGTGCAGTGACTATGAGGCTCTGAGTGGTAGGAGGTATGTTTTGGCAGGATTCCATGATCACAGAGGTTGTACCCTTTACATTGAGAAGGGAGCTATGACATCAAAAGTGCCCCCAGGGCCCAATCTATGATTGTGCCTTGTTGACTCAACAAGCCATATAATTACAGCCATTTGTGTAAATGATGGCACTTTTTGAAAATTTTTGAATCAGTTGAAGAATATGGACTCAGACAAATTGTCTGTGCTCAATCTTGTATCTCATGAAATACTGCATGGCTTGACATGGTTATAAAGGGAAAGTTGTACTATTTCTAAGGGCTATCAGCTCCAGTAATCTATATGATGAGTGGTGGATGAAATAAAGAGGTAAAGTAGTATTTTTAACATCCAATATTGCAAAATTATGGCATCAAAAGAGCTCCTATGAACAAGATTGTAGGGAGAAAATTGTTCAGTTTTTCAAGGGTTATAAGCTCATATACTGTATTTGTCTTCTTTTTTGTCCTTTGATCCTGATTCATATGATATTTCAAGCCCAATACATACAAATATAATGCAGAATAATATTGACTCAAAGGACAAAAATGAAGAAAAATACAGTATATGAGCTTATAACCCTTGAAAAACTGAACAATTTCTCCCTACAATCTTGTTCATAGGAGCTCTTTTGATGCCATAATTTTACAATATCATATTGGATGTTGAAAATACTACTTTACCTCTTTATTCCATCCACCACTCATCATACACTAAATATAGTCCAAATATAATTACAGGGGCTGATAGCCCTTAGAAAGTAGTACAACTTTCCCTCTATAACCATGTCAATCCATGCAGTATTTCACAAGATTGAGCACAGACAATGTGTCCGACACTCTTTGACCTTGCAATCAAGTGTGATCGTTGATGTGAATTGCATGGAATTGTGAGATATATCAAATTGGAGGCCAGGATTGTATGGTGTATATCAATGCACCACATGTGACATTTTGGCCATAATGGCTGTAATATTTAGTTGAATTATAAGGTTGTCAATTGATGAGATATCTACTGAGAGGAATTGTACATTTATTTGTTGTATGGTTTCATGATGGTATGTCAACAAGATCATTTTGTATTAATGAAGGGAATGTAGAAGACTTTTCAATATGGATTTATTGTCACAAAATGGTAATAATGCTGTACTGTTCATATATACACAATTTTACAGCTGTTTGAAGCAAGCTTGACACTAACTCAAAAATTTTGAAGTTTAGAAAAATGAAAGTAATTACAGCGTATTTCATAAACCTTGTCAGTTAGTGAAAAAAAAAAAATACTGGCAAGCAATCCGGTGATACGCTATAGGAGGCTGTAAAGGGGGAGATCCCTAAACAAACTACCTATTCGGTGAATGCGAGGAGGCGAAGATGGCTACTACACGTAGAAAGGTATAGAGGGAGATAGAAACTACTATAAAGTTTCCGAACGATGCGAACGTACGTGCGACAGTTGCGATCAACTGTGCGACTTCGCGAACACGGTCACGACGAAGATATCGATATTGGGTGACGAGGATAGACAAACTCAAGACTATAACTTGAGTTTGAAACTAAAGGAGAGCTTTATAGCTCGGAGACTAAGATCGAAGGAGATGGAAGTCGTAGATTTTCTCTGTCTCTCTAGCTACAATACATGAGCTTTTTATACTACGACAATCGGAAAGTCGGAACGAAATATCGGAGAATCGGAAGACTAGAAATAAAGGATCGAATAGGAGTGAACGTAAGAAAGGATTCTAAGATAAAGAACTATCGATAGGAGTCAGTAAGAGTGCGAAGAAAGGAATCAAAGGATGAAATTAGTACAAAGACATAAGAAAGGAAGAGATAGGGGAATGATGTACTGCGTGATATAACAGGATATATGGTAGAGAAGCGAGGCGAAAAGTGAAACGAAATGAGATGACATGGTGTCCGACGGGAATGGTATCAGTCCGATGTAGGATAGCTTTGTTTTGTGAGTGCGACAAGTTCGGAAGCGATCGATAGTTGTCGAAAGATGTCGTAAGAGATCGCAGATGTTCGTTAGATCGTAAGGTATCGGGATATGGTCGATGGAGAGGTATAGTACGTCCGATTTGCGTATTTGGAGTATAGGATCGTATGATGTGTATCATCTTCCCCCATACTGAAATCTTGACTGTCCTCAGTCAATACGTGAGAGAAGGGAGCACGTGACCTTGTTGACTAAAACTCCGCAACTCGTGAGAAACCTCTCTAAATTTTCGTCGCCACCAACACAACCATGTCTTCAACGTCTGCTCCTCCGTCCACCAAGAAGTCGTACAACGAGCTGATCCTGTCGCCTGTCAAGGAGAGGGTCTCCGAGGTCTTTACCAGTATGCCGGATGTTGCGGAAGGGGCGCCCGAGGATTTCGTGAAGTGGGGGCAAAACTTTGTCGAGGCCATCGTAAGTTCTTACTCTTGCATCGTCAGCTAATCAAACTCGTCTCGTCCTTTTAGGGGCAATATTGCGAAGTCATCGACCTTTTGAAGGTGCAGGAAGACGAAGACGTCAAGCGATATATTCGCGAATCGAGATCCGTTTTCGAGGCCGTTGCCGAGGACGAATGGGTGTCGTGGGCTGGAGATCTTCTATTACCAGAACTGTCGAGGGAAATCAAAGAGAAGGAGGCCGAGAGGAAACGGGTAGAAGATGCGGAGCGACTGGCACGCCAACAGGCCGAGATCGAGGAGGAAAGAAAGCGTCGCGAGGAAGAGAAACACAGGCTCCTCGAGGAGGCGAGAGTTTTGAAGGAGCACGTTGAGTTCGAACGAAATGAGAAGCTGAAACAAGAGCAGCTCGACCTATACTACAAATTCGCGGCGAAAACGATCTCTGGCAAGGCCTACACAAAGGCTCTCGAGGCCTTAATGCCACCGGTGAACGACACGAGTAGCGAGGGAGAATCCGAAGATGACGCGAAAGACTCTCGCAAGTCCAAGCGTAAGGGACGCGAAGACGACGACGAGGGTGATGGGCTCTTGGTCGTCCATGGTAAAGTAAGTCCACTTCGCTGTTCCTACTGACTTCGTTTGGCTACAAGATTTGGATAGTGCGATCGCTGTAAGGGCTTCAAGCAGGAATTGCTGTGCAAATACGAGGATAGCGATCCGAAATGTCGCAAATGCCTAGACGATCGGAAGGGTTGCTTCTGGGGTGGAATCGCGAGGAGCGGGTTGAGACCGCGGACCAAAAAGGCGAAGGTCGTTCGCGCAAAAGCCGAGGAGTCTCCGAAAAGTAAGTCAATTTATGTATTCTTGATTTTCTCAGTGTTCACCGATCCCATAGAAGCCGTCTGGGTCAGAACGCGACCACCTAATCGCATCGCTTCGTCGTCCAAGGCTGGTCCTCGGAATATCAAGAGCGTCGTGAAGGGCAAGGGGAAAGGCATGGAACGTGAAGAGGTCGAAGCTCGGTTGTCGTCGCTGGAGGAGGAACTCGCGCAGATGCGATTAAAAGCATCCGTCTATCAACGCTTCGTGGAGGATCTGGAGGAGGAGCATGAGAAGCTGTCCGAATGGCTGTAGTATATTTTTGTGTATACTTAGCCATTTTTCTTTTAAATTTTTGTTTCGTGTCGCATCTCGATTTTTCTGTCGCAAGCCAAATTTGAGTCGTATGGAGTGGGAGGTAATGAATTTGAAATCGTCGCGTCCATCACGTGATAAGTCGCGTCGCGTGTTAGGCCCTTGATGTTTTGATGGCTTATCGATCGGGTAATTCATCAGGCTTCTCTTTCTTTCAACCATGTCGTCTCCCGCTAAATCGAGCACGTCCAAGGTAACTGGCGACGATGAGGTCGACCAACTTATCGAGTCGACCACCGGTTCACCTGCGCCGGTGAATACTCTCTCGTGGCTTTACAAACGAAGGCGAAGTGCCGATGACTTGGGGCTCCTACCCGTAAAAGGAAAGGTAAATGCGACCTTTTCGGGGCAATATTTTCGTTTATTGACCGTGCACAGAGGTGCGATAATTGCATTTGACTGGAACGTGTGTGCACCATCGGCGATACGGAATCTCGTTGTCGAAAATGTGTTCTTGACCACCGGTGCTGTTTTTGGGAGGGTGTCACTCGTAAAGGAAAACCGGAACTTCCGAAGTCGAGGAAATCAAGTCGTAAGTCGCGATAATTGTTATTTTGTCGTATCGATGTCGGAGACATTCTTTTCAGGTGTCGTGGAATCATCGTTCGCATCGTCGTTGCGGTCCATGGGCATGGTAAAGCATAGCGACAAAGGGAAAAGGAAAATTGTTGACAGAGATTTTCGAGAGGAAGAAATAGCAGTCTTGAAGGAGGAGCTGGCGCGAGCTCGTGTTCGCGCCGAAGCCCATCGGAGAATCGTCGTGGAGTTAGAGTCTATGCTGGGAGAAATGGAGAATCGTTCGGAGTAGAGCTAGGCATAGGAATCGTCGATAGGAGCCTTGATGGCTCCTTCTCAATGGAATAAATTTTGTTTTTCGAAAAGAGAAAAAGTCCTGAAAAAAAAAATTGTCGCAAACATGCGAACAAAAGGAAAAAATTGTGAGATGGCTCCGAAATATATCATCACCGCCAATCTCTCGATAGGATGCCTGCTGGGCAATTCTATCATCTTGCGACTTGTGCGAACCTGTAAAATACCGCTCATTCAGTGACTTCTCAGCAATCGTCACTTCCATCGCTGTCTTCTTCGCTAACATTCTCGTCGCGAACATTGTCGTTGTCGTTGTCGTTGTCTTTCTGTCCTGAACTTTCCATTTTGCGGAGTCGTGCAGTGTCGATATCGATGAGACCGGCTGGTATCTTGATCGTCTTGCGGGCGAAGTAAGGAACCACACGGAAGGCGGCAATTGGTCGATGGAATACAGATCCATCCAACTCAGCGAGAATATACGCGCCTCCATAGTTTCGAGATATGACAATGAGGGGACCCAAATATCGGGGTCGCATCTTGCGATTTAAGGCTTTCTCGATCGCAGTGTTTCACATGAGGACGAGATCGCCTCTCTTGAAATTAAAGTCGCGAATAGTTGTCGCGTGTACTCGTTCGAAACGAATCGCAGCTGCTCTTCTTGCCTTGTAGACTTTTGCGTAGATTTTCGAGACGTCCTCGCTGCGTTTTTGTAAGGCGATTGCGCATCGTGCGATGAGATCGGTGGTGGATAGGACTGAGGATGGTGCTGGCTGGAGGTAAGTCGCTTCGAAGATGTCTAAGGGTTAAACCGGGTGCGATCCTGTTGCTGCGAAATATGGGGAGCATCCCATTCGTCATCTGGTGGTAATGCGTTCTGCCCAAAATACAGAGTGGGCAACCTGAGACCAACGGGCTTGGTCACCATCGGCGGCCTTGAAAAGTGATTGTCGAACATCGAAATGCGTCCGTTCTACTAGACCATTGGCTCGCGAATTATAGCCACTGATCCGAATGTGATTGATCTTGTATTGTTGCGACAAATATTCGAGGGCCTTGACAAACGCTGCACCATTATCTGTAACAATTTCGCGAAGTGAACCCCATCTACACAAGATATCTTCGAAAATCCAGTCACCAATCGCACGGGTTTTCTCCGATCGCAACATGCGGAATTCGGGGTACTGCGAGAGGGAGCAACGTCCCTGTACAATGTATCGGAAAGATCAAGATGGGGGTAGGTGCATGGTGTCGACATATATTTTTGCGAAGAGTGGAGCGGGGGTTGCTACTACCGGGGGAATCGAAACTTGTCGAATCTGTCGCTGCTGGCATAAATGGCACGTCTTGATAAACCAAGCAATATCGGCGACAATATGTGGCCACCAAAATCGTTCCAAAATTATCGATCGAGTCGCATAGAATCCCTTGTGACCAATGTCGTCGTGGCAGCTGTTCATGACACTGAGTCGCTGTTCTGGGTCGATGACTAGCTTGTGCGCTCCTTGAGAATCTTTTCTCCAAAGGCGATTGCGATCGATGAAAAACTCGGTGCAATATTTGACGAACTTTGTGTAATCGATTTTGGAAAAATGAGATGGTCGTTCCAGGTCTTTCAACCACTTCTTCACTAGTACTATGCGATCGTCGTCCGATTTAGCTATTTTTGATCGTGGAACTGCGTCGTATGAGTCGGAGGGGGTAGAGGGACTGTCTCCAGGAGTAACGGCGTCAGAGAGAAGTGTTGATACTATCGATCGCCGTAGTCGGGTACCATGAACTTCATTTATCTGATGCATGAAGCCATATAGTCGATCGATCCAATCATCAAAGTCGTCGTCATCCGGTTGCGACAAGTCGCCTGGCTGAGGGGGTCGTCGAGAGAGGCCGTCGGGGCCGTGACTAGTTCCTGCAACATGTACGAGTGTAAAATGGAATGTCAATATCGATACTATCCAACGATTGATGCTGGCGCTGGGGACAATGTCGGGGTTGTTTAGCATTCCTTTGATGTATCGTGCGTTGACCTCAACTACAAGGTTGCGAACTCCAATAACGTAAAGTCGGAGGGCTCTCAAAGCTCTAAAAAGCCCGTATATCTCGAGCTTCGGTTGTGAGAATTGTCGTTCGCGGTCGTTGAGTGTGATTGAGCCGAATCAATTATAAAAACATTTTTGCATATCGTCCATATCGCACTGGCATAGATAGAATCCAACTGCGATGTATGACGTGTCGACTGCGAGGATAACAGGGGCATCCGACTTATAGTCGATCGCGCGAAGTGCTGGAGAATCGAGAACTGCTTGTTTGAGATCGTTCTGTGCGGCGATTTGATCTGGACCAAATTCGAAAGGAGCGTCCTTGCGAGTAAGCTTGTTCAGATGATGGGCACGATGCGCGAAGTTGCGAATAAAGATCCTGCATAGACCAACTGTTCCGAGGAATGCGCGAATGTCGGAGAGGTTTTGACATGGCCCCCACTTCTCTATTATGGAGACCTTTGAGCTCTCGGGAAGCCGACCATGATATGTGCAGCGATGGCCGACAACGATTATCTCTTCTACACAGACAAACAATTTGAGACCTGAAAAAGTGCCTCCACTGTACTTCATTCGTTGGACAACGCGATTCAAGTTCTGGAGGTGTTCCCACACGAATCGTCGAATACTTGTGTTCTGTGGGATGGTTTCGTACGAACCGTCTTCTCGGATGTATCGGGTTGGTGGTCCTTTAACAGGAATGTCGTCGATGTAAGGAATTGTGATGTCGGGAATCTCAGGCTGAAGGATAAACGTGACGTCGTCGTGGAAGATCGGTACTGAGTTAGTCCACCCCATTGGTAAAGTGACTAGTCGAAGGGCTCCAAAGGGGGTCTGGAAGGTCGTGAGGTCGTGCGATTTTTCTGCGATGAGGCGTTCATCGTATCCGATGTAAAGATCCAACATTGCTCTGCAGGCACGGTTTGTGAAGCGTTCGGCGATGTGCTCTGGGATCGGGGTAACACCAGAGTGTTGTATCGTGACTTTGTTAAGAGGTTCGAGGCTGTGGACAAGACGAAGCGAAGCTCCACCTTTCTTCAATACCATGAACCATCGCGAGCGATATGAGGAGTTCGAGGGTTCGTATACGCCAGCCTCGATCTTTCTGCGAATAACGCGACAAACTTCGTTGTAAATCCCAGGAGGTATTGGAATATTCTTCTCGACCCAAGGGGTATGTGGTACGACCGGAAATTCAACTGGAGGAAAGAAGTCGGTTCGAAAGCTTCCTCGTTTGAGATCTGTCCATGCGAAACCATCGTTTTGTTTACACATGAAATTGTGCAAAAAGGCGCGTTCGGAAGGCCACAAAAAGTCGGTTGAGTGTACCTTGTCTAGTGCGATTCGTCGTTCCTCGGTATAGCAACCGGTTGGTTGAAAGGGGGGAGGGTTGGGATCCAACAAAGGCATGTCGGCTAAAGGATCTCCTTTAATAGATCAAATGATACGAAACTTGTTGGGTAGTTCCGCGATAACTGGCTTGGTCTTCTTTGCGACAGGTTTGTACTTCTTCTTTGCTGAGAGGAAGATCGGTGCGAAGTTGGAGAGGGAATGTTTTTGAGATGATCGCGGGGGTTCATCGGACGATTGGTAATACGGGGAAATACGATCGGCATTGTAATTTGATGCTACGACAGGAAAGTCGCAGGCTGAGATATATACACGGGCTAAAGAAGACGAGGGACGGTCGGGCATATCTGGTGGTACAACTGAATACGCATCTATAGAGGCCGTAGCTTTTTTATGATCATACGAAATGATGCACGCAACTTCTCCCTGACTATCGATCAGTTCCTCGAATTGCAAAAATCCTTTGCGGCATGTCGAGAAGGAGGACACTGATGACGGGGAGGGCCCCTAGCGATCGTGGGAATTGTCGCGCGTTGTCGAGAGTTTGGATCGCAGATCGTGATTGTTTGGTCTTCATTCGCGTAGTTCTTCACGAGGCTTTCTGTTAAAACGTCGAAGGGCCGTCCTAAAAGGATGTCGTAGGCCGGCGATCGAATGACATGCATTTGAAGATAGAGCGTAATCATTCCGATGCGACAAGGCATATTTCTCGCAAGACCCAGAGACTGGTCGATCTCGCCGTTTGCTGACTGCATGTTGAGTTTGATCGAGGGGTCGTATATAAGGCCGAGATCATGGCAGACAGCTTCTGACATCGCGATTATCTGGGAACCCGGATCAACAATGCTTTCGACTTCTTCCTGATGGTTCACGAACAAATAAATGGACCGGAGAGCGTGCGATTCTTTAGCGACAACCCATGTTTCGTCTACTTCTCCCGGGGGGAGAGTATTGAGATATACTTCGTAGGGGTCGTCGATGATGATAGGTCGAGGGGGCTCCTTGGTTTCAGCGTCGTGAAGCGTTTCGAAGAATGGAAGGTGATCGTCATCGTCATCGTCGTCTTCCACAGTCACAATATTCGTTTTGCGAACGTTTTGAGGCGTGATATCGTCGCGAGCTTTCTGCCGAACTTCCGGTGATAACGACAGAAGTTGTTTCTGCGTGAGTGTAATGCACGGCGTCTCCATCGCGCGTTTGTAGACTTCATCGGCGATTTTCGTGTCTTGGATGGGAGCGTGAGTGTGATACACGATATCCTTTTCTTTCGACGCTTTTGGGAGAGACGCGAAGTTCTTCTCGTGCGGAGGGAGGTAAGCTGGTTCGCGAGCTTTTGCGAACGGATGAGTCGGTGGCTCTGCTTCCTTCGTGGTCTGATTCTTAGTCGAGCTGTCCTGTGTGGGAGTCGCGACAGGTTTAGGATGATCGTCCGGCTGACTCTCCTTCGGCTTCTCAGGTTGCGTTCGCATCACGACCTTTTTCCTCTTGGGAACCTGTACTCCGTCGAAAACCTCTTTACTTCGAAGAGCGAGAATCTCTCTTTCCAATACTGCAATACGATCCTGAGTCGACAACTGATAGGCCGACGCAGTAGAGTCAGGGTTGACCTCGTACATAAGCTGACTGGTCGGGTTCGCGTTGCTCGTAATCTGGTCTGCGGCTCGCTGATTAGGGTTGCGACGATGCCATTCGTCAATTCGTTCGCGAAGATTGTTCCCTGTGACAGATCGCGGCACATAAGCTCCTGACGGAAGAACAACTCGTCCTTCTTGGTTTCGTTTCGCCCGTCCATCTGCGACACAATCCCTGACATGGCGACAGTCTGTGATGTAGTGCCCTGATTCTCCGCAGAAATTACATTTGTCGGAGACAGCACCTCGAGCTCTTTCCTGAGGTCGCACATAAGTCGTCGCTTGAGACTGCTGGGGGGCGAGTGCTTTTATCAGAGTCGTCGTGAGTTTGTCGAAAATCGTAGAGAGATCTTCGGTTTTGACGGTTGGCTGCGATGGTGCAATCGCGATTGACTGTGTCGCAGTCGGGGGTTCGTATGACGAGGGCGATCCTCCGTGTAAAACATATTTAGCGGCTTCGTGGATGTTTTCGAGAGAGTAGGGATCGTCGGGGAAGTGATCAGGGAATTTAAGGTGTAAACGATACTTGATAGACTTCCAAAGGTCCTCTTGGAAGCCTCTAATGAAAGCGCGACTGACTTCTGCTTCCGAAATCCTATTCTTTAGTCGAAGAAACGACGTAATGTTCAGGAAACCTCGATAGTAGTTTCCGAGCTCGGTCGTGTTGTGAATGCCCAGACGAAGTTGTTCGCCGATCAGCTTGTCCATGTCAGCGATCGACCATTTTCTCTCGTCTTCAGCCCCAGGGTAAAGGGCGATTACTGCCTTTATGAAGTCTTCGAATGAAGTCCCGGCGGCATACGCAGGAAGGGCACTCCATAGATCGGAGGAGTCGACGTCGACGTAGTGTCATGCGAACTTCTTCATTTCTTGATCGTCTGTGATCCCGCATTTCGTGTATAGAAGTTCGAGGTCCTCAAAATACCTCCGAAGTTCCCTAGGTTTGGAGGCTGAAAACGACGGTGCAGTCGAGTGCAAGCGTGCTGGCATAGTGGGGACTACAGCGGCCATGGCGATATGTGTTCTAGTGGGATTGGTGGTTTCAGATATTTGCGAAATCGAATGTCAAGGAGGAGTGTCTATGAAAAATCGCGAGAGATCAGATTCAGAATTGATATTTTCTGGTGGTTCGGAGGATCGTAGTGCGATTCGAAGTTCTTGGTCGAGTGACTGGGGAGGATGAGAAGAGGTTGTTGAAGGTGTTTCGAATGATGTCGGACTTGATGGAGTAGAAAGTTCTTCTGGCGACGGAGTGGTATTCTGTCGTATGTTGTCATAGCGAAGTGCTAAGGGTTCGGAGATTGAAGAAGTCGGGGAATCAGGTAAATGACTCGTTGACTGGTTATTGTCGGGGGATGGTGGTAGTGGTCGAGATCGAAGGTTATATCTATAGAAGGCCGGAATTGGTCGCAATATAGATGGGACCGTTGGCGACGGAGGTTCTGAATCGGAGGAAACTCACGGAGTTAGCGGCGACAAGGGAGGAGAAGGTGTAGAAGCTATCTTCGAAGTAATCTAAAAAATACTGTCTCGCGGTGGGCTCCAAAATGATACACTATAGGAGGCTGTAAAGGGGGAGATCCCTAAACAAACTACCTATTCAGTGAATGCGAGGAGGCGAAGATGGCTACTACACATAGAAAGGTATAGAGGGAGATAGAAACTACTATAAAGTTTCCGAACGATGCAAACGTACGTGCGACAGTTGCGATCAACTGTGCGACTTCGCGAACACGGTCACGACGAAGATATCGATATTGGGTGACGAGGATAGACAAACTCAAGACTATAACTTGAGTTTGAAACTAAAGGAGAGCTTTATAGCTCGGAGACTAAGATCGAAGGGGATGGAAGTCGTAGATTTTCTCTGTCTCTCTAGCTACAATACATGAGCTTTTTATACTACGACAATCGGAAAGTCGGAACGAAATATCGGAGAATCGGGAAGACTAGAAATAAAGGATCGAATAGGAGTGAACGTAAGAAAGGATTCCAAGATAAAGAACTATCGATAGGAGTCAGTAAGAGTGCAAAGAAAGGAATCAAATGATGAAATTAGTACAAAGACATAAGAAAGGAAGAGATAGGGGAACGATGTACTGCGTGATATAACAGGATATATGGTAGAGAAGCGAGGCGAAAAGTGAAACAAAATGAGATGACATGGTGTCCGACGGGAACGGTATCAGTCCGATGTAGGATAGCTTTGTTTTGTGAGTGCGACAAGTTCGGAAGCGATCGATAGTTGTCGAAAGATGTCGTAAGAGATCGCAGACGTTCGTTAGATCGTAAGGTATCGGGATATGGTCGATGGAGAGGTATAGTACGTCCAATTCGCATATTCGGAGTATAGGATCGTATGATGCGTATCACCGGCCATTGCCGTTTTGCATTTCCTCATGCCCCCAATCACCGAGCCCCCTCCTGCTTACCAGGCTACTGCTACTGCTTCTAATTCTACTGTAAATATTCCTCGTACTACCCAGAACACCACTCCTGCACGTACAGAAGATACCCCTGTTTCCGTCTTCGAACTTCTCATCGCAGTCATCACCGCTCCAAAGCAAGTTCGTCTTGGCAATAAAAAGACAAAAACTGGCAAACCAGAGGTCATAAATTGTGGGCCAGTCAATGTCAGCGACTCCATTGAATGGGATCCGTTTTTACAAATCATTGCGGATCTACTCAAAGTCTCGCCAGCAAGCCTTCCTGTCAACACGTTTGAATGGCACTGGCTCAAGCCTGCCAGCAGTCCATGGCTGCCCCTCCAAAATATCGCTGGGTTCACATCCATGATGAAGAAAGTCAAAGGCAAAGCTGATGCCTATGTCATCCTGCGGACACAGGCTCCTGTTTCAGATCGCACGGCATCTGTATTACCATGGAATCCCAACATGACAGCAGTGGCTACTGCTGCTGATGAATATGGATCTGATCTTGAAGAAGGTGGTACCCCAAAGCGTGTATGTATCCATATGAAAGAACATGAATACACGAACTAATTTTACTACAGCAATGGCTTGACGACGCTCTCAAGGAGATTGTCTGCAACCTCCAAAAGAAGTACCCTCCTGGTCTCTGTGACCTTCACCCTGACCTTCCTTGTTTCCACCACCGTGCCTCGGATCTCCATTTCCATCTTGAACGTCCTCAACTTCTTGTTTGGGCACAAGCGATCAAAGCAGACACAGCTACATATGAAAAGGTCCCCATTGCTTCTCCGATGTTCAAGGCTTCACTTGCCCTCAAGAGCCTCCAAGAAAGCGCTTGAGGCAACCGACACTGCTGCCGCAGCTCCTGTGGCTGCGCCTGAAGCTGAAGTCGCGCAGGCTCAAGTTGCTGCCCAACCGCCCGCTCATATGTTCATGCAATTCCCCCAAATGCAATATCCAGCATATGCTGCCATGCTGCCTGTCATGGGCTATGCCATGCCGAATATGACATATGGCAATCCCTTCATGCCATGGCCAGCTACTCTGCCTGCTCCACAACCTGATACCATGAAGACACCACCTCACCGTACCTCCAACGATCTTCCCTCATCACCTATTGCTCCATCCTGCAGGATTGTGGAGTTCTGCCAGCTCTATAACCTTGGAGTCGAGTTGGAAGTTGGGTTGGAACAGCTGGGCTTCGTCATGGGAGATGATCTCAAATGTGTCACAGAGAGTCAGTATACCAAAGCTGGATTCAAGCCTTTGGCATGGCAGAGGGTTCTGAGGGCTTACAAGAAGTGCAAACGCGACAACCGACTCTAATCGTACTGGCCGCTCAACAATTTCTTACCACTCCTTTTTTCACCACACACTCGTCACTCCTTTTTCTCACTGTCCATTTTCTTACCGCTCCTTTTCTCACCACACTCATCACTCCGTTTCATTTTTCTCATAGCGTAGCTTTTTTATATCGTAGTGTAATTATCAATACATCGGACATCATTTATTTGTGAGATACAGAAAGTTACAAGGTTAGCGGATCGTACATAAGAGACAAAAGTGATCAAATAATATAGCCCGAGTGCAGGAGCCATTCTCTCGTCTTCGCTGGTGTAACAGAAGCTGCTGATTCCAGCAACACAATCTCTGGGTGTTCACTTTCCTGAACTTGCCGCCAGTGTCTTCAGATCCAATGTTTCACTGTGAAAATGATCAGTAACAGCTGTAAACAAGAATGCCGACTTACCACAACTGAAGCTCTCCTCGATGGGATTGAAATCTGGTGAATATGGTGGCAAAAAAGTGAGGACACAGCCATAGCCCTGGACGATCTCACAAAGGGCGTTTGTCTTGTGAATCGCACAATTATCGAGCACCAGGATGCTTTTGTCTTGTGGGTAAGGATTCATCTTCGGTAGCTATCATGTATGAAGTCAGAACTGGTGAGAAGGAGACACTATGGACATACCAAGTCATAAATGATGAATTCCAAGAACTCTTCCCCATCAACTGAGCCAGGAACGACACGTAGTGCCTCATAACCATCCACGGAGAGTGCAGCAACCAAGCTGTATTGATCTCCATGGACAAAGTTGGCACTGATAGTCGCTCGTTGTCCAGAAACCGCTCGGCCATAATGTTGATAGATTGTTCGATCATCCTTGCTCGTCTCATCAATGAAAATCATCTGCAATGCTATAAAATGTCTGTTGACATCATCTTTCCACTCCTGCTGCATATCCTCATCCCTCTCAGCTGCAGCCCTCTGAAGAACTTTGTAAGTGATGCCTGCATCATGGATGTTGCAGAATAGGGTGCTCTTCGAGATGCCAATCTCATAAGCGAGCGCGATCCAGTCCTGATATACATCTCAGGGGCTCCTTCAACAAGAGTGTAGAGATCATGAGTCATGTCATTGTTGAGGATGCGAGGGCGACTGCGGTTAGGATTGGTGGGGGGTTTGACTGAGCCATGGATGCGATAGTTTGCTTTCCAGCGGTGAAGGCTTCTTTCAGAGATGCCAAACAGCTCACAGATATCTTCAGGTATGTAGTTGTGGGCGATGAGCCATAGTGCATGCTCCTTTATATCTTGGCTGATGTTGCGATAAACCATGGTTGGTTCCGGCAATGTCCGGATTGCTTGCCAGTATTTTTTTTTTTTCGCTAACTGACAAGGTTTATGAAATACGCTGTAAATATTCCATTCTCATTAAATAAACTCACTGTTAAGTACTTTGATATCCTCGGCAAGTACGCTGAGTGACGCAGCAATGGAATCAAGCTTGGCGATAGGCTTTTTCTTTTTCTGATTCTTGGGGATTGTCTTGACCATAGTGTGTTAACGCGATGCGTCTGAGTCACGTGAGTTAATCTTAGCAAAAACTTGAAGTTGACTGTCCTCTGGCAGCTCTAGTGGACTCAGTATAAGAACACACCCTAAACGCAAACGCTGTCGCTGTCGTACCAGTTGCTACAAATGGCTCAAACCATCTGCATGCAGGAAACACTATCGGAAAGCCAACGAATCAGAAATGTTACCATCGGATTATGGGAGTAGTACTGGAGATTCCAATGATGGCAAAGTTCTCATGCTCCATGGTATGTTCTCTGTTTATCTATGGTAATATATAGCCTTATTATTTGCATAGATGTCGAAATTCGAGACGAGAGCGACACAGATATCAAGGTTGAGGAAGAGAATGACACAGATGTTGAGATCGAGGAAGAACACATACCTTTTGGTGACGAAGATGAAGATTTAAGTTTAGGAGATATATCAGGATGCGAATCCAAGCAGACTGTTCAATCTGAAAGCAGTGAATGGACAATCGAGGATCTTGATTTGTCAAATGAGGACTTTCTGATGCTTAGAATGATCAAAGATGATCTACGTGACTATCTTGGTCCAGAGGACAAGGAGAACACTTGGCTACTCCGTAAGTTCACCTTTCGTTAACATCGTCTTATTCATGAGATTTTAGGTAATGATTTACTCACTGACGCCGATCGTGATAACATTCATGCCTTCCAACTCAAGATTCTTGGCAACATGCCCCGCACTGTATTTGATCAGATGCACAATACATTCTCACACAAGATGGAGCTCAACTCCGAATGGGTTACAACTCATTGAATTGCCATTCTCACCAGCATTCAACCTGTGATGTATCATTGTTGCATCAATGCCTGCCTTGCCTTTACAGGCAGATTTATTCACCATGAAGAATGTACGATTTGCAGGGAACCTCGTTTCAGTGGTAATTGGCAACCCCGAGCGACATTCATGTACCTTCCACTCATCCCCATCTCCAGGGCTTCTTTCAAAGCCCAGCCATGATCGCTCGACTGGCCTACCGTGATAACTACCAACATCAAGATGGCTATATGAGAGATGTGTTCAATGGTTTCCACTATCGCAGGCTACAAAATCAAAATGTCACGATTGATGGTGTAGAGCGCCCATACAAATAAATATTCCTCAGACAAACGGGATATTGCGTTAGGATTGTGCACAGATGGCTATCTCCTATACAAACGCTGAAAAAAGGGTCCATCAGCGATGCCAGTCCTCCTCCAAGTCTATAATCATTCTCCCCTGACTCGAACTCATCTCGAAAATCTTCTCTGTGTTGGTATTTTACCTAAACGCCCCAAACTCTTGGACATGTTTCTCACCCCACTTGATGATGAAATGGCGACCTTGGATTATGGTGTTTGGCCATTTGACACTGCTGAACAGGTCCTTTTCGACCTCCGGGCTTATGTGATCCAGAAACATGGCGACATCATAGCCATAGAGAAAATGCTTGGCATTAGAGGGCACAATGCTTACTGCCCTTGTTGTAGTTGCAAAATGAAGGGTGTGCAGGATGTTACTGGGAAGGCGACAGTTTATTACATGCCACTTATCACCCCAGATGTTGAACACCTGACAAGGCCATCAGTGGACCCACAGAACCTCCCCAGACACACAAATGGCGAATTCGACAAGATTCTTCAGAAAATGGTGGCAGCAGACACCAACATGAAAAAGGATGATATCGGGAAGTTTTATGGTATCCGATGATACACTGAGGGGTTCTCTAAGTGTGGGGTGCGAGGTACGATCCAAGGGAGGTCTCGAGCTCTCGAAAATGAGGTGAAAGGGGGAGAAACTGATCTATTTGTACGTATTAGTAATATAAGTACATATGAGAAACTAAGTAATAAAAGTGGTAAACTATCGGAATCGGACCTCAGAGATACATGATGCGTATCATCGTCCCGGTCACTGAAAATCTGACTGTCCCCAGTCAGGAGAAGGGGGGGGAGTGAATGAAGAAAAGAAAAAGTGAAAGTGAAAGTGAAATCAGACCAAAAGATCAAAAGAAATAAGAAAATCAACAAGAAAATCAAAAGAAAATCCGAAGGAAGAAGAATCCTACTCTAAACCAGCAACACGATTGTCCAAAGAACCAAACTGAATCTCTAAACTCTTCACTCACTTTTCCAACAGAAAATAACTTGCTCGAAAATTGATAAAATCAATCTGAACTTTTTCAAGTTCCGAATAATCTTGTTGAGGGCGAATCTTGGCATCCAAAGAGAACTGAGGTGGCTGTCGTGGACATGAGGGCATGGCGTGGATCTTGTACATGGATGTCGAAAGGAGAGGTGACGATGGTGGGAAGGGCAGTGGCGAGGATGAAGGAGGTGGTGGTGGCGATTTCGGAGATGGCGAAGCTGTGGGTCGGTTAATATTTACAGATGGAGTCAGCGAAGAGGTCATAGGTGGAGCTGGGGGGTAAAAGGATGGCGAAGTGGGGATAGATGAGCTAGAGGGTATCAGTAAACTACTATGATGGGTCGTTTGGGTCATTGGCGACAGGCGGCGACCATGGAGAATCGGAATGAGACTGCGAGGGGGCTTGGCGACAGTTGGCGACATCGGAAATGAGGCTGCGACAATATGTCGCGACTTTTCGTGATAAGGTGCTGGAATCGATTTGGGGGTCTTCGGAAGGCATGCTGGGATCGTCTGGGACCTGCGATGGCCTTGTAGAACCGGGATGAGGTTTCTGGGGGACTTGGCGACAGTCTGCGAGATGGGAAATCGGGTTGCGACAAAATGTTGTGATTTTTTGTAATGAAGCGTTGAAAGTGTCTGCTGGGGTGATGGCAGGACCTGGAATGCTGGGGATTGGTCAGGACTCACTTCAGGGGATGACGATGAGCCCGTAGATGTAAAATGTGGGCAAAACGGGGGCAAAATGGGGTGATAACGTCTAGAACCTATTGAAAATGGAGTCTGCTGGGGGCGGATGTTGACTTTTGGGGACGGCATGGGCTCTGACACCGGTGGCGTGTCACGAATCACATATGGGGATGACGGCAAGGGCGTAGACGAAGATGGGGGCTGAAATGAGGGGGAAATGGGGGCAATGTATCAATATGCGCTTGGATGCACCCTTTCAACGGCATGCCACGGATCGCCTCTGGGGACGATGGCGCGGGTGTAGGGGCAAATGGGGGGTGATTCGAGAGCCAAACGGGGGGGGACACATTGAAATGGGCCGAAAACGGGGTTTGTTGGGCGTGGACACATGTTTCTGGGGACAGCGCATGCTCAGATGGCGGGGGTGTGCAATGGCTCACATCCGGGGATGATGGCGAGCCCATAGACGCAAACGGGGGGCAAAACGAGGGCCAAACGAGGGCCAAATGAGAGGGGATGCGGCTGGGTGTGTCGAAATCCGCATTTTTGGGGATGGGGTGGGCTCAGACGCTGGGAACGTGTGACGGTTCGTGTCTGGGGATGACAGCGAGCGCGTACATGCGAATGGGGGGCCAAATGGGGGCCAAATGGGGGCAGATGCGGCTGGGCGCGTCGAAAACGGCGTCTGGTGGCCGCTAGCGCGGTTTTGTGGGGATGGCGTGGGTTCGGACGGTGGGGGCGTGTGACAGTTCGCGTCTGGGGATGACGGCGAGGGTGTGGGCGTGAACGGGGGGCCAAACGAGGGCCAAACGGGGGGGGATACGCCTGGGTGCGTCAAAAACCGTGTTTCAACGCGTCTCCCTGCTCTGTTACCATGGAAATGGCAATGACGGGCGTACCTGGGGGTGCACAGGCTAAACCCGTTGCAAGGCACGCGTTTTCCGTCAACTATCCAGTCTCCGTTTGATGTTCGACGCGTGAGTGGCACTCCATGTTGGAGGCGGCCGTTGGGGCTATTTTTGGGCTTTCCAGACGCGGATTTTCTATTGGGATGTGTGGGACCTGGGTTTCCGAGTGCGTTGGGGTCTATGAACGAGTGTGGGGGGGATGGATTGGTGAAATAAAGCTGAGGCGCGAAGGGGCGGGGATCTTGAACCCTGTGTGACATCGGCGTGATGGCGTGACAAAGTAACAAAGCTGCCAAGTTTTGCAGCCCAAGAGGCGCAACTGGTACTAAACAATAAAATTGAGGGGTGGAAGACATTGGGAAGGACCTAGACAATAGCTGAGAAGTAGAAAATGGCTGAGAATGCTGCCGAAGCTGGCGCAAGAGGCTGAGCCACTCAAGGAAAGTGGCAAAACTGCTGGAAAGGGGGCTGAAACCTATTGAATGCCTCGCGGTGGGCTCCAAAATGATACACTCAGGGGTTCTCTAAGTGTGGGGTGCGAGGTACGATCCAAGGGAGGTCTTGAGCTCCCGAAAATGAGGTGAAAGGGGGAGAAACTGATCTATTTGTACTTATTAGTAATATAAGTACATATGAGAAACTAAGTAATAAAAGTGGTAAACTATTGGAATCAGACCTCAGAGATACATGATGCGTATCACCGAGAACGTGCAGTGATGTGCCGTGTGCATTCTATTGACCTGGCGAGGTCTGTTCCATGGGATTGGATGCATTTCTTGTGTGAGAACATTTGTCCAAACATGGTGGACTTATGGACAGGAAGGTTCAAGGATCTCGATACCAGGTCAGAAGACTACGAGTTAGCGCAACATATCTGGGAGGAGATTGGTAACAAGACGGCAAATGCAGTTAAGACCATTCCAGCCACGTTTGTTCATGTCCTCAGCAACATTGTGGACGATCGCTTGCAATTCATGGCAGAATCCTGGGCATTTTGGTTTATGTATATTGCACCAATCATTTTGTGAGGTCATTTCAAGAAAAAGCGCTATTACAAGCATATGTGCTTGTTGGTCGATATCATGAAGATGATGCTCAAATTTGAAATCACCTCCGACAAAATTGATGAGCTTGAAGAGAAGATTGTACAATGGGTCCAGCTATATGAGAAGTTTGTGTCTCCATTTGTATTTTGCATCAGTACTTACATTAATATTAAAGATACTACTATCAATACAAAGAAGGACGACTCTTGACATGTACTCTAACAATTCATGGTCTCTTACATCTTGCAGATGATATTCGTAATTGTGGCCCCTCATGGGCAACCTGGGTTTTCTATATGGAACGGTTTTGTGGTTTAATTCAATCAGGATTACGCTCTCGCTAGCACTCATGGAGTAACCTCAACAAACACAATCTTCACATGGCCTATCTGGGACAACTCAGTATGCGGTATGACTTGGACGATGAGCTCACAACAGTCAATGCTCGTCGCAGTAGGCTGGATATCAAGCACCATGAACATTTCTACATAGATTGTAGGTGAAGTACATTTACCTTTGACGAAAACTGACCAATTCTTGAACAGATCCTGATCATATTATGTGTTCACCCTATCGGCCGAGACATGCCCCAGATCAAATCACACAAGTGAGGATCGCAGCATATCTTGGACATCTTCCACCAGCAACAAGACGTGATACTCCAACACCTACCACTTCTCATGCCATTGTGGGCAAAGTTGCAGATCCGACACGGAGGGGATGCTATCTGAACACGATTTGCTATATGTAAAAGCGGATCGTGTGTGTGGGTAAGTATTCAATTCCACATTCAACTCCAGGTTTATTTACTCTATATTCAACAAGTATGAAGTAGTCTATGATGGACCACAAGGAAATGCTGTCATTACAATCAACTATGGTGTGCTAGATCACATCTTTGTGTATGAACTCACCCAGGACCCCATTTGGGGTGCGTCGAGAGGGAAGACTCTCTTACTGGCAGTCATAGAGCCCTTCAAGACTAATGGTCAAGACGCCGCCATCAAGGTGTTGCACTACACAAAATGTACAGCACCAATTGTCACTGACACAGTGGGCAAAAAGACCTTTTTGTAGCGTACAAATACCTTGAAAATATAATTCAAAAAACTGAAATTGGGCATACCAGAATGCCTTTCCCAATATGAAAATAAAGTCCAGCTTTATTCTTGACTTCGGGGAGTAGCAAATTAGTTACCAGAACAATGGACAAATATTATATTTGGATTCTTATGTGGGAAAGACTTTTTGTGTGCTCAAAATTATGCACGGATTTCCGACTTTGTAAAGACAAAAAGTCCGACTTTGAAGGCTCTCAAATACAAATGGCTGGATTACCATATGGGGAACCGGCATTTCCCCATATGGTAACCTCGGTTCCCCATATGGTAATCCAGCCATTTGTATTTGAGAGCCTTCAAAGTCGGACTTTTTGTCTTTACAAAGTCGGAAATCCGTGCATAATTTTGAGCACACAAAAAGTCTTTCCCACATAAGAATCCAAATATAATATTTGTCCATTGTTCTGGTAACTAATTTGCTACTCCCCGAAGTCAAGAATAAAGCTGGACTTTATTTTCATATTGGGAAAGGCATTCTGGTATGCCCAATTTCAGTTTTTTGAATTATATTTTCAAGGTATTTGTACGCTACAAAAAGGTCTTTTTGCCCACTGTGTGATGTGCGCAACATCAAGTCAATCGTGGGCCAGGTGGAGACACGCAAGCGATGGGGGCTTGTTGACCGAGACATACAATCGGCGAGGGCGGTTTTTAATCTGGAGGCCAACTCAGACTCGGACTCTTCTGAGGATAATTAAAATTTGATGTTTTGGTCGTTAACACGCTGATATACATGTTATACATGCAAAAATAAAATCATTGCTTTGGTCACCTTTTTGAAGATGTGAGGTTTAAAAAAAGTGATCAGTGATGGGCTGGGCACATCAAAAAAGTGATCGGTGATATCACTGAAAAGACGTGTATGTAGACTCAGTGCCTTGAGCACTGCTTTACCACCTAATAGTGCTCCGGGCAACATTTATCGTTGATTCTACTCTCCACAGTGGCCAGCTGCCCCCCCTCAACAACAACAACAGCAACAACCCCAAGGCTGGCCAACTGGCCAACTGCAGGTGGATGATGATGATGACAATTACAGATGGGGAATGAGCAGCAGGAGGCAGAACAAAGGTAGTCCCCCCCTGTCTGCTCCACCCCCAAACCATCAGCACCTCACAAACACACAGATTGTGTCAATGGACACATGCACAGCATTTGCAAGATGTTTGGCACAGAACCATGGGGCATATACTCACTGTTGTTTGGGTACCATGAGCTTCAACCTGTCTAAGTAGCTGAAGGTGCAAAAGTCATCTGTGACTGATACTGATATGCTGAGCATTGTGCAAGAAAGGTTTCCTGACATCAGTATAACATGTAAGCTTATATATGCCTACCAGTTTCAACATAAACACAGCATCAGAAATCACCTTTTTTGGGCTTTTCATACTTTCAAAAGCCCAAAAAGCTCAAAAAGGCAGGAGCTGGACCAGCTTATATTAGTGGGGTCCATCCATTAATGAGTTCCTGGAGCTTTTCTAAGTTTCAAAAGGCAGCAAAAACTGTGGGGCTTCTGCAGAAGCACAGCTACTTTTATTATTCATTTGAACAATTGCAAGGTTCCTTTTGGTAAAAGAAAACAAAAGTTGTATTGCAATACTACAGTGATTAATAAGAGCAGAAGCAATTGAGCACTGAGAACCAAGACCTCTGGCTCCATTCAGCATACATTTCAATTATGAGGACAATTTCTATTGGCCAACCCAAGATACATCTCCAGGAGTGGAAACCTAGGTAAAATTGAAAATAAATAGAACAAAATCAAGGGTGAGGGGACTCACTTCAAGTCCCTATCATCATCATTTCTGTCATGGCCTTCCTTGTTCCTGAGTCCCAACATTGTTCATCCTCATCACCTTCTCTGTCATTCTGATTCTTGTTCTGGTTCATCCTGGTTCTTGTTCATCCTTGCTGTTCTGATTCTCATTGTTGCCTTGGTTATTGTCTTTGTTATGTTGTCATTTTGTGACTGTTGTCTTCATCATTGCCATCACTGTTGCTGCCTATGTCTCTATTGGCATTGTTGTCCATTTTGTGACTGTCATCATTGTCTTCAATCTTGCACACATGTCAATGGACATAGACATTGGCCTGCAAATGAAAAGCCAGCAAATACAAATTATAAGCAGTAAGACACTTACCTTGAGCAGAGATCAGCCTGAGGTATATTTCTCTGATCTCCACTCACTCTCCTGTGTTTGCATTAGGATGTTGAACCATAATGTGATGTGGCATGCTTCATTGACCATACAAAGGAGAAGTTGTGAGAATCATCATATCAGAACCCAATGACAACCTGGAGAGTGCATAAGGTGAATGGAATCAAATTTGACAGCATAATAACAACAGGATTGAAGACCTCCAAAACATATGTGAGTCTAAGACAAAACAGCCAGAGTATGTCACCAATGCAAGAACAAACAGTGGTTGTGGCCCTCAATGGATTGGGTGCAAGGGAAGCATCAGGGAGACAGGGAAAAACAGGAAGCATTGCACAAAGGGCATGGTATGGGTAAATCAATATATCTAAGTGTTTTGCAGCAGTGAAAAATAAACAACCATCACATTGTAGAGGTCCAACAACCCTCTGAGTGCATATCCTTGTATATCATGTATTCTATTGAACCTGACATGTCCCACAATCTTGCACTCAAAACTGACCTAACCCAACTCAACCTGCCATACCCATGTATACCACTCAATGTTGGCCACTCATAGACCGACGCTGCTGACTAACCTTGCCCAAAATGATCATATGCACCCCTTTGGCCTTTCTACACAGATGTCAGACTTGCCTGATTTGTATACCCCTTATCTTATTGGAGATATATATGAATTTCACATCTTTTTCAATATACTTATTTTTGTCTCCATTTCTTCATTCCTTTGTTGCTAGTGTTGCCAAAGTTCAGTTCAAGCTTTTCTCAAACCAGAACTGAAACCGGATGGAACCGTTCATCCAGGTTTGGTTTGGCGTTCAGACGGTTTGAACCCGGTTTCATAGCATCAGCATGACTACATAACAGCTCACTACCATATCATTACTCTGTCCCCATGCTTTCAAATGACTCCAATGACTCCAATACCTCCACCTCACCAGCAGAAGAGATGATTCCAGCCTTGTACCCACCTTTCAAAATCTGCACTGCTTCAAACATATGAGGCGAGATTCGGTTACAAAAGTCTGTTCCAATGTGGCTCATGCATGAAAACAGCCACTCTGATCCTACAGAGGACCCCGGTATCACAAGGTAGTCCCGGGCTATACATGCAAGTGTAGGGAATTGAACTTGGTGATCTCTCCACCAATGGAGAATGTTGCTGTACGCTAGAACAAGGGGACTCTGGAGATAATCTTGCAATTCTCGTCGGGGATCTGCTGAGGCACGCTCAGCTCGAACCCGCTGGTGGACTGCATTCCGCATCCATGCTGCACTGTACCCCATATCTTCCGGCACACTTGCTTCCTGTAAACTATCATCAAGAGGAGGGGGAGGAGCAGGAACATAGTAGCGATCGAATACTTTGTTGAGAATCTCAGTGCCACGTTCAATATACTCGTCATCCCAATGGACCTTGAAGTATTCCAGCTTGATTCCCGGATCAAGAACGAGAGAGAGAAAATAGATATTTGTGTCGTCTGTGTGGTTGTACCACTTCTGGAGGTTTTTGAGACCATGTTGGAGGCCATGAGCGACAGGTTCATACTTTGGAAGCTTTGCCATCGTCTCCCATTTCTCTTGCATGAATTCGAGGGCAGGAAGGGCACGGAGCATGGTGGGGCGAGTAGCAGAAGAGAAGACTTGGCATGCAGTAGCTGGCTCTTTAAGGCAGTCGCGGATGAGTTCTAAAAGCTCCCATTCACCGGGCGTCATCGTGAACATCCCATAACTTTTCCCACCAGTGAGCTTGGGCACTTGATCAGAACTGTCTGCAAGCAATGTGAATTTGATACAAGCCGCCTTCACTTCATGAAGACGGGTTACGAGGTCATAGAGTGATGCCCATCGAGTGTGAACCCACTTGATGAGTTTAAGTTTGTTAATGTTCTCCTCAATACATAACTTTAGGAAATATGCACATGCTTGTGGAGATGCTCGGACTTGGTTGAGAAAAGCGAGCGCCTTGCCAAGGACATCCTTCAGGTCGAATTCCATGTCAAGTCCTTCAGCATCAAGGTCCTCCAGAGTTGAAATCTCATCCGTGATGCCTTCAAGGTCAATGCAACCGAAGTCATCGTCGTCATCGTGATCATGGTCACTGTGATTGTTGTTGCTGCTGCATTTCTTCGCAGCCTTCTTTGCTAATACACGTTTGATAAGATGGATGGGGTAGGTGCGACAGCCTTGATGAATGCTCGCGTTGAGCAGTGGATTGAGTGCTCCATGCAATGACCGCGCCACTCTTTTGCTACCCACTTTGTAGCGAAAGGGTCAATTTCATCAGTGACTTCCTGTATCACACAGTCATTCACGGAGGCATTGTCCGCAATGCCCCACCCAAGCTTGAGGAAACACATTAGTTTACCATGACACAGCACTCAGTAGTTTACACACCTTGTCAGACTTCAGAATCCCATATTCACGAAAAGTGTCCTTCAACAAGGCACCAGTATTCGCACTGGTATGAGACCCTTGGATCTGCGTAAATCCAATAGGTTGCTCATGGAGGACCCATTGCTTGTCAATCCAATGACCTGTGATGGCAAGAAAGGGGTCTGAGACCTTCAATGTGCCGGTATCGAAGGTAAAAGAGATTGCACTATTGAGCTCCTTGAATTGTTCTTGGAGAAGACCTTTCACTCTGATTGACTTCGCGTAGATCTCCTCAGTGATGAGCGTGCGGTGAGGAATATCACCAGGACTCATAGAGGGACGTTGGTAGAGCAGGAGGTTGCAGAAAGCGGGCTTCTCAACGAGTTGGAAAGCCTGATCATCTGACACAACGAGTTCACAGATGTGAGAAAGGAGGCCTTCTCGCGACCACGCAGGGACTTTTGGTGTCAGCACTATGAATGTATCCAGAGAACTTTGGACACTGCTCGTCTCGTCAGTGTTCCTCAGAGGCGCGCAACGATGGTTTGGCGGGATTCCGTTCTTTTCGCATAACATACGATACTTTGTGTAGTGTTTCTTACCTTCTCGCGAAATGTGCATGCGAAGCGTGGTGACACTACTGGATGCGCTGAACATGGCACTGCGCCGTTATGAGCATCATTCTGTTGGATACTGAACGAGACAGATACTTACTGACAAAGTTTACAAGAATACTTCTTCACAGTTTTGTTGTCAACTTCGAAGAATGTCTTGAACATGAGATTGACGTCTGCCCGTTGGGTATTCTTCTTTCGCACATGAGGCTTCTGTTTCTATGAACATAGTTAGATATAATGTAACTACACAGAGATTAAAATACATACCAAGTGGTCTTGCGCGGACATGCTGTCAAGCTCAACCAAACGCTTCCTGGCGGTCTGCTCTTCCTCGTCCTCAACTTCATCCCTGTTCCCATCTTCATCTTCGTCTTCGTCTTTGTCCCTGTCTTCTTCCCCGTCTTTGTCCCCATCTTTGTCCCCGTCTTTGTCCCCATCTATGTCCCCGCCTTTGTCCCCATTCTCATCTTCGTCCTCGCTATCGTCATCATTGTCCTTGCTCTTGACTACCTTCTTGCAACCAGAAACCAACTTGGACTTCTTGGCGGCAGTAGCACTGGGAATCGCCTTGTCCGCTTTCCTTTTAGAAATTCTCGTACACCAGCGATGATGCGTGCAGGATGACGTCCTCCATTGCGAAGTTGGGAAAGCCGAGGATGGGCAAGGGAGGGTTTCACGCTGGAGCTGGATGTAGCTTTGGCCATTGCCAAGTCAATTGTTTCGGTATCAGCCTCGTCGTAGTACCATTCAAAGTCGTCAGGCAGGGCAGGCATAGTGAAAAGAACAAGATATAAACAAAGATAAATAGATGAAATAGGCCACGCACCCGTCCAAGTAACTAAGTGGTTCGTGTTCAAACGCGGTTCAAAATGGTTTGAACCGATAATAATTTTGAAAACCGGGAACCGAACCTGCAGTTCGGTTCGCCCAAATGCCTGAACTGAACGCAAAATTTCGGTTCGGTTTGCAGTTCAAACCGGGTTCGGATCAGTTCTGAACCGAACTTCGGCAACACTATTTGTTGCTTCATAACCTCCATCTTTGTGTCCCAGCTTCAATATTCCTTTGTAACCCACTGTCAGCCAAAGTAATATTGAATGAAGTAGAATACCCCTCTCAACATACTATAAAATGGTGACCAACAACTGTACTAAAATAACAACCCAGTTCCCCCTTCCCTCTCTCTCTCAGAACTTCTTAAGAACTCTTAGAACTTCTTGTTGTCAAAGCTCATAGACTTCCCTAACCATTACTATCAACTTTCAACCATTTTATCTTACCCACTCACTGTTCCCAACCCAACCTGCTATACCCAACATCATCAGTATTGTCTGCTTTGTTATTTCCCATTTGTTCTCATTGTATTAGATGGCAGCTTTTACTTCACTTCTCATGTCATCTCTGTTACTACAATTACTGACAATGATTACCCTGTCACTTTCACACTGACACATTTTAGGCTAGGCTTTACTTTCTGCAGCCACCCCAAACTCACCATTATAATGTGTTGTTGGTTTATTTAGCCTAGGGAGGTCTCAATTGCTACCCATGAAAATTTATTTTTGGTCCCATGTCACTTCCATTCCATCTCACAGTTCCAATGGTAAATCTATGGTAAATCTATGTATTTGTTCACATAGCAAGAATGGAATGCTTGCAGTGTGTTTTACAGCTGTTTTCTTACTGCTATTTGCGGAACTTAGGGCACATGTGAAATCTTTTCAAAAAAACACATATTTGGTAAATCTACAATAACTCCCTCAGTTTTCAACTTTTTATTGCAAACATAGATTCCATTGTAATCTCCTTCAAAATCCACATTCAACCCTCTATTCAGAGTTTTATTATACCTATTATTTCTTTTTTTTGAAATAGGGGCATCTTGGCATGCAAAACTCAAATGGACATCTCAGATTGCCTGTAGAAATTCCAGAAAAATTCCATGTTGTATCTATGGCATATTTCTAGTCAACAGTGTATTTTATTTTATTATTATTGAAAATACACAGTACCTCATTAAAATACAATAAAACACAGAATGACAGACAATAAATGATAAAATAAAACACACCATTGACTAGAAATATGCCATAGATACAACATGGAATTTTTCTGGAATTTCTACAGGCAATCTGAGATTTCCATTTGAGTTTTGCATGCCAAGATGCCCCTATTTCAAAAAAAAGAAATAATAGGTATAATAAAAATCTGAATAGAGGGTTGAATGTGGATTTTGAAGGAGATTACAATGGAATCTATGTTTGCAATAAAAAGTTGAAAACTGAGGGAGTTATTGTAGATTTACCAAATATGTGTTTTTTTGAAAAGATTTCACATGTGCCCTAAGTTCCGCAAATAGCAGTAATTGTTGGCACCAACTCAGCTTTTTTCAATCAATCACAAAAATTTGAACTCAGTTAGAACTTTGAATGCTGAGTTGTGTATCTCAAGAGATACTGTATGGATTGGGATGGTTATGGAAGGAAAGTTGTACCATTTCTTAAGGCTATCTATTCCTGTGATTATGTTCAATATTCAGTGTATGGTGAGTTGTGGATGAAATAAAAGGTAAATTAGTATTTTTTGACATTTGAAATGATGGTGTCAAATTATGGCTCATTTTTGTCCTTTCAGCCAAGTTTACATTGTTCATCTGTATTGGGCTTGAAATATCACAAGACCCAGAATTATTGGCTTGAATGACAAAAATGAAGAAAAATCCAGTATATGAGCTTCTAGCCCTTGAAAAACTAAACAATTTTGTGCATGCAATCTTGTTCATAGGAGCTCATTTGATGCCATAATTTGAGAATACCATTTTGGATGTCAAAAAATACTAATTTACCTTTTATTTCATCCACAACTCACTGTGCACTGAATATTGAACATAATTACAGGAATAGATAGCCCTTGAGAGATAGCACAACTTTCCTTCTATAACCATCCCAATCTATGCAGTATCTCACAACTCAGCATTCAAAATTCTACTAAGCCCAAATTTTTGTAATTGATTGAAAAAAACTGGGTTCATGCCAACAATTAGAAAACAGCTGTAAAATATGAACTTTTTTTTGTACTTGTGACATAATTTCTCGTAGAGACAAGGTGGATGATAAGTCTACCGGATGTTAGGCAAAAAAAGCTAACGCTGTGATAAGTCCGAAAAAGGAATGTTTAGATTTCCTGATGTGGCTGCTTAACCTCACACCTTTCAAGTTGCGCTATTAGGAGCATCATTCTCGAGACGCCCTTAAAGATTGTAATTGGCGCATTGCTGTAGGCAATGTATATTTGTTTTGCTAAAAGTCGTGCTGACGATGATCGCACAGGTCCTAAACCAACCGTGTCACATTATGGCACCAAACGACCCTTCAATCGAAACAGTCATACATCAGATCACGACCACCAACAACTTCTTGGCACTCAACCACACCCTACGGAGTGGCCTACCCAAGGATGTTAGGGACATAATCCTTGCGAGCCCCTTGGCTACTGGTCAAGATCCGCTGTCCGTGCTGGATGTTAGGGCAAACACGTTAGGGATTTTGTACATTATGTACGTCTTCTTCGTTGGGGAATGTCGAAGATGTGATCAGAGCCGGGGAGGGGGAACCGTGCTGACAATGCATGCTTAGGTCTGCACGACTAAGGAGCACGACATCGCCTCCACCTCCGCTTCCTCTGATCCATGATTTTTGTCGAAATTTCACTCCAGAACAAGCCCGTCTTGCTCCAGATCGAGGTACGTTTCCCCTATCCTCGTTCCTTTGGTGATTCTGATTAGTGGGGTTATACAAAGTCACTCTTCTCGCAAAGGGAATCAAGCGTTTGGCCGAGGATATGAACAACGTGAGAATCGAACCTTTATTTTTTTTGCCTCCTAACGTAGGTTGCATTCTCAACAAACGAATTTGTTCCGCATAATCAAGCCAAAACTCGCCATTCAGCCCCTATACAACCTCCTCGTGCGGTACCCGTACAACCTTACATATCTCACCACCATTCACCCCATTTATCTCAGAGTAAGATATCGATAACAATTTCCCATCTCACTCATCCGTTTATGCACACGAATCCAGGCTTGCGTGATTTCACACCATTTCTCCGCAGCTCTTCCCATTCTTTCGCATCCAATCACCGCGATCGACACGACACTCTCTGACCTCACTTATAATGACAACCTTGTCTACCACTACACTGGTGGCATCGCTCTCGCTGCTCTCAAGCAGTGGAGCGAGGCGGAACAGTTTTTCGAGATATGTGTGAGTAGCCCGGGACAGCTACCAGCTGCTATACAGATGGAAGCGCTGAAGAAATTGGTGCTGGTGCAACTGATCTCGCGGGGCAAGGTCAGCCCCTTCAATGATTCCTACTCCCATAACTTGGGTCCGTGCTGATGGTCCTCGATATAGACGACAAACCCTCCAAAGTACACGCACCCTAACCTTTTGCGTCTGTTCAAAAACACGCCGTACACGACATTCGTCAATTACTACCCACAGCAAACCGAACAACTTCGTGGGCTTGTTGAAAAGGAACGGCAGCTGTTCAGCACGGTATGACCCCCCCCCCCCCCCCCCCTAATCTCCTATGACTGCTATCAACACGGATTCGACATTGTAGGACAAAAATGTAGGGTTACTAGATCAGGCTCTTGCGCGTGCGCCGCGGTGGGCAATCAAGAAGCTCACCGCGACTTATCTGACTCTCGCATTATCCGATATCGGTCGAGCAGTCAAGATTGAGAACGAAGAAGAGGTTCGCGCATTAATCCTGAGTATGGTCCGTTGCTCCTTCTCGTTCCATCATTATTATTGAAATGCGCGATTACTGACGTACGTGTGGGCCAGATTGAGTCCTCTGAGATCAGCGCCCGGATCTCTGCCGACGGAACGGTGACATTTTCGGACCCGCCTCCACAGTTTTCCAAAGCGGAGGTTGACATGATGCTGCAGCAGGCGCAGGAGCAGAGTGCATTGCTTTCGAGACTTGAGATGGAGCTGACGCGGAGTCGGGAGTACATTGCAAAGGTGCGCTCTATTTCGAGATGTCCTATTTGGTAAATTACGAACCCCTTATTCGGACTAGGCTGTTAAGAATCGGGACGAGTCGTGGAGTGCCCTTGGTGACGAGGAGATGATTTTTCCCAGTGCTCATGGGACTGGGAGTGCGTGGATTGAGGAGGGAATGTTCGCGTGATGGGCAGGTGCATCAATTTTCACCTTTCATATGTTGTGACTCTACCAAATTTCTGCTTCGTAACACTCATCTGAATAAGTACTTCATGAGACCGGCACACAGCAAGTATATGCTTCCACCCTGAATCCGTGATAAGAGATGTACATAGTAACAGAATCTAAACAGGTTATGCTTGCTGATGTTGCCAACCTGGTAGGACAAACTGGGATTCCTCCCGCTCCGCCGACATCTTCCGACACTCATTCAACAGCTGCCTGAGCTCACTAACCGGTCCTTCTTCTACCCTAGGCGGAATCTTGAGCCTGAATCCCATCCCATCAGGATCCTCTTCGATTTCAAAGTTGTCGTCGAATACACCAACGTCCTCATCCTCATCTTCCCCTTCTTCAACCTCCTCTTCATCATTGTCGTCGTCGTCGTCGTCAAGGTTCTCCTCATCAGGATACTCCGGCAAAGTACCCAACAGATTCCCAGTGCAATCTTCCAGCCTAATCCTCTGGCGAGCACACTGGCTCCACCACCGCTCCCACCGCTCAAAACAGGTCGCATCCGGCCCGTCCGCCATGTTCAGATCGCATAGCACCGTTCGACTGAGTGCGCGTACACATTTCAGCGCGGGGAAGTTGGTGCGATTAAGGGCAGCAAAGTTCCTATCGTTCGCCCGGCGAATCAAGTGTGATCGTATTGGCTCCTCGGAGGCGTACGTCGCGGCAAACCCGACACCGAACGCGTACAGGAGCCCGTGGCAGCCGATGTGTGTGATATGGTCGTGGGGATGGTTCACGAGGATGGATGGAGTCGTATCGAATGTATCGTTGTTGTTCTCGAGGGCTGCGGTGGTGAGACGCCAGTCGGGGTTAAAGGTGAACGTGGTGAGGCGTGGACAGAGTTCGAGGATCTTGGGTATGTCAAGGGGAGGTATGCAGAAGAGGTCAAGGAAGATGAGAGAGGCGCCGTGGGAGGTGAGGAACGCGACTGCATCGGGTTGGTCTATTCGGCTTGGGCCACAGTCGAACGAGAAGCTCTTGAGCGCAGGGATACTCCATCCGGTTGCTTGTTCGAGGAATTCTTGAAAACATCCGCGGAGGGAGAGTTGTTGGAGTCGTGGGAGGATGAGGTGCAGATCGGATGCAGAGCCGAGGTGAAGTGTCTCCGTCACGGGTGGATCGAATTCGATGTGAGCTGCAAGAATGAAGGGGAGTGAATCGAGTGCCCAGATGGCTTTGGCGATGGCTTCGGAAGGTATGTTCCAGTGTACGGTGCGGAGCGATTTGGGGCAATAGGTGGACAGGGCGTCTGCAACAGGGCCGAATGTATTCCCCATGGGCCAGTCGACAACGAATATCTCGAGATTGGGACAATGTCTAATAACGGATACGAGGGCATTTTCCAGGTCGTCCATGGTAGCGCCGCGTCCAGCGTAGTATCGGGTGATGTGTATTCTCTTGGTCCACCAACCCAGCGATGACTCGCGGTCCAGAATGGCGCAGAGAGATCTTAGTTTGGCCGGATCGTCGAAGAAGAGACATCTAAACAAGAATTCGGAACCTAAACGACGCCAACTTTTACACGTAGCAGTGATGGCCTTGCGGAAATTGTAGGGGTTATTTCAACTGGATTTGCAAGTTGTGTGGGCAAGGGTACATACCTTCTTTGTCGCATAACTTCTTCTCTGGATAAGGTTAAGGGCTTCTTGTGGAGACCGCAGTGTCCACTCGCCAAATACTGTCCGGAACCAGGCGGACTCTGCCATGACATTTGGTAGGGCGTACTGGAAAATTACATCTTCATCTGCCGCGAGATCAAAGATACTGGTCCACAGCTCAGCAGGAAGATCAAGCCCTGGCAAGTCCATAGGCTTTGTTGTGAGGTGGGTAGTAAGCGCTAGTAAGTGTTGACATTCCCAAATATGGAATGCAATCACGTGAGTAGCAGTATCGATGAGATGAACTTGAACAGCGTGTACTAATTTCCTATCAAATGTCTCCGTGTAAGTATCGGCGATTGCCTGCCTCTTATTCAGTGCTTCCTTGAGCGCTTGTTGGGACTTCGGTCGCAGAATACCGTACCGTGGCATCCAATGTCAGTTCCTGTGAGTCACTCACTTGAGCTAGAGGGCCGTTGCATTGCACGGCATATCCGAGTCCTTTCTTCTTACATATACAGAAATAAATACAAGTAAGTCTATGCAAGGACATATATTGATGCAATTGCATGTCTTGACTGGCACACGTTCAGACTAACATCATCTAACATTCCCTCATATTCCACAGATCTTCCAGTGGCAATTCCATCATGAAACCAAACAAAACCAGCTGAAGTGATGATGCGGGAAGTGAAGTGATTACCGCCATGGTATATAACACCCCTAAGTTGATACTGATGGACTTGGTCTTGAACTGGTACTGCTAACTTATGGTTCATGGTTGTAGTCAAAGATGCAGGAAAGGACAATAATATAGGTGCACATACAAACTTAAATTCCCTAAGTAGGAAGTCATTGCAGATGGCACATTTTGAAGCTGAAGCATTTACAAAGACATCAATGTCATCTTGAATGGATCCAAAATGAATACCTCCAACATTTATATTACAATTATTTAACATTGATGTTTGAAGTCTAGGAACAGGATGGCGTTGAGGACAACGCAAATGAGAAGAAACAATGGGATGTTCAGTTGCCAACAAATTATATAAAAGAGCATCAACACTAGTATCTCTTCTCCAAGGAAAATTTCCAGGTGAAAACTGATACAGATCATGCCTTAAAATATCTCGAACATATTCCAAAGAGTACCCACCATTGGAGTAATTTAAAAAGCCATCAGCCAAAACACCCAAAAACTGAATATTCAAATTCCTATAAGAAATGGAATATGCATATTTATTATCCTGGAAAATATCATATAATATGGACACAACAGAGTCATATGCACAACTGTTATTGTTCCAGCAAATACCTTTAGGAATGTTGACAGAGGTGACAGAAAAATCATTAGGAACATGATCAGTCTTTTGTCTTTTCTTTTGGGGTGCAACTCGAGAGCCACTTATTTTTCTCTTGGTAGCCAATGGCTGACAAAATTTGGCAGGAGATGTTCCTTGAGCAGGTACAAATCGTGTCTTTAATATTTTGGATTCTTGACCCTTTCTTGTTTTCCCCAGGATTTTCCAGGGAATATCTTCATCTTCCATAATAAACAAATCAGATTTACTCCAACGAATAGCTCTATGTACATTTGCAGGAATGTAGCATTCTCCTTTCCACTGTCTAAAAGTATGTATAAGCGTATTTCTACGATCACCAACAACAGACTTTTCCAACTTACCCTCATATCTCAAGCGACCTATGTCATCTAGAAGTTCCAGTTCACGAAATTCTTGACGCAATGCACCAGATGCACCTCCAGTTATCTTCTTTGCATCAAATCCCTGTAAAATCACTGTACCAGCTGCTGAAGAACTTCGTGACAAAGCTGTGTAATAGGATTGGTGAGAACGACTATTATTCAGGTCCACTGGATTCTGAGGCCTAGTTTTCCCTTGTGAAGAGTAGTCTGTCATTGAGAAATTAGGAAGTACTTCCACTTGATTCCAAGAAACAGTAATAGATGAATCATCTGGCAATGCACAATCAGTAGCGACACTTGTTCTGGTTAATGGAACAACATTTTCTGGTAGTCCATTTAACTGGACAGTCTGTGGAGGATGGAGCAGTTTTACAAACAGAGTATCCAGCACTCTTTGACCTTTGTTGCCTATTACTGACTGCCAGCAGTATACAGTGCCTTCTTGACCTTTAGTAATACAGAGTTCTGTTGCACTATTATTCCGAATCATCACAGGCATTCCTACACATAAAGAAAGTTTTCCAGGTATTTTCTTCGAGTTGGAACTATGTGGTTGACTCCACAGAACTTCTTGAAGATCATCTGTCATTGTAGAACCCTTGTACATTTGACTATTTTTGTTTTTGTTTTTATTCTGTGATCTAATTGAGTCTTCTGAAAAAAAATCAACAAGTGACTCACCTGTCTCTCTAGAAAACCTCAATGACCCCAACCGATTAATTTCATCCTTGTGAATGTTAAGAGCAGTAATTATTGAAATTTGTCGAAATTCTTTATCCTTTATAGATAAACGACCAGGGACATTGCTTGATATACGAGATCGCAAAAAAACAATATCTTCAGGAGTACAAGCCTTGTATCGCATATTTGTAAGAGCTTTTCTCAGTTTGACATCTTCTTCTGTCTGAAGTCTTTGTCTCATATTTTCACGCAATATGACAACAGTTGTAACCTGGTGCCATAATGCTTTCCCAATGGCAGCTTCTTGATCCTGTCGACTTGTTGATTTAAAGCCAATAGTCCTGCTATACAGAGATGCATGTTCTTGTCCAATTGCAGGAGGTAATTGAGCAAAATCTCCAGCAAATATCATATTTTTTCCACCAAAAGGTAACTCAGTTTCATTGAAGATCTTAGCTAGTCTTGCACTGATACGATATAAGTCTCGACAAGACAACATCGAAACTTCATCCAAAAAAATATAATCAACACCCTGAAGCCGTGACCTTAACTGGATAAGTTGATCATTTGAAACATTTTCATCAGCCTTTTCACTCAAACCAAACATATAATGATATGTGGATCCTGCTAACAAAGCAGCAGCAGTTCCAGTTGGAGCCACAATGATAATACGATGTGCTTCACCCTTTATTTTAAAGAACTGTATCAAAGCTTTCAGGACTTGTGTTTTACCAGTTCCACCCATACCTCCAATATACATTTTCAATTGATCAGAATTCCAAATAAATGCATGATTTGCCACAATACAAAAAGCTCTTTCCTGTTCTAGATTGAGATGAAATTCCTTAACAATATCAACAATGGTTGACTTTGACTTGACTGACTGACAAGATTTCTCTAAATATGACTTATCAACAACTTTGACCTGACTGTCATTTGTGAGACTTACATTTTTGCTAATACAAGACTTATCATTAGTATCATTTGACATGTTTTCTAACCGCAGATCAAGTACTTCCTGTCTCTTTTTCTGCACCTCAGCTTTCCAGTGACTTCCACTTTGAATAATACCAGGTGTTGAAAGCTTATCTACAGAATATTCAACAGGTATAGGAATTGTCCATCCTGTTTGTATCATAACTGCTCTGATAGCAGCCATGTCAAGATGGCGTTTACTTTCTCGTTTACCAATTTGATTCAGGTTGGTATCAAGATCATCACAAATCTCCCATGATGTATCATCTTCAACATTGTCAATATGTAGTTGTGTAGATGATTCAAAATTCCATTCATCAGATGTCCAACTTGGCAATACTACAGAACATTTTCGACGTTGAGCATGAAAATCATCTCTGGCATCAAGACATTCATATCGGATATTAAAGTTTGCCATAAGTTGTGTCTGTCTCTTTGTAAAGTTGTAGGACAAGAAAGACTCATCCCAAGACTGTTCTTTGGTTTTCAAATCATAGCCAGAATGCCAAGGTTTAAACAAACTCAACATAGCAGAGCAATAATACTCACGGTCACCTTAATCACAACGTGGTAAAGTAGCTCCAATGAAATTTGGAATCAGAGCTTTATCCTCAGATACACATCGTGTCCCATGTGAATTATAAAGTGGATGGTTTTCAATAAAGGTAAACAAGCCAACTTGTGTATCTACAGTTTCTGCTGTTGCTTCCAGACTTTGGTTTAACATACACTTTGACTCAGCATTGTTCAAAGGTAAAAAATCATTGTTATCATCTGAAACTCCAGATGTATCATAATCAATACTATCATTAGCAACAAGTTCTGATTGATCAGAGACTGGTAGTTGGTTCTTTTGAGGTTTTGGAAGTTTTTCTCTTTTACACCGACGAATCCAATCATATAGACTCATATCTGTCAGCTCAACAGGTCGATATATATAGTCATAAACAGGTGAAAGACCAAGAATGCGGCCACGACGTTTGATTAGTGTCACCTTTTCAACTTGCTCATCCTTATCTTCTGGATTCCAAACCTTTCTTGCTGCACGAAGATACCCCTGCCAATAAACAGGGGCAAATCAGTAATTTGTGTAGTGATCAGGATTCCCTAAGAGATACATACAAGCCATAGGTGATCCAATCTCCATTTTTGCACTCAAATTATTAACTATTTTTGTCATCAATCTCTGAGCTTTTTCTTTTCGAGTTTCAGTTCCACCAATGATTTCAGTGTTTTTTTGGAACATTGCTTGAATTGCATCAAATACAACATGGGTTTTCAATGACATTTTTGTAATATAGTCTGAAACATAAAGTATCACTGCTTTAATAGCAGTTCCTGATTTAAGACTAGTAACATCTGTGTTGGAGCGAAACAAATAAGTAAGAAGAGGAGTAACAGTGTTTATCATTGGCTCAGACTTCTTCATGTTCAGGGCTCCAGTTTCAGGATCTACTTCAGTTTGGTTGAAAAGTGCACGAGGAAAACGGGCTTTGCAATTACCCCACTTGTTGTCCATACATCCAAAATATTGTCGAGATTTATTTTGGGATCCATCCTTGTTCTTGTTGGTAGAACAGCGATGTATATTGGATTTGGACATTATATCATCCACTACACACCTGAAGCCAATCCACCATGACTTCAGTGTCAGACATCTTTTGCATCTACCACACAATTTATAACAAGACTTTGGAGGTTTCTCAGGCAGTGTCTGTGTTGGGTCCAGATACTCAGATGAATTTGTTGCCTCTTTAACATGTGCCAACACTTGTTCCTGTGTTCCTGTTAAAAATTCACCAACATGTGTACTTTCTAGATATTCAACCAATTTGCGCTGGAAATCTGATGTTGGATCTAATATTTTATTTCTTATCTCCTGTGGAGTCAAACACCCTCGAATCCAGACTAACATATGGAGATGTAGTGTCAGACGCCCCTGTTGCTCAACTGTACCATAAAAAGCTGATGTTTCACCATATATGCCAGGATGGTCAGTACCTACACCTAATACATGTTTGATGAAGAGATTGACCATGAAGTGAAAAAACCGTGCACCTGCCACTGGATTCTTTGCAATAAGCCGGATTCTCTCATCACTTGACCTTAATGCTGGGTTGAATTTCTCTTTTGTATCTGCAAAGTAGAGGCATATTGGATGCTTTACATCAGCAGGAGACAGGGTAATATACCAGGAAGGTGCTCCACTATATGAAATTAAAGACCAAATTTCATTTCTCATATATTTCTTACTTGTTGTGGAACCACTGACCTTGTGGCCAACATGATCTAAATCATGCATTATCTGGTAACAATCTTTTTCCTCTTGGCTTTCTGGTTTTACATTTTCACCATCTGACAACCTTTTTGCCAAAGATGACAAAACTTGCTGATTGACATTAAGCAACCGATTTGTGATATCATGAAACTTCTCAGTATCAGCAAGCAAAAAACCACCAGTTGTGGATGCTTTCACCTGTGCATGACTGAATGCAACAAAAGGAAAGTTTATGTCTGTTTGAAATCGTTTGTCATGATACATTAGTAGATGACGCTTGTGTTCAGCATCTGATAGTGAAGTGGATCCTATGCCACCCAAGCCATATGGAAAGAGCCAAGGAAATATCTGGGTATAAAGTTCAGGATTATTGTAAATAGATTCATACTGAGAAGAATGCCCAATAGCTAACATCTTTCCATTGCTGTTCAAATGTTGCATTGCAATTCCCTTGAGTCAATTGATTGACTTTGTATCTAAATGCTCACCAGCTAACCCATGAACAACAAATGGACAGTCACCTCTTTCTGTACCATCTTCAAATTCAGTATCAAATACACTGGTTCCTTCTGGAACTTTATTTGTATCTGAGAATCGATATGCAACAGAAACAGGAGGGCCATCTTCTGGATATTTTTCAAGGTTCTCATAAGAGATATCTAAATCTTTATAATCTGAATGATTGAGCTTTAACCATTCTAGTGCTCTTGCCACATGATTCCTCCGCACCAATAGAGGAGTTCTTTCAAAATCTTTTTCAGTTGGTTTACAAGGCCCTGTAAACAAAACAGCTAAAACCTCATCTAGATCATCTATTGGAGGAGGAAGAGCTTGATATACCTTAGGAATTGGTGACTGGAATGCTACTACATGTGACACCATTTTTCTCATGCCTGAAGCTACACGTACAAAACAACAGTTATGACGAATGCGGGCTACAAGCAACTTTTCCGCAAAGCGGAGATCTTGAAGTTCTGGTGGAACCACACCTAGCCAAAGGCCCCTTGCTAGAGCAAGACGAGGAACATTTCCTTGTCTTATACAACTTCGACAATTCAAACATATTTTGTCACATCGGTGATACGTAGGGAGTAGGTCTAAGGGGGAGATCCCTAAAACAACTACTACAAGGTAAAGTCGCGAGTAAGTCAAAGAAAGCTACTACCTAAGAGTGTGTGGTGTAGGATAAAAGTGGAAACTACTATAAATGAGTTTCCGAACGAAAACGTACGATGTCGACAGTCGATATAACTGTGTGACTACGCGAACACTGTCGCGAACTAAGTCGGAGGTCGAACGATGATCGAAGATCAAGAACTATATCGGAGGATCAAAACGACGAACTTAGGGGTATAACCTAAGTGATAACTGAGGGATCGAAGGGTCGGAATGGTTGTCTAAGGCTGAGAGGGGAAAGGGACCGTATATCTCTTTTTTTATGTACAATCTATCTACCTTTTTATACTACTCCGATCGGAAGTCGGAACGGTATAAAAATCTAGAGAAAGAAGAGGTAATAATACCGAATGGAGAAAGGGAGAAAGGAATCAAAATCTGAAACATAAGGTGAGAACAAAGAAACAAAGGAAGGAGAAAGGTAAATCAAAAGAGAAAGGAAATCTACTATACAAATACGTCCAATACAATCGAAAGTAAGATAGGAGACTAAGGAAATAGGGGATATGTCTGTCCGACGAAGGTAGGATCGGTCCGATATGAGATGGCTTTGTCCTAATGCTGCGACTAGTTCGGAAGCGATCGAAGTTGTCGAGAGGTGTCGGAAGAGTTCGCAGATGTTCGTAAGATCGTAAGATATCGGGATGTGGTCGATGAAGAGGTATAGTACATCTGATTCGCGTATTCGGAGCATAGGATCGTATGATGCGTATCATCTTCCTCCATACTGAAATTTTGACTGTCCTCAGTCAATACGTGAGAGAAGGAAGCACGTGACCTTGTTGACTACAACTCCGCAACTCGTGAGAAACTTCTCAAAAATTTTCTCCACATTGTCGACATCACTTATCCGTCAATAACTCGTCTATCGTCATGTCGTCCATCATCGGAATCTCGGGTGCCCTCAAAGACAAGATCAAGGGGCTTGTCGACACGATGCCTAGTGGTTCGATCGTGGGGACTGAGGAGTATGAGGCTTGGGGTCGTGTTTTTGTTGAGGCTGTCGTAAGTACATCGCCAGAGAGTCTTGTTGCTAACCAAACAATTCGGACATCTAGGAACAATATCGCGAGGTGATTGAGCTGTGGGAGGAGACCGAAGATGAAATTGTTGCTAAATGGATCGCAGAAGCCCAAGTCATATATGAAGGGCTCGGAGAGGAGAGGTGGCTGAGTTGGGGAGGAGCGATTCTGATGCCGAAGCTTGCAAAAGTTGTCGAGGTACGGGAGATCGAAAGGAAACGGGTGGAAGAGGAGGAGAAACATATGCGACGGCTGTTCGAACAAGCGGAGGAGGAGAAACGACGCGAAACTGAGAGACTGCGATTGATCGAAGAAGCGGTAGCCCTCAAGGCCAAAGCCGAAGAAGCTCGACAAGAAAAACTGAAAGTCGACCAACTCAATTTGTATCATCGATACCAGGCGAAGGAAATCTCTGCGAAAGAACTGAAGATGGCTCTCGAAGCGATCCTCAATCCAGTAGAAGATGGCGATGTCGATCACGAACAAGACAAGGACAAGGAGGAACATCTGGGTGGGAAGCGAAAGGCTCTTGAAAGCGACGACGAGGACGACGGTCTCTTGGCTGTCGAAGGCAAGGTATGTTGTCGAAGGTACTGCTATGCTGTCAATCTAAATAATCTGTAGTGCGATCGATGCAAAGGCTTCAAGGTCGAACTGCCATGCGAATACGGAGATCACGATGCGAAATGTCGCAAGTGCAAAGACGATCGGAAGGGCTGTTTCTGGGGTGGAATCGCTAGGTTGGGCCATAAGCCGAGGACGAAAAAGGCGAAAATTGTACGGGCTAAGGATGTCGAGAGTCCAATTCGTAAGTGATCTAATGTTCGCATGTGGTACACTAAAAGAACTGTGTCGTAGCGAAAGCCTGGATCGGAAAACGACCACCAAGCGGTGTCGCAGGATCGTCGAGGGTTGGTTCTCGTGCAGTGAAACTCGTCGCGAAGGGAAAAGGGAAAGAGAAGGCGATGAATCGAGGGGAGATCGAGGCGCAGATGTCGTCGGCTGAGGAGGAGATCGCACGGATGAAATTGAAGATATCTGTCTATTCGCAGTTCGTCGAGCTGCTGGAAGAAGAGAGGGAGCGGCTAATGGAGCTGTGGTACGATGCCTAAAGAGTGGCCGGATGCTGTCGCGAAGTATCGATCCTCTTCTCTTCTCCGCAAACATTTTTATTTTTATTTTTGATATTCGTGAATATGAAAAATTTGGTCCGTTATCGCAAGAAATCGTGGGGATGAAGACAAAAAAGGGGTGGGGGCCTCAAATATTTTGAACATAATCGTCGGGGGGGCCAAGAAGGGCTCGTCGACTAATCGCAGCATAATCGAGGGGGAGGTTCACCAACGTCGCGATGGGAGTCATTAGATCGCGCGAATCGTGAGACGAATTCTGTCTCGAAACATATATTCGAGGTCGGGTGCATGGAACTAGTTGATGTGTCAAGTGAGATCAAAAAGGTCCGGGACAAAGGGGAAGTCGAAGGGTTCGGGGGGACTATATTCAATAGCGAAGGGGACGAAGGCAATACTGAGGCAATATTCGAGGGCAATGTTGACGAGGTTACTATGTGTGACTGAGGGTCCGGCAACGAGGCTGACGTTGTTGGAGAAACAATATACAAAGGCTGAGATGAGGGTGAAACTGGTTTGGATGGTGCGATATCTAATGTCGAGGGGTCGGAAGGCAGGTCCGACACAAATTCTGGAGTGGGTGGTGAGGAATCCGATGTGGGTGCGATGGGTGAAGGCAGGGAAAAATCTGTCGAAGGCGGGGGTGGAATGGGTGACTCTGGCGAAGGCAATACTGATGCGACTGTAATCGAGGGGACAGGAGATGATGCTGGAGTAGGGGGCTGCGAAGCCGAAATCGGAACTACGGGGGGCGCTGTCGAAGAAAGAATCGAGATCAGAGGGGTCGTGGTTGAAGGTGCTGCTTCATCTGATCGTGTCGAAGGTGATATCTGCATTTCTAAACTGTATACGGCTGTCGGAATCCTGAACGAAGTAAAATCGTGCTCGGGCTCTTCTTTGGCGACAAAAGTTTCTCGAGAACGAAGCTGTCGGAGCAATGCCAACTCCTGTTCTAGCTTAGCGATACGAGACAGATCTGGAGCAGATGTTTGATCGGAGGCTTGAGGTGTCGAGGGCAGAGATGGTCGATTTAAGATGCAAATACGCGACGAATCTTCGTTAAAATATGCAGAACGCGACAAAGGCTGAGACGACGGCGATGGTTCGACATGTCGAAGGGGTAGTGTCGATGTTGTGGGTCCTAGTGTGCGTGGCTTGGTGTAACAATATGTAGAAGTAGTCGCAGGAGGGGTTTGAGGGGCTAAGGCATTAACCAACGTCGTCGTGAACTTGTCTACCAAAGTTGTGAGATCATCGGTCTGAGCTGGGGACGGTGGGATCAAGTTCGAAGGTGTTGGAACAAAAGTCGGGGGTTCGTACGAAAATGCTGAATCGTCGCGCAAGACATACTGTGCGGCTGCATAGATATCGGTGAGCGAATATGGGTCATCGAGGAAATGATCGGGGAACTTGATTGAAAGTCGGTGTCTAATTGATTTTGAAAAATGGTCCTGGAAACCTCGAATGAATGCTCGACTAATCTCTGCATCAGAGATGCGATTCTTGTTGCGAAGGAACGTCGTAATGTTAAGGAAACTTCGATAGTAGTTTCCAAGTTCGTCCGAATCGTGTATCCCAAGTCGCAACTGTTCTCTGACCAATATATCCATGTCGGAGATCGACCATTTTCTTTCGTCTTGGGCTCCGGGATAAAGGGCTATCACTGTCTGTATAAAATCTTCGAAAGATGTTCCAGGTTCGCTTGCTGGGAGGTAACCCCAGAGGTCGGAGGAGTCAATGTCAACGTAATATCTGGCGAACTTTTTCTTCTTCTGAACATCGGTGATCGCACAACTTGTAAATAAAAGTTCGAGATCGTCGAAGTATCGTCGGAGTTCTCTAGGCTTTGAGGGCGAAAAGGTCGGAGCTGTCGAATGACCACGCGATGGCATAAAAGCTGGTGCAGACATGATGAAATACTTGGTCGAGGTGGTAAAGATTGTCGTCGATTGATGTCGTATAAGGTGCGATGAAGATGTCGGATGTCAATAGCTATAGCGATGTGTCGTGGGGATAAGAGATTGTGGTAAAAGACGGTATCGGAAGTGGTGGTGTGGAATCGGAAATGTTAGCAATAATAGCGCAAAAGAAAAAGGGGGGGTAGAAGCAATCTTGAAATAATCTAAAAAGAAACAACTGCCTCGCGGTGGGCTCCAAAATGATACGTAGGGAGTAGGTCTAAGGGGGAGATCCCTAAAACAACTACTACAAGGTAAAGTCGCGAGTAAGTCAAAGAAAGCTACTACCTAAGAGTGTGTGGTGTAGGATAAAAGTGGAAACTACTATAAATGAGTTTCCGAACGAAAACGTACGATGTCGACAGTCGATATAACTGTGTGACTACGCGAACACTGTCGCGAACTAAGTCGGAGGTCGAACGATGATCGAAGATCAAGAACTATATCGGAGGATCAAAACGACGAACTTAGGGGTATAACCTAAGTGATAACTGAGGGATCGAAGGGTCGGAATGGTTGTCTAAGGCTGAGAGGGGAAAGGGACCGTATATCTCTTTTTTTATGTACAATCTATCTACCTTTTTATACTACTCCGATCGGAAGTCGGAACGGTATAAAAATCTAGAGAAAGAAGAGGTAATAATACCGAATGGAGAAAGGGAGAAAGGAATCAAAATCTGAAACATAAGGTGAGAACAAAGAAACAAAGGAAGGAGAAAGGTAAATCAAAAGAGAAAGGAAATCTACTATACAAATACGTCCAATACAATCGAAAGTAAGATAGGAGACTAAGGAAATAGGGGATATGTCTGTCCGACGAAGGTAGGATCGGTCCGATATGAGATGGCTTTGTCCTAATGCTGCGACTAGTTCGGAAGCGATCGAAGTTGTCGAGAGGTGTCGGAAGAGTTCGCAGATGTTCGTAAGATCGTAAGATATCGGGATGTGGTCGATGAAGAGGTATAGTACATCTGATTCGCGTATTCGGAGCATAGGATCGTATGATGCGTATCATCGGTAGTCCAAAACAGGACCTTTGAATTCAAGAATTTTGTCTGCTGATTTCTTTCTTTCAATTCTTGTCACACCTGGAGCTTCCAGAACATTAAGCATCCCTTTAACACTTTTTAGTTGGCTTAAATTACTCAATGGTACCAATTCTCCACATACTGCACATCCTGACTCTTCAAATTTGTCAGGCATTGAGTCATCACAAAAACCTGATGCCACTGTTTGTGATAAATCCTCATTCAGAGGAGGAGGAGGAAACGTCTGCCCAGAAATAGCAATGGCTTTGAGTTTCTCTTCTTGTTCTTTACGCTGCTGTTGTTTGCGTATACAGTCTTTTGTTTTCTGGCTCATTGTGACAGAGAACACACTGAAATGTGGGTCACAATGCTCACAGTTATGGTTTTCAAAATAAGGCAGTAATCCATTTTTGGGCACATGAGAGCCAATAGATAGATGGTGAATACGGGCAATCTTGTGCACCATCTGAACAGGAATGTGTTGGATGATGTTCAGCAAAGGGATAGTTGTATAAATGAATTTTTCATCAGTGAGAATAGATGCAAGATCTGCTTCAGCAACATGATCAACAAAGAGAAATTTTGTTTCGGATCCAACATCACAGTTGCTACTTTTCAGGAATGGAAGTATTGCTTCAGAAGAAAATAGATATGACCTCCCCCCTCCTGTGTATATTGTGGCCCTTGCTTTATTCTCAACTGCTGCCTGTACAGTACATGGTCTGTAATACTGGCATTGAACATGAGATGGCCTGACTGAGAAAATGTTCTGTTGAGAACCAATATATAATGACAGACGACCACAGACAGACATTACATTACATGCAACAAACAACCACCGAAGGTTTAGGCTCACAGGAAGTCGATGTCCATTGATATGAAAACCTAACAGGCATGTGGAATGCATCACACTTTTCCTGGCATACTTACGCAACATCGAGATCCTCAAAGGTAAGCGGGAAATAGAAAGCAGTGCACGAAAGTCATGAGCAGACATCAGGTTGCGCCGCATAATAAGTGAGAGAGTACGGCAGAGTGCAGCAACATTGTGATCAGGAATGACATACAGCTGAATTGACCAGTTGTACAGCTGCTCAGAGAGAGAATATTCAACTAACAGTCGGAATAAGTCAAGTACAATCTTGAACAAGGCAGAGCTGAGTTCCATAAGTCTGAACATGCAGAGGATATGACACAGAGCAGAATATTTAGAAAAATCTGGTATATTACTTTGGAACAGCAGCAAACAAGTAGGTGTACTCATGGATATTGAACTGGACAGTTGACACCCAACATGGGCATTGGTATTTGACATGTACAAGCATGGAGCTCCCACATGAGTGAGAGACAACCGACTCGGAAGGACAGTGGACATGTACATTGTACATAAAGACCGACACCCACAAAGGGTAAATGACAAATGCATCGAGCATGGAGACAGTTTGGCTGAGGATAGATAACACGGCCCTTTGTGAAAACACCGCGTAGAGGTGGAAACAGAAAATAATGACTGGAATGGAGGTAAGAAACTGAGACATGATGGCGTTGATAACAACACATACCGGCTGTTGCGTAACTTGGGTTTGGACAGTGAAATCTGTTGGCCACGGAGACTTGGTTTCTACACTGCAGAAGACAGGTAAATAAACGGAAAGATCAATACGGATTTAATACGGAACGTACACAGGTTGTGTCTCAAAGCCCAAAACGGACATGCAATCATGAACGAATAAATGTCGCGTCAAAGAGGTGCACATAGCCTATCAACATATTTAAGCACCAAGAAAATTTTAAATGCACACGGAGGGGAGGCTCACGGGCAGCCGAATAGCTTCGCAACTGCATGTGGGAGGCAAACGCACTAAAAATGAGTGGCAAAATGTAGACTAGCCCAACGCAACGCACATTGGAGAATTTCCTCGAGGGTCCAGATTGGCAGTCAAGGAGCCCACAGGTAATAGGATAGGTTCACTGCCAATACGATAGGTAACAGTGAAAATGAGTGGTAAATTGGAAACCGGGGCAACTTGAACTGGACGCACATGGGATAAGTTCCTTGAGAGTCCAGATTGGGACTTGGAGTCAAGAAATGCCATCGAGTTGGTGCCAAAGCCAGCTGTGATATGAGGCAGGAGATTACAGGGAGGAGAATATACCAGAAGTATCGCATCAGTTGCATTTTGCCAACTTGAAAGTATTCTGCGACAAAGAAAAATGCGTGAATATTTTCATCTGAGAGTGAATAATGCTCGCGAACCCTGGTTAAACAATAAGGCAGTCGGGGCGATTTCATGAGGCACGCGAGCACCCCATCAAACCTTACACCTGTGTGATGACTTTGGGGCAAGTAAAGAAGTCATGGATCAATTGAAAATGACAGCGGCTACTGACAGCGGCTACATGACAATACTATGTACATACTAAGTAATGCCGAGCAAGACAACAAACTGTACATTAGAAGAAAGGATAGTCATTCCCGAACGTTCACCCAGATATGTACTCAAGGTGTATCCAACTGCGACTACTGCATGAGGAGGAAGATCTCGACTTCCATTCTTGTACAGAGGCCAATCCGACAACTTCCCGAAGTCATTGTTGCTGAAGGAAAAGCCACGTCCATTCTTGAAGCGGCCGTCATAGATCGGGACTGGGAAGGCAATATATGAGTCAAGTAAACAGCAGAATGCATAACCAATACGACTTTTTTCATCAAAAGCACGCGATGATGGATAGTACGAAGGGGCCCGACTTCCTTCGACCCGAACGCCAGAAACCAACGGACTTGCAAGAGTCATGAAAATGCCTGATTTAGATGGAGAAGCGGGGGCAGTCGCGGCTACAAATGAGACAACAGGTAAGTAACGGAATGTTACCAGGGGAAGAAATTTTACCCTGCCGACGGCTGAGAAATGAGATACCCATACCAGAAATGGTACCTGCAACGAGGCGAAAGTTAAACAACTTGCCCCAAAGGGACGTGTCCCTGCGCATCTCCTGGGCAAAAGGAACAATTGTAATTTTGTGCACAGGATAAGGGGCATTCGGGGAGCCCCCAGCGCCGACCTCAACTAGAAAGCATTCAGTGACAATGCCAAGCATGATCCCAACCGCATTGTTATTTGTGCCAGCGATCTTCAGTCGACGAGATTCAACAACAAGGCGACCAGGATCTATTCGGCTCGTATTGATGAAACAATCCGATTGAATGAAGACGAGACCTTTCAACAGGGCACTAAATCAGGTGTAAGCGAAATTTCCACGGAGAGGAGTATTACATACTTGACCGAAGCCTCCGGAAGAATCTTGATAACAGATGAGAAAACTGCTCGGGTGGATCCCTGTTCAGAAATGGAAGAAAAGGGCTGAACATCACAAAAGTGTCTATAAATACCGGGTTGAATATATAGATAGACGGACAAAAAGAGAAGAGCTACTCAAGCTTCGGGAGGTTTTCATATATTTTGTATAAGCTCGGATATTGCAGGTCCCTGTGCATAACCCTCAAGCTCGGGTCGCCGTCATGATCCTGGCAGGCACTATCAGACGCATCAGAAGTGTCACTGTCGTCATTTGGACCAACGACCCTGATTTGAGTTGTAAGTCGCAACAAAGGAGGTTCACAAAATAGCCATACCGATCAACATCCAAGGGAACAACAGGATCTTTCGTCGGCATCGTGCTAACATCACTGGATAATTATGAGCTGCAAAGGAAAGGATCCCAAAAACTCACTCGTCGTTTTGCAGATTAACGTCGTTTGCATCTGCCTCCAAGGCATGATCAATATCCGAGGCACTATCTTCGTCAGGAGCAAGGGATGGCCTGTATTAGTGTATTGAGTCAAGACGTTAACAAAAAGCAGTAACAAATATACAATTTCAGTAATTCAACCTTTGTATTAGCCGGAGAAGAGGGTATAGTGCCGAGCCTGCGAAAGAATCAGCTGTAAGTCAAGAATTATGTCAGGGACAATACTTGGGCTTGTTGGGCATCAATGACAATTGTCCGTCTTCACCTCCATCGAATGTAGCTTCCTGGGTCTGGACAGAAGGCTTCTGACGAGAAGAGTGCCTTCAAAATATCAAAGAGTAAACAAAGACAGCAAAACTTGGGGAAATGAACGAACAGTTCCTCGGTGATGCGAGCCTTCTCAGTCAAGACCTTGGGTCTACTATGACACGTTAGACACCACCAAAGCAAACAAACAAATATGACACTACCTGGAACGAAGCCGCTTAGGCATGGTGGCACTGTGATCTTCCGTTTTCACCCTGACACCGGAAGTCAGCAAGCAAAGGAGGTTATGAAGTAGACATACAAAGGCAAAGGAACCTCAATGCTCCCCGTACCATCAACTGCACGCACGCCTTCTTTGGTCGCATAGGGTTTACCTTTCGTGCTCGCAGCTTTTCCCTTTATGGTTGGCGACCTGTTGAGAGTGACGGGATAGATCAAAAACCGACAGAAACTTTACAAAAAATTACCAACCTTAACGTTTCCTCCTCAGTAGACAACTCCGACTCGTCGACACTACCAAAGACAATGGGGGTGTTCGATTCTAGCAGTGCTGCTTCAACCTTGGCTCTGAGAGGCATCAACCAATAAATCCAGAAACGGAGTAAAAGCATACGAACAAGATAGACACAGCGGGAAGGTTCTCATAGTCAACGGAACCTGGGACTAGGCCGGCTGTAGATGACCTCTTTTTTTTTAAGGGACTTGCTGGATCGGGGATAACTTCACTGGTGCCAGACGGCACAATCAGGTACGGACTTTTCAGGAACAAAACAAATACACTGTAAAGGCTTGTTTGGGGTGGCTTCGGAATGAAAGATCCTAACCAAGGGGTGTCAGCGTGAAAGTGACAGGGTAATCAGTGTCGTGAGTCGTAGTAAAATGGTAGTAAGAGAATATACGTGAAGCCACCGTCTAATACGACGATAACGGGTGAGAAAATAGGGAAGCCGACGATACCGACAACGTTGGGTACGGCGGGTTGGGTCGGGTACGGCGAGCGGGTAACGATAAAACAAGATGAAATAGTAAGAATAAGGACGGGGAGTCTACGGGTTATGACGACGAGAGGTTCTAAAGAGTTCTGAATGATTCTGAGCGAGACAAAGAGGGGGGGAACTGGATTGTTATTTTAATACGGTTGTCGGTCACCGTTTTATAGAGTCTGTCTAGAGTGCTATTTCGGTATAAGTTACTTCGGCCGATAGTAACTACAAAGGAGGTATGAAATAGGAAGGAGAAGATGGGAGTTGCGAGGCAACGAAGGAACGGGAATGGAGAGGAAAAAGATATAACGAAAAAGATGAAAATAAAGGACCTATGTCCAATGAGGACAGGGGGTATAAGTCCGATGTCGGTATGGGAGTCCGAGGTGTCACGTGTGATCGTTTTGGGCGATATGAATCATCGGTGTCGGTATAAGATCGGCCGTTGGTAGACGGTATACGTCGGGTACAGCGGGTGATGTCGGGTTACGTCGGTTTCAAGGATGAGGAAGTGGGGTGTGTCGGGTTCATGAGTATCTGTGATATATCGATGATACGTACTCAGAGCGTCGTCAGACCTCTACAACACACACATTTCTGAATCGGAGGAGACAACAGCGCGCTTGCGCTTTGGAGCCTTCTTGGTGGACCTGAAAACAAGGTGAACGAAAAGGTTAAAAAATGGGGATAAAACGCACGGAATCGGACTGGGAGATACAGATTCAACTGGGATAACCAACTTTTGATTGGTTTTAGAGGACTCTGAGCTAACATTAGAAGAGGGCCGGTCAGTTCGTCGACGCAGATGATAAGTATCGTGTTGACCTCTTTGCAGTCGAAGTACGCTTAGGCATGGGGAGTAATGGTATAGAGGATCGGCAAAATGTAGAAGTGATTGGTCTGCAATGGCACAACGACACTTATAAGCAGCCAAAACGAGATTCGGCAAACTCACCCATATGCCAATAGTACAAGACCGAGGACATTATGGCGGATTCCCTGATCGCCGCAAGAACACCCGTACCATGTAACGCAAACATCAGACGTACTATGAACGCCGTAGGTCATCTCAAATTGAATTGATTCAAGAGAAGTTGAGTTGTCGCTAATCCACTACAGAAGAAGTCAGATTGTGGGTAGGAATAAAGCACACCTCGTGTTGGGAAGGCCACAAATGGTGTAACCCCGAGGATGAGTGGGCCGAGCTCCGAACTAACCGAAAGAAGGAACGCCCAGTAGCTTTAAGAAAAATGTCGATAGAGCGCAACGGCACCTCTGAAATTTATGGACGCAAATTATAATCTGCTGGGGGCGCATGAGGAGAGCAGATTGTACGTCACGAAGTGGTATTAACACTAGAACTCGCCATAGGGGCCGCGCTAGAAAAACTGGCATCCGAGCGAGTGGGTGACAACAACCGCCAGCTGGCCAACCTGACCAAGGTGCGACACTCCTTGTTAGACTGACAGAACACTCACAAGCCCACAAAATAGGGGGCCAATTGGACCCAGGGAATTAACATCACCTGCGTAGAACATCCATCAACATGGCGACTCCTCAGGACACCAGCTGGATCCGAGGATGGCAATGGGTTGGAGCCAGTTGTGGAGGAGATGATCTTCACAATACAAGGTATTGTTTGCGGCCTAGAACTTCCACCATTGTACGAAAGGCCATCGTGAGTGCATAGAATAACAGTTCGCAAGCGAAATGGAGCCTCACAATTCCCTTTACGTCTAGCACAAAACCGGAACGCTTCAAGTTCCTTAGACAAGGAATTTCAATCACTGGCAGTGGGACGCCGATTTTTGATGAGGCCGTACAGTCGGCGCAGGAAATCTATTCACAGTTTCATCGTCAATTTCCTGAGGGGAAACTCGAGCTATGGACGCCAGCCACTCATTCAGGGCACACGGCACTCGACCTATCAAATCGTTATTTCACGCCAAAGAGAGACGCTCCGCAAATGGTACACATACCTTTCACAAACGCAGTTGATCCCCACGGCATCTTAGAAGACATGGCGAAGTCAAATTACACCCATGGGGAGGATAATGTCGTTCATTACTACCATTGCCACATCAACGATCAAGGAAAAAACAGGTAACACACAAACGCTGCATTATTAACGTTAAGCAACTTATCGAAACCTGTGCAATGATATAGTTACGAAGAAGCCACACCGCATACATTCCGTGTTGGGGATATCGTCGAAACACAGTCATCCTTCATTGCTGTTCCACTCAAAGGCGGGAGCTTCAAGATGATGATGCTCCTGCATTCTATCGCATTGCTCGACAGCAACTTCAGTCAAGTAAGTCAGACCTGGGAATATTGAATGAAACTCACCGATTGAATGGAGAAAACAGGATGCGCTGAGGAAACGATTGACACAAGTCAATAGCATTATTACGAAGCCCACGCTCAAGCGTAGGATTGGCTATCCTGAAACAACACAGGGGGCCAAAAAGCCCAACACGTCCCATATGGATGTTGGAGAGTAACGAACAATTAAGTTGATATGCTTGCAAAAATGCAGTAGTATACGATATATATTTCGATGAATGAATCCAGATACCATAGTTGCTTTGACCACTCAACACGCTCTAGACTTTATCTAGCCTCAAAGCGAAAGCACACGATTGAGCCAGGGGAGAGAAGGAGCCATATCTAACGATGTGTACTTGATAAATCAATGGCACGGCGTCATGACAGCAATACATCGCAAGGGAAAATGTGATATAGGACAATACCATGGTTTCTTCGACCACTCAACATGCTCCAGACTTTGCTGTACCTCACAAAAAGCCCACGCAACCAATCCGCGCAAGAATGCAAGTATGATGGCACACTTGAAAGTTTGTAAAGCGAAGGGAAAGGATATTTGATGGCACGGCCTTGTCAATTTGATGGAGATCTAGGACTAGTTAAAAGCGATATATTGACCCCACGCTCTAGCAGCGCGAAAATGCATACATGAACTTGAAGAACTTGAAGGTTTTGCAGCGAGGATCCAAACACGCGCAACTTCGGCATTTGCCGCAACGATAGACTGGACATGGATTTTGGTGGGCTCCGCCGTATAAGACCGAGCCTAAATAAATTTAGGACTCGGAACTATTCCGGATCGTGCACATGTCCACCGTTCTAGGCTTGAAAAGTATTTTTCGTACTTAATGGCCCCCGAAATAGATTTGCAGCCATCGATACGGATCCAGAACGGCCAACCTGCATGGGCGTTTGTTCGGATAATACGGTCGCTGTTTGGTGCATGTCGCGTCTCGTATAAAGGAAGCACCAATAGCCCAGCTCTCCCAGCCATTACATCGCTTCAACAAAACTAACTCCCTCTTATAACCATTACAATCGTCTACTACGATCAAGTCTATCTCATGGCAGTGTGAGTGGAGCATGTTTTGCAACAGAGTACTACTACTCATTGGTGCATTTTATGTAAATAGCATAGAACACAGCTATGGTGACGGTGACAGAGTTACTATGACCAACACGGGAACCAAGGCCTTGCGGGTCACATGTGGTGGGATATCATTTATCCTCTGCAAGACCCACACGAGGAAGCTAGACTGTGCCACGGACACTTACGAAGTCATGGCAAGCGATGATTACAACCCGTCGTCGGATGATGGCCCGCCTCCGACTCAGGACCAGCAGTCTAAGATGACTACCATTGGCGAGATCACCTATCCCTCCAACACCTCGATTTCGGTTACTGGGAAAGATACTCTGAAGGACGCGAAGTTTAGTACTGAAGTACTGATGGTTGATGGGACCTGATGTAGAGAGTGCAACTGACTCGGATCCGGAGAATATGTTTTGGAAAGGTTATGCTCGGTAGATTGAATTTGGCTTGTATGAATAGTTACATGATAAATAAAGCAGAATCGAATTGTGTATATCCCCTTGCTAGAGCCTAGCAAGGGTTCTGCCTACCCCATAATTATTTTTCCCACCCTGCTGAGTACACAACTGCAAACACATCAGCCACCTTACACATTTGTGAACTCCCTGTTTCTTTTATTTAGCATATTATATATTCATTTGTAGTGCTCTTTACAGTTGTTTTCATAATGCTTGACAGTAAAAAAAATGCCAATTACAAACAAATACAGTAAATGAACAATAACTCATGAAATACCTCATAGATTCATATGGTTGTAGAGTGAAAGATATACTGTTTTTAAGGGTTATTGGCCTCTGTAATTATATTTGGACAATATTTAGTGTGTGGTGAGTTGCAGATGAAATAGAGGGTAAATTTTTTGGGACACAAAATGTTATTGTAAGACTGTAGCATCAAATGAGTTCCTATGAAGAAGATTGTATGGGCAAAGTTGTTCATTTTTGCAAGGGCTAGAGGTACATATACTTTTTTTCTTCTTTATTGAGCTAATATCTATGATTCAAGCAGTCTTTCAGGCTTAATGCAGACAAACATAATACAGATACAATATTAACTTTTTCAGCTAAGTTGGCAGTGTAGAGGGTACAACCTCTGTGGCTGCAGAATCACTCCAAAACACATACACTACCCCTTGTCTATGCAGTTGTCCATCAAGCTATCCTAATCCAATGTACTCTAGCCAAATCTGACCATTATTACCCATCAATTCCGAACAAGTCCAGAGCTGAACCCAGAACCAAATCCCCAACCCCTCTCTCCCTATCACAAGGTGCCCTTAATATATGTTGGATTCACATGCTTGTGCACTTGGAGCCCTACACCAACAAAACCCAATCTACAACCTGACCCCTGTTTGGCCAATCACAAGGCACCATCGGATTCATATGCTCGGATTCATATGCTCGCACACCCAGAACCCTGTGCTCACTGAACCTGACCGCTCCCAACTCTGTTGTATAAAACAGATTCTTCTTGTAGTCAGTAAAGTTAGTTATCCAGAACCCTAGAACTGTTCCTCCATAGTCTCACTTGCACTCCCCACCTCACAATCTAACCCCTTATCATTTCTACTCGTTCCTCATCATTCCTGCCTATCTTCTCACCATTATCCTCTCCAACTACAAGCCTATTACGATTTTCACCTTTTTGCCCCTGTCTTTTGCTTTGACAGCACGTGACATCCATTACATTCCCATGAAGATATGCCAAGTCCCACACTCTGATTGGATGATGTAGAGGTCCACATATGTGTGGACTCTGATTCTCATGATTTTTCTTATATTCCCCATTCTCCTACTCTCTTTATATTCCTCCTCCCCTTCCCTTCATATCCTCTCTCCTCACATTCCTTCCATTTCATACTTCACCATTTATTCAGTACAGTCCTCTTATAGATACTATACAGTAGCTATATAGTGTTCCCTGTACATAGTTACAAACAAGTGAGTTTTGGGTTCTGACCCCACAAACAAGGACTTGCACACCCCAATTCGCGCCTACAACGGCTGCAATCACTACAACGATACCTCGTTACTGAACTCTCAGGTCGATCCCACGTTCTCATTGGACAATACCCCATTACTGACCACAAATGATTGATGATGCATAACCATTCATACACAACCTGGAGCTGAAGGAATCTAAAGATGATACAATCTGAACCTGACCATTCCATTCTTGTCACAACCCATGACCAGTGTGCACCTGGAGACAAGAATACTCCATGACCCAACCACTGATCATGCCCAACGATCTGAATACTCTGGTTCTCCACTGACTGATCTTCCTTGTGCCTGTCACAGATGAATGAATACCCTTGTGCCTGATGACCGATTGACTTTCCTATTTCAAAGAAGACCGACATGTCATCCCAATCCTCATGGTTACCTTTGATGCCCACCATGATTGTCATATGTTCTATTGGCATCTCCACCCTTGTGGGCATCTATATCTATGCAACCTACATTCGGATAATGCAACCTCCCCACAATGACTCAGATATTGGATCCTTCATAGTTGCAGACAACCAATGACTCCTTTGATCTATTTTGGTTGACCATCTTGTTCTTCTTCACATGTCACCTCCACATTCATTTGCCTTTCTTCTCATCAGCTGACTGCCAGTGCTCAGCTAACAACCCGAACTTGCATGTATGACAAGTCCCCTTGATGCTCCACAAAGACTTGCATTCTGACATGTTTTATCACATTTGTGTACCAGTCCACTGGTCGAGAATATCCATACCTTGTCGACATCCCAGTCATCCAGTACCCTGCAGCCAAGAAGGGTTATATGAAGCACCCTTGCTCATTGTACTGCAAGAACCACAGTTGCTGGTGTATGATTACTGGTGTTCATTGCATTGCCCCCATCATGGTTCTTCCCCATTCAGTGATTTGCCTTCTCCCCTGCCTCCAATGATGAAGCATCACGTTCACCTTTCCATCCTGATCCCGCATGCACATACTCGTAGTCATATGTTGCTATTGGCCAGGCATCCACTGCCAATGCAAACCATTAGGAAGACGAACCAATCTCATCATTCCCAAGCTAGGAACTCAGCCACATGACATCCACATGGCCACCTCATGTTTACCATGTGCCCACTGACGCATCAACTCATGGATTGTTTCACCTCCTTACCATGAGGCAACCATGAGGCACAGGGTCTGGACCCTTGATTGCCCCGAACCATTTCCTTGCAATCACTACTTGAAACACTGATGGACATGCTGTATCTGCAGGACAGCCTTATTGTTCTTGCATTTCTCTCAGTTTGTACAGACAGACCCAGTTTCATGGCAATTCCCTAACTCTTTTGTATTTAAACCTTCATCTTCGAACTGTTCCTCTTTTTCCCTTCCCTTTCCTCACGTTTAGTCTGGTTTCCACCCCCCAGTTCACTTTCCTAGACTCCCTCCCTCCCCAGACTGCTACTTGCTGTATAGTAGTAGTGGACCATGAATACACCTTCTCTCCTGTGTTTCCTCTGGTCTGAGCTCAACTTGGTTTTGTTGGTTGTTGCTGGAACCCACTGATCTAGTGATCCGTAACAAAGCCTGACTTCGGATTACGTCGGATAAACACTGGACTTCCCTGGAAACTATCTCTTTATCTTCAGATTTCCTTCTACACTGACTAGGAATTACTGATGATGCCCTCTGTCACTATCATGCTGACCTTCATCTAGTATCATATTCCAGTACTAGACCCAAACTATGCATCACAGTGGAGCCTAAAAAATATCCACAAAAGTATTTCAATATAAATTCAATACACCTCACTGAGGACTCAATGGATTGAGAAAAACATGATATTTTCACAAATCCAAGACCTATTGGTACTTTCAGTATTTGCAGATCTGATATCATCGGACCAGTTCAAACTCAACAATTTGCAATAATAAGACATCAGTCCATGCTTTTGAGGCCTCAGCATATAATATATCTGTAGTACCAATTCCCACAAACTTTTTGGTAGTGTACTGAAGACAAGCTGTCATGTTTTTGGCAAGTTACAGAACTTTTAGAGGGAATTCACTCTTTTTGGATAGTTTTTCAGGCTCCATCAACTTAGCTGAAAAAGACAATAATCTATGAGGTATTTCATTTACTGTGTTTGTTTGTAATTGGCATTTTTTTTACTGTCAAGCATAATGAAAATAGTTGTAATCTATTTATTAATCTATGATGATGACTGTGAGCCTGCTCATAAGGCATTTTCTCTCAAAATTTGGCCCACTTTGAAGGTGAAAGCTCATTTGGCCCTCAATGATATTAAAATTTCTAACTCCCATCATATTGTCCCAGTCCTGCTTATGATGTCAATGCAAAATTAATTGAACCTTCATACTGCCAAACACTTTGGGGAGCCATTGTTGTTGTACAGTTCTCTCTTCCCATGCAGGTGAAAGATGCATGATGGCTTCTAAATCTAAGAAGTTTTAGTTAGTGATAAATCTTTATTTACAAGGTCTTTATGTCTTGTTTGCAGATTCTACCATCCAGCCTTAAGCAAGGGTTCTGCCGACACAGTCGGCACTTCCTAGTTATTATTAGGGATGATTAATATTGGCGTTCCACTGGCAGCAAAACTAGCAGGGTGGCTTCGGTACAGCCACCGCTCAGCTGGGTTCAGGCTTCAGCTTCAGCGGCTAGTCGTAACGTCGAACGCTGAGCTGCCATTGCACGAGGCACAAACAGGCACTCCATGATCGAACTCGGTTATACACTTTCTTGGGGATTCCCTGGAGATTCCCTCCTACATTGGTTAGTGCCCTGCAGACGACGCTTGCGTTTAACATTGAGCTCCTCTATTCCTGCTAGGTCTATGCCGCTTGCACACCTCGGAAGCTATAGTGATCGTTCTTGACATGCTTGACAGGCTGAATGTTGTCGGAACTTGCCCAGAGTCAGCGAATTTTGATATAAAGTCGAAGTCGTCTCAGAATCAAGGTACGTACCACGGCCGTTGCTCCAATTGATCCTCATGAGTTGCCGCCAGCCTGAGCCAGCCTGCACGTCGTTCCACCCACCCTTCGCTTTTTCTCCTGCCACCCACCGATTGCTTCGCGAGCCCTTGCACATTGCGACGTGGTCATTTCACTCTGTACACGCACAAAGCACTTATGCTGGTGTAGGAGGGTTCCACTACGCTCACTGCTACCTAGTAAGTACTTTCTAATAATGTCACCTTGCCCTTAGTCGTTGTTTTTGCCCAATAGTCTCACCGTCACCACCTGTTTTCGCCACTGTCTCCGTCCCCACCTGACTACCATTGCCGCTGTTTTGCGTCAGCTATCACACAATCACATTCTCCACTACTCCTGTCACCCCTGTCGCATCTCTAACATTGTCAGTGAAGTATTCACCCCTGTTCACCACTACGCCATCTTTACCATCGCATTAGCCATCAACACTACCACCGTTGTGTCTGCTACCAATGCTGTCGTATTTGCCGCTACCCCAATCCCCTCATTGCACCCAACCACTGTTGCCGCTGCCTTCATACCTATCCTTGCCTTTACATTCATTGCTGCCGCAGCCACATTGTCACTGCTTCAGTCACTGCTGCTGTATTTGCGGCCTGCCCATCCTATCATCACCACCTGACTGTCAGCACCACATTTGCTGCTGCCATTACGCTCGCCCCTTTCCGATACTAACAGGATGGCAGAACCAGTAACAATAATACTCGAACTCACCGCCGACTCTACCATTCATTGCTGGCTATTTCTTGGGTGGGTTACCAACGAGGTAACTGTGAGAAACACGAGAAATTACGGCATACGAGTAAAAAGTTCCACAGGAAGTGTGGCACTAGCCCCTGGTGCCGGCCATACTCATGTCTTCAACTATTTTGGAGGAGAAGATCATCATGGCCGCATCTACGTTAATTCATTGGAATTGACAAATGTTATAGATGTTGGTGGAAATAGTATTCCGCTTTATAATATGAACAAGGTTATTGGACGCAACGAGAAACACTGTGCCGTATGTTGGTTCCCTTTATGCTGAAACTAGCTGTATGTTGTTTTTCGTAAATGTGTCCTAGCTAAATAAATCTTTGGCAGTGGAAAGTTGTTACATACCATTGCTTTGGAAAACACGGGTTTACTCTGACTTAATCTGACTTGACTTATTTCATAAATTAAGGCTTCTTACAGCCATTTGAATAAACTTTCAAACTTTCAAATTTAAGGGCCTGTTCAGCATCAGCTGATTCTGAGAATCTGGCTTAGTGATGTATCTTAAGTAATCTGCCAGCTGGCTGAATTCAGTCCCTGATTGTCCCCCAGTCCAAAGATGAGTGATATCGATGCCAGCAGATGTACAGCCCTAGAGTGTCTAATTGAGGGTGGTGAAGTAGACTCATGCACAATTCTGGCCCTCTTGGACACTGGTGATGATGACAGCGATGACAATGAAATTGTAAATGTCATCATTCAAGGAGTTTGTCCTATGATCATGACCTACACCTTTCTACAATAAGGAAATTTATCATACATCTGCACTCAGTGGGATTGCATGGGTTGAAGAATTGATGGAGGGTCATCCTGAATGTATTCATTGTGAACTTGGTGTAAAGGTGTGTTTGGGGTGGCTTCAGAATATAGGTCCTAACCAAAAGGGGTGTCAGCATAAAAGTGACAGAAGGTAATCAGTGTCGAGAGTCATAGTAAAAGTTGTAGTAAGAGAAAATGAAATAAAGCTGCCATCTAATACGATGATAACGGATGAGAAATAAGGAAGCTGACGATACCAACGATGTTGGGTATGATGAACAGGTAACGATAAAATAATGTAAAATAGTAAAGATAATAACAGGAAGTCTACGAGCTACAATGACAAGAGGTTCTAAGAGTTTCTGAAGTAATTCTGAGTGTGAAAGAGAGGGGGAACTGGTTGTTATTTTAATATGGTTGTTGGTCACCATTTTATAGAACTAGGTCAAGGGTATGCTACTTCGGTATAGGTTACTTCAGCCAATAGTAGACTACAAAGGATGTACGAAGTGAGAATGAGAAGATGGGAGTTGCGAGGCAATGAAGGAACCAGGAATGGAGAGGAAAAGATATAACAAAAAAGATGTAAAATAAGGATATCTCCAAAGAGGACAGGGGTATATGGTTTGGGCAAGTCCAATGTCGGTATAGGAATCCGAGATGTCATGTGTGATCATTTTGGGCAAGATGAGTCAGCGGTGTCAGTATAAGATCGGCCATCGGTGGATGGTATACGTCAGGTACAGCAGGTTATGTCGGGTTACATCAGTTTTGAGTACAAGGAAGTGGGATGTGTTGGGTTCATGAGTATACATGATATATCAATGATATGTACTCAGAGTGTTGTCAGACCATCTGTGGTTGACACTGCGGGGGACTTGGGACTCTGGACGTGAGAGTGGCTATTCATGTGAGTGACCAAACAAAGACAACATGGGAACTTCATAAAAAAAATGTGTCACCATTTTTACGGGTTTTTCTTCATCAGTACCATCACTACCATTGTTACGATTTTCACCTTTTTGCCCCTGTCTTTTGCTTTGACAGCACGTGACATCCAGTACATTCCCACGAAGATGTGCCAAGTCCCATGCTCTGATTGGACAATACCTCATTACCGAACTCTCGGGTCAATCCCACATTCTCATTGGACATTACCCTGTTACTGATGACTTGAAGACGCATAACCATTCATACACAACCAGGAGCTGAAGGAACCTAAAGACGATACAATCCGAACCTGACCATTCTGTTCTTGTCACAACCCATGACCAGTGCGCATACCCGGAGACAAGAATACTCCATGACCCAACCACTGATCATACCCAGCAATCAGAATACTCTGGTTCTCTGCCGACCGATTCTATGTCCACACCCATATGCTTATGACATTGTTATTGTTCTTTCACAATTCACCTACACAGTGTAGTAGGAGGTCCTGGGCAGTCTTAGTCAGTAGATCACGTGACTCTTAGTTGATTTCCCGATTAGTCAGTAGACTCAGTCTGTCTGTCCAAGATAGGATAATAGCAGGATTGTCCCCAGCTTCGCGATTAGCTAGGGACCTCAGCCCCTGCTACAACGGTTCCTTGTGCCTGTCACAGATTAATGAATAGCCTGGTGCCTGATGACCAATCGACTTTCCTATTTCGAAGAAGACTGACACATCATCCCGATCCTCATGGTTACCTTTGACGCCCAGCTCATCACCACAATTGTCATATGTTCTATTGGCATCTCCACCCTTGTGGGCGTCTATGTCTATGCAACCTATATTCGGATAACACAACCTCCCCACAATGACTCAGATATCGGATCCATCATAGTTGCCGACAACCGATGACTCCTTTGACCTATCTTGGCCAACCATCTTGTTCTTCTTCACATGTCACCTCCACATTCATTTGCTTTCTTCTCATCAGCTGACCGCCGGTGCTCAGCTAACAACCCAAACTCGCATGTATGACAAGTTCCCTTGATGCTCCACAAAGACTTGCATTCCGACATGTTTCATCACCTTTGTGTACCAGTCCACTGGTTGAGAATATCCACACCTAGTTGACATCCCAGTCATCCAGTACTCTGCAGCCAAGAAGGGTTATATGAAGCACCCTTACTTATCATACTGCAAGAACCACAGTTACTAGTGTTCATTGCATTGCCCCCATCATGGTTCTTCCCCATTCAGTGATTCGCCTTCTCCCCTGCCTCCAATGATGAAGCATCACATTCACCTTTCCATCCCGATCCCACATGCACATACCCATAGCCGTATGCTACTATTGGCCAGGCATCCACTGCCAATGCAAACCACCAGGAAGACAAACCAATCTCATCATTCCCAAGCTAGGAACTCAGCTGCATGGTATCCACATGGCCACCTCATGTTTACCATGTGCCTGCTGACACATCCACTCATGGATTGTTTCACCTCCTTACCATGAGGCAACCATGAGGTGCAGGGTCTGGACCCTTGATTGCTATGAACCATTTCCTTGCAATCACTACTTGAAACACTGATGGGCATGCTGTATCTGCAGGACAGCCTTATTGTTCTTGCACTTCTCTCGGTTTGTGCATACAGACCCCGTAGTCTGTCTTTCATGGCAATTCCCTAACTCTTTTGTATTTAAATCTTCATCTTCGAACTGTTCCTCTTTTTCCCTTCCCTTTCCTCATGTTTAGTCTGGTTTTCTCTCCCTGGTTCGCTTTCCTAGACTCTCTCCCTCCCCCAGACTGCTACTTGCTGTATAGTAGTGGTAGACCATGAATACACCTTTCCTCTTGTGTTTCCTCTGGTCTGATCTCGACTTGACTTAGTTGGTTGTTGCCGGAGCCCACTGATCTAGCGATCCATAATAACCAACCATCATCTATCCACACTACCTTTATCCACAAACACGTCCCCTATCTGTTTCCTATCATCAGCTTCGCTGAATACGATGATTTCGTTGCTGCACTTGATGCAGATCAACGCCAAGATTACAAGGAGGCTGTTGATGCAGTGGCGGAGTTCCACCGAGACGGGTTGGTAATGACAGGTGAGGGGCAAGAGGCAGCAGTAAAGAAGTGGATCATTGGCCGCAAAAAGGTGCTAGTAAGTCTTCTTGTCATGTTTCTTCTGAATGTCTAATGACTTGTTCATCTTAGTGTGTATATAATGGGTTCATTGCAGAGCTTTGAATGTCAGGGATCAGGACTGTCGATGGATTATCATGTATGTGTAATGGACACAAAGATTTGCTGTGTTCATACTATATATAGAAATAACTACATATTTGTCAACCACTAGCCGAGCCAGTAGCCGAGCCTTGAGAACCATTTTTAAAAATATTTTTATGAGGAAGGAATCATTAGCATATCAAGGTGTCAACCTCTCATATGGCATTAGGTCCTAGCTTAACGTTCAGTCAGTGAATTGGAATGCCTGTATTGCAAGATATTTGTGAGGGCCAAATTTATTCCTACACGCTTGTACTTGTGACCTATAAACTTTTAGACCCCAACTGTTAACAAAATCAAAAGTTCGTCAAGAAAAGTAGCAAATATAGTAGTCTGGGTAAAACCCAACGGATCCAAACGATCAATGACGCTGCAGGTAGTTAAGCCAGTCGATGTCCGGAATGGCATTATAGATCTGAGCGGTAAGCTGTGCTTGGGAAACCTGCACACCCGCCGTGTATACTGATGCCGGTGTGGAGACAGTTTGCGTTGTGCCTTGCCTTGAAAATTGAACATTATCTAACAACACGGGCCACGAGAGGTCTACATTGGCAGCAGCAGTTGCACCGCCGTTATAGAGTGTGATGAGGTGCTGCACCTGACAACGGAGGAAAGGAGAAACATTCGCAACGACCTGATAGATCCAGTTGTCGTATAAGAATGGTACGTTGACGTTTTGCCGGTTAGGTGCATCTACTGTTGACGTTGACGCGGCCAAGTATGCGGCCGACCACTGTGCCCAGACATTTCGAACACAAGAATTCATGTTGAGAAATATACTGCTGACTTCATACTCGTTAAGGAACGACGGGACGCCAGCAGCTGAGCGAAGCACCGCAATCTGCTTTTTAGGACAATAACTCCGGAACGTATCGTCCGTTCGAACCGGAATGGGAGTAAGTTGATTAAGGGCAGCTTCCATTGAGAATAATGCCACTCGTTTGATGACGTTCGCGTCTTGTTCCAAAACGGCCATCGGGGTTTTAGCAGCATTGCTGGGATAGCAAGCAGCAATCATTTGGAACACGCTATTACCACCGAAGTATGCCGGTTGGCCTTGAAGGTGGGTCTTCACCCAAGGGCACCATTGCATAGTATCCGAAGAATCTTGCCATAGATCAGTTCTTCGTTCTAAGTAGTCAACGAACAAAGCGGCTAATGAACCGAATAAAAAACACATGTTAAGAATTGAACCTGACCCAGAATTTTCGCACACACCCATGCTGGCTTCATAAGGATGCTCCCGGGCGTAGATCGTTTTTGCTCCACCACCACTTGGAAGAGTGAAATATGGTTGACCGTTCTTCTTTTGGCCCAAGTTGACCGGCACAGAAGGAACGTACGAACCAAAAGTTGGACTGAGAGATGCTGGGTCGTCCAGGTCGTAGTAGGCTATGATAGGAGTGTTATCGTATGAAGGGATAGGAATATTAAAACCCGGGCATGAATTCAACCTTGACTCGGATGAAGCCAAGACATGGAAAGGATCATACTCAGAGGAATTAGGACTGGTATGTGCCAGTTCCACATTGCGCTTCGTGAATGCGCCTTGCCCCTCTGGATCGTTTGCGGTAGCGTCGGAATAACAATAACAATCTCCGGTTAGTCCGGTGATGTCTGTCCCGCTCTCGGGACAAAAGAGGTTACCCGGTAAGAAAGGTACACCGCCACGCTTAGTGAGAGAGGACGCCTCTGGCAAAGTCGTAGTTGTAGGTAAATCCGTTAGATTGGTACAAGGGTTGTTAGCAATGGGAAGTGGTGAAGATCCGTGTGATGCATAAGCTGGTTGTGAAGAAAGGTGGGGAATATTTAATGGATTGCCCTCGGAGGCAGCTCCAGTTAGGAGCTCGTCACGCCTCGAGTTTCCAGAAGCTTCTTCCTCCGCCGTAAAACAGTTCCCTCCAAAAGGAAAACGATTGTCGTGGAAGAAGGAGTTGCTAATCGCATTGTTTCTCCAAAATGGAACAGATCCGGTCAACCCGGCATTCAAATCCATGCCAAAATACTGTCCAGTCCGAAGATAGTCTGCATCAAAAATTTAAAAAATTCCGAAACATACACTCACAGGCTGGACACAAAAAATGGGAGCAACCTGACATATGAAGGCATTATTAACATTCCCAGTAAAATTGAGTACATGGCGCACTGTCTTCGATACACTCCCATTTATTCCAACACCTGCATATAGATCAACTTCGGCGAAGACCTAGGACATGGACAGTGCCATGAGTTTTTTACACAACACGGCAAAAATGGCCATGGCCCACCTGAGCGTCTAGCACAGCTCCTCCTAGAACACTCAAGCCAAGTTGAAGGCTTGGTATCTGATTGTTGAAATGTTATTTTTATCCTGACCATAAAAAGTAAAATACAGACAATATGAGCCTAATGATTATATATAATGCATTAGGGCGGTGACCATAGATAAACACGTGTAAGACCACTTACCTCCACATTGCCTTCCAATGCCACATTATAACCAAACTCGAAATCATATCCATGATTGTTATCAGTCGGATTGACAGGGGCGCCGAAGTTCTCTTCATCGTTGTTGCCGTCCATCTTTCCAAATGAAAGGTCGAAAGACTGATGAAAAAAATAAGCGTCGTGATAGTTCCTGCGGTCCTCAGAGAAAAAAACATACGGGAAATGTATAGCCAATCGATGTGGAATATCTACCTGACATGCTAAGCCTTCCGGTTAGTTGCCCATAAAGGTGAAGCGAAGGCCCAAGTGTAAGCAGGCCAGGATAATATAGTCCGGGAAAACCAAAAGAAGATATCTCGGCCCTCTCAGAATCAAAATGAGCCTCCGCCAGACCAGTGACAATAAAAGTAGCTTGTGCACTCGCCCCAGCTGATACGTAGACATAGGCTTGCTGTATTGCAGGCGGGACTACTGTGGCCTCGAGATAGTATCCAAAACGACTGTTAACTTGCGCTGTACCGGCGACAGAAATATCTAGGCTTGAAGCAAAGTTCGGGCATGATTCTTCTTGATGGAAGATTGTGTATGTGTCAGACCATGAAAAGACACTCGAAACACCGTTACTATTCTTGACGGTATTAAGTCGCTGGAGCCATGAATCGAACGGACCAAACCAGCGCTTTTCATGTCCTTCTGCTTGATGAAAGTCTCGTTTGCGCCTCGTAGTGGTGGTACCATCGTCAGGAGGGCTGTTGATCATGGCATCCCTATCAGAAATGGGAGTCAGGCATTACACAAGCACAAAAATGATATCCTTAACCAATAGCCGGGTATGTCGGTCTGTAGTTTTAATCACTCGGTAGGGATTTGCGCAGAATTAACAAAGTTTGCTTACGAGGTCAGCCCTCATCCTGAGATGAATATGAACGTGAATCAGCAAATGATATCATACGAGCACAGCGCAAAATTCATACAGGACGGGTCCGTTTTCTTCGGGAATGGCCAAAAAGTTATAATCAAACACCAGTGAGTAGACTTTCTCATTCTTTGGAAGTCGTTTTTGATGGTAAGCTGACAATACGCTCTGGTTCGGATGAATGTTCAATGACACCACTCTTGCGTAAGGACCGAGGCCGCATGTCCTCGGCATTCGCACAATAGTATGCTCTGCTTGACTTATAAAGACATGGCTACAGCCGGAGTCTTCGTCATCCATAGGCTTAGAACAGTAAGCAAGTACCTAACGATATGTCTCATTCAGTATGTTGTTTCAATATAGAGACAATGAGTCTCTAGGTAAAATCTTAATTACCTCTTGAGCTCGATCGCTCGATCGACTGCACCCGCTAATAACCCAATCAGAATTAAAATCGAACGAACTAACAGAGCCAGCATTCGGTGATGAGATGAAAACCTCCCCAAACTATCATACAATCAAACTTCAACTGCAACAAGGCAAATTTATCGAAAACGCACCGGACTATCATTTTCCTTTCCGTCATCAGTAGCTGCATCATCATCATCAAAGTCAACAGTAAATGTGGCAGGCTGATCCACTTGATATCCCCCTCCCCCTACAGGAGAAGTTTCAGGGAAAACCCAACTTTCGAGAACAGGCAGGAATTCGCTGTCTGCATACATATATTGAGCATCGGAGATCTGTGCATTGGCTTATGACTTACGGGCTGGTGGATCGCAACAATATAATCGATACCCCAATCCAATACAAGCTTGAGGAGCATCTCCTTGAATGTCACTGACTGCAAGAGAGGCCGAAAACATGAGCAGTGAGGGCAAAAGTAAAGCGCGAGGATTATTCACATATTGCTACTTGCCCAACATTGCACGCCGCATTCAGACAACTCGGCAAATCGCCAACCCAGGCACACTGAAAAAGAAAGTAGTTTGTATAGCTCTTGAAGCCGGCTTTTTAGATGACTTACGTTTTGGTAACCCTCTGCAGGAAAAAAAGGAATTATCAACTACGTCGTCAATGATCGAATACAAGGACAATCACCGTTCTCGTTACAGCAAACAGGCTTGTTGTTTGTAGCGCAGATACTGGGGCAAGGTCGGGGCTGAGTCAAATTTGGATCAAGATTTGCTGCCTCGCAATCCCCGTTATCGCTGGTTCCTTGTTTCACAAAGGTTTGGGCAACGAAGCCCGACGGGCATGATCCGGGGGAGTCTCCGCATTCTAAAACGAGGAAATAAGGATGGTCACAGTTCCCAAGATAGGTTATTTACCTATTCCGTAACAACCTTTTTCTCGCCCAGTTTGACAACAAAACGCTTTTGCACCTTGAACACATGTAGGCGTACCATCTCCCCCGACAGGGTCCGTAGCAAGAATTATTTCTCCAAGCAAACACTGCGGAATACAGGTGCTGCCACCTCCTCCGCGCCACTGGCAGTTCTGTGGTTCGTCTCCAGACGGACAGCAAAGCTTTGCCGGTGTATCGGAGTCGCAAGTTATCAGCGAATTTGGATTCGTCGTCACAGTTGACATGGTGTCCCATCCGACGGGACAAATATCATTGCAGTTTGTGATACCGCAAAGATTCCCAGCCTCAATATTAGAGGGAGTATTTATATCCAAAGAAGCATAGAGACCTTGGAGAGCGGTGTAAGAGGCATCGTCTTGATCAACCGACCAGATCATTGTGCCTTTACATTGCAGGAATGCGATATCGATCAGCAAAAGTTCATTGGTAATATGAACAAGACATACCACCGAGGCATATTGAATTGGCATAATTGAGCTTCATCTGCAGAGTCTCCGCATCGTCGTACGACACCCACTGATCTGAATTCCATACTATGTACTTGACTGCGGCAGCTTCGTCAAAAGTAGGTTCAATGTTGTTCGCGTTGATTATTGTCTCGATTTCAGTGTACATCAGTGTCCCAGAATTGAGAGAACACGGTCCTGGCATGGCGCCTCCTATAAAACTGCATCCAGGTGACGCGCAGCTCGGGTCAGACAACTGAAACGAGCGACCGTAAAAACCGATGCCGAGAACAATCTGATTCGGCTCGATTCCAACATTCCGAAAGAGCTGCATTGTGTCACGAATCTCTGTAAGGTTGGTATGAGCAAGGACGACGTATCCAATATATGGGTCTTTCCCATCCCAAGCTCCATGCAAATCGTACGTCATGACGTTCACCCAATCAGCATATTGTAGAAGGCCGGGAAGATCAAAATGCTGCAAGTACCAATATGAAGATGGCGCGGTAAACGTAAGCCCATAGCCGCGTGGTCCGAATGCCTCCTTGACTTTGGCCATAAATTTTACGAAGTTAGCCTTGTCCGCTGGGACACCGCCGCGATCATAGGCTGCAGGATATTCCCAGTCGATATCTGAATTTGGGATCAGGAAATAGAACACGATGTAACGCTCAAAATATGATTCACCAATACCATCGAACCCATACGCTTGTAGAACATTCAAGACACTGGAGATGAATACTTCAGTATTTGCGTCACTTCCAACTAGTTGACTGAAAATGGCGGAAGTGGGCTGTAAACGAAAGCGTCTGCTTGAGTATTCAAATAGAATAATGGCTGCTGAAGATCATTTACGGGATCGTTGAATTTCCAACCTCCAATAGAGAGGAAGACTTTGAGTGCAATATTTCTAGTTTTTAATGCCGTTGTTCGCTGCCAAAGCGAAGTATCACCAGGTGCCATCTCAATAATTTGAAATGTGTTTGAGATGAGGGCGAAGGCAAAATTCACTGCGATGGCAACCACACTCAGATTCAATTCCAGCAGACGAAGTATCACCGAGGTAACAAACCGTGAGTCAGAGTTTCCGCCGATATCTGTTCTGGTGTATAGACATCACAAGCACGGGAAGAGGGTTGCGTGGCCCAGGCCTATTCCATCGTTAGCTGGTAACTATAGATAGTAACATGATCACAGACCTCGTAGTATCCGATTCTCCTCTGCAGTGCGCTTTGTTGGTCAGCCCCACATGAGTCCTGTGATGGTGGGTTGCAATTAGACACGCAGCCAGGGGCTTCACAAAAATCTGATAATACGAGTGATATCCGATTAGGTCGTAATTATACCTAACAATGCAACACGTACCTGCCATAGTGCCGCAAAATCCGTACTGTAAAGAACACGTCATCAAAGTCAGAGTATATTCATAGAATCAGATAGAAAATACCTGGCTGCAGCAAACATTTAGAGCGCAAGTAACATTTTCCGGTGCTGCATTGGAACCACACTCGGCAAGGGCACCACAATTGGAAGTACAGGGACCGCCATCGGCGACTGTTGTACAAAATTCTTTGCCAAAACTAGTACGATATATTCAAAATGAACATGGTGAGCTGGAGTGCACGCTACCAGATAGGTCACGTACCCGCAAAAGCCAGAAGCGCCGTTACAACAGGCGCCATTGGAACACGGTATAGTAGGCGTGCAACTGCCAATGGGCAACGTAGAAGAGTTACCCGATGTTATTTGCGAGAGGACAGTTGGGAAAGGAACTGCAGGATAGATGAACAGTGACAGGTTAATTTGTGCAAAAGCGGTACCAGGAGAACAAATTTACCTAGAGCATAGAGGAAGGAGAGATAACGAAGGAGGAAAACCATCTCAACGACGGGCGGAGGAATAAAGCCGTATTACTGTGGTAATGTTATAGTCCCCTGCAAGTCTGCGATGAAGGGAGAACGAGGACTCACCTAGACTGGTAAAAGAAAAACGAACACTGAGCATCGATTCGAATTCTCTCCAGAAAAAGGTAATATATTCCTGATGCCGCCGAGAGCTAGATCCCCATACTTCCATATTGCATAATAATATCCGACTCGAAGGATAGAACGTCTTTGCTGGATATTCATGCTACAGCCTGTGGTTGCCAGTGGTTACCCTGGAAGGTGTAACTAGTACTGATTCCCAAGCGTATTACTGGTATACACTTTGTGGCAGTCAAAGATGTAACTGACCTTCTGTGGGTCTTCTGAGGAACAGCTACGTTATTGTTTATGAACCCTCTTCTCGAGTGTCCTTTTTGTGGTAAGGAGCACCTTTACTAGAAAGTTAGTCACTTGAAGCCGGTAAAGTTACTTACTTTCGAGAACGACTACATGTAAGCTGATTCGGAAATTCTTGTCCCACGCACACGCGCAAAAAAATTCGAAAAAATTGTAGTCTTGTGCCTGTCGCACTGCTCAGTCAATTGTTGTGATAGCGTCGGCACCATCGATGTCTTTTATAATATCCTCGCGAAGAACGACCGCATTGCAGTTGTACAGTCACGAAACCTGATACGACCTTCCCGAAGAATGCATTTCGGGTGTCCGAGGATCTCACAGAAGTCGAGATTTCGAACGCTGCTGATCCAGTGCTGGACAATAGCCTGAGCGTCCAGCAAAGGCTATTCTTCTGCGAAAGCCGTTCAAATTCATATTGGACCCAAAAGACCCCCGATCTCGTCAACGGTCTTGTATGTAAATGTAGCGCCGCCATTGAACTTATATAGAATCGAACTCGTCCTCAGGTGCGTTGCCGGGTTAGGACGACATTCACTACCAGTGCTGGAGGTAGCATGACACTCCCTCCACTTGCTTGTGGTTTTCCTCTTCTTCAATGTTGCTTTAGCCTCTCGTTTTCACAAAATCATTGACGCCTACAGATCGGCCAATGACAAGGCATTTCACGATGCAATGCTCATGCAGATCGCAGTCAATACCCACAGCGCCATCGAAACTACTGTTCCTCTCTCAGATTTGAGCTTCGACACAGCTCGTTTACCGACTGGTAATACAAACGGGTCATATGCAGCAGGGTCGAAGCCGACGTTCCAAATCTACACCAGAGACATGCTGCCAACGTCCCCAGCGCCATCCGAGGGTTGTGCTGCGGCCCTCACTGCTACTGTCAACTGTAATTCGACAGTCCCACTCATGAGGTATCCACATCGCTATTCACCTACACGATTTGCTGAAAATTTTCTAAAAGTTCATTTCCTTATCTTCTGGTAAATGACCTAGCTTCTGTCTGCACGACCCAGTGTGCATCTTCACTTGCCACTTATCGCATGAATGTTGTATCAACTTGTGGCGCCTTCCGTATACAGGAATCGAACAATGTCTCTTACGCCCCTACTCTTGCCGTGGACACCATTGCAGGGCCTTACACTGTCCAGTGTCTCCAAGACCCAACAACGAAGCAATATTGTGGGCCTTTGTTGGCGTCGTACAACACAACAGGAGGGCTCCTCGCACTCCCCAATAACGAGCTGTGTACCTATTGTACATTGAAGACCCTGAATGCGACTTTATCGAGTCCAATAACGTATTCCATTCCAGTCGCAGAACTACTTTCATCTGCGGTAGCGATGTGTGGAGCGTAAGTTATTTTTTGGGTTAGTTTCACATGAAATCTGACTTATTCAAAAATAGAGGATTTGTTTCCTACAATGTCACATCGGCTCCTTCTACAGCTCCCCCAATCTCCAGCACCCCTCCCTTCGGAGTGAACACTACTGCGGGCCCTGCGGCTGACTGTGTTATCACAGGGAGGAATGTTACGGTTTCTTCGAATTCGACCTGTTCTGCAGTGGCAAGCCAGTACAGCGTCAGCACAGATTCTATATTTTCTGCCAATCCTTTCCTTGTTGGCTCTGCGGATTGCTCGATTCCTTCAGGAACCCAGTTATGTGTTCCCCAGGCCTGTGTGGTATACACGATCCGGACGAATGACACATGTGCTAGTGTCGCTCAAGTCTCGGGTTCTTTTTCTGGGACGAATATCACCAGTACACAGTTGCTGTCATTCAACCCCAGCCTTGGAATATATTGCCAGCTGATGGCCTTGAAGGTGGGACAGACGATTTGTCTCACACCTAATGGCGGCTGGCCAAATGTGGGGGTATCTTCCAACAATAATCCGTCCGCGACGCCCACGGCGCCAGCTTCTATTCCAACACCAACAGTCAATGGAACAACGAGCCGATGCGGACGTTACTATCAGGTTCAAGATGGCGATATATGTAGCACACTTGTCTTAAACAATTTAATTTCGCTGACGGACTTTCTGACCCTGAATCCCGGTGTGTATGATATATGGCTTACCGATAAACAAGCAGCATTCATACTTCTTGTTGTTCAGAGATTAACGCTAATTGTACGAATCTTTGGCTGGGATACTATTATTGTGTGGCGCCTTATCCACCTTTTACACCGACTTCGATCGCTCCTACGATGACGAGCAATTACACAGGCGCAAGTATTTACTCGTATCCCATTCCTACATCATCTTATGTACCTGTAATGGTGACAATTACGATGGATGCTGCAGGCATTCCTGCCCCCACCAATGTTGCAAACGGCACCAGAACCGTAGCATGCGGCTTTTACTACGATGTTGCTGTGAGTCATCTATGGCCTCGAAATTATGCTGCACGTTCTCATCATCAATTAGCGAGGGGACACGGTCGCATCTATAAGCAGCATAACCGGCCTCACCAATGCATCGCTTTATTCTTGGAATCCTGAACTTCAATCGATACCGCCTATCCCCGGCACAGCAATCTGTGTTGTATTTCCTCGCAACAATTACACACTCCCAACAGCACCTACGCCCTCCAATGTTGCGCCGAACACGGCCACAGATAATTGTGCAGAATTCTACGCTGTTCAGCCGGGCGACAGCTGCCCTTCGATTGAGAACAAATTCTTCATCAGCAACTCTGATTTCCTGGCCCTGAATGAGGGGTTGAATCCGCAGTGCACCAACCTGATTGCGGGACTTGCGTATTGTGTGTTATCAATCTTCCCACCTTCAATAAATACCAGTACTCCTACCGGACCGCCGGACAATGTTGCTGCTGGGACGATCACGGCAGGCTGCACTGAGTACTACACCATTGTGTCAGGGGATTCTTGCGTTACCATTGAAGGCAAATTCAATGTTGCGGATGCTCTGTTTCGTTCCATGAATCCCGAGATCAACACGGGATGTACGAACATCCTGGTAGGGGAAGCCTATTGCGTGCAGACCTCCAACACTTCCATGCCCACCGGGCCTCCAAACAATGTTGCTGCTGGAACGATCACGGCAGGTTGCACCGAGTATTACACCATTGCATCGGGGGATTCTTGCAGCGCCATCGAGGGCGAATTCAATGTCGCGGATGCTCTGTTTCGCTCCATGAATCCCGAGATCAACACCGGATGTACGAACATCCTGGTAGGGGAAGCCTATTGCGTGCAGACCTCCAACACATCCACGCCCACCGGGCCTCCAAACAATGTTGCTGCCGGAACGATCACGGCAGGTTGCACCATGTACTACACTGTTGTGTCTGGGGATTCCTGCGGCGCCATCGAGGGCGAATTCAATGTCGCAGATGCTCTGTTCCGCGCCATGAATCCAGAGATTAACACGGGATGTACGAACATCCTGGTAGGTGAGGCCTATTGTGTGCAGACCTCCAACACATCCACGCCCACCGGACCTCCATCTAACGTGGCTTCCGGAACCATTACGATCGGTTGCAGTCTGTACTACACTGTCGTGTCAGGGGACTCCTGTTTTGAGATGGAAACTAAATTTGGCGTCACAGACGCCCTTTTCCGCTCAATGAATCCCCAGGGTTGCACTAATCTTCTTGTCGGTGAAGCGTACTGTGTTAGGCATCAGTAGCACGATACGTCCCGTTAAAATGGATTTTCTTGCAATTACTTGGCTAATATTGTGTTGCCGAGTTCAAATGTAATACAGTTGTTATCCTTTCATTTATTGGTGCGTACAAAAATGCATTCTAGACGAGAACAAGATAAAAAAACCCATCAATCACTGAAACAGACAGCACTCCGCGTGAACAAGATACGTGGGTTCCTCTTTTGCGCATCGGGTGCCTTTTCAAATTCCAAAACATGCACGTCTGCTGTTCCCGCCTTTCGCGACGTCGCCTCATTGTACAGCTTCTTCAAATGCGCCATCCACTCTTGGGGGGGTTGGGACCCAGGAGGCCATTCCCTGTCCTCCTCTTCTACGGAGACGTAGAAATTACGCTCGACAACGCGTACTTGGGCGTTTGTATTTTCTTCCACTAACTTGGACTCAAGTGAGACGCGCCCCTCCACAGTTAGATCACACAGCTCGCGGCAACGTGCTTGATCAAAGTCGTACAAGAACAGAACTTTGCCATACATCTCATGCACCGCCTTGATTGCAAACTTCCTATGTTCCTCGCTATCGTCCTCGACAGTGCAGGCAACAAGTAGTCGATTGTCGGAAATAGAGGGTAGAAACTCATTTGATAGTCCCTTCGATTGTCCTCGCAAATCCTGGATGATCCCAGAATGCGTGCAAACCCGACGGATCTTCAGAACTCGGCTCAGACTTATCGAGGTAAGACCAACGTTCGGATAATGGAACCTTATTAATAAGCCACTCACATCGATATCGCCAGTGAGGAGTTTATTGTCAACTACAGTCAGACGGCCTCCCTCATGATGATAATTTGCCAAAATAGCGTTGCCTCCAGAAGATCCCGGTTTTGCGATCACGCCGATGTCGTTTTCCGCTTCAAAGTTTTGTCCACGGGTGAATGTGCGCGTGAATTCGTTTGGATCATTGATATGAAATTATTTGAGGAGAGCGGATGGTGTGCCAAAGGAGGAGAGCACTTGCCCGCCCAATGCACAGTAACGATGGTCGACGAATTGAAAGTTGGCTTGATGCTACGTAATAATTCAGTTTGTCAACGAACTGGCACTTTAGAGCGCGTCCGGCATGACTTTTTCACGCGACAACTGCACCAAAAAAATAAAATGTGTTTTATTTTTTTCGTGCACGGCAAAGGACATGTCCGGCGACATATTTCTCAATGTCAGATCTCAATATTATATAGAGATATGTCTATGTAAAATAAATACAGCTTTCAGCTCGACGAATTGGCAAAATTTCATGATAACTTTGCTAGTCACCACTACCACCATCAGCTTTTCAACTCCTTTGCTCGTTCCTACCCACTATGCCTAAAACTACTAGTACAGAAGATGCAAAGTCCAACACGAAGTGGTCTTCTGCAGATGAGGCCACCCTAATTTCGACATCACTGAGAAACAAAGGGCAAACTGGGGCGACAACAATCCAAAGCCAACCGCATACACTGCCGTGGAAGTAGCATTGGCTGGAAGCGAGAAGACTTCTGGAGGTGGTCCGAAAGGTATTACTGCAATCAAAAGCCGCTGGCAAAGGGTAATTCACTACAATCAACTTGGAAATGCATGAAATGACTTGGGAATGTACGAAGCTCAAGCAGGAATTTGATATCATCAAGAAGCTTTGTGACCTTTCAGGGTTTGGGTGGGATGATGAGCGCAAATTAGTTACTGCTTCCGCAGATGTCTAGGAAGCCTACATTGCAGTGAGCTCTTTCAAACATACATTGTCCACAAAGAGGTCCATTGGTGTTTGTAGAAACATCCGAAAGCAAAACCATGGCGCAAGAAATCCTTCCCACTTTACGATGACATTGCCGATCTCATTGATGGCAGCCGTGCCACTGGGGAAAAGGTTTATCGCCCAGGCAAACCGACTTCGACTGTCAAAGGTCCCAAAGCTGGCCATTCGTCAAGCAATAGTCCTGTTATTGATCCGGCACTTCTTGGCGATACCTCTGAGAAAACAACCTCCGAGATCGGAATTTCGAGTGATAATGTGAGTGTATGTGCACATATCCATAGCTCCGTGTCATGGATGTCCTGCAGGACGACAGTAACACCACACCAAAAGAAAAGGATCAAAAGCGAAAGAAGTCCACTGACAATTCAGACCTTGACAGCGGTGTCAAAGTATACCATGACGCCTATTACTTCTAACTCAAATTTAACTGATATTATTAAATTCATGTCAGGTAGAGGATAGCCCTGGTCTGAAGTCCTGCAAACGGATGAAACATCACCAAAAGACTGGTAATGAACGCCGGAAGACCAAGAATATCAGCGCAGGACAAGGACTTGTCAATGTTGCCGACTCGATGGAAACGGCGATGGGGGTGCTTGCGGCGTCACTTAGCGGATCTCTCAACAAGAACTCCACCCATGGAAATCCAAACATGAGCTCACCTGCTAGAAAGACTGCCGCTGTGGAAGCAATCAAGAACGATGAGAATCTATCGGAGAATGAGTTTAATGATGCGGTGGAGATGCTAATGTCAAGCTCAGACACGGCAACCATGTATCTCGCTATCAAGAACCCGAAATCCTGCACCCGTTTCCTTCAATCACGACTCCGCAAACACCGTGGGTAGCGCTTATCTGGTTCTTTCACTGCCCTGTTATCTCGTTAGCACCCTGTATTTCTCTCAAGCATTCTCATTGTTGTCTTGTTCAGACTTTGTAATTGCTCTGTCGTTCTCTGGTTGTTCGGAATCCCAAGATTGATAATACAACCAGTCCAAAAAAATGATGTAGTTCATCACCTATGATGGTGACCTCTCTGGTGACCTCTCTTTTCATAGTCAGCCCACATCGCCTGTGCAATTTCATCTCTCCGTCGCCCAGCCCTGCCTCACTCTGCAGTTGTAATGTTATTTTGCAAATTGCCCACGTTCATATCAACGTCACCGCCATCAACATGCTCATCCTCGACTATATCATCAGGGTCATGAATGCGTATGAAATTGTGTATGACACCGAGTGCTGATACGAGTTGGGCCTGTGTTTCGATGTCATACTCTTGAGCAATGACAAGAACCTTGAATCTCTTCTTGCAGACACCAAATATCTGCTCGATGATGTTCCGAGCTTGGGCATGACAGAGATTGAAGAGTTCTTTTTCATTCTTCGGTCTAAATATATCATCAGTGATATATTTTTGAAGCCAATGTATATCTGACCGTTCTTTCATTCTCCCCCATTCCTTCAAATGATATGGGACGCCACGGTATGGGATCAACAATGCATCACAACTTGCATATCCAGCATTGGCAAGATAATACTTGTTCTTGGGAACATGGAAGTCAGAGCTCCGTGCATCTTCATACACACGACTGTCGGCAGCTGTGCCCTCCCATCCTGGCAAGATGTACATAAACCGCATGTCCATTGACACGACAGCTAAGACATTCTGCGAGACTTGGCCCTTCCGGTTTCGATATGAACCTCTAAGAACCTCTGGCACATGAACAGGAATGTGAGTGCCGTCGAGAGCACCAAGACAGTCTTTGAAGAAAGGATAGAAGCTTTTGTTTAACTGAATCTCGTCAGCTAGAGGAGTCTCAGTGGTGGGGAGTTTGACATACGTGTAGTAGACATCTTTTGATGTTAGCGCATCGAGTATACGGTGGATAACACTAGAAATGTCGGATCAGACAGCATCCGCAGGATCAACCTGAATTCATACATGGTAATGGTGTCGGCACTTCGCTGGAAACGTTCTTGAAGTGCTCGATTGGACAACGCTCTTCGAGAGAAGTGGAGGAAAATGGCAAGTTGTTCCTCGAAGGAGACATGTTTTGTGTCGTTAACGTCCGTCAGCCTCTTGAGGGTCTTCACAAGCCTTCGGAAGACATGTTTGTGCATGCCCATCTCGTTGTGGAACCTCGTATCATGGCCAGCTAATAACTCATCCACCCAATCCTGGCCACTGAGTTTCGAGGTATGCTGAGCACTTTTTATGAACCGAGAACCCACAGCAGATGCAGAAGCACCTCCTGCGAGGATGAGAACAGCACCTGCAGCAAGAGCACAACAAGAAATGACCCGTACTAGGGAATTGTAGGTACTAGTAGCTTGCATGTTCAAGGTAAAAGAATGGTGGGTTACAAATTTTGACAGAGGGTGTACGGCTACGCCAACTACAATCTCAATATTGAAAAGAGCAACCGCAATCTGGACATGGTGTTATTGAGAAGGGATTTGGAAATTGTCACATGTGAAATTGGTGCCAGACGCGCTCTTAAGTAAAAAAAACTTTGGACTGTGGGATTCGCACGTTCACTACAGTGTCCGAGTCAAATCCCCAAACTACAATCTGATCGCCAGTGAGATCTCTAGATGCAGGTGGGTCAGGACCACTGTAGGCATCGACTCTGTGATACACGGTTGGGCTTCCTTCCAGAAACATTTCCGATGCCATGAGCCCGTTCGCCAGAGCTGATGCAAACAGCTAGCGAATGGCAGCCAACGATGATATCGCCGTAAGCGGCTGCAGCATGGACAGTCTTTTCCTTGACGATGGCGCCATCCCAATTATGAATGCGCAACGTGACGCTTGGTATACTGTAACCTGAGCCCATTATGCACCAAATGACTAACTAGGGAAGCACCGACTTCGTCGGAGAAAACCATGCTTGGCCTAGTGATTACAAGACTGGAACTTACAACTGGTGATATAGTAGTAGTAACTCTATAGTGATTACAGACTTGATGACTGAGGGAGTGTTAAAAACACCTAGAGCAAATTTTAAACACTGCTTCTGACAAAGTACTAACATTCAACTGACATCCTGGAACTAGCACTGGTGAGTTTTGATCTTTTTTCTTTTTTCTACAGATAAATAACGACCCCAGCACCAAAAAATCATGAAAATAAACACAACAGTGACGTGAAAACAATGAAGACAATCATAAAGACAACATCAGCAATGGATGGGGATGGGGATGGGAACAGGAACAGGTTTGGCAACAGTGGGGACTGGGCCAGTGCAAAATGAGGGGAAACAACCAGGAGAGTGGTGCACCCCCAGTTGCCAGTGAGTTCCTCCCTCTCATCAACTTTATTGTAGGGGTCCCAGTACCACCTTACCAAGCAAGGTAATGTACCGTTCAATGTACTGCAAGGATGCGAAGCCCACTCTGTCAGGCAACAAAGCAACCCTATGCACTGCGTCGGGCAGTTCAGCGATCTTGACAAAAATGGCTGTAGTTCCTCCGCTGGCAATTGCCTCGTAGATCTTGGCGAAGTAGATTACGGATGACCACCCATTGTGATGAGGGACAGTAAAAGCACGCAAAACTTGGCCATCCGATACGCTGTACATTCCCCAAGAATGCCCAGGTGTCCGTTGAATAATAGGGTCGTTCTCGGGCCAATGCAGAGAAAGAACTCGTCGAGGTTTTCCGCTTAGCCAGCTCATGCCGAGTCAATGTTGGCTACAAGAACTTGAAAAACCAGTAGCCCGCGTGCCCGATTTTTGGTTCCTATAGCTAGTAGCTACTTGGGTTGCACCTAGGAAATTGAGGTTACAACGTCTATAAACGATCTTTTTATAGTATAAAAAGATCGCAAGCGGAGCAAGCAATCAAGCTTTAAGTTAACCCCGCATCCTTTTGGTGGTTGTTGGCTCCTACCAAGCTGGTTTTCAAAAAGAGTGAGGTTGGGTGTTGCAACTTGAACGAAAAGATAATTATCATGATGCAGCATGCGCAGCACTGAGAGCTTGAAAGTGCATAAAATTCATAGTTTCTAGAATGTCACTAGTATGTGTGAAAATTGGGTTACAAGAAGTACAAAAGGAGAGAATCGGAAAAATACAAGGAATATGAAGAAAACACTGTGGGGCAAATTTTCTCAGTCATGTGCAAAGTGGTCTGAGAAAGAAAATTATTTTAGTCTAATAATGGCCTTCATAGAAACTGGCACTTACCCACGTTTACCCGACAGCAAGTCAAATTGACAACAGTTTCTGGCTAAAGGTTGGCAAAGGAACGTGCCTTCTGGAGTTCCATGGCGCCAAAGGAATGGGGGTTGCGACGAAGTTCGTTCAGCCCATCAGCAAATAGTTTGTCCACGCAGCGTTCACACTCCAAGCGATTACCGATGAGATAGGTCGTAGCTTGAGTGACACAATCGCTGCAACCATCGCAGATTGCCGTGCTTTTGCTGGTGTTGGACCACCACAGCTCGGAAAGGTGTCGCCAATATCGGCGAATAGCATCGACATCAGCCTGGCTGATGCTTGAAGGTTCGTAACGTTGGTAGGTCAGAAAGCTTTCCGTGCTACCACATTTTGTGCAGGTCCCCATGCTGCCGAACTCGGCGAACCCGGGTATTGCTCCCACTGCTGGCCAAACCTTGAATCACTGGCACCGTCTGACATGCCCGACGAGCAGGTCCCAAAGCCAACAAAGGCCCCTCGCGCACAATGGACTGAGAATGATGTTCGTCATTTGGTTGACTTCTTGCTTGATCACAAGGCCGAGGGTGGAGATGGAGGATCGTTCAAGCCGGTGACCTGGCAGGCTGCAGCATCTGCACTCGGCAAGACTCCACCTGAGAGGGGCACCGAGAAGACCGCAAATGCTTGCAAGTCGAAGTGGGGAAAGGTATTTCACCGGCATGTGCTGCTAAAATGAATCATGCTGATATCAGATCCAGCTGAAGGAAGACTATGAGAATGTCCTACCTCTCACAAGGTTATCAGGCCTACAATGGAGTTCTGACCGCGGTGTGCAGTTAGATCACCACACACAGCCCGTCTGGGATGATTATGTCAAGGTAATATACTTCTTCAGAGTGGTAACCCCTTACTCACGTCGCCTGTGTGCAGAAACATCCCAAAGCCACAAATTTTGCGAAAGGCTGGTCCCTCTTCAATGATATTCGGCTCTTGATGCCCTCCAATGCAAAGGGGAAGAATGTGTACCGACCCTCAATAGATACTCGTCGAGCTCCAGTCAGCACTTCCTCATCAGAGAATGGTTCCGCAGACAAATCTTCAGGTTCTGGATCAGCGACTGTCCTTCCAGTTACGCCTCCAATTAGAGATTCCGTGCCTCTCCCCCCATCCTCCCCTCCTGTAACCCCAGCGCCATCTCGAGCGCCATCCCGTGCCCCATCCATTGCCAGCCAAGGCAAGAAGCCTTCTGGTAAGAAACGCAAAGGATCTCCGAATGAAAAATCATCATCCCTTTCGTCCCTTTCATCAGCGTCTTCATCCTTAACCCCTTCCCTTGTCGGATCCGAGAGTGAGAACAAGTGCATGCGTGTCAGTGGGCCTGTCGCAATCAATGGTATCCGACATGAATTATCAAGTATTGGCGGTACTCTTCGCATTGCGACTGACCATAAGATCCGCTCGAGTGAGAGGAAGGAGCAGAGGAAGCTGGCTGCCAAGGAAGAACTTCCCCTGGAGATGCGGATCAGGGACGACGCACGAGAACTATTACAGATGAAAGATACTTATCTGGACGACGATTCCATGATCACTTTGTTTGACATTTTTAACCAGGAGCCTATTTCCATTGCGAAAACTTACATAGGGATCAAGCGGGACAGTCTGCGCAAACTCTGGATCCAGAAGACACTCCAGAAGCACGGCCGCATTCCTGACTTCACGAGTGACATTATTGCACCCAAATGACATCCTTACGTGCCCCCTTTTCTTCGGTTCCAGTGTACCAATATTCTCGTGTATGTACCAGTATCCTTGTGTATCTTGGAGATCTTTTTTGTAGGTTTCTTATATGTAATATTCTCATGTATTTCGTGGACTTTTTCAAATGCAGGCGGTGTTGTTGTGAAAAAAAATTGGCGCTGGTACATTCAATGAGAAAAATAATTCGCTGCTATGCGGAACCCATCACCCTTTCATCCATCACTTCGAGATAATGTATGTAATCATCCCACATAGCCTGGGCAATTTTGTCTCGTACATTCGCTCCAGTTTGACGGGCTGCACGTGTTGGATACTTCTCCGCTAACGATCCAAAGACTTGTGGGTCGACAATGACTGGCATGGCCTCGTCATCACCACTGAGTTCATGAATTTCAGCCGGGTCATACTTGCGTATGAAATTGTGAACGGCACATAGCGCAGGGGGGATCAGCGCTTGAATCGTCATGCTGAACTCGGGGGGGAGGTTGAGAATACGGAAGCGACATTTGAGGACTCCAAAGATACGTTCAACGACATTGCGAGCAGAGGAATGACGGAGATTATAAAGTTCTTCCTTCGAATTAGGTCTGCGGGCACCACGCTTCCACTCATCAAGATGATAACGTTCACCACGATATGGAACGAGTAGCTCATCTGAAAGGGCGAAGCCAGCATCGGCAAGATAAAATTTACCAGGGGGGATGCGAAAATCATGGAAACGAGCATCATGGTAAAGTGCTGCATCTGCAGCGCTTCCATCCCAACCGCTAAGCACATACGTGAACCTCATGTCGAAAGTGCATGCCATGAGGCAGTTCTGTGAAAGAAAACCTTTGTGGTTTCGAGCCGTTTGTCGTTCGGCGGCAGAGGGGGAACAAGTAATGTGGGTACCATCTATAGCACCCAGCACGTTAGCGAAGTATGGATAGAATTTCGGATTGTTGGATATTTCAGAAGGGCAGGGGTCTGTGGTTTTGGGAAGTCTGACGTATTTTGTGTAGAATGGAGGCGATGCGAAGGCCTTGAGCATTCTGCGGAAACATCTAGATATATGTGAGACCAGCAATCAAAAAAAAAAAAGAACTCACTTTGAAACCGTTACAGTTGGGCGTTGGAAACGCTCACGAACATGTCGGAGTGACAACCCAGTGACACAAGTGTAAAGGAAAATAGCGAGCTGCTCGCGAATCTCGACGTGCTTCGAATCGTAGTAGCCCATCTTCTCCAGTGTCTTGAGGAGGGCTTTGAAGACGTGGAGGCGCACACCCAGCGCAGTCTGGATACGATCAGGATGTCCATTCATCAACTCATCCACCCATTGAAGTCCAGTGAGCGCAGAGGTATGCTGGGGGCGCTTGTTGTAGTACGGCTCTGCTGCAATGAGGACGACTGAACCAATGGCTGCAACGATCGAACCGATGACAAGTGTATCATCAATTCCGATGCCAAATAAATCGGAATCAGAGGATGAATCCGAGGATGAATCAGAGGACGAATCAGAGGCCATGAGCAAGCCAGACCACGCTTAGCGGTATCTTAATTGGTTCTTCCTCCGATGCATGCATCTATTTGGCTCACTTCTATATAAAGTAGTTCTTGTCTTTGAAAGTTAGGTGGCTGCGGTGCTGATCAGGGCCTAAGAGTCCTCAGATTGGACCTTGCGAAGCATAATCGGGGACGAGATTAGAACCTGCCAGGAAGGACATCACAACAGCGTCTTGCTGAGTCGATAACGTAGGAATATTTTATTTTGCATTGATACATAAAAATGATAAAATAATTCTACACGACACGAACAAGTCCGAGTCCTTGAACCGCTCAGCGGGCTCCCTGTCCCTAATCCATCTTCGATGCCACACCAGAGTCTCTCCACACTTACAAGGAAGCAGATCAATATACTTCTTCCGTCTGCCCACGCCACATCCTACCCTCCTCCACTAAATTATCTTCCAGTCCCGGCCCCAAATCCACTTTCCCCGCCTTCTTGGCCTCCCCTTCCGCTATCTTAGCAGCCTTCTTCTCCTCCTTCTCAGCCTTCTTAGCTTCCTTCTTTGCGCGTTTCTCTTCCTTCTTCTCCTTCCGTGTCTTGGTGGGGAATTCTACCCCTGGTCCAACGAGCGTACGACCAGGATGCGTGATATTCATGAGAAGTAGGGCGAGCGTCATAGGCAGGGCCTCGAGGCCGTAGAAGTAGCCTTCGTGTGTAGGGATTGCGCTCAGGAACCCAGAGGAATATTGAACCAAGCGGAATATAATTCTGATGGTGATGAGCGTGAGTGACGCGTAGAGAGCGTAAAGCAGGGGCCGCCAGCTTGGCTTCCCCTGATGGGTGAGCGTGCCTTCCCTCTCGAGCACCAACATGCGGCGGTGGAAGATGATGGCGGTGGTTACAAAGAAGAGAATGAAAAACTGCTGTAGGCCAATCCCAGCCATGTAGACATCCAAACCAATGTTGATGGTCTTTATCGACGTGCCAGGCCCGCCAGACATGATGGTGCCTCCTGCCCCTTGAACAAGGAAAGCCGCAATGTCCATCAACACGAAGTATTTTGCAAATTTGGCGGCATGGATCCCCAAGACTTTTTGTTCTGGGAGGAAGAAGTAGATCATGCGACCGAGGAGCATGTAGTCGAATGCATTGACCCAAATTGGCGCGAGGAGGATGAGGAGTTCCTCGGGGATATAAAGCCCAAGGCTTTGTTGATGGCGTGTCGATAGAATGCGGAGAATGAAGCCAGCTGTTTCCCAGGAGCCGGCCATGATAATTACCCAGCAGAATTTCATACGGTAGTGAATCGACTGAATAGTGTGAATAACGGTGATCATCCCGAATAGAACGGCGAAAACGATGGCGGCTCCAAAGGAAGGGTAGTAGGGCCAGATGGCGCGACAGTCATCGAGAGGGACATGACCGAATTTGTCAGGCGTAGCGGTGATGCAGGAGGCTGTGGCGCTGGTGGTGCTCACTGTTGCGCTGATAACGCTGCTAAAAGTGGTTGAAGCAGACGACATTTCGGGACAACGGGGAGAGTTTGTTAGAGTGAGGAAATGAGTTCGGTGGAGGAGAGATAGACGTGATTATCCTGGGCAAGCCGACAATGAGGAACAAGCGCACCAGCACTATGGGTGCGATTCCTGCGATGCTGACAGCGAGGGAGGAGTGGGCTGTCGATAAAACTAAGTTATGGGGGTTGTTGATTAACCTCTGAAATCTGCAAGAAACCAAATCAAAACTCACCTAAAATACCGGAAAGGAGGCACAGGATGAGGAACCAAAAAGTAACACGGCGCATCGAAAAGGTCAACATGGCTGCGGCACAGTCATTTCCGCAGTTATGTAGGTAAAGCTCGGCTCAGGATGTGTGAATGATAAACGAATGGCCTCGCCTACAACGAACTCATTCTCCCTCTCGTCTGAACGGATACAGTTTGCAGAAGATCAATGTAAATGAAAGGTTCATACATATTCATAATAAAAATTGAGTTAGTCGCGCCAGGCAAACGATTTCAAGGTCCAACGTTTGATGGTAGGCGGCCTTTCCGCAGCAGCGCTAGCAACTGGCTGTGCTCACAATCGAGCGGTGAGGCGTAAAGGACAGAGTTTGCCGCATGAATTAAATGCCGTTTCTCCATGCGTTAACGGGTCTAGTAAGCTGAGAAGTAGAGGTGGACTGTGACTGAGGTAGCCAATCCGCACTGCAAAGTATATGTTGTTTGTGTCTGTTGTCCAAAGGCTTCTGAACATTCTCGATTTGGGGTTTTTACAGACTTGCAAGGGTTACTCTGTTGCCGTACCAGCAAAACCCATGGGTCTAATCATGCCCATGCAATACATACAGTGCTGAACTTTATCGACTGCATTGAGCAAATGGGGAAAAAAAAAGTGAAGACACAAACTACAATAAATGCGGAATGAGGGTGGTCCAGTGAACTGTACGGTAGATGTCAGGCTCGGGAGACCTCAAGAGCACAAACGGCAAGACCATCAAAACACATCGAGCCAAGAGATACAGAATTGAAACCAAGTCATATACGGAATACATAACTCTAGGTAACAATATAGAACCTCCCTTTCGTAAATCTGACAATGGATTCTTGGGGTCTTGTTGCAAAAAAGGCGAGATATGCAAAAGGTGGAAAAGGCCTAGAAGTAACGGCATGAATGTTATAGTAAAGGAAGATACGTGCCATAAATCTTCTTCGACGGTAGTCAGAAAGTGAAACGACCTGGACCAAACGATGCAATGAATTGCCCCGAATACCGCCGCAAGCACACTTGCCAGACAAGCAGCAAGTACCGTGCGTTTATCCGAAGGCGGCCCAGAATAAAATGTAGAGACTCGTGTCGATCCATCTGAGAGGTACGTCAAATGCTGAGGTCCAATTAGCCCCATATTTGCAAGCGTACGGATTGGCTTGAAGAAAGGAAAAGGTGGAATTATGTCATCGGAGGAAGTTGTCTGCGTGGAGGATGGGGTGCAAGCAGGGTTGGGTACGTGAACTTGAATGGACTGCTGAACGTCACGAGGTTTCTGCCACCATAAACCATATGTCACAAAGTTGAGAATAACAAATGCAACTGTGACTATCTCGAGCTCCGTCGTTGGTAGATGTTGAGTCGGGCGGACAATGGTCTGTAGCGCGAACCATGTCGTTTGAAAGAGCACAAGCAACTTAGCTATCAGGCTGGCTTTGCTCTTGTCCCGGATATGTTTCTCGGTGAAGCAAAAGACATCGGCATTGTCAAGTTCGTCGCTGTCTGCTGGGATTGGTCCGCCTAGTTTACCATCAGAAAATGATACAAAGCCTCCCATGACGGCAAAAAAGCCATGACTCAGTGTCCATCGACATCGTTCGCACCGGACTGGATGATGTGATGGCCCACACACATTACTAGTACATGGACAGTTCGTGGGACAAGGACGACCTGCGGGTCATTAGGAAGAGGTTGCATTTCGGAAAATAATAGTACGCACCATTGAGTCTATTTCGGACCTCTCTAGCTGTCAAATACTGACACATTGCCCATGTCACAACAAGCTCTGGCGCAACTAAAGCAAGCATTATGACCCATGATTGGCGCCAAGCAATGCAATACCATCTCTCATTCGGTCCCGGAATGTTCATGTGCAGCGCAGTCCCGGTGCACGCAAATGGTCACAAGACAGCTCGAGATGATGTTCCAAATCGTCCTGCACTGGTGGAGATCATTGCACTCAAAAGATGGCGACTGTGGATCAGGGACTGGCTGAGACGTGTTAGTGGGCAGTGCTGCTCGAACGGATGGAAGGATTAGAATCATAGCGAAATTGCCTACAGTGCTACCCCTCCCTAATCGTCTCTTAAATACCCTAGAAGCACGAATAAAGCATGCAATTCGCCTGCGTTCCCAGCATTCCACGCTGGATTGATGCGATAAGCCGCATTGCCTTCTGTATTAGACACTGCAAGGAAAATTTGTGAAGCAAAACGTGTTTGACAGCGAAGTTAGACGTCGCAGTCGAACAGCGTTGGGGCCGAGTGGAACGTGAATAGCACACGTTTAATGAGCACGGTACTGAGGGACGAGGAAGTTGGTTTTATCACTGTCATAATGGTTTGGTGACAGTTAGTTGCAGCCACCTACAACGTTGCAGCCACCTTGTAACGCCTACACTTGATCTCTTCCTTGATCTTCAAACGAACAGAAATACGGGATGGTAATCCTGTCACTTGGTGAAAACTGGAGAGGCTACGGCGAGTAACTTATTTAGATAGGCTACCGGTATTGATCTGGGACCTTGCAAAACCGATTTCACAAAGCGACTTGGAATCTATAAGCGATGGCCGTCCGCCTGGAGCTTAGGGACTTCGGCGATACCATGTACTCGTGCCGAATGGACGCCACACACCCACACGCCCACACATGGGCACAACTTGAACTTCCCTCCAGTAAATTTACTCCTCTACAGTTTCCCCCGACGAGAAGTGAACGCTCGACACCGACATGTCCACCGTCCAGGGGTGAGTCTTAAAATTTCGAATCATACTTAGTCTCACCTAATACCCGTATTATGCAGCCTAAGGAAAATTCGCTTGACAGGTGTGTTGCTTTGATCATCTGGAGGTATTCTCGGTGAATTGTCGCCATATCCAGTCGTACAGGCTAGCCTCCCCCGAAGCATAAGTTTGTTCCGGGACTGCTACGTCACAGTCTCAGTTGACGGTCTTTTTCGAGAAACTAGCAGTATTCGAGGAATTCGCCTCAAATCGAGTAACCCTACAACATTCGAATTGTACGTGAATTTGTCGGTATAATTCAAAGTTACTATAAATGTCGTTCCCCGACCTATATAGAAATGTTCACCAGCCATCGGTCGTTAATATTGAGATATTCCAACGTTTGTTTCGTTTTTTCAGGGCCCGTTCCGCGTCCTTGCTAGGGGAAGCGTCTCTTTCTGTCAAAGATATCTTCAGTGGAGTTCGTGCTAGTGATTCCACCTCTTGTGCGTTCTGACTTTTTGCATGCCTTGGACATTCAGGTGAAAACTGTCTTATGCTGACTTGTAATGTGCTTTGGCAGTTCATGATCACCTCATGATGCTCCGGGTACCTGGATCAAGTGGAGCAGGGGAAATCGGCAGCTTGGTCATCCGTTTCCAGCTAATCGCGGTACCTTCCGACATGGTGCAGCTCAGCACAAGTCATGAGCCACCCAACGATGCTGAAGATCGGGACATCCTATCAGTTGACCCATCCGCCGATTTGATAGCAGACAGGACGCAGCTTTCAGGGCAAGTATCACCCGCGTCTCAATTAACAGACTGCGATGCGGTCATCAAGAATGTCGCATTCACTGGCATTTTCAACGTCGTTGGTGGTGATCAATACAACCAAACGAATGTGTTTATAGGTAATTCAATAATCATTCTTGGCCGCTGATGATATGAAAGTGCTTCTTGTTACTGATTTACAAATGTGGATGCGTAGGGAACAACTATTTTCCTGGCCATGATTTTCGTACCGGATTCACTAAAACCACACCTGTAGGTGGTGGCTTTCAGCACTCATGGGTGCTGCAACACGTCTCTTATGGACCTTTAGAATAGCAAGACCAGTAATCGAGATGAAATGTATTTCTCCCTCGCTACCACTAGTCATTGAAATTGACAAAAAGAATTTATAGAAGCACGCAGATTTCATTGCAGGTAATCAAACCTTTCGTCTACGCTATAACTCAAACTCATCACCTTTTGCTCTTTAGTGCATAACTCAACGCGAGATTGAACTACATGATGTGGTGGATGACTCGGGAAGCGTAGAAGTCGGAGCATATAAAGGAAATAGAGTACTGGTCAAGAGATATACAGACCCGTGCAAGATGGTGAGTTTAGTTGCTCGCTACCAAGTAGAAATTGTTCACATTGTGCTGTGGTAGATGTTGGATGCGCTGCAACAGCAATCAAAATGGTAAGCCGATACCTGAAAATGGTTATGTCAGTGAGAACTCAACTTAGCATCCAGGAAAGCGCAATTCCTACACCTGATAGGGATATCCCAAGAAATGCAACCTTTCTACTTGGTATTCAGCAGTAGGTCTGGAAGCCATCACATTTAACAGGAGGACCTTATGAGAATGCCAAAGATCCTGGCACGCCTATGCAGCCTTGGGTCCGAGAGCAATGTGCCGGAAATGTTCAGACTGCATTGCGTACCATTGTGAATCAGGTACGCTGCGTGAACTTCACCGAGTCCTTGATTCGTTGGAATTCAAGTGAACATGTTATCGACAGATAAAGCAAATCTCTGTATGTGATGCTAGGCCCTTCCACAATTTGTACTGAAGTTTGTCCAGCGTGCTGTAAAGTTTGTGTCAGGTCCACAAGACGGACTTTGCCAGCTTGATGTGAGCGCCAAGAACTATGTTTATCATTTTTTATTCAGTTTTTTGTTGGTCTCACACTGGGACACAAAGATTGCTGATGTCTACATCCGCCCTGGCTCCCTACCGGTACTTGCGAACTTTGACCCTGACCGTTTCCATTCAAAAGGGATGGCAGACCTAAACACAATCTGGGATGCTTTCCTGTGCATGATTGCCAAGGTCTGAACTTCTGCATAATGTTTCTTCTTATTCATTGCCTTCTCATAGTCGATCACCGGAAATCCATTTCAACCAAATTACGTCGTTGGACAACATGGTTAGTTCAATTATGCGAACCCACATGTCATATTTTTCACTCGGTGTGAGTTAGGTCCCACAGGTGCAAACGCCACCTATTTGTTACGGTTTCTCCTGCATTTTTTATGGGATTTCCGGTTTGTGCACTCCAAGCGCCTCCAGAAAGGAGATGACCAGAAAGGCTGTTTGATTACCCTCTTTGACCAACTTGTTGCGGTTATGGAGAGGGTCGAAGAGGAAATTAAGACCGCTGGAGATCAAGATCCTAATCCACTTCTTTCATCCCTCCAAAAACAATTTCCGTCTAATTTGTGTGCAATCTGGGACGTTTGGGAAGCAATAGCAGCAGAACCTGGCGATATCGGCGTTTTCATAGGTGAAGATCGCAAGCGGCCAACCTTTCGCAAGCTTGCGAATGTTGCCGGCCAGATCTCAAGTGTTCTTCATGTGCAACGCGAAATGAAATTCTGGCCAGACCCTTCACTGTGGCGCGTGGACACAATGGATGATGGGGTAACAAGGTAGAGCTACGAAGACGAATGAGAGTTCATGTTACTCACTGGATTCGATGGGGTTTCAGGCACATTCTTCGACTGAGCAGTTGTGATGAGCAGTCCAAATATTTCGGGACTTCCAAAGGCCAAGAGTATGCCGTTCTTGACAAAAACTGGGACCTTACTGCCACATGGTCATACCTTCGAAATAACCGTACATACCTCGCGGCATTGGCGGAGGAGCACAAAGTAGACATACGCGACTTGTGTCTCAGTAAGAAATCTTATTTTGATACTGTCTTCCACCTCGTTGACTTGCAGGATACTTTTCAGTATTCTCCTGGTCAAAAAGCCCCAGGTATTCAGGGATCTCCGTGAAAAGAGGAAATACTCTTGCCGACCGCGTAGCGATTTTAGAAGCTGTTGGATTTCAGGATGGCGTTCTCTACTACTTCGAGAAGCCCGAGTCCTCGCTGAGAGAAGGGGAACTACATGGGTATTGGTCCTCGTCTTCTTCTTCTACCTGCCAGCCTCTTTGGCCGCCATCTCCTGATGCCAGTGGGCCTGTCTGGGCTTGGCAGTACAGCAACGACAACTTGGAGGTTGAAATTTCCCGGTATATGATCCGTTACTTTTGTTTCAACGAACGTTGACCTTGGCATTATTCAATTGTCAGCAAAGGCCCTTTGGGACAGGACATTTTCGATATTCAACTTTTTGAAGCCTACGATTGGGAGAAGTTTTGGTCAATCCTTTGGTGATGTCCACCGATGTGAATTTGTCCTCTGTGCAAGCCTTTTGTCCCTGAATCGCTGTCTCGGTCTGACGTAGACAACAGTCAGACAATAATCTGTACTATCTAGCTTACCCCCCAAGACTCCCTGATATGAATACAACTTGAATGATACCGCTGTCTTGTCACTTACAATAATGCTTGGATTGATCCAGCTTCATACAATGTAATCTACATACACTCTTTTGTTCTTCTTGCGTTACAAATCAAAAATACTGTTAATTCTGCCTGCTCTGAAAATTCACTCCTTCCTGTGTTTCTGATAATAATGAATAAGCCCCGTCGTCTAGTATTTTCCACACATGCAATTAGCTGCGGTGAAAATTGAAAATAAAACTTGGAGACGCACAGAACTATCATGTCCCTGGACGGTATCGGGTTTCTCGAGCTGCGCAAGGATTTTCTTGGCGAGGACTTTCCCGAGCTCTACGCCCATTTGGTCTTAAGAGAATGTGACAATTAGTTGCCGAGCCTAGAATGAACAAAATAGGAAGCACTAACCAAAGGAGTTGATTCCCCACACCACACCTTGAACAAATATTTTGTGCTCATACAAGGCTACAAGTGCACCTATCCACCCGGAAAAAAAATAAACGGTGAACACCCACCGCTACCAACGCAATGACAACGTACCCAGAGTCGCAGGCGTCAACAACGGGAACAAAATGCTGTTACTCGGGCGATTGCCCTCAAACACCTTGCTCTTGACGAGAGCCTCGCTAGCAGACGTGCCAACCTCCAAACGGACCTCTTCCTCCGTTTTTCCGAACGCCAACGCTTCAGGCTGCGCAAAGAAGTTGCTCAGCAGGATGCGATGGTGCTGACCGAGCGGGTTGTGCGACGTCGCGGGGGCCAGGAAGTCAGCCGGGATGAGCTTGGTGCCCTGGTGCACGAGTTGGTAGAACGAATGCTGGCCATTCGTACCTGCAGCACCCCAGATGATCGGCTAACATGGAGGGTCGGTGAATGGGGTTAAATTGCGGATGAACTGACGGGACGAACCCCGGTTTGGTAATTGACGCGTTGACCGGACTTGGTGATGGACTTTCCATTGGATTCCATATCGCCCTAACGAGGAAATGTGAGTATAGTTGCCGAGTTGCCATGAAGACAAATCGCACTTGTTGGAAGTAGTCCGCGAACTTGTGGAGGTACTGGTCGTAGGGGAGAAGTGCATGCGTTTGCGCACCTTATAAATGCGGTAAGAAGACGAGGATGTAATGTGTAATGACTAGCACACCGTAGAAATCATTGTACCAGATGCCAATAACCGCCAGTAATACGGGCAAGTTGTTCTCAAGGGGCGTCTCTTTAAAGTGCTTGTCCATGCCATGCGCACCCTTGAGTAGCTGTTCAAAGTTGTCATAACCGATAACTAATGCGATGGATAAGCCAATCGCGCTCCACAGGCTGTACCGACCGCCAACCCAGTCCCAGAACTGGAACATGTTCTCTTTGGCAATACCAAATTCAGTAACGGCATGTGTATTGGTGCTGAGGGCAACAAAGTGCTTGGCAACGTGTTGCTTGTCCTTGGCAGTAGCGAGGAACCATGCACGGGCACTCTCGGCGTTGGTGATGGTCTCCTGCGTCGTAAATGTTTTGCTGGCAATGATGAATAATGTGCGCTCCGGATCACACAGTCGAAGTGTCTCCGCAAGGTGTGTTCCGTCGATGTTTGACACAAAGTGGGCAGTGAGATCTCGCTTCGCGTACGCCTTGAGAGCCTCGGTCACCATGACCGGTCCCAAATCGGACCCCCCAATGCCGATATTAACGATAGTGTTGATAGAGTGCCCTGTGTACCCCTTCCAGGCCCCGCTCCGTACTGCGTCTGAGAATGATTTGATGTGGGCGAGCACACCAGGGACATCCTCGACGCCACTCTCGGCGATGTTGAAGTCGCCAAAATTGCGGAGGGCAACGTGGAGGACTGCACGATCCTCAGAGGTGTTGATGTGCTCTCCAGCCAACATCTGGTCGCGGATGGTCTCTACCTGAGCCTCCCGAACGAGGTTGAAGAGAGTCTCGAGGATAGGCTCGGTGATGAGGTTTTTGGAGTAATCGAGGAGGAAGGTGACGGCAGGATCATTCGGGGCGGTGTACTCCTTGGAGAACTTGGAGAAGCGAGAATGATCTTGCGCGAAAAGGTCTCTGAGAATCAGCCTTGGATGCTCTGCATCGTAGATGTGTTGCAACTTCTTCCAGGAAGGATATTCTGGGGTGGGGGCAGAATGAGGGCGGCTTCGATAAGGAGCTTTGAGTACACACCTGAAGCCAGTTTACCGCTCATGGTGGTTGAGGATTATGATCACGGTGATCACCGTCCTCATAGCGATTTCGTCACTTCGGAATAAGTTGGAACATAGATAACAAAACGTTTTTGCGGTTTGCGTGGTTCGAACCGACGACCTTGCAAAGTATGCATGTTATGCATATGTGTCACGTGCAAATGATGGATTCCTATTTTGGGTGAACCTTGACATCTCCAAAAACGCCGATCAGCAAGGCGTTGGTTTTCGCCGGCAGTCTGTGTATTAATCCAGGAACCGCCCAACTGACACTATACCGTGACTTGGCTGTGGGAGGCGGTGGACAATAAACGGCCTTTCTTGCGTCAAAGAACAAAAAAAAGAACACCTACCCCGGAAATGAACTTGCGAATGTTCCCGTCCTGCGCGCCTTTCGGCGGTCCTTCTGTCACGGTATTCACTCCAGGAGTCCTATTCTGGATGGTTAGACCGTCTCCTAGTTTCAACAGCTTTTGTTTCCGCTGTCACCTTGTTGAAAGTACGTCAAGTCGGACGACCTTGTACTGATGCTCCTCAACTACTGACTAGCATTTCAGGACATGATCACAAGGGGTAAAGAGCCTCGTGCATTGCACGTGTGCGGATGTCTTCAAGTGAACAGCATGTCAGGGCTCAAATCAGAGGACCTATATGGACCCACTAGCACGCTGGCTGCGCAAGGCTACCGCGACGGCCGAGTCATCGCCACCCTCACAACCAGCACTGCTTTCCCCTGAATGAGACAAAAATCTGTCAAGTATAAGAACTTGAATTTTATTCATGTGAACCTTGTATCTTGTCCTCGCAATGCCCTTCTTCGAGGGAGCTGTTGGAGTAAACGCTAGCCACGGTGTCTTTAACGATATAACTGGCGACCAATATAATTACCCGCAAAATTTCCATGGACCCGTCCACCATGGGGATACCTACCACGGCCCAATCTATGGTAGCAATGTGGGCGGTCGCGGAAACTTCAACACGATCAACCACTGGGGTAAGAATTCATATTGTGTCGCCGCCTGCCGTCCCGACTGATGGTCCTGCCCCGCCAGCCACACCAGCCGCGTCAGCCACGCCAGCCACGTCAAGCTCAGGGCATTATACAAACCAGGAGGCACAGCTTGCTGCCCGCCTCCGTGAAGTTCAAGCCAAGATCGACGCGGCGCGTCAAAAAGAACGTGCGAAACGTGAGGCCGCGCGGGCCCAAGAAAGTATTAACAGACTTGAAGCTGAGGTCGCAGCGAAACTTGCTGAGCTAGCCCTGCTCTCCGACAACACAAACGCTGGCTGACCCGTCCTTTTTGTACGTCTATTTCTGATTTCCTCGTCTGCCTAACATCTGATGTGTATGAAATGTTACAGGATTTAGTATTATCAGAGACGCCTTCACAGCATTTAGTCGCCAGAGCGGTAATGGACTGCAGATAAGCGGTACCATGACATCCGCGATCATACCAAGAAATCCGTTCCGCAATTCTTCGATATCCTTGCGTCGAGCCAGCAACCCTATCTACATTAACGGCAGATAACAGACCAATTTTTTTACGACACCTAGAGATGTCGGTTCGACAGACGTGTCAGAGTATAATTAGTCGCCTCGATCCCTCCCTACATTATGTTTTACTCTAGACTCTAGTTTCGTAGGAATCAATGTCATTGCTAGGACAATTTCTATTCGAAAGTCTTACGTAACACCATCTCAGCTGGAATTTTCGCGGTCTTTAGATACTGATAAATTCAATTTATAATTTGATGTACAGCGATTTCACTCTCAAGATAGTAATATGAAGTGGTTAATGCATTCTTGTCGAATGCGAAAATGCAAGGTTACCTTACAGTCTTCGCCTAGAAGTGGCTCCTGCGAGACAAACGGCGTGACGAAATGGCATTAGAATGCTGAGAAAGGATGTTGTATCGGAATGCCGAGACGTTGATCCCTGTCGGTATTGCGACTAGGAAAAGAAATTGATGCGGTTTACTTGGTGTGAAACTCGGAAAGGCTCACCCTCTGATCTAGCTGGTTCTGTTGATATAATAACAGCAAAGCGACCTCCGGGAAATCAAAATTTTCGTATTCCTTAAAATGCGGGCGACCGCAATTTAAGAGCGATGAGTTGGTGGAGCACTGAGAACCACCCAATCGTCCTCATCACTATCATCGGAGATTCTGTCACTCAGGTGCTGCGTGCGGCCGACAGATTGGACCATGACGAAATCCCTAGCGAATCCTTCATTCGGTAAAAAAATACCCGTCAAATCACTTGCATAGGATACAGTAGGCAACTCAGAAAGACTCACCACCCTTTTTACATTGCTTGCGTTCGGGTTTGGCGATGCAGAGAATGATTGATCCCAGGTCGACCTGGCTCCCTGTTGAGTTTGGAACATCCGCTACCCAGTCGTTCTCAACGCTGTCGTCTTCAACGTGGCTAATATAATTCATCGCTTCGCGATGCAAGAAACCGACTTTCTGCACCGAGAGCTTCTCCCTCCCAGCGCGATGAGTCCCTCCGTTCATATGAAGTTTGGAGCCGTAACACCCAAACCTCCATGTATGATGAAGCTTTAGTTCCCGTGGTCGCTTATTTCTGCTGTGATCGGCCTATAAGTCCATGTCGCCAGATGTGAGTAAAGGCGATAAAATTTGGACCAAACACTTACATGTTTGCGATCGCGCTGGCGATCACACTCGTATGTGCGGACGGCTTTCGAGGGCTGGTAGTCGATGGCAGAAGCCATTGGGAGGTCTTGAAGTTATGAAGGATTGCCTACATTTTTAGCTGAACTTTATACATCTCAGACTCGGAGCCACTTGGGGACCGGAGCCTGAGTCAGGTTGGGCAACTCTGAGTCACTCGCGCGCCATTGCGACTGTCACTGTCGGGTCAGTCTGAGTCCGTTGCTATGCTGTAAGTTAGTAGTAAGGCGAACCTTTACAATTTTACGGTGATGCTGAACTTGCTGGTTCAACATTGCAGACCCTCCTGGTTTTATCGATTTTGTGCTCTCTTTGGCAATCGTTACCCGGTACAATGCTCCAAATCCGAACAAGGTTCAGAACAACGAGGTGGGCTATACTTACGTGAGCTGTACCTCTGATTTATCGACTCAGATAAGTATAAAGCGCAGATATACAAAGAAACAACAGAGAAATTGGCCTCCCGCCGAAAATCAATCTGCTTTGACGAACAGGCCGCGTTGTTAGGCATCTCTGTTCTGCTCCGGATTCTGTGGGCAAATCGTCTTACGTGAAAGACTCGTCTCCGCGCTGTACTGCCCGTACAGCAGCACCGCCTCTTTTCGACCTGGAAATTCACCTGTTCATTCACACATTCACAATGGTGTTTCGAAGTCGTTGTGACAGCCCCCGCACTCAAGGTGTGCCGGTGCACGTAGTGCCCAATCCCTGAGTTCCTGGACACCAAAAAATACAAAAGGCACTGCCAAAGTTCGCCAGACCAATACAACATCTCTTCCTTTTTCCCATCTTCACAATGCCTTTCTTCCAGGGTGCAACTGGTGTAAATGCAAGCTATAGTACCTTCAACGACGTCGCAGGAGACCAATTCAACAACCACACTTTCCATGGCCCTATCGACTATGGGGATACTTTCTATGGTCCAATCTCCGGCAGCATTGTTGGCGGTCGAGGCCATACCAATACCATTAACAACAATAGAGGTCATGACTCTGGCAGCTCCTGTGAGAATACAGATTTTGTAGCATGCCGTCCTCCCTTCTGACGCTGAACCTACCGCCCAGTGATGCAAGACTCACAATTTGTTGATCCGACTGCGTTTGCACCTCAGCCTTACGAAAGTTCCTGGAACGCAGAAGCCAATGAACATGACCATTCTGCCGATTATTCCACTGGGCCTGCCAGCTCATGTGCGAGGGTCCAAATTCTTATGCATGCGGTTCTCCAGACTGATGATCTTATCACAGCTACGCAATTCATGAACCAAACCGATCATGATGCTGCCCAATTCCGTGAAACACCCCCCAATGTGGAAGCCACACGTACCGAAGAACACGAGCCTGACAGCTGGGGTCAGGATTCCACCTTTTTATTGTCGTCCTTTGCACTGATAATGATGTCTTTACCCCCCCAGCTACGCAACAGGCGCAATACGCGGAACAAGAGGCTCAGCTTTCTGCTCAGCTCCGTGAAACTCGCGCCAAGGTCGAAGCCCTGCGTGTTAAACAACGCGTTGACCAACTTGCTATCACACTTGCCGCCGAGGCTGCGGAATTGCAGTCATTACAAACCACTGTACCTGTAATGACATCGCAAGTGATCGGTCCCATAACCGCTGTACCATCGACCCTGGGGATGTCTCCAATACCTCCGGCCGCTGAAACAATATCTGCAGTCGGGGTAACATTAACACCACTAACACCACCTACAACAGCGGCTACATCTGGGGTGAGAAATCTAGTTTCTACCATCTTGCCGTCCCCACTGACCGTCGTTTCAATACTTACCCAGGCACGCAAATCTCGTAGGAAGTGGTTCAAGAGCTTCACCTTCACGAAAAGCACATCAAGGTTGAGTCGCTTACCGAAATAGATGGCCCAGCAAACACCTTGGTGAGCCTCATGCTTTTGGTTGTTGTTTTCCGAGACTGATTGCCACACCAGCAGACACCGGGACATCATCATTTATACCATAATGTAGGACTTGGGAGTCTTAATCGATTGGATGCGCCCTTCCAACTTGCTGCTGCAAGGCGGGTAGGATATTGCCATCTTAATCTTACGAAGGAGGTTCTCGATCCCGGATTCTCGGCATCTAATTCTCACGAATGAACCAGGTCATCCTATGATACCCAATGTTCTATGACACCCAATATTTTACACATGTCGGTTCGACGGACATACCAACATTATGCCAAAAACTTTCGTATGCTTTCTCGGAACTGTTAGAATGAGATACATATGGCTTCATTATGTTAGAAGTCCTTTCGATAGATGAATCAGTGTTTCCAACCTTGTCAAGATATTTATCTGTGGATTATCTGGGTGGGACCAACAGATTGGACGCCAATTTCACGTCCTTTCGATGTCTTCCTACATTTTCGAAAGCAAGGCTGTGTGTGCTTGCTTGCACGTGCACTGATTATTTTATTTAATACTTTGCTCAGGTTGTTGCGTGCTATCAAGTTCATACTGGGCGTCCTCTTCGCCATGCCATTTTTTGAGAAGGCCCATAGTTCTGAAGTTCACAATTCCAGTTTCACTGAAGTCCACGGCAACATCCAGAACATCTACTTGACGGAAGAGCGGGCGCTTACGGCGCTGAAGCCTGCGGTGCGTGGAGGATATCATATTCCGATGTGCATGGAAGGGACCCGCGAGAGTGTGTTCAAGGAGATTAATGCCTGGTTAGATGACTACGGTATGCTCCATTTCTATTGCATGAACAAATCACTTGCAATAGTCTTATCTAGAGTCCACACCCAACATCATGTGGATCAGCGGTAGTCCCGGCGCCGGTAAATCAGCCATTGCGTCCACCTTGGTCTCGAAATTAACCCTTCGTCGGCGTTTCTGTTCGTTCTTTATGTTCAAACGAGGCGATGCCATCTTGGGCGATCCCGCTACTCTCTGGCGTACCGTTGCGTACGATCTTGCTAGATTCAGTACAGAGTTGAAGGCCTGCGTGGTTGACTTCTTGAATGGGACAGAAATAAGGGATGGAGACATCAGGTTGCATTTCGAGTGCATGATCAAGGAACCTTTGACTGGGAATCACGACAAGTTGTCCTCAAAACCCCCTGTAGTCGTGATTGATGCGTTGGATGAGTGTGGTTTAGACGAATCCCAATCGACTCAACGACGGATCCTCCTCGATACACTCACTCGCTGGTCTCACCTGCCCCGATCATTCAAACTCGTCGTCACGAGCCGCAACGAGCGTTTGCCGAGTTCATTTCATGACCAAAGTGTCTGCCGTAAGATCGTCCTCGAAACCGGAGATTCAGTAAATGCAGAGACGCACAAGGATATCCGGATATTCTTTGAGAAGAGTTTTGAAGATATCCACCTAGAGCTCGGTATAGAATCCCCTTGGCCTGGAACACCTACAGTGGATCGCTTGACCGAGCGTGCCGCCGGACTTTTCATCTGGGCCAAAACTGCAATAGGTTTCATGAAAGAAAAACGAGGCAAACCTGCTGAGAAGCTTGAACTTTTACTTGCTGGGGATTTGGGCAAGGGAACTGATAATATCAACATGCTTTACCAACAAATCATGGATTTCTCGTTCAACGATGTTGATGACATCACGTTCGAATTATTCAAAGCAGTTGTAGGCGCCATCATCACAGCTAAAGCTCCACTCCATCGTGACGACCTCAAGCATTTCCTGGGCAGGTATGACGAGGAGGATGTCAGGCAATTCAGCTTCATTCTCCGCAGTTTGTCCTCTGTTCTGGAATTCGATGGTTGGCTTCGCCTTAGACATCTTTCGTTCGCCGAATTCCTGACCGACCCAAAACGATGCAACAATCATCATTTCATTATTGACCGGGATGAAGTACATTGTAACATGGCGCTCAGCTGCCTGCGGATAATGAAAACGGAACTCAAGTTCAATATCTGCGGACTGGAGACATCTCATGTCCGTAATGACGAGGTGGTGGGTTTGGCGGAACGAATAGTGGCCATGGTGCCCACTCGATTGCAATACTCGTGTCGTTTCTGGGCTGCTCACCTCTGTGATACAGCAGATGAACATGGTGATGATTCGCTATCGAAGGAGGTCAAAGAGTTCTTCCACGTCCGTGTCCTGTACTGGTTGGAAGTGATGAGCTTGATGAAAGAAGTTTCAGCATCGCTGATAGCAATGCTTTCATTGGCTCGGTCACTTCGGGCAAAAGTAGGCCTTTCATCTCACAGTCTATTGATTGTTCAATGACATTGCTCTCATAGGACATTGACACAGAAGCGTCAGATTTTGCAAATGATACAAGCCGATTTATTGCAAACTTTTACACTCCAATCTCGGAAAGTGCACCGCATATCTACTTGTCGGCACTGCCATTCTCGCCACGAAAATCGATGATCTGGAGACAATTCAGTGTACAATGCACAGAGACATTGTCTGTGGTTATGGGTGAAGATGATCATTGGCCCCCACTGGTCAATATATTGACAGGCCACACCGATTCTATCTGGTCAGTTGCATGTTCGCCCGATGGGAAGCATGTCGTTTCAGGTTCCTCCGACAAGACAGTGCGTGTGTGGGATGTCGAGACTGGCCAGGTTGTGGCTGGTCCATTTGAAGGCCACACTGATCTCGTCCGGTCAGTTGCATATTCTCCAGACGGGAAGCATGTCGTTTCAGGTTCTTTCGACCAGACAGTGATCGTGTGGGATGTCGAGACTGGCGAGATCGTGGCTGGTCCATTTAAAGGCCACACCGATGTTGTCTGGTCAGTTGCGTATTCGCCAGACGGGAAGCGTGTCGTCTCAGGTTCTGAAGACAAAACAATGCGCGTGTGGGATATCGAGACTGGCCAGATCGTGACTGGTCCCTTTGAAGGTCACACCAACGACGTCTCGTCAGTTGCATATTCGCCAGATGGGAAGCATATTGTTTCAGGTTCCTTTGACAAGACGGCACGTGGGTGGGATGTCAAGACTGGCGAGATGGTGGCTGGTCCATTTAAAGGCCACACCGATTATGTATTGTCAGTTGCATATTCGCCAGACGGGAAACGCGTCGTTTCAAGTTCCTCCGACAAGACGGTGCGCTTGTGGGATGCCGAGACTGGCCAGATGGTGGCTGGTCCATTTGAAGGCCACATTGGTTATGTCTGGTCAGTTGCATATTCGCCAGATGGGAAGCATGTTGTTTCAGGTTCCTTCGACCAGACGGTGCGCGTGTGGGATGTCAAGACTGGCCAGATCATGGCTGGACCATTTAATGGCCACACCGGTTACGTTTCGTCAGTTGTATATTCGTCAGATGGGAAGCGTGTCGTTTCAGGTTCCAGAGACAAGACAGTGCGCGTGTGGGATGTCGAGACTGGCCCGATTGTCTTTGAAAGCCACACTGATGATGTCTCGTCAGTTGCATGTTCGCCAGATGGGAAGCGTGTCGTTTCAGGTTCCGAAGACAAGACGGTGCGCGTGTGGGATATCGAGACTGGCCAGATCGTGGCTGGTCCATTTGAAGGCCACACCGATTCGGTCTCGTCAGTTGCATATTCGCCAGACGGGAAGCGTGTCATTTCAGGTTCCTCCGACAAGACAGTGCGCATATGGGATGTCGAGACTGGCCAGGTTATAGCTGGTCCATTTGAAGGCCACACTGATGACGTCTCTTCAGTTGCGTATTCGCCAGACGGGAAGCATGTCGTTTCAGGTTCCTCCGACAAGGCAGTGCGCGTGTGGGATGTCGAGACTGGACAGGTCATGGCTGGTCCATTCGAAGGCCATACTGATTATGTTTGGTCAGTTGCATATTCGCCAGACGGGAAGCATGTCGTCTCAGGTTCCAAAGACAAGACAGTGCGCGTGTGGGATGTCGAGACTGGCGAGATTGTGGCCGGTCCATTCGAGGGCCACACCGATTACATCTGGTCAGTTGCATATTCGCCAGACGGGAAGCATGTTGTTTCAGGTTCCCGGGACAAGACGGTGATTGTGTGGGATGTCGAAACTGGCCAGATGATGGCCGGTCCATTTGAAGGCCACACCGGTTACATCTGGTCAGTTGCATATTCTCCAGATGGGAAGCGTGTTGTTTCAGGTTCAAAAGACAAGACGGTGCGCGTGTGGGATGTCGAGACTGGCCGGATGGTGGCTGGTCCATTTGAAGGCCACACCGGTTACGTCTCGTCAGTTGCATATTTTCCAGATGGAAAGCGTGTTGTTTCAGGCTCCTCCGACAAGACGATGCGCGTATGGAATGTCGACACTAGCCAGTTATTCCCGGCTGTCAGCGACCACCGTGCTGTTCCATGTTCTTTGGGGAGTTCCCATGCCTTCAGCACATCTCACGAGAGCTCAAATGGCTGGACCCGCACCTCTGGAGGTGACAATCATTCGATCTTGTTCTGGGTGCCATCTCATGCTCGACAAGGCCTGTGTGGCGGCAAGACCATTCTTGTTCTAGGTGTGCGCAATACTCGGCTGGATCTCAGTCGATTCGTGCATGGCACTTCTTGGACAGACTGCCACCCCCGCCCTTTCACTGATGTATCTACTGCTATGAAATTGCCGGTTCAATATGTCAATCCCCACCCATATATGCATACTCCCTGGCAATGGAACCATCTTCGTTTACGACATATTTCATTCCTACTCATGCCGTTGATTGCCATCTACTTCTTTTATTCTACTAGTAACAAATAGTATATTGACCTTGTTAGGAGCTGGTCCTTCTCCCATAATCCTCTCGCCCTAACCGTTCCTTTTCGTCGTCACAAGAATTGTCTGGTGACTTCTACTTGCAACTTGAACTTCGACATAAATTGACACCCCAGTTTAGTGTGGATACTGCATCTGTCAGAGACTGAAATAGGAGTAAATACATGGCTGCCAGTATAGAAATGAATATGATACCACCTCTTCTGATAGCGAGTCTCCCTTGCACCCTGCACGAAGTGCGATAAGAATGAATAGTAAGAGAGCGATCAGCACTGGCCACAATTATCAGTAAAGTCTACAAGGTGGAAACAGTTACCAAACAATACACACAACCTCAATCTCCGTCATTGTCGGACATTGGATGTTTCTGGGGACTGGGGAATAACCTGAGTATCCAATAGAAAGGTGATTAATGATGCTGGAATTCATGGGGTATCATGCTAACATTAGCTTCGGTTTCGATGTTTGCGGACGGTCGACCGATAATATCAGCACAGGAATAGAGGTGAAGATTATGCCGTTTTGCAAGCTCCTTATAAGTTGGCGTGCATGGATTGGTAGTTGGTGAATGCCTGTCTCTTGCATAAACAAGGCACACCCGGCGTTGTTTGACAAAGCATTTCGGGAGGTACTTAAATATGTCGTCAAATCCTTCGTTATTGACGCCGTGTATCTTGTTAACAGTGCATTCAAGAAGAATGAGTTCTTTGACGGTACAGATGATAGCATCAACAGGGCTGAAGGCCGGGGATGTTGGTCGAAAATAGAAGGGCGCCACGTACTGGTTCGCCATCTTTAAAGTAGAGGTGCCATCAAGTGAGATAATCGTCGTACACAGTGGAATGGTGAGAACTGGAGACTTGCAACCCACAGGCTCGCAAAGCAGCGGTTTGCAGGATGGATGGAGAGTCAACCGCAAATGCAAATATTTCTCGAAGACGTAGCCCGACGATGGTTTCATCCAAGGATGCGAGCTGATACGACTGAAGAAGCGGGACTGTTCGACTATATCTGCGGCGACAACTTGACATATAACGAGGTCGAGGAGGTGTTCTGTTGGGATCTCTGCACTGTGACTACCTCTCGATGCTTCAGACAGGCCCGAGGGCCGCACAGCAACAAGAATGTGTGCGGTTTCGTGATAAGGGAACTCTGTACCCAGCGCAAGGAGACGGTGAGGATTTCGGACAAATTCTTTCGCGGCAACAATCGCGCTTTTTTGGATTTCATCGACTGTCTTGACACTACGTTCCAAGTCAATGCAGGTTCGGGCTGAAGGGCCCCACTTTTTAAAATGCTCCACGAGCTTAATGACGTTTAACCCAAGAAGTGTCCTTGGTAATAACTGTCAGCGAAAAATCCCCTTATTCCATGGTAAGCAACTTACCCGAGGGCCTGAATCTCGCCCAATGTATTATAATCCATCCAGTAGGATCGGGCTCTTCTTTGCTTCGTCCATTCCTTCCAACGCGATTTCTTAGGGGACGTTACCTGCACAACCCACACACTCTCGCTGTCAGCTTCAAGGAATGCATTACAGGGGCGTTCAATTGTATCGCCTGAATCCGCCAGGGCCCATGTTCCAACAGGAAAACAAATTGTATGTGAGGAAGTCGCCATCGTTACTCCGCGGTGGTCAAATATGAAAAAATGATCGGCATGAACTTGAAGGGCGGTGGGTAATCCTGAACTGAGGCGCCGCATCAGGATATAGTAAAGGAATGTCGTTTTGCCTACACACTATAGTATCAAGGCCGTTCACTGATATGCATAGGATAACACACCAATTCCGGGTTGGCCAATGACAGCCACACCTCCACTACCATCCACCGACCAAGGTGTCATCGTAGCAAATGCGATCTCATACTCTTCGCGAATCAAAAAGACGCTCTCAGACAATCCGAGTTGATGTAGTTTCAGGTTCTGGAAAAATTCCGTCTCAAGGTATGTGAAATTTTCATCACCAACGGTAACGCGACAGATTAGAGGGGCTAAGGGCCGGGACCACAGCAGGGAATGAAGCAGGCGTGCGGTTTGTAAGGACTCTGGATCCACTGGCGCTGACGCTGGGCAAAATAAGTAACATACAGAGGTGTTATGAAGAGACTTACGGTGTGAGATCCTCACCACTATGTGAACGTGCTGAGCGGGAGGTGGAAGCAAAAGTTTTGTCGATATGATGTCGATGAGGAACAACGCTGAATCTTCATGCGCATCTGGATTGAAGGCTGAAAGGTGTTGAGGAAGGTCGTCGTCAATGGGGATATTGACTACCCAAAAGTCGCAAGAGTCGATGTCGATACCAATGAACAGATTTGTCTTGACCGCTTTTATTGCATATAAGAGTGTGTCCGTAGTGGTCGTTCGTGATCTTGACTGGAAAAATACATCTTTTTGACGGCTCCTCATTCAGAACCCAACAATTAATTCGGAATTCTATTTTAATCTTCGAGCGCTGCTCCGGGATACACGCCCAAACGGGAAATACTCGACGGAGGTTAGCGGGCCGGATACCGTTGAAGATACGGCGTTCTGATATTCTCCACCAATGTCATTGTGCAACTGCATAAATTTGTCATGAGTTTATTACATTCAGGTAACATTTTTACTCGACCGAGAATCAAAGAGCCGCATCGAGGTATCGCAGAAGGACAGGTAGGTAGGTATCGCAGGAGCAAGTGTCTAGGAGGTGGTGTAGCAACGCAGGAATAACACAAAAAGGAGAGGCAGAGTTGAAAAATATCAACACATAAAAAAATTGGGATGTACTTGGATGAGATGATGACTGGGATTGAGATCGGAAAGTAGATGGTGATAGATAAAAATGACTGAGATCAATCGACAAAACAACCACCGCGAGACAAGGAGAACGACGCCAAAGAGGTAACACTGGATATACGTACCAGCAACAAGAATGAGGGTGAGAGAGCCCGGCTACCGGCGCACGGGACCCATAGCAAGGCGGATTGGGTCGTCCTTCTCCTCGTAGTCCCCAATTCCCCCAAGCTCTCCGACATCCACCCCAGAGTCTGTTTCTTGCAACAACTCCAACTCCTTCTGGAATGTCAGCGGGTTCGGTGATATAGACAGATCCCCACTATCGTCGGGCAGGCGTCGGCGGCGACCTCGGCTAGGCGATGGAGTACGCAGGTGCTTCGCCCGATGTAGCGCGGGGAAGAGGAGCCTTGGTGGGCACGCCCCAGTTGGGGAGTAGTCAGGGTGCTCAATGGGGAGGGCTGCGCGCGCTCGTGTAGACGGGGAGAGTTGGTACAGTGGATTGGCAAATTCAGCTTTCATGCCACGGCTGTGGTGAAGACAGGGTAAGCAAAATAAAGAAGAGACAATGAAAGGGATGGGAACGTACAAGACATAGGTGATGGTGGGCTTCTCGACGAAATCAGCTGGTGGACTGGGTGTACGTGGTTCACTATCCAGCGAGATGGGCGAGTCTTCCAGGAAAGGATTGTTTGGCGAATCACGAACTGGGCCTGACGAGTCGTCTACTACGCGCAAGGTGGTCGTGCTCGGTTTTGGCGTGACAGGACGGCTGGCATGGACACCCGTCTGTCGGCGGGACGGCGGAGGTGAAACAGGTGCTTGGGTTAGGGTGCGGAGGAGTATGGGGGAAGGCGAGATGGAGGGCGACGGCGACGGCGAACGGATGCTAGCGCCAGTGCGGTTTCGAACCCCAGACTTGTCCTTTGCAGACCCCATCCAAAACTCTTCCTCTTCCCCTGTGTCCTGTCCCTTCACCTGGAGCGACGTACGACGCTTCTTGTTTCCAAGCAACAAAACACCATCATCCGAGCCTAGATGATGCTCGTCGCCGCTGTCAGAGTCGCTGTCCGTGTGCTGTGCAGAACCTCTAGAGTGTGACCGCTTATGATGCGTGCGTGGGGGTGTTGGAAGTGATGCAGTGGAAGCCGATCTTTTGGGTGGACGACGAGGTGATGCGAGAAATACAGGCGAAGAGTCTAAAACTGCACGAGATTTGGGCATTGTCGAGGAGAGGAAAGGAGCGGGAGTGCAGTGAACGGTCAACAAGGCTGAACAAGGCTGAGGGCCAAAGCCCGTGCCACAGGACAAAGAGAGCCAACGTTGTGATGACTTGTTTGGCTGCGGATAAGTATATATTTGGTACATAATAATAAATAAATAAATAGTAATGTCCACATGACCCTGTTACATAATTTATATGGTCTGTGCTACGGTGCTTGTTGGTCAACGCTGCCCACGGTCTTGAGCGATGCCTGCTCCAACGCCATTCTCCTCGCCGCACATCCAACCTCAATTCCCCGCTCTTTACTTGTATCCTCTTAATGATTCCTTCGTCCCAAAGCACATTACCCTGCTGCACAATCAGCATGTTAAAATTGGACGACAAACCAACGTCAAGACCGTTCCTGCAGAGCGAAATGGCTATTTCGACTCCAAGGTCTTAAGCAGAGCGCACGCAGAGGTTTGGGAGGAGGGAGGCAAGGTCTGATCTTGTCAATATTTCTCCCTCGTCATGTTTCCTGACAAATTGAGCCGAGCAAAGATTTTCATCAAAGATGTGAAAAGCTCGAATGGTACTTTCATAAATGGAGAGCGGCTAAGCCCAGAAGGTCTCGAATCAGACCCATACGAGCTCAAAAGCGACGACATTGTCGTGAGTATTCATTGGTTGATGAGATTCTGCATCGTTTTGTCTCAAAAAAAAAAAACTCTAGGAATTCGGGATCGACATCGTTGGCGAAGACAACAAGACCATCATCCATCACAAAGTTGCCGCCCGCGTCGTATGTGTCTTCACCGAACAAGATGTCCAGGTCGCCGCACGCGCCGAGCAGCATCAAAATTCATCAGCCATGGCTGGTATGTCATCGCAGGCTGGGCCCAGCAACGCCGGCAGCTCCTCGTTCAATTTTTCCAACGGACAAGCAGGGTCGTCATCGGGGCAACGCAGACCGCCCATGCAGCAGCAGCAGGGAATCACTGGCATGGGCGGCATGGGCGGAAGCATGCGGCCTCCCGGAAAGAGCGGACTCACCTTTGATCACATTCTCAGCCGTCTCCAGGGCGAACTTCAGAAGAGCCGGGAGACTGGTGCTGAACTTCATTCCCTGACTGGCGCAATGGGCGATATCCACGATACTCTCGGTGGTGCTTTGGTATGTCTTTGTTTTATTTATATGGTAAATTTTGTCACCAAACAGCCACTAACAGCCTACCAACCTTCCTAATTACCCGCCGTCATTACCCCCCGTTCGTCCCCCACAGCATCAAACTGATCAAACCTCCTCGCCTGAACAAAATCAACAACCTGTACCTCTCTCTGCACTCGGTGACCTGCAGACTCAACTCCACGACACCCAATCCTCGCTCGCTAACCACATCGACAAAATCCGTGCACTAGAGGGCGTACTTGCTGAACACGAGGCGATGAAGCGGGAGGTCAATTCTCTACGAGAGTTGATGCAGGAACGCAAGCGTGAGGTGGAATTGATGCATGGTGTAATCCCTTCCGATATGCATCACCATGAACAACATGAGGCTGAGCACAATAGCGAAGAATTTGAATCCGATGACGATGATGCGAGCAGCATCACGACCCTAGTACCCCATGAGCTGGAGCGAGTCGACGAGGAAGACGAGGACCAGCTTGTTGCCGAAGAAGAAGAGGAAGAACGAAGACGGAGGCGCGATGAACTCGGCCGACCGCGAACTCCAGAGCCAACTAGCATGGGTATGAGCGAGGAGGACTATGATATCCATCATACGTCAAACATGATGTCCGTATCTGGACAACGCTCCCCATCGCCACCTCATAATCATCCTGAAGAGTCATCCGTCATTGACGAGCTTACTCGCCGCCTCACCACCCTGTCCGATCGGCTCGAATCTGCGCTCGAGCTGTCCAGCACCCTTCAGGCGCAACATACCGCTGCACAGTGCACCATATCAGCTCTTGAATCCAAAGTTTCTGCCCTCGAATCGCTTGTCCAAAACACCCATGTGCAAGTTCAAGCACAGATATCCGCACAGGAAGCAGCCGCCCGCGCCGAACAGGAAAAGGCTGCACAACTCCCTTCTCAAGACCAGGCGCAAGAACGCGAATCTCTCACACAAATGCTGAACGAGTGGAAGAAATCTGTGGAGGGACAGTGGAGTACAGTCAAGGAGGAGTGGAGCCAGGAACGAGAACGACTGAGCAAGGCGCGGGATGAATGGGAGAACAAGGTCAAGTCAGTCGAAGCTGGCCTCGGGTTCACTGCCGCCAAACTGGATTCGGGGCTTGCATCGTTGGCAGCGATGCAGAATTTTCAGTCCCATCGACCTCTCGTCAACGGAGACGCTAAACATAACGCAGGTGGCGGCGGCCTCGTCACGCCTCCCAGCCCACGTAGTCTATCCTCTGACTCTAACCGGCCGCGACAGAGAAGAAAACGCTCCAGCTCGTCCCGAGGGCGGACTCGATCACTCTCGCGCAGAAACGCGAGTGATACAATAGGATCTGTTGAGCTCACTGATGATAGCAGTGAAAATTGTGCTGCAAGTACATCTGGGTTCCCATCAATGTTCTCAACCAAGTCTCGGACATATTCCCCTTCTTTGCCGGATGATCCGGGATACTTGGAATCACTCGCGAAGCAGACAAAGTTGACTGCGGAGGAAGCGGCACGATCGTTGGCTACGCCAGATCCCTCGGTACAGCTGTCCTCGTCACAGTCCACGGTGGATTCCTCAAAGTCGGATCGGTCGATTATATCGGAGGATGGAGTACGCCTTACTGTCTGCGCACTTTCTCTGTCTGACTTGCGTTGTCAGCCTCCAATCAGCGTGTCAACTGCGGTGGGCGTGTTAGTGCTCAGTGTCGCTGCTGCAGCCGTGCTATGGCGGGTCAAACCTGAATGAAGAGAAGATCCCCGAGAGGGAAAATCCCCTTCCAAAAAAAAAAGAAAACAAGCAAAACACAATCACCCTTGTTCCGCCCGACTATCCGTCTGATATCTTTTATTGTCCCCTTTCTTTAATACCGTTTTCTACTTCTATCTCCTTTACGTCTGCTACGGGATGTTTCGCTCATATTTAACGACCTCTACGTTGAATTCAATCATGTTTCTGAACGACCCCGAAGAGTTTTAAGCAGTCTTCCAGAAGCATTGGTTCAGCTGGCAACGTTCGTGAATCGGCCTCTCCGAGTCCACATTTGAAATAACGCATGGCTGCCAATCGTTGGGAGCCCCCTGACGGCGGGTGGACCACATCTCCAAGTACCCTGTCAGCTCCTATCAGCCGAAGGAGAAGCTTTCCCGTAACCGGGAAGTCGAACGCAGGGAAGAAGAGCAGGCGGGGCTCCGGATCCCTCCCTGAATTGTGGAATCTTTTTTCATAAGCGTCGTAGTACGTCTGGGCTCTGGATACCTTCGAATCTCCACCGTATTATTTCTCCTCCTCCCCTCCACCGACTGACCACGGGCAATGGTCTCCAACATCTATACGAGTTCTCACTATGTAAAAACCTCGAATCGGATCTTGATGGAGGATCTCCCCCGTCCGGCTTCCCAGGCAGCTTCCCAGGCGGCCTCCACCAAATCGTCCTTTGCCCTGAAGCTATCAGCTATCGGTGCCAAGATCAGAGCCTTCACCAGTGACCCGGGTTTTCCAACGGTGGCTAGTCTAGGTCAGTAAAAAAAAGTGTGATGTCTGGGGACAGCTGCATGTGGGACTCGGCCTCTTTGAGCCTCAGATCAAAAAAGATAACGTCGCCATCGATGCTTGGCAAAGGGTTTACCATCATATTATTATACTTAAATCGTGGACCTGATGCTGGATCTGCTTTGTTCCATCCTCTCCCCTTCCATCACACACGACGAGCGCAACACTAGTACTGACCTTCAATGACAGGTGAGACGGAAGAAACAAAACGCTCTTCATCCAGAGGAAGAGAAGTATTCGTGTGTCATTTTTCCCACTCCCGATTAGAGTTCTCAAATCTCATGATCACTTTATTCTTATCCAGCATTCCTCAGGCAGAGGAGGTATCGGCAATATCACCCGTTCTTCGAAGTCCAGGGATCCTGTTAGAGGAGCTGACGAATTTTCTCCCACTCGTGGAAGGGAGCTTATTGTCGATGATCCCAAGGTTTGTTTGTTCTCGATCGTCGTCGATCTCCAACATCATTATGATTCTTTATAACAGGTCCATTCTACAGGTCGTGGCGGAGCCGGGAACATCCGTTCACGCTCTCGAGATCTGAACACCATTTCTTCCAATGCCGATGCAGAGTATGAACATGATGTGGTAAAGCGTCGTCTCGAAGCCGAGAAGGATGCAGCTGTGAGTTGTGTTTTACTCCCCCATCACGTTGATCGTCACCATATTTGCAGTACTCCTCTGGCAGAGGAGGCATGGGCAACATCACCCGGTCCCGCTCTCGCGGCCCGAAAACCGAGCTTGCATCCCCTCCACTTCATTCAACGGGAAGGGGAGGAGTAGGTAACATCGTCTGTGGCGATCCCGCAGATATCAGCGCTATGGACGAAGAGGAACGGAAGAAGCATGCACATGCTCAAGGAACGTAAGTGATCCCCGAAAAAGGTCGTGAAAAGTTTTTTCGAGCCAACAACTCGGTTCAATATTACCTTATAGCCATTCGACAGGCCGTGGTGGCAAAGGCAACCTTACAAATGCTGCGAACCCGGGGATCGAGCATCACCCTCACCAACACACCGGTCCGGAATCTAGCGGTCGTGGAGGCGTTGGAAATATTCTTCACTCTCAATCCCACTCGCCGGAACATAAGAAGGAAGTCCACACTCATTCCACGGGAAGGGGAGGAATGGGTAATATCGCCCCCGGCGATGGTGCTGCGGTCGACGTGTTGGACGAAGAGGAGCGGAAGAAGCACGCACATTCTGAAGGAACGTAAGTGGTTTCCGAAAAATATCGTGAAATTTTTGGGAGCCAACTCGGTTCAAAAATTACATTGTAGCCATTCGACAGGCCGTGGTGGCACAGGCAACCTTACAAATACCGCGAGCCCGGGGATCGAGCAGCACCCCCACCAACACACCGGTCCGGAATCTAGCGGTCGTGGAGGCGTTGGAAATATTCTTCACTCTCAATCCCACTCGCCGGAACATCAGAAGGAAGCTCACACCCATTCCACGGGAAGGGGAGGAATGGGTAATATCGCCCCTGGCAATGGAGCCGCGGCCGACAAATTGGATTATGAAGAGAGGAAGGACCACGCCCATGCTGAGGGAACGTAAGCCAAAACTTACGATTATTCAATAACCAACAATCTGCTGATAATGATGTACAGTCATTCTACTGGTCGCGGAGGTGCGGGCAACGTTACAGAGGTCGCCAGTCCTCCCGTTGAACACCACGAACATCACCCAACTGGCCCCGAATCAACCGGCCGTGGCGGGGTCGGGAACATCCTTTCTTCGCTTATTGACAAGGTCCATATCCACCCCAAACACGACGATCACAAGGCATAGTCTTTCCTTTTGGTGCTTCTCTTATGAAAAACGGACTATCCAACTCCTTTGTTTTCGCTGGCTCTTGTATCGTACAGCCAACATCTTCATCCATCCATTCGTTATTTCTGTTGTAATTGTGGAACCCCGAGTTCGCAATGGAACCTTGTGTGATTTATTCTTTTTCCGGAATATTAGTGGCTTTCACATGCAGCGATGATCAGATGATATCAACTTGAATATTGGTCGGAATATGGTTTGAAGAGACGGCCAAGTCGGGGCCAGTCACTAGTATAGTTTTGTCACGGTCTTCGTTGTGCCATTTCTCGAGAAGGGTACAGTATTTTCATATTTACAGTCTCATCTGCCTGACCTCCTCAGCTTAAGCTATCACACTCCTAAATGTATGAACGGCACCCAACGTCGGAATCCAGCGTTCTGCTCCACGCGTAACTTCTTGACCGCTAGTTGTAAAGCAAGAGCTGCATCAGTAATATTGAGATGAGGGTCGGACGTCTGGCTATTCTTGAACAAATGGCCATAAAAGACATCTGCAACTTCTGGTGCATCTCGGTCGAGAATAGACCTAGAGAAACACTACATCATGTATTACATCTGGCAAAGGGAAATAATGGACATACCACATTGTACCAACGACGCCACAGAAACCAGCAAACAGCATTACGGCTGAAAGATGCACGGATTCATCTAGAATCCGTTCGTCACTCTTTGCCGTCTCACATGCACTCAGGAATGCCAGAGATGCATTGGGTATCCGCTGTTCCATAAGCTTAGAGACCTTCAGATCACCATCATTAGAAGGAGAGCACTTTCAAGAGGGTTGACCAGGTCCTGCGTTCCATGGCATGCGAAATGGGCTAATGAAACGCCGGGCAATTGAGGGAGCACTTGCACTACAGAGGTGGGCGCCTCTCTTGTCCCAAACGTTATTAAATGTTGGTTGGAGACATGTCGCTGGATTCTCTCGAGTTCTTTGGAAGTATACGGCAGGCCTAGTTCGGGTCGACCTCGTATCTCAGGCTGAATCACGATAAGCATCCTGAAAGGATGGACTGTGGGAGGAGGAGGAATGAGGAGTGCTTCTAATGTGGGTGTATACGACGAAATCGCGTAGTTTGACAAGCATTCGGAGTCCTCACCATCGTAGATACCAACCGCGTGGATTAGGAGGTGGGCAAATAGGCCAGTTGGACACCACCAAAGACGCTTGAGCGAGTCAGATTTCTATAATCAATGAAGGTGAGTAAGCAGAAAGAAACAATGGAAAAGTGATTGTTGTCAATCACACCTGAAGACGTAAAGCTCGAACCACTGGGAGGGCGACACACTGCCGGAGTGCTGTCAAGACCAAACGAAATAAATCGTCAGAACTACGACCAGGGACCGGAACCCGAGATACATGTCGACCATCATCGCGCATTTGTTCAACAAGGTGATGAAGATTTTCATGAATGGTGTCAGTGTAGCCTGAGCGAGTCGAGTTGGACGACAGCGCTGCTTGCAGAGCAAGGACCAGATGAGCTACTGTTTCAACGGAAATTGCCAACGAAACAAGATGAACGCCGTCCTGGGTGATCAACAAGCCATCGCATCCAGAAATGGCAGAGTTGAGTATGACGACTGGGCCATGGCAGGCAGCCCGTTGCAGCTCGCAGAAGGGTCGTGGTAGCAGAAAGTGTTTATACTTCTCACGCTTTCTTACTTCCATGAGGATATGTTTCCATTCTTCATTCAATTGACGATAGGAGGCCTGCTTCTCTATGTCCTTCACAATTTCCGAATTCTTGCCAAAGGCCTGGGAGGGATCGCGTAAGGAAGCTTCTTCAAGGGTGTTTGCAATGCTTCGAAGCTGCTCTGCTAGTACCGGTTCGTCAGATTCGAGATCATCCATCTGTGTACGACGCTGGAGTGCTTGGGACCAGAAGACGGTTCTACCGGCAGAGATGAACTCCACGGCCTTCTCCAGGTGTCCAATTCGAATGGCAAAGGCGCACGCAAGTCCACGGGCTCGAGACAATGCTTCATGACGTTCTTTGATGGTTATATCAAGCGAGGCTAATTGTGGGAGGAGGTCGGTGGCCTGCTGACATGCCTCCAACGTTGACGAATGATGAAAGGCGTCTGAGCGTATGGCCCATACCCTTGCAGAGTGGAACCGTTGAATGACAGAACCGGTGGTACATGTCGTTCCATCGCGAAAGGTAGATATAGATTCCTCCAAGTCTTCGAGTTGACCTTTCCGCTCGAATCGCGTAGAAAGTGCATCTGCAAGGTTGCTGAGTGCTGTGGATCGAAGAGGGTGGGGTGCGGGATATAAGTCCAAGGCGTCTCGGTAAAGAGCAATGGATTCGTCTAGGTCTGCCACTTGACCCTGATGCTCAAATCGTGTGGAAAGTGCATTTGCAAGGTTGTTGAGCGACATGGATCGATAGGGATGAAGTCCAAGGGTCAGGTGCAATGCCTCTCGTATAAAAGCAATACGTTCCTCCAAGTCTGCAAGTTGACCCTTCTGTTTGAATCGCATAGAAAGCGCCATTGCAAGGTTATTGAGTGAGGCGGGTCGGAGGTGATGAGATGTAGGTATCAACTTCAATGCTTCTCGATGAAAAGAAATGGATTCCTCCAAGTCTGAAAGTTGACCCTTACGCTCAAATCGTGTAGAAAGCAATGGTTTCCTCCAAGTCTGTGAGTTGACCCTTCTGCTGGAACCGTATAGAAAGTGCAGCGGCAAAGTTGTTGAGTGACATGGATCGGAGAGGGCTACGCGTGGGTAACAGATCCATTGCTTCTCGGTGAAACACAATGCATTCCTCCAAGTCTGCGAGTTGACCCTTCTGCTCAAATCGCCTAACGAGTGCAGTTGCAAGGTTGATAAGTGGCATGGGTCGAACGGGATGAGATGGTGGTAACATGTCCAATGCTTCTCGCTGAAAAGCAATACATTCCTCCAAGTCTGCAAGTTGTCCCTTGCACTCAAATCGCTTGATAAGCGCACTGCCGATATTGCTGAGTGACCTGGATCGATCAGGGTCAAGTGCAGGGAGCAGGGCCAATGCTTCTCGGTGAAGAATAATAGATCCGTCCAAGTCTGCGAGTTGACCGTTCTGCTCAAATCGCCTGGTGAGCGCAGCTCCGAAATTGCTGAGTGACGTGGGCCGATCAGGGTGAGATGCAGGTAACAGGTCCAATGCTTCTTCGTAGAAACCAATGGATTTCTCCAAGTCTACTAGTTTACCTTTCTGCTCGAACCGCCGGAAAAGCGGATTTGCAAGGTTGTTGAGTGACATGAATCGGAGAGGGTGAGGTGCAGGTCTCAGGTTCAATGCTTCTTGGTAAAGAGCGATGGATTCCTCCAAGTCTGCGAGTTGGCCTTTCCGCTCGAATCGTGTAGAAAGTGACTTGGATCGACGAGGGTGATGATGAGGCCGCAGCCACAGTGAAGCATACAAAAGAGAAACCGCTCCGTCTAGATCCGATACGTTGCCAGATCGCTCAAATACCCTCAGCATATCAGTCCCGCTGCCGAGGGACTCACGTGCCTCCTCATCCTCGCGCTCTGCCGCTGAGTATAGCATGGCCGCATCCAGTAAATCCTGCATTTGCCTGGTCCACCCAAATCTTATGCACAGACTCGCACAATGATATATGATGAATTGGTACCGAGCTGGGTCTGGAGGTGGTAAGGAATGCAATGCTTCGCGCGAGAGCAGAATAGCCTCGGCCAGATCCTCGAGTTGGCTCGTAACTTGGAATCGGATGACAAGTGACCTTGCGGGGGCGTTGAGTGTGGAAATTCGTTTTGGATTAGCGGTGTGTCGCAGAATGAGCGCATCACGATACAGGCGAACAGCACTGTTGATGTTTGAACACTCAACTGATTTGTGAAAATCAGTCAGCATAGCACGAGCCAATTGTATGGCCTCACGGCGATCAACTTGGTCCTGTCGAGCGACATTATCCTGGGAACCTTCTCATATATGACCAAACGCTAACCTCCGGTGTAATGTCAGATTCCTGATTCACTGCTTGTATCGCCTTGCTAGGTCAGTTATTCTAGGTTGGAGCATTTAAAGAAGTACACACAGCCTGAGCATGAGGGACATGCTGCAATTGTAGCAGCATACTGTCAGTTTAGGAGGACTTTGGCCTACAGTATGAACGTACTAGATTTTCAGACGACATGGCGATTGCTGCCGTGGTGGATTGCTGCCGTGGGTGGAGCTAACTAAATGGGTTGGTAATAAGCGCGTTTTGGCCGGAGAGGTGACGTACAAAGGACAAGCCTTAACGAATGGCTTTCAAGTTACCGAGGATGTACATACCATACAGATTCGTACACCCCATTTTAGATTGAGCAGATGATACCCATTGGAATATTGGAGTGTGGAAGGATTCTTCTAGTTGATGCATTGTGACCTCTGAGCCGTGCAAGATTGTCGCCGACACGGTCGGCGCTTCCCCAGTTTCAACAGAAATTGCCTGATGAACACCGTCCTGGGTGATCAATTGACGATAGCGGGAAGCAATGCTTCTACGTTACCAAAGGCCCAGGAGAGATCGAGGCTTCTCCTTGTTCCAAAGAATCTATCGGTTCTGGATTATGTCATAATGAACGGCTCTACGTTGTAGTGGGCACCGTGAGTAGACTTACTCTTGCATAGCCCGATGGTTTTTGACCACTCTCATAACGTCGATGCCAGTTACAGCGCTTTCAACCACGTCGGTGGCTGTCAAGTCAACCACTATCATGATGGTCCCATTGTAATCAACTACTTTTCTCTCTTCGGCTCAAGCTCAAGACAGGCGTCTAACGATGTTGCGGACCGTAACATTACCGCTGCCACCCCTAGTACTGACTCCAACGACTCACTGCGGTCGAAATTCCACTCCGAGAGCCTGAGGAGCCTTACGGTGGCAACATACTGCCCTTCAGAGACCCTTTTGGCCGTCGAAACCGTGACTGGTCTCATCGTCCAAATCGTACATCTTCTAGTGGATCGTCGGGATTCCTCCAATAGTTATCATGACCTGGGGCATGAGTTGAGGTCATTACATCAGTCTCTCACCCTTCTCGTGCTTGCAACCCAGGCATACGACAGCAGACCATTGAGTCAGAGTCTAGCCAACACGATCACCCCACAGGTGCATCGATGTCAATCGGTACTGGTGGAATTGCGTCGCAAACTGGACCACACCTGGCAGAGTCTCAGTACCACTTCCATCAGCGTAGTATGGCGGCGAGTCTTTGAGAGCAGGTGGGAGGGAGTGGAGCTAGAATCATTGAAAAGCAAACTACACCATTTTCGAAGATTGTTCAATGGCTTTTTGATGGCACTAAACTCGTACGTCTATATCACCGCCAACCATGAAGCTACACCAATTATAATTGAAGTGTTGCATGGATGATGATGGACCTCCATGATGAACTAGATACAAGTTTTGTATCCCTCGAACGGTTCCATAACTGTTTGAGTGAACGTTTACCCTTCTTGGGTCACATTCAAGTTGATGCAGTGCAAGTACTGGACCACTTGGGGCGGGTAATACCGGTACCGACTCTTTTTTGTTCTACATGGAAGGTAACTGTTGCTGCCCTACTGTTTGGACAACTGACACTCTTTCGCGCGCCAGGACTTTGACTTCGTCATCAATGGCTATTGCAAAAATCAATTCGGAAGTCGCTTTATTGAACACGGTGATTATGAAGTGATGCTTGCCAAGAATGATTATAACCAAATCGTTGACCGCTCAAAATTGGCTGTTGTTGTGGAGTCTGGAATGATTCTGGAAATGAGTATCGTTATGCGGCGGAAGGCGGCCATTAACGAGAATAAGCAGAAGTGTCCCCGCTGCGGCTACCTCAACTTGGATGGTGCTATCAAGAACGGTTGGATTGAGTGGCAAATATCTTTTACCAGTGAAGCTTTTCGTGGGTTAACATTGTCGATTGCAGTCGCGGTTGCCCAGGGCAATTCCAACCTGCCATAGTCGATCAAAATGCTGAAGATAATTTCCGTGAAGAGGGTTCCAGAAAGAACTATACCGCGGACGAGGATGGTAATATACTGAATCATGACCATGACAAAAATGACTACGAGATCATTTCGCCTGCGTCGTACGTTTCTCTGTTCTTCTGTAAAATGATTAATAACAACAGCGGTGACTCAGGAAAGGAAACGAGAGCGGTGATCTGAGACGGAGTGCTTATGGCAAAGACCTGCGACTAGGAAATAATGACGGGGTACAATTTTTCCGCCGAATCCAGATCATGTACATGAAGGTATATCAATTCCCTCTCCGAACTATGAAATTAGTCCAAACGGTGCTCTGCCGTACAGCCCAATACCTCAGTAAAGCCCCTTCAAGTTAAGATTGTCGACTACGCAATCAAGATCAATGACGATCGGGGCTCAGGTGCATCCCGAGATCTCTACACATATAAACCTCACGGTGAATGAATCCTGTCTCCTATGTTCATTGACATGATTGTTCATAACCCGGTTAAAAAGTTTTCAACGACTGGTACTACCTCGGCCCTGCTGCTGCAAACTTGTGCTCTACTGTCCCGCGTGGCGTCATTGTCAAAGGGCTTGAACCAGGGATCCTCGCTGACGTGAGAGACTGGACTCGTGTGTGGGACAGTACCGGCTCTTTTAATTTTGAGGATTTCTCTCTCTGGCGCGGCGTACCTCCGAGCCCTGAATACATCGTACTTGCATCCTTCTTTGCCAGGAGCAAGGACAAGCCTACTCCGAGGGATGTAAGGGGGATAAAGGCTATACACAAAAGCTTCCTTGCCCAAGCCTTTGAATTCTGTAGGGAGATATGGAATGACCAGGGAACTTGGGCAGACAAAGACGGGGGAGTATGGGAAATCTCCGTGGATTCTGCACAAGACTTCATCAACCCAGGTGCATTCATTGCAGTTGGCGGACACCGCAAGCCCCCGAGCGACGTGTATGCTCTTGATGCAACCCGTCTGGAATTGAGCTACGATCCTGGATTTCTACCACAGCTTCCTATTGTACCCCCCTTGCGTACAGATAGCAGCTCTCACACTTCTACACTTGCTTCTCCTTGTTCATCGTGAATTCCTAAATATCGCCCAATGATCCTGGTTTCCAGATGGTTTTTTATGTTACAAACTAATTTATCATTACCATGAACTGACTGCGTCAGTATTGTCTCCACTTTTACTTTTACTACACAGCCAGACCTTTCAACAGTACTTTCAGGGTTACAGTGATTTTGGAAAACCATGTCATCATGTTCAATTTTTTTTTTTTGAATGTCCAACCAGTAGTCACCAATTGCACTGTAAGGTGTCCAGAGTGAGGTCTATGACACAGGCAGACTATCAGACACTTGGGCATCCTATGTGCCACCTTCTCCAAAGATAGGGTGCACATGGTCCAGCTTGCTGCACTGACTAAGTTAAAGGAATGTGGGCAAGAGGTTTCAATCCAGTGAAGGATCTCATCAGAGGGCTACCACTTGCCCTTACCTCTAGACTATCTGTGCTTTCCTTACAGAGTACTTCCTCTAAGCATTTTATGTAGGAAGGGAGTAGCCTGATTAGGGTTCCAAGTCCTAAAAGTATTTTGAGGTCTTGGTCTTATATCGACCTGACATGCCAATTTTCAGCCAGCCATCTATCGTTGCGGCAAATGCCGAGTTTGTTTGTGTTTATCGACCTTAGTCACGCTTAGCAGTAACTCTTGTTGGCACAACCGAAGACCGAAGAAATGAAACGTGAAGACGAAATGAGAATAGTTCCAAGATATATCTAAAGGATTACTGTATATTTGCACAATCGCAGTGAGAGGACGTCATCCAACTTCCATTTGGTTTGACGCGGCTCTCTTTGCTTCCCGGTCCACATCATTGTACCCAACCATTCGTTTGAGTGTCGGCTTCACATCAGCAACCCGTGTCAATAAACATTTTCTCATAGCATCCTGCTCACTCGAGTTTTACTATGAACCCATTTGTTAAGATATTTGATCATACCTGAGTGAATGTGCTATCAAGCAATGCAATTGCGTGGAGAACGGTTAACATCTTGAAGTTGTGGCCTTTGAGCGGAACGGTAACAAATGCCATCTGGATTTCCACGATGTCTCCAATGTGGATTGTCTGTGGTTTCACTTCTTCGTAACTGAACAATTCAGATTATCAGCCAGTAATGTACCGGTACAGTTTGACCTACCTCCTATGTCCCTCTTTGTTGACATGACAGTTGTAGTAGCGGACGATATTTTCTTCACCATGGATATAGTCTGATTTTGCCATTTCCTCCAGAATTCTGTGAGGGTCAACTGCGTCTGTGAATGGGATATGCACCATCTGCAGTGCATCTTGTTTGGGTGTAAAATATCGGTTTGAAACGTCAAACGCATCATGCCTTGTATGTGTTCCCACACGCCATCCCTCGAGTTTTCCAGCAGGGAACTGTCGATAAAAATGTGAGTATATTTCTTGTGCCACTGTCATGGCTTCAGTGAAAGCTGCGGTCCCCGCGCCAGTAATTGAAAGGCCCTGTCTAATAAATTTATAGCGTGCTGGCGTAACACTGTCCCAAGCATTCAGAAGGCCTTTCAATTGCAAGAAATCATTCATTCTACTCACAAAGGCTTTTCCAAGACTGGTGGGAGATCCAGGTCACAGACGATGCCCCAGACTGTGAATACAGCCTCCTCCACAGCACGTTCTTGGCCCGTTGATGCTCCAACAATTCACCAGGTTGATGGTTGTTTGGAGCTCATTATGTCATAGTGCTGCCAAAGTTCAGTTCTGAACTGATCTGAACTCGGTTCGAACCCTGAACTGAACCCCAAGTTCAGTTCAGTTCAGGCCTCTTGGCTGAACTGAACCACTTAAAGAGTTCAGTTCAGTCAAATTCATGTCTGAACTGAACCAATTGCCTTATATAGTAAGAGTTCAGGGTTCATAGCCTATGCTGAACTGAACTGAACTGAATTTTGCAGTTCAGTTCAGAAACTTAGCTGAACTGAACTCCGAGTTCAGTTCAGGGTTCACAAAAAAAGGGTCTGAACTGGACTGAACTGAACTTTGGCAGCACTATTATGTCAACTGTTTGCGTCCAATTGCTCACCTGCAATGCCGGTGTGTAAGTTCCCACCAAACTAGGTATGTATGTTGTTATGCACTTTGATCACATTAGCCAGCTGACGATTGCCATCTGTGCCTTCTTCCTCAGACGCTAACTTCTCCAATGCATTGCCTACATATGCTTTAGCACTTGGCCAATAGTCATGCAGCAGGGTTCACTCACAGGCGCCTTGTAGATCATAATGTTGGTCCATTGAAGCTTGATTTGACAATCAATGAGGGAGTTTTAGTGGGATCTGAGTCTGTTATTTGGCCTCTTGGCCGCTGCCCATAAGCTCTGCCTTCATGAAACGCTGTATCATCTCGATATTTTTTACTTTCGTGCCAGGGATAGTACGAGCTCCAAGTTCTCCCGCAAATTTCTCTTGTCATTGGCTTCTGTAAATTGGCAAATTTAACCGGTGACTTCAGTATTCTTTGGCTAACTTTCAGTGGCGCCGCTGGGGTCATGTTGGTGATCATTGTCATTTTGTGTGCTTTGCGTTGTCCCATGTGTCCTGTTGTTAATGTCCGCTCTTTTGCTTTCAAGGTTTATCTCATGGACACACTGTACCAGGAGGCAATCGTCATTTTTTTGTATCTTGTGCGTTTCGTATTGTCCTACTTCTCTGGCATCCCGTTGTTGATGTCTGCTCCTTTGCTTTTAAAGTTTTTCTCATGGATACTGTCAGTGGCGCTGCCGGGGTGGCAATCGTCATCATTTTGTGCTTTGTATTGTCCCACATCTTCTCCAGCGTCCAGTTGTTGATGTCCGCTCTTTTGCTTTCAAGGTTTTCCTCATGGATACTGTCGGTGGCGCCGCTGGGGTGGCAACCACCATCATTTTGTATTTTGTGTGCTTCACATCTTCTCTGTCCTGTTGCTGATGTCCGCTCTTTTGCTTTCAAGGTTTTTCTTGTGCATTGCTTCTACAAGCCTCGCATCGGCTACTTTGTAAGTAATTGCCTGTTGATTGTTCAAATTTCATATGCATCTCTACGCAAATCTGACAATATTCTTGTATTCTTTGCTACATAGTCCTGTGTCACTATTCTCAAAGTTCTGGTGTACCATACACTGTTGTATATACACATACATGAAGCCAGTGACTATAATATAAGTTTATTTTATGTGGGTGTCATCGTAGTCATGGACACCAGCCACCAGCCCTTTTCCAGAGGTTTATTGCGCGTCTCTTTTGCTTTCAACCATCTCCGTGTTTGTGGCGTTTTTCTTACATCTCGCGGCATTCATTCCATGTCATGGAGTCTTGTGGCCGTTTTGTGCGGGTGGATGTTGAGATGCAAGGCCAGAAAGGATCATTGCAAGGTGGATTCATGTCATCTGTCTTCGCTGGTTTGTCCCCGCTGACCATATAAACGTGCTGACAGTTTTTTTTAGCACATTTTGTTGATCTCCCCCACATACTACCATTCATGTTGACTCCATCTTCCACCCCGAAACGTGAACTTGATTATATATCGTCCCTACCATAAATTGCACTGACTTTATTGTTTCTGCCGCTAGATCTGTTAAAACTGCAAAAAAAGTGGTCGTCCCTCCATCTCCAACCTTGAGTATAGATCGGTATGTTTTCAGTCTCTCATCTTCACACTTATTTCAACTGCTCTCAGGTCTGGCCAAAAGAAATCGGCAAAGCACAAGGCACCGATGATCACCATTCTTTCAGACTCTGAGAGGTTTGCCGTTCTCATTCCCATATCACCTTCCGACTAACATTCTGTTTATTTATTAGCGAAGCGGTTCAGACCCCAATTCTTCCTGCAAAGAAAATCTGGACTTCTCATGGCCCTGCTCCAGGTTCTAAAGAATTCGAGAAGCTTCTGGCGGTGTCTATTTTGTTAGTATCTTTTACATGTCATTTGTTCATTACTAGTAGCTTACTTCCATCCTCACAGGGCCAAAGTCGATGCTGCATTGCTCGGAAATAATCTCACCATCTCTTTTGGCAGTGATGTCAAAGCTGAGCTATCCAGCGAGGAGGAGATTTCAAGGTTTGATATATCTCTAGGCAACCGGCATCTTACCATTCTATTTACAGGTCCCCCACCAAGAAAGGCAAGGCTGTGAGTGCGAAAGGTACATCTACACCTAGCAAGCACAAGCGCGCAGTTCCAGTTGATGTACCAACTGCAACCATGGTGGTTCCTCTCATGTATGTGCTCATCCGACATTTTTCACTGAAAACCGATCAGATTTAATAGCCCTGAGCCGGTTGCTGAGTGCAGTGAAACCATGCCATCCCCTGTGAGAACCCGTTCTAGGTAATTTGCCTTGTGATTTGCTATTCCACTGTCTCATATACTACAGCAGGACGAAGGTTTTGTCTGAAAAAGCTCGCATTTTAGAAGAGCAGTGAGTCCTTGGCCTTCGATCTTGGGTGATCCTGATACCACTTATTACAGGCGCTTGCATCTGGCCTTAGAAGCTTGTAAACAGCCTGTTGAGTCCCCACATGTTGCTGTGGATGCCAATGAAGTCGCTCTGCCCCCATCTTTGCCTGATAAATCCATGTAATGTCTTTTGCATTTTTGATTTATTTTTGTATCACTGACAAGTTTTTCCCTTAGTACTGAGGAAGGGATCGACCCCTCTTCACCTGCGGCTTCAACGCCAAGTCCTGATATCAAGGTTGAAGACTCCAAATCATATGGATTGATGTTATTTTATGAGCATTTATTCACTGCTGGTACAGGCCCAGTATCCAAGTCGCTGCCGTGGGTGTTGATACAAGCATCTCTGATAGTGTTTCAATCGGATCCCCACCGTGAGTGTAATTTATCAGTATGCTCTGCTTTGCTCACCATTTGTGCTGTTGTCTCAGGAATGGGGGCAATTCTTCCGATTTATCAGAGGTGCCGGTCAGTGATGTTGAAGGGGAGGACAATTCGGAAGACCCTAGCCTAGCAGTGATGCGCAGGGATATCCAGGATCCTGACTTGTACAAGATTTACGAAAACCTCCCCACTCTCGAGTCAGTTTCCATTCGGGTCTGTTGATATGTGAAATTTATTTTTGTTAGCCGCTTCCGTGACATCCGACCATTTACATTCAACAGCGAATTTGAATCCCCTCGGGTGTCTTTCTCGAGTCTTATCAAGGTTCTCTCCGACTCGACTATCAGGTATGCTTGCCTGTTTTTTGTTTGTGATATACTCAGGCTTGTTTCACTTTACTGTATGTAGTTCTGTGTTACAAGGTCTTGTCTTTGTTCGTTCCGGCTGCTTCATCAACACTAGTCGCATAGATCCGAAGCATCTCACTGTAGAATCATGTTGCATGAAGATTGTCGGTCAGAACACAAATGCAGTTGGCATTATGCTGGGCCTGGCAACGGAATGTTTTCTGGTCACCGAGTGCTCTGGAGGTTCTCAGGCTGCACCCTATCCGATTCATAAAATTTCAATTGTGCCGTTTGCCCAAGAGATGCGTTGTGACACTTCTGTTTGGGGCAAGTTATTCAATTTTCATGTCATATCTGGTTCAGTATCCAGTTTTGGTATCTCCTTCCTCACCCGGAGACAGCGTAAGGTCTTCCATGCACCATTACATATGTTACTGACCAACTTGGCTGCAGTTGCTAGTGCTCCACTGTCGCCCAGTAAATCTGGTGGCTTGTTTATCACTGTCTCAAACTCTCTGGTGACCAGTTCTCAAGCTAGGGGTCAGCCCGCTGGTGGTGCATTTTATCCTGCTTCACATGGATTTGAGGATAAAAGTATGCAAGATATCACTTCTGACCCCCATGAAGGTTCTTGACGAGTCTTTTGTCAGTTCCAATATATGATGGCCGTTCCAAAGCAGGCCACCCTTTTTCCTTCTTGGATCATGACTTCCAAAACCTTTCAAGCTTCCCCCTGTACAGGGGAGGCAACAAGGATCTTCCTCATAATGCAATGGTTGTGGTTGGATACATGCTAAGTACTTATTTTGATGAACGTTCCGGGATGTCGATCCTTTCATCCAATATTCAATTCGTCATCTTGCTTGGTGTTACCAGTACTCCTCTCCTTGTGAATGTCTAGCATTTTTGCTCGTAGACCTCATAATTTCTTTGGTGCCCATATTGCTCTATAAATTGTTCTCCCCTCAGTTATATAGAGTGTGTAAATACATACATGCCTTCTGTGTCTAGTCTTGAGCACGAACAGGTACTATTCCTCCCTGACAGGAATGTCACATCTGTGAAAATGGTGCGGTGTGCAGGCCATATCCACTGTCACCACACCATGCCATGACTTAACCCGTATGTGACCGGGCAACTAAGGGTGACAATGTTGGGTTTGAGTCGGGCCAGCCGAGATGGGCCGAGAAAATATTATTGTTAGGTACTTGACGGGGCAACTGAGAAGTGACATATGTACCATGTGAGACCGGTGGGCTGAGTCAAGTGCTAGAGTATAGTGGATGGTCTGAGACCGTTGGGCCGACATTGGCTGGGATTATTGTCACCCGTCTGAGACTGTTGGGCTGACATTGGCTGGGATAATTGTCACCCGTCTTAGACCGTTGGGCCGGCATTGGCTGGGATAATTGTCACCTGTCTCAGACTGTTGGGCCGACATTGGCTGGGATGGGTGTCACCCGTCTCAGACCGTTGGGCCGACATTGGCTGGGATAATTGTCACCCGTCTCAGACCGTTGGGCTGACATTGGCTGGGATGGCTGTTTACTCATCTTAGGTGTAGGGATTGGCGCCGGTGTGGTCATTGGTGTTGTCATTCGAGTAGGTATTGGTCTTATTATCAGCATGGCCATCGGTGTTGTCATCGGTGTGGTCATTGGCATTATCATCGGTGTTATCATTGGCGTTATCATCGGAGTTCTCATCGGTGTTATCATCGGCGTTGTCATCGGCGTTGTTATCGGTGTTATCATCGGCATTCTCATCGGCGTTCTCATCGGTGTTATCATCGGTGTTCTCATCGGTATTATCATTGGTGTTATCATAGGTGGTGTCATTGGAGTAGTTATTGGTGTTATCATCGGTGCTTTATTCGTTGTTATCATCGGTGCTATTATCGGTGTTATTATCGGTGGTGTCATTGGAGTAGTTATCGGTGTTATCATCGGTGCTTCATTGGTGTTATCATCAGTGCTATCATTGGTGTGATCATCGGCAACGGCATTGCGGATTTTATCATTTTCGCCAGCCTTGAACCAATGGGTTGACATTGGATAGCATGACTATCACTATTTCAACGCCGATGGGCTTGCATGGGGTTTTTTTATTTTTACTACTGGTGTGTAACACTCAGATTGGTAATCAACATCACTCATTCAACTGCATTATTAACGTTAATCAATTCTTCCTTCTCAAACATGAGCCACCTCTCTGCATCCCTTTCAATCCTCCACTTTATGGACAACATATCATCATATCTCATTGCCAAATTTAACCAGCAAATATCCCAACCATCACCTCATGTCCAGTTAATTCTCCCACCTCTGGAATTCAGTACACAGGTAGTTTGTGATTGTGAGCTGCTGGTGTATCAATTGGTCATAGCATACCAAAATCCCGGTAAAGATATAGCTCAAATATAGTTCCAAGTACTCAATATGATTTCCAGTAACTTTGCCTTGGGATGCTGACCAGTATTCAACCAGGCTGGGTCCAAAACCCACTGGATTCAACACTGTAAAGGAGGCAGCTCTCACATCCCAGTATCCATTGATTGCAAATCCACCTTGCAAGGTCAATACACCCATGACCATAAGAGATCGGCATGGGAGGATACTCTGTTGGTATCTTCCTGACACGTTGACGCCAACAAGACAAGTAAGTCCTGTGATGTATGATTCCAGAATTCATATATATGGTGTCAGTAGTCGATACTCGCCACGACCATGAGGCACATGGAAGGCCCTTTATGACAAAGCATGAAGCCAGGAACGAAGAAAAATTGGAGGTTGGACCTGAAACTATTCCTCAATGAAGCTGGATGTGTTTGGATGACGCCAGGATCGGTTGAACTCTCTCCTGCTTGGTTTCAACAAGAACACGATGTGAGTGAGCCATACATTAAGTGGAGACAAAGACCGACACACATGTTCTAGATGAACCATGAACCGGTTGTGATATCATCGGCGTTGAATGACTCAAATGCTGACACATGGCTCAAAGCCACCTGTGAATCAATTGCACTCATATCAGCAACCCTCGCCATTACACATCCAGAATTGTACATGTGTGGCTGAGAGACGCTTCGACGTCTGGCAAAAGAACCTTCGTTAACTGAAGTCATCAACCAGTGGCCATCGGTGTTCAATGGGATGTCAGTGATCAGCAATCGGGAAACACCAGCGCATCGAGACAACAATTCGAGAGCAGAATGGTATGATATTTTGGCAACCATTGGACCAAGAACGCTGTCCTAGAATTACCGAACATCGGACTAGAATTGCAATACAATTCGGGAACACTTGTCCATCTTGGGGGAAGAATTTTGAGGCATGGGGTGTTTAGGATATCAGGTGAACGGGTATGTCTTGCATTTTATATGAGAGACAATGTACATGAGAGGGAAGGGGTGCCAGCGGTTCCTTGGATGACATTAGATCAAATTGGCAGACGGGTGGTAGAAGATCAAGCCAATGTATAGCAATGCATTGTTCAGACCTGAGAGAATGGCCTAATAATCCAAAAACAACGATCAGAGTGGAGAAACACTGACCGGAGTAGGGAAACACCGATCGGAGTGGGGAAACACTGATCGGAGTGAACAAACGCCGATTGGCACCAAAAAACGCCGCTTTGGAGTGGACAAACACTGATAGGAGCTCCCAAAGACCAATAGGACTTGTCAAACGCTGATAGGACTTGCCAAACATTGATAGAAGTTGCCAAACGGGAATCGGACTGGTTAAATGCCAATCAGACTTGACATACACTGATCGGACTTGACACATGCTGATTGGACTTGTTCTAATATACAATTATCAATTAATTCCCCTTGACATCTCCATTCTTGTATCCATCAACCTCCACCATCTATCTTGCAACATCTTACCATCCTCAATTTTATCCAGTGTCTGTGTTCTAACAATCTGGTAGCTCTCTACCACTTGAGCCTGGATGGTCTCGAGGTACTTGGCAAGTTCGGCCTTTTGTCCGCCAGACAAACTTGACACAAATGATGATGGTAATCGTGGCAGGAGAGGGACGGCTATTCGGAAATGTTCAACTGCTGTTTGAGGGCATTGCTCAGTCAAGCACTGCTTACCGTTGGACTTGCCTGTGTTTTTATCCTGGAATTCATCGGCATCCATTGCATCGGGGTTGGCTGAGGTCCGTGTCTTCAGAACATCATCTAATGTCGTTATAGGGGGAACATCCGGAGCCAATTTGCTAGTCGATGCCACTGGGGTTGGGCTTTTTCGTCCAGGATGAAAAACCGGCATTTCTTGGAGTTCCTTGTGGGTCTCCTTGAGTACCTGTACAAGGGAATGGAGGGCTAAGAAGCCTGAAGGCATGGATGCAGAACATATTTTACCTGCCAAAGTCCAGAAAAATATACAAAGTCTTCCTTTGCCGAAATTCCACCTTCCTTTACCGATTCATAAGCCATCCGAAAACTAGCAGCCGTCTCTTCCTGTGAATGATTTTACCATGAAAAAATGAATGGAAACATAAATATTACCTCCATCAAGGTGACTGCTGAAAAATATCCAGCAAACGTGATAAGAATGTCCTTTGCGCCATCGGCCACTGATCCTTGCTTTTCTCGCCACCATTGCCCAGCATGAAGATGCTTTTGCACGAAGTGCTGTGCTAAGCCTTCGATCGGGAGTTCCTGTGTAAAGAGAAGCTTCTCCCATACATATGGCAGGCTATAACTGTATATCGCTTTTGCCATTCCCTGGATAATTTCCGGTATTTCCAAAATGATCCCTCCAAGTTGAGCCATTCCGATGCACGTCGTCGCTGTTGCCTGCAACGAATGGAGTGTATTTCAATAGAATTAGTCACAAGTTCATTCTGCATGTTTGAAAGCCAAGTCTCTCGTTGTGTTGGAGACATGCCATCTCAAGTTATTGCCATTGCCAAGATCGCTGACCAAACGTGACGCGCTAGAAGGTTGAGGAGTTGCTGGCATTTAATGAGTTTCGACATTTCAAGCTTGTTGGACTAGTTGGCTGGGATATTGCAGTTGAAGTCAGAGGTGTCTTCTATTTACGTTTATTTAAAAAGTGTTACAACATCGGCGCCGATACTTCCATCAGCGCCAATGGATGACTAGCTGTTAATTTACATGCCTTAAGCAATACCATGGTACATGATTATGTATTTAGGAAAATCCCAAACATGCTTTCTGCTTGTGTAGCAAATTGATCCCACATAGCCGCTTGCCTTGCACCATAACATCATTTTCCCGATGATCCATGTCCGATGACCAACTCCATTCGATTTCTCCAAGTCTCAGCTTTGATTTGGAAGAACCTAATGGTCCACTCCATTTCCTTCTTGACCAATGTCAATTCCTCTGTCCATCAGCAAAAATTGGCATTCGACCGTAGCCAGTGAACCCGATAGACTGACTCAAATTCAAAAAACTGTGATTGGAAGGAGGGGAACACTCGCATTCTTCCATCCAGTCATTGCCAGCAATGTCCCGGTCTATATCCATGTTCCAAAACCACGCTAACGACTTGTTTTTTTGCCCTGGTTGTTTCAGATCCACCAAAGCAGTAGTAGCTGTGAGGTCATCTTGCCTAAGCAACTTATACCTTTCCAATGTCTCGGGAGATGCCCCCAGAGAGACCAAGGCTCTTCGGGCGAGACAATAAACTCTTGCATGGTGCTTGACATGGGCTTCCACTGAATAAACCTCTTTCCAAGCCCTTGTCTTCTGCTTTGTCCCCGATGCCAATCGAACATTTTTCCGGAATAGATATGCTTTGTGACATAAACAAATTCGAATTTGGTGAAGGGCGCTGTCTGCTTGAGCTTCTCTCAATTTCAATTCTGCAGAAATCAGTTTGCTCGCCGATGCGTCGAATGCCGATAACTGAAGGTTGGAAGGAAGGAATAAATTGGTCTTCGTCGGAGAATCTTGATCCCAGGATTGCCAGCGTTGATGGTTGATGAATGGATTGTCTGTGTCTGGCTCGCGTTCATTGTCACTTCCATTGTCCGATGATTCGGAATCTGAGTCAGATTGTAGCAGATCGACATCTGGCATCATCTCTTCATCGATGAGGTTGGAATCCATGAATTTCACCGATGACTTGTGAAACCGGTCAATTCTGTTTCTCAATTGGTGTCTTTTGTCCTCCATGGAAAGCTTAGCTGTCGGTGATGGTTTCCGGCCAAGCCTTCTCTCCTCATAAGCTAGTGAGAGTCTGAAATGCAATCCAAGACTGTCAATGCAATTGGAACCTCATCATTGATATGTTACATACTGTGTCTCCTGAATTTTGAGTCCAGAGGATAGCCAGGTGATGGTGCCATTCATCAGGCCATTCGTCTTTTCATTTAGGGTCAGTTCCAGGATTCTTTCTTCTTTCGGGGGTCCTAGACCCGGCTGAGAGATGATTTCATATCGGATGGCTCAGAATTACCTTTAGATGTTTTGGCATCATAGATGTCCATTGCCAACTCGTCTCGATCCTGGTATTTTTGAGCTCTTTTCACCTCTTTTGTCCATTTCCGAGTGAGGTCGGCGTCGGCTGTCGAAACGAGGTCATCCAATGCCGATTTGCTACTGGCAACGCTGATGACGGCTTTGCGATATTTTTTGATCAATGTTGGACCTGCAACCACGAAGGCCTATAAATTCCAGATGCTAGGTTTATACAAATGACAATGAATACAGACCTATTCTGATGAGTTTCTTGAAGTTGGAGTCGTTCATGTGAGCATTGATCGTTTCCTGATGGGATGCAGCAGACATGGTCCTTGTGCTCTTGGCGATATGATCAAGGGGAGCCCATAATGATTCCAATATTTCGCCATCAACCTGGCCAGCACCTTCAATAAATTGAGGGCTGTATCGGGGATGGCATTGATCTTGATGACCCATAATGTGAAACAGGCCGATTCCTTTCTTGATTTTGATCCCTTCAGGAGTATGCAGATAAGGACCTTGACTCAATCTCTCTTGGAGGTGCTTGCCATATTGGCACATGATATCATAGATGAGCAGGATGGTCTTGAAACCAGAGCTCCACTTGAGAACTTCTGAGAGGGTGTAGTCCATGTTCATTTGTCTGGAATGGAATCATTGTTAGTATATTGGCAAAATACTTGGTATTGGATGTAGAAGGAATGGCAAACTAGTCCGATGCATCGGCATTGGTGACACCTCCATCATCGGCGATGGTCTGAACGCCGACGCTGTCATCGGCATTGGTGAACTTGACAACATCAGATAAAAAATTACCTTTCACCCTTCTGAAAATCGACAACTGAATGTGGAACAAAACATCCATGACGAGCACAGGCCAGTGCACCAATACCGGTCACATCCAAATTTTGTTTTCGAGAATTAGCCTGATTCACCGCCCTATGTTCATTGCATGTTGACTTCTGAAATATTTAAAATTTTCAACATTTCCTAGACATTAATTCATTTAATAGAACTTACCAGTATGACCTCTTTGGTTATTCGGATATGTTTTTTATATCTATCCTCCCCAACCATAAACCCATGACCATCGGCAATAGTAACATCATCCAGAGGCCTCCGCATCTTCATGTGTTCTACTTTAAAAATTCCATCCATCACGAATGAAGGCATAATGCTGCTGGTATCCCCTTTGCTGTTTTTCCAATCTTCTGGCAAGTTGAGACCAGGCTGCGGACAAGCAGGACATGTCATTGTGAGTTGGCCAGGTCCTGGTTCCTGGTTGTCATTTTGGCCAAATCCATTCCATTTCCGGGCCTTCAGATTTCTCCATTGCCTTGTACATCTTAGTAATTCACAGTAACGGTTCTGATAGGTTGTCAATCAAAATTTACCGGTGAATAAATCAGATTACATACCGGGACGGTGTGAGGAAACAGTGAGCTGGTAAGTTGGAGTAATTTTGAATGAAATGCCTGGCAAGCGGTTTTACATTCCAAGTTGTCTAGGAGACACTCGTCAAGGACTTGGAATGTGAATGCAGTTTGGGGCTTTTTTGATGTTGCAGGATATAAGCCAACATCAAGCAACTGAATATCACGTCCAGCTGCTCCTCTACATTCACACCATCGGATGACCAGACAATGGATACCTGAGCTGTCCACCACCACCATAACGCTTTCACATGTCTTATCAATGTCTTTTGGTGAATCTGGAAAGCTTTGCAATGAAAAGGGCGTGGTTGGTTCTTCAGTATTTTTTGATCTTTTGGCATTGTCATCGGCATCGGCATCGGCATCGGCGTTATCATCGGTGTTGTCGGCGTTATCATCGGCATAGTCATCGGCGTAATCATCGGCGTAATCATCGGCGTTGCTATCGGCATTGTTATCGGCATTTGCGTCGGTGTTGGCGTTGGTACTGGCATTGATGCCGATGTCAGCATTGACAATGCAATCCTCGGTGTCATTAATAATGGTGTTGTCACTCCGGACAGCTGGACATGGCAACCCTCCATGACCTAGGTGGAGCTTGACTCCCACTTCCATCAACCAGGCAGGCGTAAAGTAGTCACCGGTCCATTTTTCCACCCAATGAAATGGTAACCTCTCATGGATATCTGCACAACATGCCTGGCAGTATATAGGACTACCAAAACACGTGGAGCATTTCCATGTGCCTTTGGCTGTCCAACAACCCATGCAGATCTGTCTTTCTGGAGGTGCTTCCCTGGCCAGGATATGGTCTAGATATTCTGTTCTATGGGGTAGCCATTCCCTCATATAATTGCTGGATGACTCCAAGAAGATGACTGTCAGTTGGACCTGTGTGAGACCAAGTAGAAAGTCATATTTACATTATTGCTGGGCAATATTAGAGGCTCAATATGTGGGAGATCTTGAGGGTAATCGCTATATTCTTCACAATAATCTTGAGTCATTCTTTGTCTTTTTGTAGGAGAGGAATGTGAGCTCCTAGGGCTGTCGACAATATCCCTTCGAGTCTGAAATCCACGAGCAGTGAACACTTCTTTTAATGTCACCCTGCTAACACGAGGAGCAGACTTTCTTTTGAACGACTTGACCATGGCTGAATAATTGGTTAGATGAAATAAATACGAAGTGGAGGATTTAAAAAGAAATTGGAACGATAAGAATACGCAGATGAGAGTGTAAATTATTGAGGAAATAAAAGGTGGACGGTCGAAAGTCGGTTGACGAAATTTCGATTTCTGAAATGGGTGTATAGTCAAATTTGGCAAACTTGCAACATCGACAAGTAGCCGCACACAATTCATCATTTATTAAATCTCATCTCATCTCCTGCAAATTCAAACCTCTTTCCTGATTCCACAATGCCTGAAACCTCTTTCACTGCCACTCAACTTGCCACCCTCAAAGGCAAACTTGAGGAATTTAGGGCTGGAGACAAAAAAGGGCATGCCAAAACCATGAAACAGGTGCACACTAGTATTGTTGGTGCACAAGGGAGGTCTGAGACCCCCCTGGAATACATTGCAAGTGGAGCTGGTAACCAAATTTAATTTTGCTAATTTCAGCCTTTAGAAAATAAAGGAATGGTTTTACAACAATGGACGTCATAGGACCAGAAAGCCCCTTTACAACCATAGACAAATTTGGAACTTTAAGAAGGTTGTAGGTCATGAGATGAGGGAGGAGGTAGAGGGAAAAGTGTCAGAGTTGTCGGGCTCAACCCCTGGTACCAAGCAATGGATGGCAAAGTACCAGGCTGGGTTGAAGGCTGTGTGTGAGGAGTTGTCGGAAGAAGAAGTCCAGAAGTATCAGGGGTTGTTGGATGAGTGGAAGTCGAAAGGACCTCCAGTACATGTCCAGCAAAAGTGGGTTCTCATATTGTATGTCCCGACGACATGGCTGAACTTGTGACCTGATGTCCCTAGGAATGCTGAAAAACATGCAGTGCAATACATCAAGGAATTCGCTACACAAATGCATAAGGACTTGGGGATGAGGGTTTTCGTGCTGTCAGCATTTCGGGACACATCAGACAATGTGTTGGTTTCATCGTATGTGGATCATGTAACTTTGGTTACCTGTTTTAAACTAATCTTGGTCCAGCCATGACTTTAATGATGAGCTAGGTCATGAGTCATTTGTGAAGGCTAAACCTAATTGGCAAAAGGGATTGGTGATGACGGAATGGGAGGCATATGCCTCAGAAGAACTGGGTGAGTATTATGCCTTTGTAAAATGTCCCTAGTTTGTCTGGGGAATGGAAATTTGGATGGTATACAGTCAGCATCAGATTGCCATTGGCAGCCATTGGCATCGATGTGGTCATTGGCGTTTCCATCGGCATTGGCGTTTCCATCGGCGTTGGCATTGATATCGGCGTTGGTCTTAGCATTGGCTAACTCATTTGGCTGAATTTACTAGGAAAACATGACTCAGGTAGCAATGATGAAGCTGATGGACCTACGACTAAGAAGCCGACAAAACAACCCAAAGTTCATCTTGATGATAAAGGTGTCCCCAAACTTCTCATCTTTCCGGGAATGAAAAGACCAAATTTGGAGGAGATGAAATCCCTTATCAGGGACTTTTTAAATTTGCATTATCATATGTGTCTCAGCTCTCAGTAAGGTCATTCTGATATCATGTGAAATCAGAATTACGGTCCAGTGACAACTCAGCTTCGGTTCCTTGGGGAGATCTCAGCATCAGCCAAGATCAATACATATCACCACAATATTTGCCGGCTAGCTTTCAACTCCGGGATTTTTCAAAGCTAGTCAAGCAGCAGGCTTTGTTGGTTCTTGACTTTTGGTATGAAAGGCAGGCAAACAAAAAGGTCAAGACAACGTTTGAATTCAGGGGCTTCAAGGGACGGAACGGTGAAATCGATAACTCCAACCCATCTACCCCTGGGAAATCTCGAAAGAAGGCTCAACAAAAGTCTAATGCAGCAGGACCTTCCCGACTTCGGCAACAGGACATTTCCAACAGTGAATCTGGTTCCTCATCAGATTCCAATAGCGAATCCGGTTCGGAAGATGACGACGATGAAGGAAAACAGACAGCTGACAAGGGAAAGCAGAGAGCCGGCACAGGAAAGCAGAAGGCCAATAAGGGAAAGCAAAAGGGTGACGGTCATTTTGTTGCCAATGATGCACTTGATGGAGATGAGGAAGACGATGATGAAGATACCAGCAACAAAGATCACGGTGTCATGACCCTAAATGACTTTAGGTGTAATGTCATGGTTTCATTAGTAGAGCACAGAGATAACCACTCATACCTAGTATACATAAGCACACCCCACATTCATTAACATTTATTCCATATTTTTCTATAACACGTATGCAAGTGAATAGGCATAGTAAAGTATACCCTTACTGCCTAGCATTAGCTTTGGATATTTATTTATAGTGTTCCTACTTAGGCCCAGGCTTAACCACTTGGTGCTGGCATTCATAGACACTATCCACACTCATTTACATTTATTTCCTATTTTTCTATGATCTGTGTGCAAGGGAACAGGCATAACAAGGATATGTTGTGCACTATTATTGTTGGAAGGAAGATGACAAATCATGTTGGACTTTGTTGATTGTTGTTAGTCTTGTTGCCACTCAGCAGACCAAACAGATAAGGAGAGAAGAGATAAGATAGAGAGGGATAAGATAAGATAAGGAATTGGAATAGAGGACCAATTGTTTTGTACCTACATCCTAAATGGGGATAACATAGCAGGGTTATTTGAAATTGCAGCAGATCTGATGCTGATCTGTCCTAATGGAGTTAACACAGCCTTGGAGCACTCCCTCCATTGTTCCTCCTTACTCAGCCCCCATTGTTGTCTAGTCCCCATTGTTCTCAGTCCCCCATTGTTCTCAAACAGTATATATAGAGCCCCAAATTGCCCAGTAGTCAGTAACACTTCTCTCCCCCCAATTTATACCTTCCCCTTAGTGTTCACCCCTTCAGTCTTATAGTTAGTGTTATTAAGTTAGTGCTAGTAGTACTCAGTTATAGTAGCTAGTATCCTTATAACAGTTCACTATCAGTTTATCTTTCTTGCTTGTTGAGTCAGTGGGTCTATTATTTGATCACTCAATAGGTGCATATCAGTCTGTCAGTTTGCTGTGCTTAGTCAGCTATTTGGTTAGCTTGTATTAGTCAGCACCCATATTTGGTAGTTCATATTTGTCTATCATCATTCTTGCTTGTTGAGTCTGTGGATCTATCTTTGATCACTCAATAAGTACATATCAGTTATCATTCTTGCTTGTTGAGTCTGTGGATCTATCTTTGATCACTCAATAGGTGCATTCTTAGTCTGCCAGTCCATTTTTGTGCTTTGCTTAGTCAGCTATTCACTTAGCCTGCCTTAGTCAGCATCCATATTCAGTAGTATTAGGGTTAAGGTTACTTCTATTCAACAGAGTATTGAAAAGATATTAAAGTATATCCCTGAACTAGTAGCCAATGTGCGTTTGAAGCTTCGGACTAAGTAGATAATTCAATATCCAGAAGATACTCTTGTTGCTTAGCTTCCTTACCAGTTCATTCAAGTCTGTCAGTAGTCATTAGTATAGTCCATTATCATTGCTAGTCTGTCATCATTGCTAGTTCATCTATAGTGGCTGCTTATCATTTACTGCCCATTGCTCATTGCTTGCTTGCTCTTTGCCCATTGCTTGCTTGCTTACTCAAAGTCTCAGTCCCATCTAAGGAGAGACCTCACTGTTCACTGCTCATTGTTCACTGCTCCTTGATTGCTTGCTCACTGTCTATTGTGTGCTTGCTCACTTAAAGTCTCAGTCCTATATCAGAAGAGACCTCACTGTTCATCTGTTCACTGTTCACTGCTCATTGCTCACTACTTGCTTGCTCATTGTTCATCACTGCTTGCTTGCTCACTGCTCACTGCTTGCTTGCTCACTGTTCATTATAGCCTGCTCACTGTTCATTATAGCTTGCTCCCTGTTCATTGTTATTCTATCAATATTTGTATAAAGGTGTGTTCAACCTTGACAATAACTTCAACAAATTTAGTTTAGCCTCAGAACAACAAGGCCTCTGTCTGAAAAACGTCAATTCCACACGCCTTGGTGAAAACATTCATTCACACAACAACGGATGGCCGCCTTGATGTAGTTACAGATCGTGATTCGCTGATTCAACCATTGGCCCGAGTACTTTGCAGTCTCCGTAATTTCGTCATAATTCTTGAAAAGAACTCGAAGGTAATCATCGAAACAAGGGATCTTATCATCGCAACTTGACCTGGGGCAAGATGTTGGGAGATTGACGTCGTCTCGGTCGCCGACATCATCCTGAGACAATCAATGAAGTATTTAAGCTAGGATAAGTTTACTACTGTACCTCTTCCGAGTTGTTGTTAAGAATCTAGGGTACATGAGTCGGTTGAATAGTGGCACATAGTGTCGCAATGCTTACCTGTTCCTGGTTACCCTCAGCACCTTCATTCGAATCAGCTTGAAGCATAGCGAGTCTGGCGACTTTGGGTTGACCAGTCTCGGAGGTAATGTCAAGTTTCCGAGCGAGCTTTGGTATAATAGAACTTGTCGTGGTAGCTCGCACCGTATTCGTGTTCTGATTTATCAGGGTACCGGACTTGAAAACCAGCCTTATGGGTATCTTGGACGTGTTGGTACTGGAATTGGCGCTTGTCTCGGCCACTGAGCAGGCGTTTGATTCAGAAATCGTATTAGCACTGGTTTTTGACGTAGCTGTCTTTCTAGTCGCTTTCTTTGGCGCAGTTGTCTTGGGGACAGGGTTTGTTTCGGAAACCGTCGCTGTTGCCACAGAGGTCTGGGTAGTCTTGGATGTCGTTGCCACAGTCATCTCGGTAGGGATCATCTCAGCAGCAGCCTTCCTCGCAGAATTAGAATTCTCAGTAGGGATCGTCTTGGTGGTAGTCTTCCTGGTGGTAGTCTTCTTGGCGGTCTTCTTAGCGGCGGTCTTCTTGGCGGCGGTCGCCTTGGCAGTAGTCTTCTTAGTGGCGGTCTTCTTAGTGGCAGTCTTCTTAGCGGCAGTCCTTGCAGAATTGGTAGCCAAAAGGACCTCAACGGCCTCAACCGGCACCTGTTCAATGACACAATCAAATTTCATGTCATCTTAGATGTTCTCTGTACCTGTTCGATGTTATCCTCAATATATTCGAGTTCCGTATCCTCTTCGACGTTCTCCTGGGCACCAGTATTGCCCCCAGCGACACTCTTTGTCCTGTTGGCTTCATCTCCAACCCGGCGTTTCTTAAGGACTTGTAAATCTTCTCGCACGTCCTCCAAGTCAGTATCGCTTTCAATAATTGCGCGTTTTTTTCCCTGCGTTTTCTTCAAACCTGTCATACCGGTAGTGGAACACTTCGCAGCACGAGCGTTTGCCGTCTTTGGGGCTACCTGTTGTCACCTTCGTGGTTAGACACTGTTTAGACAAAATGAAATGACACATCATACCATTGCAAGATCGTCATCCTCCATCGCATTGTTCTCCTCGATACCTTCTTCCTCGACCTAAGACATTAATGATTAACACAACCAATGGACAATGGATCAAAAATACTCACGATAGTGTCATCAGGATTCTCATTTTCATCATTTTCATCATCGTCATTTTCGTCTCCATGTGCCTTCTTGCAGTAGTTTCTGTGGTTGGCAAGATACCGACTCAAAAACTCACGAACAGGCCATCCTTGAGCATATTGACATAGATCTGGCCATTGTTCCTGAGCCTGAGCAAATTTAGCCGCATATATGTACTCCACAAATCATTTTGACCACGTACTAGTACTATAATCCTGTCGACATTATTCTTGTCTTGCTGTCTCAATGGGAGCTCCAGATTGAGGTGCTTGACGGCAAGCCGTCGAAGAATACCCTGCATAAATTACTTCTGTACTTTAAAACAGTAATATGTTCCGTATACGCACTGAGATTTTGTTGTACTTAGTCTTATTCGTGCTCAAACCCAGAGCGTCTTGAAGGTTGAAACCTTTGCCTTTACGGCCAGCTTGGCCATCTGGTTTGGGAATAAGTTGAGCCGGGGCTTTTCGGTATGTGTTAGGCCTTTTGTGGGCCACATTCTGACCTGTACGATCATCAGTATGATCATTCCAATGAAAAGACATAGTCACATACGTTCCAACGCTGTCATTCCTTGATGGAGTTGTGAAATTTTTCCATTCAAGATATCGTACTTTGTGAGAGGTTTGGTTTTTGGTTTGGATCGTTGAGGCATGGCAGAAGAAAGCGGTACTCGAGGATGATAAGTGTCAAGTCGAGCTAAGTAAAATCACATGACCAACTTCCCGATATGGAAGTGGAAGTATTCAACCGCTAAGTGTGTAACTCTGCCAGTGAAAGATGGCTCCATCACGAAAGAAACGCAAAATATGTTGCCATTCACCTTCTTGTCACAAACTTCTTGCTTATTCGTCTCGTCGACGGCACTATACCTATGCAGATCCCAATAACATCCTCCCATCTGTATCTCCATCAAGCGCATCGACTCAGGACAACAATCAGACCGAGAATCCGATGGAGGAGAGAAGCGGGAGTGACAGTTCTTCAGAAAGCCACAGAATAAGATTGCAATATTCATCTTCGATCTCTGACGATGCTGATGCCACTTCTGATGATGCACAAACATCAAGATCAGAAACTGAGAGTTTTCATTCATCAGAGATTGATAATTCCGAGGACGACAAATATTCTGATCCCAGTGACAATGAACAAGTTCCTACTGATGAAATGTTCGAGGGAGTGAGATATGTGGGTCAAGAAGCTGATAGTGCCGAATTATGGAGAATCCGTGAGTGTACACATTCACTCCCCCCTGAACTATCACTTAACCTCGCTAAATCTGCAGGGAACAATATTTTAGATGCTGGAGATCGTGACAACATCCGTGCTTTCAAGCTCAAGATGTTCGGAAATATCACTCGCCGTGCCTTTAATCAAATGCGCCATGCCTTCAGACACAAACTCGAGATTGCTTCTGAGGATGCCATGATTCGTCGGATAGGCCAGTTGGCTGGTATAAAGCCAGTCAAATTCGACTGCTGCATCAGATCCTGTATAGTGTACACCGGAAAATACAAATTACTCGAACGCTGCCCATTCTGTCGCCAACCCCGATTTTCCGGTGACCGCAAAGTCCGACGCACTTTCAAATACATCCCTCTCATCCCTCAGATCCGGAGTTTCTTCCAGAATTTATCAATGATCGAGAGAATGACTTACAGGTGCCGTTTTGAACACGATCCCGATTGCATCCACGATGTCTTCGATTCCACACATTACCAAAGTCTGTTAAATCGAAAAGTTGAAGTCGACAGTGTCAAACGGCCATACAACTTCTTTTCGGACACGCGTGACATTGCTTTGGGTCTATCAACTGATGGTTATCTTCTCTTCAAGAGACGAAGAAGCGGGCCAAAAGCAGTCCCAATTATCCTCCAAAACTACAACTTACCCCCACATATTCGCACTCACATCGAGCACATCATCTGCCTTGGTATCGTTCACAACCCGAAAGATATGGGATCTTTCCTTGACCCTGTTGACGATGAACTCGCGGAACTTGCCCTTGGTGTAGAGACTTTTGATGCGTCTACGCAAGAGCTATTCAATGCACATGCATATGTCATACTTGAACACGGCGATATTGTAGCTGTTGAAGAGATGCTAGGGATTAAAGGGCATAATGGGTTCTGTCCCTGTCGTTCGTGCAAGATCAAGGGTGTGCGAATGATCTCTCAGCATGGCAAAATTTACTATGTCCCTCTCACTACACCGGACGTTGAACACCAGACATGGCCTTCAATAGACCCTCGAAACCTCCCCCTGCGTACACATGAACACTTCATACATGCCCATAAAAAGATTGAGGAGGCAACATCGAAAGCAAGACGAGAAAAGTTGGGAAAGGATTATGGAATTCGACATTACCCCCTTCTGTCTCGAGTTTCTTCCATCAACTTCGCGATTTCGTTCCCATGGGAGTGGTTACACCTATTCTGCGAGAATATTATTCCCAATCTTGTCAGTCTTATTTCTGGGACTTTCAAAGGCATCGATGTCGGAGATGAAGATTATGAGATCACGAAGGATGTTTGGGAACAAATTGGCCAGGAGACAGAAAACGCCATTCAAGACATTCCAGCTTCCTATGCACGCGTTGTGCCAAACATCGTCAAGGATCGATCATACTACACTGCTGAATCATGGGCTTTCTGGTTCATGTACATTGCTCCAACTGTTCTTAAGGGCCGATTTGCAGACAAGTACTACGAGCATTTTTGTTTGCTAGTCAAGATCATGAAAACGACACTCAAATTTGAGCTGACTTTACAGGAAATCGATGATCTAGAAGAGGAGATTATTAAATGGGTTGAACTATACGAAGAGTGCATCTTCCATCACCTAATCCATCCCATGTATCCAGCTTATGAATATTACCAGATATTACTATCAATATCAAGAACATCGGCTGCCAACCTGCTTGATAACGATTCATGGACTCCTCCATCTCCCCAATGATCTTCGTAATGCTGGGCCTTGCTGGGCAACGTGGACTTTTTGGACGGAGCGTTATTGCGGCATTCTTCAAGCTGGACTGCACTCCCGAAGAAGTCCGGCGGCAAATCTTGATAAACGAGTCTTGAACATGGCTTATCTACGGCAGTTGGAAAACAAATACGACCTTGAGGATGAACTATCAGCTGTTGAGGGTCGACGTTCGGATGAGGTAAAACGAGGCGAGACTCTTTTCCCTGATTGTGAGTATTTTTCCTGTCCATTTGTGAATAACGACATATTGACGGCTACCTAGACACAGATCAGGTCATGCGGTCACCACGTATCGCAAATTATGAACCTGATGTCGACTTGCGCCGAAGAATCGCAATATACTTTTGTGCAATACTCAGAAAACGACAGGATGCCGTTGCCAAGCATTTGCCGGAGATCATGCCAATGTGGAGCAAGATGCGCATCCGTCGCGGAGGAGACAGCATCAGGACGGCAACTTGGATCAGGAAGCACACAAGTACAAGTCTTACACTGCGCAATAATTCTTACGTTCGGGTGAGCTCTATTTCAACTTGCTGTGCTTCGTACTGGCTTGATGTCAACATTATTAGTATGAGATCACTTTTGGTGGGGGTGATGAAGATGTTGTTGGGACAGTCAATTACGGCACTTTGGAGAGAATTGTGGAGTGTACATTGGGTATGGAGAGTGTATGGGGAGGACTCCAGAATACGACTCATCTCCTCGCTTTAATAACGCCCTGGAGGACAGATGGACAAGATGCTGCGCTTGCGCTAGAGGCCGTGACATTCAAACACACACTTGCTCCAATTGTTACGGATCTTAAGAACATCCGTGGAGTTGTGAGTCGTATAAAGAGTCGAGGAGAATGGGGGATCGCCGACAGGAACACTGGGTTTGCCGCTCGTGCAGCGTTTGTAGTAGATGTGGGATCGGACGTGAACACTGACCTAGATGCAGATGACTAGTCAGTACCGTTGCATTCGGGTTTTCAGTGAGATGGATTTTCGGGTCCTTTTTTCAGTGTGAATCCACGATTTTCAGTGTACTAAAAATTCATACTATTGAAATTCAATGTCAAAAATCTCACCGACGGAATTTCATTGTATTTTCGTGATACACTGAAAACACGGTAGGTCCGGATTCAGTGTATTAAACACTGAATCGACCCCATTCATTGTATTTTCATCGGAATTTCAGCGTGTCCGCTTCCCACAGTGCTAATTGATATCGATAAGATCGACTTTCACGTTCGGGAAATCTTCCTCAATCATGTCCAACAAGCTATCGTAATCCTTTGGGTCCTCTACAACCGCGACGTCCTCAGAGATGCAGTTCCACAAGTAATACCTGTCATCAGACTGAAGCAAGTACATCGTTCCACGATCCTCCGACATTCGTACTGTCATGTCTTTGCCAGTCAGTGTGGTCAGCATCTTGCCAACAGCTCCGCTGTCAGCTGGATTCGCTGTCCAGCCTTTCGGCACCTTTGCATTTTCAGCCTTCTCGGCGGTTAGATACATCGATAAGCTGCGAAATCTAGGAAATCCATACAGATCGCGATGCCTTGATGTTCTAGATAGCATTCATTTAACACGATATGCGGAGACTAGTTATTAAGAGAACTCACTGCATAGTTCAGGCGGTTGAGGATACCGTTGTGTTGATAGGGACTCATGACGGTAAAAGTTCACTGACAAACCATTTTTGTTTCATAGCCATACCGTTATCCGGCCTTGGAATGCTTCAGTTGCTGGTTTTCGAAATATCCTTGTGAAGAGATAATGCATAATGAAAGACCATTTTTCAAGGAATGTAAACCATCGTTCGTCAATCAGTCGAAACGAATCGTACTGCATCGGGTCCGGCCCCTGCTTTCCTGAGGTTAGACTATTGCGACGGTTGATCCACGAATACCTAGTTCTCTGCCGAGGTTAAAAGAAATTGTAAGCAGTAGCTACTACATACTTGCGGTAAAACGTGAAATCGTACATGACCATCACGACAAACAAACCCTCAAAGGTATTGATCTTCATGAACGCTGAGATCTGAGAGGCAGTCGTTTCAAAGGTCGACGTAGAGAATGGAAACGAGGCACGAATTTTGCAAGAATCAACCGCGTACTACGGACTCATCGGCCATCAGGATCCATATGGCCCGGACGTCTATTTCGAGCAGAGCGCCCGCAGCAGTGGTCTTGGAGACTTGGAGGATTGCTTGCACATCCCGGCATGTTGATGTATATCATAATCCTGGCCACCTTTGTTACCGTCTACCTATACCTGCTCTCGGTGCGCCTTAGCTCACCACACCCCAAAGCACAACCCCAAACCGTATCCACTGCCGACCTCGACAGCGTCAACTACGATGCTGTTGACATGCGCAATGGCATTCCCACCGAACCAACAAATAAAACCTATGCTATCATTGGTGGTTCAGGGTTTTTGGGAACGTACGTCGTTGGTTTTTCTATTACTATACACCCCTCAGTTCCCACCAGATTCATTGTACAGCTCTTGCTTCTCCGAGGGGAGTCGCGCATCCTGATAGTCGACATATGCCCACCTCAGCCCTCTATCGCATCTCACCCATCAGTCACCTTTATTCGGACGGACATCACCTCCCTTCTCTCTGTTCGTGAATCACTCACCTCCTCCAACCATCCATCTGTGGATGTCATATATTTCGCGGCAGCAATCATCCGTTTCTGGGAACGGTCATCCTATTCATGGCCTTTGTCATACAATGTCAACGTGCGCGGAGTCGAGAACGTGTTGAATGTCGTGAAAGAGATGGGAAAAGACATTGCGCTGGTGTATACTGGCAGCGCCGAGACAGCTATTCCACGTAGCAATTTCTTCCGTCTAGGCTCAGATCTAAACACTCCTCCGTGGGACACTGTCACCATCAACGATCACGATCCGCCTCTGACCCCATCGCAGGCTTCTGAGGGCTGTTATGCACGGTCCAAAGCTATGGCCGAACGTCTCGTCGCGTCTGCTCATGGACAAAGTGGATTGAAAACTGGAATCCTCCGTCCAGGCTAGTAAGTCAGCCTTTCCTATATGCTCTCTCCAACGCTTCAACTCTATTTAGCACAATACTTGGTCCGAATGACCGTCTAGTTACAAGCACGCTTGTTATGGGGGTCGTGCCTGAATGGGATTCCCAGAGTAGCCATACTGACGTCTGCGTTTGGGACGTTGCGGCCGCCCACCTCCTACTGGAGGATGCATTAACAAAACGTCCCGAGGAAGTTGGTGGCGAGGCATTTTTGATTAGCGGGGAAAGGCAAGCATGGAAAGTCGGAGATATCAGAAGAGCTGTCAAGGCCTGTTGACTCCTGACCTCGAATCAGTTCGGTGTTAATTTCGGGATTTATGACCATAGCATTATGCCTCTAAACCTATATCCCTGCCCTCCATCCCTCCGCTTCCGATATTTATCCTCATGCATGCCGTCGAAATCTTCCTTTTCTGCCGATTCTACTTCCTTCTTCCGCTTCATCTTGTCTTCTTCCGTTCGAGGCCAAGCGTGAGCCCCAAGTGGATGGGCGAGCTCATTTATCTCCAGCCACTGACCATGGGCCTTATGAGAAGTGACATAGTTGTTGACGACTCGAAGGCCAGGAAAGTTCTCGGGTGGGTTGATGTATTTTTCTGACCCGCGAACGTGTTCAATGAACTAAAATCATCTAGATATCGACCACAATGGACGACGGCACAGTGTATTAAATATACCGTGGACGAGTTCCATGCGGGCAGGGCGGATGGGCATGGATTAAAGCTCAAGGTATAGAGGATATTATGCTGGGCATGCTGTACGACAAATTTGTCTAGAATAAAATAAATAAAATCCTCTCTCGTCACTTTGATACATGATGCTGGCTGGCGAAAGATCTCGCAACGTAATGTTCATTGTCACTAACGAACGGTATTCAACAGCGAGCAGTGCAGACAGTTAAGCACGATGAGAAGTGTTCCACGGACGTGAAAAAGCATTCAATCAGGTGGCTGTGTCCAACTGGGAAATCATTGACAAATTGTCTCTTGTTCAGGTCGGCGTTTTCTTGTATTGGAATCCTCCTCTTGCTCGGTCAACTCGAGGTAAATGACGTAAAATTGAGTGATCTTTGGTGATACTGGGCATGGCATTTGAGATACCAACTACCTTACAGACAGATCTCCTTGACAAACATATTTTGCTGGTGGTGCCACTTTCAATTTTCGTACCCAAGTAGGTCTGATAAAGCAGATATTACAAGATTAGAAAGAGCAACATCATCATCTCTCAAAGTTAAGGGTGGACATGGTTAGTATGTAGAAAAAGTAAGAAAAAAAAGGGTTTCCAGAAAACCTCCCGCTCCAGGCGTGTTCATAAACTCTTTTCAAACAAAATGACATCACACAATCCGGTTCGTATTATTAAGCACAGCAATCCTGCCGGGATAATAAGAGTCGTCCGATTTGTCTGGGGATGTATCAATCCATTCGGATTTAGCCGTGAGGGTTTTATCGTGGGAGAGGTCTCGGGTGTGATGCATGGGGATGGCTTGGTTTTTGTTGTTGCTTTTGTTGTTGTGCGGTGTCGGTCCATTGCCGGAGGGGGCTGCCTTCGCATGTGTATTCCGGAGGTTGATGACAAGACGGCAAGATAGTAAGACCGTGAACATGAGCGTAGGGCTATCAGAGCGAGAAAAAAAGGAAATGGGTGAGCCAGAGCCAAATTACTCGATGGAAAAGACTTGGGGGGGGATTTCCATTTCCAAAGCTCACGTTAGATTGACGATACTGGTTAAAGAGTTGTGAGTCATCAAAAAGATGATGAGATTTGCAAAGTTCATGGAGAATATGGCGAAGAAGTAGATGACACCATCCCTCCATATAACGGTAAGCAACGGCGTGTCGACGTCCTTTCTCCAGAAGTCGAACGTTTTCCAGGCCGTCAGTCTAGAAAGGAGAGAAAGAAAAAGAGCACGACAGCGTTGAGTTCCCAGGACGAATTACAAGGATATCGAGCTGTTTCACATACAAGAAAGTAACTGTGTCATAGAGAAGGGGCATCGACTGTGAATGTTACATCAGGCTTTGAGGAGGGTGGAGGCGTCGATAATATTGCTCACCCAGAATGCAATCAACCAACCAAGAGGAGCCGGAACTGCGTTGCACGGCCCCGGGCCGGGTGGGCCACGGACTGGTGGAGATGTCAAGCTAATCGAGAACGCCTCGATACATACGGCAGTGGCCAGTATTGAGGAGAGTATAATTGCTACTGCTCGATTCTGTGCATAAATCTAGTTGGCTCGCATTAGTTCTTTGTCTTTTTAAAAACAAATACGAGTCGGAAGGCAATTCACAGCATATACGCGGACGCCAAGGATCATTTGGGAGAGGGTGGTTGAAATCAGGGCCCCCACTGGCTCCCAGTAAAATGCGTCTGTTTGAATAGTGGTGAGGGAGACATAACGCCGGCTCTGTACAAGCTCACGTTGACATGCCGCCGGACCCCAGGCATCGGCCATCAAAGACAAAGCAAAAGAAAATCTTTCCGAATGTACCAATTAGCGAGTCAAGGTTTTACCCTCAAGTTAACAATACATACTGGAGAAATCCAAAATACCGATTCGCTGAGATATTGTGATCAAGCATTAGCAGTAAGCAAAGTAGCAGCAACACATCACCAACCAAGATATAAAACGGTGATGGGCTGTATATCCAGGTGATAAGCATCCGAACCCTTAGATCAAAATAGTCAAATCATACCGTAAATTTCTTCTTCCAGATGCGTCGGTACTCTTGTGGCAAACAGAGTATCCAATCCCAACCATATATACAGAACCTGTTACAATCAGTCGAGACGTTAGCCGTTTGCGAGTTGTAACATGCAGAAATCCACGAACGCTCCGACAGACCAAACCAGAATTGCCTGCACCTGCTTCTGCTCCACTTGCGCTGCATGAGGGATGGCTGGAGGTTCAGGAGTCGAAGACATGGTATATGATCAGCGTAGGGGCGGCACTGGAAGAAGTCCAGCGAAGGGATAAGATTATAAACCAAAGGAACTGCGGAAATCAGACAGAGAATACGGCAGCCATCGTATGCGCGTCCTTGAGGATCATCACATGCCGGCCTATCACTAATGAACACTCTCGAAGTGGACCAGCAAACGTTCTTGACGTGAGTACGGTCGAATAGACCTGTGTAGGTACGTGTACAGCAATATTAAGGATTCGTATAAGGCAAGTTTTACCATCTATGGAGAGGGATTTTCTCAAATAAGTATTGATTTTGCAATGCTGTTTGTATAAGTGGAGCGCACCTTGACAGATTGGCAAGCGTGGCTGACGGTAACCGCCTATAAGCGTGAAGTGCCAGAAATTTACGGTGTTACAGGAAGATGGGGTAAGGCGCTCGGAGCGCTGACACCTCAAAGGCTGGAGGTAAGGGTAAGTAGCATTGTAGCATTTTTAGCCTCTGCCTCGAGTCTGTAACATCTATGAGTGGGCGACGACTGCGAATTAAATAAATCGCCAGAAGCAAAACTGATCGATCGAGCACAGCGTTGAGAACTTGGACCCGAGTCAGAATACTGCGCCTGTGGTCAACGTTCAGGCTGTGCTCAGCCCGGAGCCGAGGCCGATCTCGTGCAAGATGCGTTACAGGCTGGGAATTATGATTCCTCACGAGTACAATGGCGAGAACATAGAACATAGATATCTAATCCCTACAAGGTTAGATACAGTACGCATTTGTTTTAGGTTAGGTTAGGTTAGGATAAGGGCTTAGTTCTGCAAAAGCAAAAGTAAGGCATTAGTACTCGGCAGCGGGACTGGTCGACAGACCTGTGTGACAGTGATTTGGAGAAACCACAGATGGAGACAGAAATAGTTATACAGTGCAGAGTTTATTGTGAATCCTACGAAAAAGTGCATCATCTGGAACTGACGGCACGCCCAAGTAGACATGTACAGGCAGAGTCATAATTGCCTCCCTGTCATCATCGTCGTCATGAGAGGGCTGATCGAACATCTCGGAAGCGCCAGAAGTATGCATAGCACGAGCAACAGCCAGTTTCAAGTTGCAAAATGTGGGTTGAGCATGTGGCTATCTATCCCATTGCGAAAAAAAAATTTGTTTCCGTCCTGGAGCGTAATCCTCGCCGGGCGAAGAGTACGGATTTTTCGGTAAAAGTGGTTTTACTGTGTGATGCTAGTTCGGAAATATTCAGATGCCCCGACAATAGTCACTTACCGCATTATCGGGTTGAATCTACGCTTCAATGCCCCATGAGAGGTTATCATCGGCATTCCCTTGGACATTGAACACATTACAGGGATCGTTGATGTCATCCGAAATGTCATCGACAGTGAATTGCTCTATCATGTGAAGCGTGAGAGGCTAAGAACGAGTCAGAGATGAAGTCAAATGCATAGGGTTGGCGGTACATGCCTACTACCAGAATCCGGGTTGAAATCGAACCCGGTTAGAAGGCAGATACAACCGTCACGCCTGTAGAGTTGGATAGGAATGTTATAGTGAGTTACATGGTGTCAAACACAAGTAATCTACAAGTTCTTTCAACGCGCCTCGGCTCCTATTGACTTTAGCAGCTTGCAGAAGTTTTCGAATCATGTGTGTGATGCAGATCGAGGGAGGGCTTACATACATTTGTGGTGTTTTTCTCTCTCCTGAATGGCGAGCTAATCCAATGAGCAACAGTTCAGAATCAAGGCAGTGGAATCGACGACATACTTGCAACCAGGAGATGGGAAAGAACATTCGCTAGGAAGGTTGGTCACATTCTCAAGCACATTTGCACGTTGCCTCTTGTTGAAGTCGGCAGATAGTGACTGTACTACCTGTCTGGCCCACTGATCATGAGGAGTCGGGAATTGGAGCGAAAGGACCGGTTGGACTTCATATTATTCAGAGACGCCAATAAGCATCCAAATTGACAAGTTGCCTGGCTTTGGCGCCATGCCACAGACCTTTTCTAGTTCATTCAAGAACTCCACTGCCATAGCTTCGGGAGCCGGTGAAAATGTTACAAGGCTGTGGATGATGTTGCTTGCTGCCATGTTGAAGGATTTGGGCACACAGCAGTTCCGAGACTGATGTTTGGGTCTGCATCAACAACTTCACAAAGTGAGAGGACCTAGTAACTAAGTCCGCAGTAGTCATGATAGAAACAAGTACGGCCCTGAGAAACCTGGCGTTTGCCGTTTATGCAGGGGATTCGAGGTCCAGGGGCTCAATATGATCGCGAAATCGAGAATGCCAAGCGTCGTAGAGTTCATAGAACTTGGCTCGATGTGCAGCTGCAGGCATTCGAACGGAGATTGTGGCCTTGCGTCACTGGTGTCGCATCCACGATGCGACATTGTGCACCATACTTACAGCCAAGCAGAAGTACTGCTGGCGGAAAAGCTGATTCAATGCGTGTATCAAGGATACATCGCTGACTCAGTACAGGGTTTTGCATAATAAACTGCAGATTCACATTCAAAATTTTTGTTTGTCTATGCTTGCATTGTTACATCTGTCACGCCTCGTCGTTGTCCATTCGCATTCTGCTCACCGCTATTTGCTTGAACGAATGCATCCCGGTCTTTCTGTCAATCCATACAGAAGCTGTAGACTTGTCCTGGGTTTGGTCAGGTACGAATTTCATCTTAACAGTCAAATTGGTGCCCCTCAATATACTAGTAGGCTTCAATATCCGTCTGCCTAACGGTCGTGTTCTGTGTTGTTTCGAGGAACAAGGCACAATCTTGAGGTACTAGTAACTTGGTCATATCATGATATCACTCTACTGATGGACATTCCAATTTCCCAACCTGTTAGTGGCTTGGATGGCGGATACAATCTACATCATACCATGCTCAGAGAGGTCTACGGTGAGGTACCACTATGGTTACAGGCACCCTTGATGTATAAAAGGCCATTTCACCACTGTAAGTATGGCCCACTGCAATGCCCCCTTTACCAAGACTGACAATTCGCCTTCCAGGATTGACTGCAATATCACCTAGTCGCGCCAAGACCTCGTCCATCTTGAAAGAGAATACTTCTCTTGGTGGTGGAGACATTCCTGCCTCTCGACATGGTGCTGTTTCACCAACAAAAGGTGCATATCATTTGCCCCCCTTGAATAATGCTTCCGACTGACATGCTTCCAGATGTTGGTTTTGAACGTAACAGTGCACATTACGGTGTCCTTGGTGAGTGTTTGGTAGCATTTAAATTTCATTCCATTGACGTATGGACTGAAGCCGAGAAGGTCAATTCGAACATCGCTGCACCCCCTCTTGTAGTTAGTCCTCGCCGACCATCTGAAGGTTGGCTCGAGAACCCATCATGGATAGGTATGTGTTGCAATGTCTTTGCCGGTGTCAACTGCTAACGCTTGTACCTTGAGACGGTGGCATAAATCCACCTCATTTCTATTACTCGCATGGCGAGATTGCATCTGCACTTCAAGCAGCGGGCCAACCAATTGCTCCTCAGCCTCCACCGACTGTTGATGAACCAGTTAATCCCCTGCCAGCAGCTGTTGCTGGGCCTAACTCGGCTACTGCAAATGACCCAGGTAAATATTGAATTCTTCACCCTGGGCCTATAACGTTCAAGTTGATAATCATTACAATATTTATCCAGGTCGTCTTACATCTGTTACAATGTTTTTTGATGAAATTGTGCCAGGCGCAACACGTACCTCAAAGGCCAAGCTCAAGAAGATGTCGGAGACAAAGTCTGACTACATTCAGTTTGATTCTCTGTCTCGCGTTGAGGTTGTTGATCGCATCCTCGAGTTTCATAACCTCAAGGACAAATATGAAGCAAGCCCTATTCGTGGGCCAGAGTTCAAGCTTTGGTATGCGCAATCACCGTACGTGTTCCATTGTTATGAACTATTTCGTATTCAAGCTTCGTTGCAGTGGTGGCAAGGCTGGTGCACCAACAATCAGTACTGACCATGACTACAAGATTCTTGTCACGGCGCTGCACCGAAAACCAGCCAGTTGTTCCGTGGGAATATCATTTGATCTCGACAATATTGCAGCTTTCCGTGTCCGTTCAAAAAGAGTTCGTTCTTCAATTAATCTTTGTCTCTTTCTCTTACATAAATGGCGATAGGCCTTGGCAATTGAAGAGGAAGACCTTATGGGTCCTGGGGGTGAGCTTACGCATGGTGAAAAGGTAACTTTAAACACGTCAAACATGCTTGATATATGACAGAAGTTAATGATAGATCCCGCGACTTGATATGTATGATGAGACGCAACAACTTCACGGCACAATTGCACTTCGCATCAAGCAAGAGCATACATGCCAGCAGCATCTTGGTGAGAATGGATCATCTGGTCACTGCTATGTGACGCCAGCTGGCCGGCACATTGGCCTGAATATGCGTCGGCTTTCACTGTGGGCTGCAGCATGTGTATGTATACTGAACCTTGATTCCGAGTCTTGCTATTGAGGATTAACTTTGATTCAGGCTGCCGGCGAAGCTACAAAGTATCACCCGCCAAATATCGCAGAATTTGATGGAGCTCAGGACGGCAGCACATCTGTCACTAGGCCTCGGGGACGCCAAGGCCCTTCAGCCAATACTGTCATGCCGACACCATCTGCTGCTGAGCAAGCAATGACGATGATGACTGCATTTTTTGCAGCGCAGGCCCAAGCGACACGTCCTGTTGCTCTACCTAGGGTGTCCACCCCACCGCATGCTCATAGACCTCACCATAAACACGTTGTCTCTTACCCACTTCCAACACCTTCTTTGGAACTTCAGCAATTCCTTGAAGATTTCCTTCAGATTAAAGGCATTGACGCTTGTGGATCCCAGCCAGCACTTTCTGATGCTGCAATTGTCCCTAACCTCCTTATGCACCTACCTTTAGCTCGAGTCATGGAGCTAACAATGCTTCTTGAAGGACACGCTCTTCTTTTACAACTTTTCGCCAAAGAGTGGTCTGCTAGTTTGGAAGACCAGCGTCGGCTTGACAACTGTATGTAAACTGTATTCCGAGTATATATAATGCTACTCGTCATACCAATACCAACTGAATTATCAAAGTATCCGATGTACATCGGGTTATCTTTCTATTCAAATGTAACCGCAATTGCCAAACCATCCGAGTGCATCCTCGCTACTGACAGCTAACAATGCCTGGTGAATAAGCCATGGACGGACATCTGCATTGACAGCCTCTTTTTCTTGCCTCCGAAGCCAAGCTTTCATGAATGAGAAACACTCTTCAATGGGATTGAAGTCAGGAGAGTAAGGCGGCAGATATATGAGTTTAGCACCTAGTCACAAAATTAGTTTCCATCAGAAAAAACTGAAAGGTCAGGGAGTTACAGACCGCATTCATCCTCAATGAAATGTCTAATATTTTCGTCGTGGTGAATAGAACAATTATCCATGACAACAACACTCCGTTCCATCGGAAACGGGTCAAGATGCGGGGCCTAACAATCTCATCAACATTGTACACATAAAGAATGGCAGTTCAATACCAAATTATTTCGTAGAAAATGTAGGAAACGTTCCCGATTGACAGAGCCTTCAAAAATGTCCACAGTCAAGAGACCGTCAAGGGAAAGTGCCGGAAGAATGGAGTATTTCTGACCCCGAAGGAAACTGGTCCGGCGGACACATGCTTGGCCAAGAGGTGCCCAACCGTAATTGCGAACATTGGTCTGATCATCGACACCAGCTTCATCAATGAAGAGAAGTTGCCGTGGGTCGTATTGGCCCATGACAGTCTGCCATGTTGTGCGTAGATGTTCATTGCGCTCTAGGGCCTCTTTCGCAATGATTTTTCGGGTGATAGAAAGATGGGCAAGAGCTCGAGAAAGCGTTGCTATTGATACATCCAAATTCCTACTCTCCTGTAGCTTGTCCTGGATTTCATCAAGGAATAGTCCAGGTTGCGAGGTCAATAGTCCATCCAGGAAGTCTAAATCCCCTCTCTCTAACAAACGCTTCCGACCACGAGGCCGTGCAATGGGGTTGAATGGCTGCTGGTACAGATGGAAGTTGTGTAGAATGGTGTGAACAGTCCGTTCACTTCTTTGCGAGAGCTGAACAATTTCTTTGATGGGTAGGTGAAGCTCAGTTCGCCATCGGATAATGCATTTTCGCAGCTCAGGAGCCACAGGCGGAGACATGCTCAAACGCCCAATGCTGCACTGCGAAGTGTGACAGATATAACAGTGCAAATATAGCCAAACAAAGTTTTTGAGCGGGCATCTGCAGTTTATTATGCAAAACCCTGTAAGTGGATTACCTTCAGTTTCCCTGGGCCTATAACGCATACCCGGAACACCAGCCACCAACTGGCTTTCCTCATGATCGTCGATTTTGGGCTGCAAGACAATTGGGAAATCGGAATCGTTATTTCTCGATGTTCCGGATCCGCCTAGCTTCACGTCCACCACAGCTCCCCCTCCTCCCCTCCAAGAAACCACGTTCACAGTTTTTGACAGTCCGATTCAGACGTAAAGGGGGAGTGCCTCAGCCGGTGCCTAGCCTAGCCTGCCTAATATAATGACATTTCACGAAGTTACATATAGGCGACGAAATCCATGATGGATCCCCAGGACCTTCCATGTTATTCCCTCGACGAGTCCTCCGTCTGGCCCTCATCGTTCCCTCTTTCACCATTCTCGCTCAGGCGACCACCATGGACACTTGTCGATATTTCAATAACTTCGACCTTACCGCTGCTCTCAATCAACTACTAGGTCTCCCAATCCCCGACATTTTCGGCAATATCAATCAATGCATATGTGTCTCCGGCGTCGCCAGTCTGTGGACTTTTCCTATAAGTACATGCCTAGTAGTTGTTCATGCTCACCAAAAATTCCAGCCTTCATCAATACTGACGTCGTAACCGAGCTTGCTGTGTCCTTTGTTGGATTTGGTCCTGTAGAAAATGCCCTCCTTGAGCTTGTACGAGCCCCCCGTTGTTTACACCCTTTTCTGACGGTCTCATTTGTCAGATTTATACGGGCAGTCAAACCTGCATCTATCCCACCAACGCTATCCCTCAATGCAGTTCATCGCAAAATTGTGGATACGTGGTACGGTTCCAATATGTCTTTCAACCAAGATCAACTGCCTCACGTGCCTTTCTCGTTCGTCTTCTCTAGTGCGCATCGGGATTCAGCCTATGCTCGAACGGGGATTGCGATCTTAGTTGTCCCTCTAGTGGTCCCCAGCGCCGGTCTGTGCTGCAACAGTTGCTGCGCAAGACCCAGTGTCCTGTTGGCTGGGAAATATGTGGTGGCTTCACAAACACTTTCGCGTACGAGTGCATCGACACACGGACCACTCTAGATTCATGTAAGTGCCTTGTGTCCCCTTCAGTGTAATCAGCGCTGACTTATTAGCGCCTCCCCCCATTTTCAGGTGGAGGATGTCTATTCCCTTACGCCCGCAAGAAGGCCACCGGTCGAGATTGTTCTGCAATTGATGGCGCCGAAAATGTTTCTTGCCGAAGGGGCCGATGCGTCGTCGAATCATGTATGAATGGCATGAGAGTCTCCGCAGATGGCCAGGATTGCATCTTTTGAGTCTTTCTTGAGAAGTACCGAAGTCTGGACATTTACTAGTGGACTTACCCAATTTTCTTTCTCATACGGACATCATGAACCATTAATTGCAGTGAAAGCGTATTGGCAAAGCTTCCTCCATATCTCACGGATAGATACTTGTAATTTTGCGCTTGCCACTGTTTTCAGGCCTAAAATTGGACATTTATATGCGATCCTAAGAAAACCGGAGGGTGATCAACATCATATACCAACAGGGCTCAATCGAGTGCATTCTTCACCCATGGCTGTTGCGGAAGCAGTTGGAAGAAGCTGATTGCATATGATAAGTTTTCCCAAGTGTGGGATAGAACTCAAGGCGAAAAGGATAGGGCTCGGCTAGAAAGTGCTTTCCCAGGTAGTTAGTTACATGCGCTCCCCAAGAATGTGTGGTATGCCGATTTGGTCTGCCAGTCTTGTTACCGTTCTCGCGTTCGGACGTACATTGTTATTATGGATATCGAGGGGCCTCGAAAATGATTGACATCATAACCATAGCACCAGGCCCCATATTACGGATGAGAGAAAGGGTGGACAAAGGATTGTCCTGGGGAATGTAGTGCTCAATAGCTTCAATAGAAAATCACAGCGTCAATTGGTTAAGACCACTAGGGATCTGAAGCATCACCTTGAGCCACCCCATGTCGACCCGCGCCTTCAAAAAGCTTTTCCCTGGATAGAAAAGTATGGCAGTACCTGTAACGAATCTACGTGAATAGAAGTGAATGAAACGCAGGATTATCGATCAACAACTAGCTGCTAGACAAGCCCATAGTATGATGTTAGAAAAGAATGAAAAATGATCTTATAGGCGAATAATACTCGTCTGCGGTACAGGCTGTTCCAGTGTCGACCACGGTCTTCTTGTCAAAGGGTCGATCGCGGTATATTTACCAGTCTGAGGCCTACGTTGAACGTTAACGTTGAACACAGCCATATCTTATCGATAGCGTCTCAAAAGATCTCACGGCCTGTCACTGCACTTTTTTGACTGTTCCACTATAGGCACAATTCGCCCAAGGATGAGTCTCGAACACCCTCAAGAGCCGCTGGTGCCTAGTCCTCCAGCATGTTATAGATAACTTGCTATTGGCCCCAATAAATGGCAACAATGACACTGCAACTCTTCGTCCTTGCAGGTCTCTTGTTCTCGTTACACGCCGTTCGCGGTGCGCACAACGTCACCGTCGACGACACGGATCCTTCAATCCAATATGAAGGGCAGTGGGGAATCTCGGCTTCCTCTGACAACTACTTTGGCTCGCAACACTTCGCCGACACCGAGGTCAACGCGAGCGATATCCACTCAACCGCGACATTCACATTTACAGGTCTTTTGTTTTTGCCAACCCCTCTGCGTGCTTTGACTTATCAAGTTCTTGCATCCCGTTGTCAGGCACCGCTATCTATGTCCTGGCGCCGCTTTGGCCGTATTCAGTCAACACTGTTGTCACCGTCGACTCACAGCAGCCCCACTTGATCGACATGACGGACCCATCGAATTCTGCCCCTGTCGGTAGTCCCCCGAGCGTAAGTTACTCGGTATTGTGGGGAATCCCATTGGAGAATGGTGAGCACACAATCGTGTTTTCTATGGCAAGCAGCGGCATTTATATTGTCGTGGATGCACTCATGTAACGTATTCCCTTTCTTTTTCATCGCACCCTGCTCAATATCTTGCATAGCTATACCGTTCTCGATCCTTCCGATACGGCGTTGCCATCGCCGACATCAACAACATCGACGATATCGACGACATCATCAGCGTCTGCAACCTCTGGAGCGTCTGCCATTGCGTCCATCACAAAGCACAGGACACTCAACACTCATGCCAAAATCGCCATCGGCGTCGTCTGTGGTATCATCGCTCTGGTGATCCTCTTATTATTATTCGCCTATCTGCGCAAACGCCCGGACCACGTGTCCGCTGATGACCACAAGACCTCGTCCGACGCAGCATCGAACCTCATCACTACAACGCCAGTAGGGCAGGTGGCCCGTCAGAGCTACTACTCGACTTCATCCGATGCGAGGTCTTCCAACCTCGCAGCCCAAGTAACCATGGCGCCAGCAGGATATTACGGCCACAGTAGCCAGCCAGTGTCACAGGTTGCCAACCATCAGACATATTCGGCCTCCCACCTCACAGCCCAAGTACCCCAAGGGCCAGCAACAGGGTACTACAATTATGACCAACAGAAAGCGTCACATACCTACCAGACGCACTTCCCCACAGTCTGATGATGAGCGATTCCTTATGCAATCCATAATGGTAATGGTCTTCTATGTACTAATGATGTACTGTCGGTATTATGCAAACAGAGATTCTACTTCTTTGCTGGGTCATCCACATTATGCCAGTTGTGTCCAGACCGTACCATGTATCTACCCTTCACAACTGAATGGAGATGGTAGTTAGCAATGCCATATTCTCGAATGGAATCAATACCCATGTTGCTGAACCCATTCCGGTAGTTTTTGACAACAATCTGCGCCAGAGCAAGATCTGCTTCTTTTCCTAACTGCTTTTCGCTCCGGCTTGACTTCAACTCGATCAAGGCCGCAGCGCATTGCATCCTTGAGATAAGACGGATGTCGAGGAAGCCCAGGCCAGCATGGAACTCTGTATGGACCTCCCAGCTGTGGGGTCAGACGCCGTGGAGGAGGCCTAGAAGGTAGACATGATAAAGTCGTTCCGGGGTCTTGTTACTTTTGGCGCCATGTTTCTTCGAAACTAACTTGGGGTCAAGAGTGGCCTGCATAAATTGGGGCCATGCCTGCATAAAATCATCCACAGGCCCACAGACGCAGCTCTCGAAAATATTTGCAGCCTTTACAATGTCCTGAATAACCCATGTCGACCAATCAGAGAGAACCTCTGCATTGGGTATCTTCATTGAACCAGAAGCCTGGACAAACATGAATTAATGTAAGGTCAATATGTTGGCAGCTATGCACTGTTATTGTCAAGTAGCCAGTATAGCACAATAACATTATGATTTTGTGCAAACTCAAGTCCGTCCTAAAGCCACATATACAAGATGGTTCATATTTGCCAGAATGTAGGAAGCGGGGTCAACATACATCAGTAAGTTTACATATCTTCTTTTAGGTACTTTTTTGACTTTTAGCTTTTTTGTTCTTTTTATTTTGCATCTTTTTTAGCTTTTCCGTACTTTCTACTGTCTTATGCTTTTTCATTTAAGCTTATTCTTTTTTGCTCAAGCTTTTTTCTTTTGTTGTAATGCTTTTTTGTAATTAGGTATGTTGAATATAAAAACATCAAAATGCAATTTCGTGGCTATGGTGGTCTATGTATTTGTTAACATAGTAGGAATGGAATGCATTCAATGAAGAATGGAAAGTAAAACTACGTGGTAAAGGTCTGTTACCGAATACTGGCATCAAGTGTGCACCACGCAAAATGGTGTCAATGTGGATCACGGATGAAACTCGCTGCCCACAGACCATATCGGGCTTCACAATCCACATCCCAGTGACATCACAAGGCTGGCAGTCAGATGGAATGAACCACTCCACAAGCGCGCAAGGATAAACAACATCCAAGAAGGTAAAATCAAAAAAGAGGCACACCCTTGCGACGTCCAGCCCTCGGAACCCCTCTTGTTCCTGGTCCGTCACTACATACACTACATCATGTCTAGCTGGGCCTCCATACCATGACCTCGTTGACCGAATCCTTTCACGGTGCATACCACCAATGCCGCAAACGTCGCTTGGCGCATAATATACAGAAACAGCTGAGTGATAAACACGAATTTGCCCAGAGAATTTGGGGCAGTCATTAATAGGGACATCGGCTCCGTGAATAAAAGTGTCGGGATTGTATGTGTCGTAAAGAAACTGCCTGATGTATTCTTGAAGGCGTGGTTGATGGATATGACACATAAGGTCCTTCAGAGCTCTTGGATAGCCTCATGCTGTCGAGTTGTTTAGACGCGAACATATAGGGTTTCAATCCATACGTACCGACTGATCTTGCAAGTGTAACTTCACCCTCATACTTCTCGCAGTCTACAGGGCCTCCGTCGTCATCCTCATCTAATGAGGGGTTGGTGTTGGCGTCAGCCAAGGGGGGTACACCGTCAGAAATGTTGATTGGAGATCCGGTGACAGGACCATTGAGCATCCCACGATTCATGAAATCTACCCTTGATGCTGTGAGTTTGTCCGTTCTTTGATTGACAAGTAGCATTTGTCCAAGCACTTTCCATCAACTAGAGCGTTGCCATGGTCTTTTGACAGCCTTAATGTGTTTTGACTCCGTAATTGATGAACAAAGCCCGTTGAGGGCTCTGTACATTTGTGTATTCAATCAGTAGTGGTCCAGTGAGTGTTGACGAGGAAGCACAAAGTGCTCTCGGACACCTGTGTCAACAAAGCATTGTCGTTCACGATGGAAGTCGGTAAGGGTAGCATCAAGAAGGCGGAGTGTGCTCTCGTCAACTACAGAATGGTGTACATAATAACAGAAGTTCATAAATGAACGCAGGGCGCGGACCATTTCGTCAGGAACATAGCCCACTATAGCAGGGATAAAAACCTATCAATAACTTGTGAGTATTTTTGAGAATTCATCGCACACAAAGTCTTACCTTCATGAGGGCCTTGGAATCATTGCCGGTCCATTGCTTGAAGTTTCGACCTTGATAGAATCGGCGCTGGCCAGGGAAGAATGGTGCTGCTGCAATGCAATTGTCGATATCTGCAAGGATCTTGCGAGCAGCAGATGCAGCGTTTGTTTGTTCAATATAGTGCCCCACCCATGTTACAAGGTGGTCCTTGAACGTCCCCTTGATTACTTGGTGAAGGATGTCCGGGGTTAAAAGTTCGTGGATGTTGGCTCGGGGAAAGTACGCTGTGAAGGGCTATGAGGTTTGGTCAGTTTTGCATTTGTAACAGGCCAGCTTTACTCGCCATGATATTGCCAACAACTCCGTAACCATACCATAACTCCTTCAGCGTCAACGCATTCTGAAGTGCTTCTGTGTGTTCATGAGTTTGGAGGCTGTATGTCTCGCCAGAATCCAGTTCATCGGCAGGGGCGCAGCATCTAAAAGAATGTTTAGAAATTGATTTTAATACCAATATTAGAGAACTTACCTCGGACACCACCCTTGCACGATACATGCAAGCAAGGCTTGCTCCGGATAATCGGCAATGTAAGGCCCAATGCCATAGATAGCACGACGATAATGACCATCACTGCACCGAGTGATTCGTGGCTTGGTCATATGTTGTCAGAGACTCTCATGAATGTGCGCTAACGATGTATGAAATAGTTGTCTGTGGAAGCGTCGAAAATTGTCGTCATCTTGAAACTCACGATCCGCTGTCATTGTTTCAGTAGTCAGTGAACTCATGAGTTGCGAATAAAGGAATCGTACTCTTGGGGATAGCGAGGAAGCCTACCAATGTGACTGCATTGCGATGTGCGCGCCTGACATTGTTGTGAACATTACCAAGCGATGCATAGAGAGGGTAGTACTCGTTGTGGCCCGTTGCAACTGATACAGTTGTCTTATCGCTGCCCAGAACAACTGGTACGAACATGGCGCCGTGTGTATCAGGATCTTGTGCAATTATATCCTGAATGTAACGTTATTAGCAACACGGACTAGTGAGACTACGACGGTGTAAACGTACCGCCTGCTCCCAAGCCCAATTACCCGACATAAGGTCTGTGTATTGACGCTTCCCATTCTTGTAGACACGCTTCGGAGCATAATCCATTTCCGATGCAAAATCAGGATTGTGTTACGGATCGTCTACGGGACGGCTCCGACAACAAACAAACTCAACAAGACTTTCGAACGATGAGAGGAGGAAGGGGGATATTATTGATCCGGTGTAGTAAACCAGACTAAACGTAAGGTACATTGTACATACATCGGCGATATAAAAAGGAAACAACTTAAGGGGAGGCGGTAACCTATCGTCCAATAGCATAACTCCCTCTTATCTCTGACCAATGGCAATAAGTTCTCTAATCTCCAACCAATGGCGATAAGCCCTCTTATCTTGGATGAGTAATCGCGACGTGATTGGACGATAACCAGACATGTGATTGATCATACATGTGGTGATGTCAAAGCGCGAGAACCTGGAACCGAAGGAGTGGTAGCCAATGGGATCGTGGGACTTGGCACTTCTCCGTGGGAAAGTGGCCGTGGGAATTGAGCGATGAGTAAGCAGGGAGGCGAAAAGGTAACAATACCCCCCCCACAAGGTTCGCGACCGCGCGAACAAGAACGGGGAAGAGAAAGGAAATCAAACAGGATGAATAGAGGGTATATCAGGGACGGACCATGTGCCATACATGGCGGCCAGCAAGGCTGCTTGGGGCAGACTGTGTCGGGGGGTCGCAGATCTGGCGGATAAGTTATATCGAAGCTAACAACAGAAAGGGGGTCTCCAAACCCCCAACCCTGTACATCATAGTTTAACGTCGTCGCGGACGAGCGACCATCAAAAGATCCGGAGGAAAGGGTTGACCGGGTGATCGGAGAGGAGACGGGGTGGAACCTCACAGAAACGGAGAGGTGGCAGAACGTCGTATCGGTCCCACAACAAAGCCGATGGAAGGGGGGTGCGCATACGATGCATCATGGCAACCGGATATGCATACGTGGACAAACGTCCATCATTGAAGGCAAGGTTACTGGCGCCACCTGCGACATCACGGAGATGACCGCGGGTACTCGGTACACCGACTGTGATGACATGGGTGATGGCGTTTACTTCGCCAAGTTCGAATAACCACAGACGTCGGACTGAGGTCGGGAAAGCGAACGACCGAAAGTCGTGATTTTCCTGTCGTGAGAGGAGTGAAGTGATGACATTGGGTTCAACGGACACAATGACATCGGCAGCGGGAGAACGTAACGGAGAAGCATTGACAGGACGAGGAATGATGGAGATGCGTAAGTTGGCCGAAGTAGGTGCACGGGGATGCAATCGATGGAATTCGGAAACAAGTTTCCTGCAATTCTTTGTCTCCGATGCAGGTATCCATGAGTCCTCTTCACGGGGGTAACCTAACCAATGGACGAGGTAGAACAGACGATTTCGACGTATAACAGAGTCGATAATTTCTTCTATCTCGTACTCCTCTTGTCCATCAACGATTTCCGCGGGTGGCTGCGGTAAGGTGACAGCTTGCTGGGGAAAGGCAGGCGGGACGTAAGGGGATAAAAGGACTTCATTGAAGATGGGATACTTCTTTGACCATGTCGGGGGTAGTCGTAGTTCGTATGATGACCGTCCAATTTTCTTTACGATGGGAAAAGGACCATAACGTCTATCATCCAACTTTTTGGATGGACGTAGGGAATCGATATTTGTGGATTCCAGCCATACCTTATCGCCAGCGTTATATTCTGGGGCGGGACGATGTTTCCTATCATAGAACTTCTTCATCTTTTCTCGTGCGACAGCCAAGGCATTGGTTGCTTGTTCCTGTATACGGTTCATTCGGTCTGCGAAAGAAGCGGCAGACTCATTGACGATTTCTTCTTTGACTGGTTCCTTTCCTTTCCAGGGGTGGAAACCCATTGTTGCGTAAAACGGGGACATGCCTGTGGATGAAGACTCATGATTGGCTAAGGCGAACTCCGCCAGAGCTAGCCACTCAGCCCAATCATCTTGTCGTTGGTTGATGAATAGACGGAGGTACGTCTCGATTTCGGCATTAGTTCGTTCCGTCTGTCCATCTGCCTGTGGGTGATAAGCAGTCGTCGGATGTCCGATGATTCCCAATAGGCGATTCAGTTCCTTCGTAAAACCAGATACGAATTGTGTCCCGAGGTCGGAGATAATGACGTGAGGTAGTCCGAATCGTTTGAAGACGTGATCGCGATATAATCGTGCGGATCCCTCCGAGGTTAACGTGGTAGTGGTGGGGATGAGAACTGATTGTTTTTTCAGCTTGTCCATCACCACCAAGATAGCGTTGAAACCTTGTGATTCTGGTAGAGGGCCGATTAAATCCATTGTAGCGGTATGCCATGGGTATGGAGGAATCGCATGAGGATGTAGCAATCCCGGTTTCTTTCCTCGATGGATTTTCTTCTGCTGACACGGTAAACATGCTGCGACATATTTGTTGACGTCTGTGCGGAGAGACGGCCAAGTGAAGTGTCGTGCGATAGCCTTGAATGTGTTTTCCTGTCCAGGGTGTCCAGACAAGGGAGTATCATGGTGTTCCTGTATGATTTCTCCTCGGAGATGGTCATCTTTCGGGACGTATAACAGATCATTGTGGTAGATCAGACCATCATCCATACATTTCCAAGGAGAGCTGGGATCTTTCAATCCTTCGCTGACCTGTTCGTCCAATTGAAGCCCGTACTTGATGAACTGTTCTTGCCATTGGGGGTTCATTGTGGTGGTATCGATGGAAGCCATGAATAAAGAGTTGGGGAGTGCAACAACGTTTTTATTATCGTCGAGACCTCGGTCGTGGTCAACACGCCGTGAAAGCAAGTCTGCCTTGCGGTTCAGGGTTCCAGGACGGTGATGAAGTTGGAAGTTATAATCTTGGAGAAAAGAGATCCATCGGGCTTGTCGTCGAGTCAGATTTTGTGGCTGCCTAAAGTACGTGAGATTCTGATGATCGGTATAGACATCGATAATTTCCGGTGTACCAAGAAGGAAATGTCGCCATTGTTCAAAGCATCGGATAATCGCGAGTAATTCCTTATCGTGGACATCGTAGTTCCTTTCTGCAGGGGACATGCTGTTCGACAGGAAAGCCACTGGGTGCCATGTACCGTCGTCTTGTTGCTGTGACAAGATAGCACCAGTAGCAAAATCCGAAGCATCGCATTCGATCTTGAATTTTCCATGATTATTGGGAATGACAAGAACAGGATCTGTAGTGATGATCCGTTTCAGTTCTTCGAATGCAATTTGTTGTTCTGTGTTCCATTCCCAATCCTTTTTGCCGGTTAAGGAGTTTAACGGTAATGCGACCTGTGCGAAATTCCGGACGAATCGTCGATAGAAGTTGAGGAAACCCAAAAATGACTGTAATTCTTTTTTGTTCTTCGGGGTAGGCCAATCGGTAATCGCATCTGTTTTCGTGGGATCCATACGTACTTTTCCATGTTCGACGATGAGACCGAGATATTCTACGCGTTGTGTGTCGAAGGTACATTTTCCGATTTTCAGGAAGAGCTTGTTGTCTCGGAATTTCTGTAAGACCTGACGTGTTCGTTCCTGATGTTCTTCCAGATTCTTGGAAAAGATAATGACATCGTCCATGTAGATATGTAACCATCCTGCACGTATCTCGTATCGGAATATATGGTTCATCATCCTCTGGAACGTAGGAGGAGAATTTCGTAAACCGAAGAACATCACCGTGGGTTCAAATAATCCCTTCGGGGTCAGGAACGCGGCTTTATGCTGATCGCCTTCCTTGATCCGTATGTTGTTGAAGCCCCATCGGACATCTAGCTTCGTAAAGTACTCTGCGCCATCGAGTTGATTTATGATGTCGTCAATCAACGGCAACGGGTAATTGTCCGGAATGGTATGTTCGTTCAGTTTCCGATAATCTTGTACACCACGTAGTTCGGTCGCATCCTTCTTATGCACATAGAAGAATGGTGAGGCGTAAGGTGATTTTGACGGTCTAATCTTGCCAGCTTTGAGGTTTTCGTCGAGAAACTCGTCAAGTTTCTCGCGTTCTGGAGGTGAAAGCGGGTAAAGCTTGCAGTTCAGGTGGTCAGGTGCATCCGGTTTCAGATTGATCGCGTGATCCCATGGTCGGGATGGTGGCATCGAATCAGTGGCCTTGGGGTCAAAAACATCGGCGTATTCCTTGTATACATCAGGTAATTGATCGACGATTGACTGTTCTGGCTTGACACCATCACTGGTCATCTTAGCGCGAGCTAGTTCTGTCGATTTTGTCTGGAAGGCGCGATACCAAGCAGGCTTGTCGTAAATAGCGGTTTTGAACACAACACCTTCGATTTTACCAGGGGAATGACCACAGACGGAGAGACAACGAGTAAAGTCGATCGTCTGGGTTAGCCAATCGACCTCGGGATTGTGTTTCTTCAACCAATCAAAGCCAAGATAGATGTCGATCTTTGCGAGGGGAATTACCGTAAGATGTATCCGTTCCATATGTTCGCCAAGTCGTAGATTCATCTCGACGTATTCCGTGATTAATCCATCTTTAGACATTGTACCATCCCCATTGTAACTAGGGAAAGGTTTCTCGTACTTTTGTGTCGTGAGATGATGTTGTTGCACAAAACCGGAATTGATGGCTGAGACGGTACAACCTGAATCCAAAAGACAGGTGACAGAGAACCTTCGCTGATCGTCGATAGTAGTGAGTTGACCTTTGACACTGATCGACATCATCATAGTACTGTCATCTTGTGATGCTACCAATTGTTCGATCCGTTGATTGACTTCCCGAAGTCTCCATTCTGCGGATCGTTTATCGGCTTTCGTGATGAGAGGTTCCATTTGCCGCATTTTGTGGAATTTAACCGCGGTAGGCTTTGCGATCGGTTCTGTTTTCTGTGCTGGGGGTTGCTGATATGTCTGGGGGAGTTCCGTGACCAAATACTCGATAGCCTTGTCGATAGGCATACGCCGTAATTTCACGATTAACCCTGGGCCGATTTTCATGGTATGTTGTCCATGGACATCCCAATCATTCATGAGATCAAGGGCGTTGTACATATCGGTATTCATGATGGCAACCATCGTTTCCTCCGCGTTAAACTCACTCTCGATGATAGGTTGACGTGATGCGACCGCAACAGGCATAGTTTTCTTTTCTACTGGCATCTCAGTATACTCGGATCGTATTTCCACTACCTGTTGATGTTTGGATGGCAACTTAGAGTCAGGCCATCGTTTCGTTTGTTCCTTCTTTATTTCTTTTTGCATGTCTTGTCTCATTGTCTGAAGTTCGAGCAAAATACGGTCGAATTCGATGACAATCGGCGTAGTTACAATTACAGCGGGAGCGGTAGACAACTGAGACGTAGTCGAAGAGTCCATGCGTTTCTTCGACCGTTTTAAAAATCCTTTTTCGCGGCGGCAAGTTCATCCTCGAGTTGAGCGCAGCGAACTTCAAGCATCTGGATGATGTCTTGACCGCTCGACGCGGGCTCGGTATTCATGGAGCGTACGTGTTGCTCCTGTTCAGTGTTTAGTACGCGTACACGTTGTACGCGGGACGGGCAATTTCGCGAGAGATGTCCGGGCTGTTTGCAGTTGAAACAGAGGCCGGCCTTCATCAACTCGGTTCGTTCAGCAGACATCGGCTGCTTGAGTTTCTCAGCCGCGACAGCGGCTCGGTCGACGTCCATGGCGTCGGGGTCTTTCGATCGTACAGGCACTGCGGCAGCTGTAATAGAAACGGAAGTCGTCTTTGACTTCTCGTTCTTCTTCGTCGGGTTACTTCCACCCGTAAGTCGTTCGATCTCATTGCGACGACGCCATTGGCGGTCCAACAAGATGGTTTTCGTCTTCCACTCCGCGACGGTAGTGGGCATATGCTCGAGACCGAAGATTCGGTCAACGAGCGGCTTGTTCAGGTGGTTTTCGAGGAGCGGGATAAGTTGCTCCTGTTGGGTGATCGGATGCCACCCAGCGCGTTTGTATAAGACTTCAAACTGAAGCCAAAACTCGTCGGCTGTCAACTTGCCTTGACGGAGCGCGTTGAGTTTGATCGCGGCATCTCGCTTATCGTCAGGCTTGTCGAATTGCGCCTGCATCGACGCAGTGAAAACGGGCCATGTTCCCCAATCCATTTGTGGGGGGTCCGGGTCTCCAGGGGTGTGTGCGGCCAGACGAGTGTGGTAATCGACTGCGATGGTGTCGCAGAAGTCGTTTGCCCATTCGGCAGCAACACCCTTGTCCATCAGTGACAAGACGAGAAAGATTTTACGTTCATGACGAACTTCGACGGGGAGAGGATTGTCCGTAGTACCGAAGTCCTCGAAGTACGTGGCGTTAGCAGCCAAGAAAATGATGACTGCTCGCATGAAGGAGCGAAACTCTTCTTTATCGCCATTGAATTTGGGGGGAAGGGGGAGGAGTGATTTCATGGATGTCATGACTTAATGTTTCCGTCTGGATGCACGGTTCTTTCGTCGGAGGTAGTGGTCGTAGGTGGGGCTAGTGGTCCAGTTAGAGATGTATTTTCTCTGGCGTGACCCGAGACGTTTGATCAATCGTTGTAACCCGAGATCGCTATTCAATGCTCGTGTGTTACTGAGACGTGTGATCCGATGATCAAGGCGCGTTAAGGGGTCGGGGAGCCAACGGATAAGACCGCCGTAATCAGATCGTAAAGTACGAGGAAAATGTGCGGGGGGAATGGGGAGAGTTTCGCGATAGTCTTCGTATGATCTTTTCAGGCCTGAATGTACGAGGACTTTCCAGTCAACAGGGAAGTGATCTTCGAATGGAGTGTATTCTTTAGCCCAAACGACTGTACGATAATACGGGTAGACCAAGGGTAAGTCGGTCACCAGGAAGGATTTTCCGGGGACACCGATGACGTCGGGGAATCCCTGTTCTTCGAGATATCGGCCTGCTTCCCACTTCCAGTAGATGAGACGATGTTGGAAAGGGGCGTTGTGGGGATGAAGGAGGCGGCGAACAGTTGATATATCCAGGATTGGAGACGCGTTGTTGACTTTCGTGTGACACGAATATGATGACGGATGAAACGAATGAGCTTTTTTGTTTTCGTACATTTGATCTCGGTATCGTTGTACGCGGATGGTCCGTCACGGATCTGTTGTGCTGGAGGGACAGGAAGTTTACGTCTATGTCGTTGCCACTCCGAACTTTCGTCGAGACCTGTTAAGATGTCAACGGGATCTCGTCCGAGTACTGGCTCAGTTCCGAAGATGGAATCAAAAAATTGTTCGCGGGGATCGGGTGGGTTTGTCGAACGATAATACGGCCAAACTCTGGGCGGATCAGGCGTTACGACGCGGATGGGGTCAACAACTGTTTCAATGGGTACGGTCTCGATCACTTCTTCTGACCGTACGGAAGGTGTAGGTGAGGGTGTGGGTAGGACAGACGGTTGGTGATGATAATTGTAATCGGGATGGTCGGGGTCGTAGAGGTAGGGAGGGAAGGAATTACAGGGTAGATGATATTCAGAGTTTTCGTAACCGTCCTCGAAGTAAAAGTACTCCGCCGTGGTGGGCTACTGGGTTCAGGTACGGGTTCGGGGGCTTGTATAGGCTTTGTATCGGATAAACCGATTACAAACGCAGCAACTATAGGCAAGCGTCTTCGTGACGTGAGTCGGTTTGTCGGGGGAGAGAGATACGTTTAGTCTTTTGTTACGGATCGTCTACGGGACGGCTCCGACAACAAACAAACTCAACAAGACTTTCGAACGATGAGAGGAGGAAGGGGGATATTATTGATCCGGTGTAGTAAACCAGACTAAACGTAAGGTACATTGTACATACATCGGCGATATAAAAAGGAAACAACTTAAGGGGAGGCGGTAACCTATCGTCCAATAGCATAACTCCCTCTTATCTCTGACCAATGGCAATAAGTTCTCTAATCTCCAACCAATGGCGATAAGCCCTCTTATCTTGGATGAGTAATCGCGACGTGATTGGACGATAACCAGACATGTGATTGATCATACATGTGGTGATGTCAAAGCGCGAGAACCTGGAACCGAAGGAGTGGTAGCCAATGGGATCGTGGGACTTGGCACTTCTCCGTGGGAAAGTGGCCGTGGGAATTGAGCGATGAGTAAGCAGGGAGGCGAAAAGGTAACAGATTGTCGATCTGCATTTCCATGACTTGAAGGAGGTCATGGTGCCAAACTTCATAAACAGCTGTTTTCCACGGTGCAGCATCGCCCTCGATTTCACCAGTATACTCAACCTCAAAGCTTTTCCACAGCACGTCCCCAAGCTTTGTGGAATCTATAGTTGCGTAGAGTTCCTTTTCATTGGCAAACGGCAGCTCTTGGCCTGGATACAATGCAGAGAGGAGGTCCATATGTCGAGTGATCTTGTCACCAGACATTTTGACCTCCCGGTACAGGAAATCGACAGTCTCAAATTTAGCACGGCTGACATACGGAGAGTAAACATTCATAGATTGAGATGTTCGAGGAGGAGGTGGAGTATCTGTGGGGATGTCATCACCACCTAGGTTACAAGGAGTACTGTCGAGAATATTGTGTTTAGCAACATATTCAGCCTCAGCTGCCCAGTCAAAAGGACTGGCTGAATGGCCAGAAGGGGACTGCGAGGGGGGAGGTGTATCTTGCTCAAAATAGTTGTCAATGGGTGGGGGCGGTGATGCGGCTGGAACAGGGTGAGGTACGACTGCCTTTTGGTGGGTGTTGAAGTGTCGCGTGCAACCAGACTGACTTCGGAAAAACTTGTACCCAGGGTGGTGACAGCAAAATACAAGAGGACGAAATAACTTCTTTACCCTCTGCATAGGTGCAAGGGGGAATGATGAACACTTTCAGCCAATGTGTGGTCTTGTATCGGTACAAATGACTTAGTCAAAAAAGAGAAAAAACAAATGATTTCGTACCTCTAACCTTCTTTATTCAACCTCCCCAAAAATACTGAGATGCCTGGCAAAAAGACACCCATAATCAAATCTGGTCTTCCCGCTAGTAGCCGTATGGTGACACGTACAGCAAATAAGGATCGCATAGTTGGTCTACCCAATATGCCAGCAAAAAGGGCAACCATGGAGGAAGTAGCGGCTAGAAAGGAGAAAAATGAGCTCATAAAAGCGACAAAGGTAGCCACTGACCTTAAGGCCCTCAAGGCTGTGGCAGCTATTGAAGACTCCCAGAGTCGTAGCAATGCTGAGAAGGTCGCAAACGCCAACCATCCACTGCCAAAAGATTTGGTTCGTGTACCCCGAAAGATGGCCAATGCTGCAAACGATTTAGACAGTTAGTTTTTGTTCCTCTATGACATCAAGTCGAACTCACATTGTCTGTCACCGGCTAAGAGCTTGCCAGCGTAGAGAGTCTTGATGGACCCGACGAGCGTAACAGTGAAGATGCCAGTAATGAAGGATCCAACTTGAAGACCAGCTTAGAGAAACCGGAATCCAAGGCCAGCTTGGTGGAGAAAACAAAAGAGGGCAGCTCTGATAGAGGCCAATCCAAGGGCAATCGTGCTTATAAAGGGAAGGAAGCGAGGTTACGTGTTGCTGCTCACAAGGTTCTGGTAGATGTAGACTTGGGCATCAAGCGCAAGGCAGATCTTCACACGTCGCCTAAAAAAGTGTAAGCCTTTCATATTACCAAATTAAATCATGCCATTCCATTTACGTCTCGCTCTTGTTTCTTTCTTTAGATCTGTGGCTAAACGCACAAAGCCTATGCCTCTGGTTGGTCTCATTGGAGACTGGCGAGCCAACATTATAGATGGACCGCCGACAGGTAACTCCCAGTTGACATTGACCAGCACTGACTCAGACGCGATGGTTCAAGCTGGTGGTCTTCTTGATGAGGATGACGCTGTATTCATGGGCCCTATCATCAAATTGGAACCAGGATCTGCTGCAATCAAGCCTCTTGTAAGTTCTCTGTTTCAAACTGTTGCCTTCGATCTGAGTCGTCTGATGTAGCCTTTGGCACGAGTTCGCAACACTACTTCTACAGCTAATGTAACCAGACAAAAGCCCAAGGACAATAAGGGCAGGAGAGGCAAAGCCACCCTAGACGATCTCCCCCCAAAAACAAGGATGAAGTTCGGCGCGATTCTCATACCGATGTTGTTCGTGAGAAAAGTTTATATGAAAAAACTAATCTGCACCAAGGGTTTCCGGAGTGCGACTTTGATCGGGAAATTACCTTGTTGTTCTTCAGGGGATGGTAAGCAACTGTTAAACACCTAAGGTCTGTGCTCAACAACTGTGTTGTCTGGGAATTGTCCTAAACAAAGGTTAGTGTAGTCAAGATAACAGTGAACAGCTACCTTGAGTAAGTTTAAGTCAAGCTATATGACTTAGAGGATGGGTGAACAGTGAGGTCTTTCCTACACAAGGTAAAGACTTTGAGGATATACACAAGCAAGAGTGACAAGTGTTGTGTATGATGAACAAGGATGGGATGAGCAAGAGATAGTGGAAGTCAAACAAGTGTGTGTGACAAAACTATCTAACAGAATGTGACAATAATGAAAGTATGAGACAATAAAACAGTCAAGAAGTATTGATGATCAAGGTATCTGACAATATTCCGAAGCTTCAAACGCACATTGGCTACTGGTTCAGAATATGTACTGGGATATCTTGGTGAAGACCAATATATCTTGAGATAAATGACAATAGTAACGGCACTATGTCACAGAATATTTCCCAAACTAGTAATAAAAGAGTATCAATATATCAGATATTGTTAGATCAATTAAGACTATCTGATTTGAGAAGGAATAGCAAGCAAGAATAAGACTGGAACTGTAACTGAATTGGTATACTAGCTACTACAGAAGTAGTTAGATACTAAAGGGGTGAATCAAAGGATGATTGGAGTGGGGGATCAAGTTTGACTTGGGGGGGATCAACTTTTGACTGATGTCTCCTGCAGAAACTGGGCCCTATTTATACCTTTTCAACTACAGGAGTCATTCAGAGTCATAGGAGGGAATATGAAATGAGTGTACAGGTTAGTGAGTCATAACTGGTCATAGTAGAGTAATATGAAATGAGGGGGCATAGGGTGAGTAAGCATTGGAAATAGGGGCATAGGTTTGTGAGTCCAGAGGAATCACAAGGGAGTAATTTGAAATGGGGCATAGGGTGTGCAAGCACATAAAAGGCAAATGGAAATTGGGGCATAGGTTTGTGGGCATATAAAAGGGCAATTGGAAATTGGGGCATAGGTTTGTGACTCATGCAGAGTCAATTACTGAGAATCATATGGTACTGTGAGAAAGGATGGGGGCATAATTGGTCATGATGGTGTCATAATGGTGTCATAAGGTGTCATAATGGGGTCATAAGGTGGGGCTGCTGATTGATCAATGAGTTATCTGAGGGGAGATGAGCCACTGGCTGATCTTCTCTGAGATCTGGGGTGGTCTATGGTTCTCCAGGAATCATGGACCAAGGCTGGAACATGTAATTTCAAATTGGGCTTCTAGAATCAGTTCTTCAGGCTGTGCTTCCTTTTCCAATGTTCTAGAATAGAAGGCTGTGCTTCCTCTGTCAATGTTCTTTGATGGAAGATAGAAGGCTGTGCTGTGCTTCTTTTCCAATGTTCTAGAATAGAAGATAGAAGGCTGTGCTTCTTATCTTATCTGTTTATCATGAAAGATAGGAAGGTGGCTGTGGAATGTGGCTGCTCTGATCTTGGATCTTGGTGTCTGATGTAAGGCTGTGGCTGTTGATCTTATCCTTTCCTTATTAGTAAAGATAAGGATAAGTCAGCTATTATCTAATCCTGTAATCTGATAAGGCCTTGTCCCTTCATTACTGATGCTGTAAGCTGGGTTTGATGGTGGCTGGGCACCATCCCTTAGTGCTTGGGGCTATATTCCTGATATTGTCCACTTGTTGTCCTGGCTATTGAGAGAAGGGATACTCCCGCTGAAATTGCAATATTGCAGCTGAATGGAAATTTGTATAAATATCCTTTCTTCAATCTTGTACCATGTTTTTGATCCAAAACCATTTTGGATCATGACATTCACGCACAACAAGAAAAATCAACTGTCCCCAGTTGCTCTTCCCTCTCCAATAATTCTTTCTCCTTCAGAAGTCTGCTCTGCACTGCTTTCACAAACCCTGTCTTGTCAGCGGTATTTTGTATGGTCAAGCAATGCTGGCACCTGAAACGGTTTCTGGCTAAGTCCTTCTTCGACATGTTTTCCAACAGGACTAGTGTGAACCTGTCTTCTAGTTCTGCAGGAAACATCATAGCAAAACGAAATTGTTGTGAAGGGAGAATGCGGTCATGGAATGGAGAGTAGCATTGGTGGGGGAGTATATCCTGAATGCTAGCAGGGCGCTGAGGCTGAGGGTTGGTGGGTACGATAAACATGATCTTGGCCGTAGATATAAACTTGAAAGTGTCAAAGGAGTGTTGATGCTTATTTGCAAGGCATGACGGAGATGTCGATAGTGCATATATATAAAAACGGTGCTATAAAAAAAAATGATAACGGTGCTATAAAAAAAACGGCGGTGGTGCTGGTATGTTCTACAGGCCACAAAGATATTTCTTGAAGTAGCTTCCCCAGCTACATGCCTGTTCCTCTTCCTCTGTCAACCATCGCTCAGGGACTGCTACGAGAAAATGTTCCCTGAATATAGTCCTGCAAAGAAAGATGGCATAGCCATTTCACACAGTCCACAACCGTTCCACATCTCCTGCCCCCAATCGTCCAGTGATGTGCATGCCAGCGCAGATTGGCTTTGGCGGAGGGCAGCGAATGAGCCAAAGGTCAACTCCGGGAAGAAGTGGCGTCTGAATCTTGTTGAGTAGGGCAACATTAACGAAAGTAGTCTCCCGATTGGGCACAAAATGACGCAAGTAGCCTTCTGCAAGAGGGGCGCGGAGTTGAGGAGTGGGCGCGTAGATGCGATCAGGGATGGTTATGGGCGTCAGCGGAACAGTATAGTACCCAAAGGTGGGAGTGGAGGTGCTGGTGGTACTGGCCATGCTATTGTGGGCTGAAATGTGTGAGAGCTGGGTGATCGATGTGCTGGTAGAGTCAAACGAGCAGCGCATTACTAAAAAAGAATGTGTGTGGAGCACTACTTGTAGTGTCTAAAAAATGAAAAAAGCTCGACGTTGAATTGGATAGGCGTATCCAAATTAATGGTTCAAGGGTACCTAATTAGGCAGTCATGTGCCTGTGGCAGTAAAGTCTGGGCCGGGTGATTGAATTTTTCTCCAACTTTGGCAATCTGTACCTGTTTCCAAATTTGGTTTGTTTGCAATAACGTGGTGCTTCGGCTTTCTCCATGGCATTTGCTTGGTAATGATTAAAATGTAGGGTGCATATTACTAAGATGTGTGCACGTGTGAATTCTGACCAATCATAATGCAGGGATCTAGAAAAAAAGGGTGTGCAGCAGGATGTCACACGAGTGGCTCACGTGACTGCCACATGTTCAGAGGGTATAAACGAGTGATTCGGATTGTTCAAGCCTTTTCCCCAGCTTAGTCACTGCGCCTTCGTGCGCCAGCTCCTTTTCCATGGGTCATTCCCGGGAATCGTAACCATCCAAGGCTATGAATTTCTCCTTCTTTCAAACCTAGACTGGCTTTGGCTCCACAGCAATTGTTGATGCAGGTGAGTGATGTTCCTTGATGCGACCGAGTGCGCTGACATCTGGGTTGCACTGTCTCATTTAGGCTGTGTCTGCTCTTCCAGTCTAGCAGTTTCGTCTTCATCCGGCTTGCATTTCTGTTACCAGTGGGAAGGATGATGGGTCTGGCTTCCGGAGCGATCTGTTGGGCTGTGACAGCTGGGTTCTGTTTTTTTTCGTTTATCACTTCTTTCTTCCTTTTTCCTTCATTCCGCATCTGTCTTGGACATTCGTACACATTGCGCGATATCTCTAGTTCTCTCCTTATGTATTAATTCTGGTGGTGTGATGTATCTGTATCATCTTCAATTAGATCGCTGTCCGGTGGGGTCATTTCTGTGCTTGAATCTGAGTCAATTGAACTTCCTTGGTCTGCATTACCTTGAAGGAATGAATGGGACCGTCTAATGTAGGGCAATATCCTAAAGGCTGCATAGCGGTCAGCATGTTCTGCTCCATCTAGTTCCTTTAGAACATATGTTCCTCTCTCAGTCCTTCTGACTACTTCAAAGGGTCCAAGGTAACGTGGCTCAGTCTTGAATTTCCCAACTGTGGATTCCAATCTGCTGTTTCTGACAAGGACTAATTCACCAGCTTCATAATTACGCTTCTGCAGGCGTTTACGGAATCTTCGTTCAAACTGTGATTTTGACCTAAAATGTGCTTGTTCTAATGTAGAAGCTGCTTTGTCTATGTCCTCTTGATGCCTTTCTAGTTGTCTGATGTGAAGTGTCAACAATTCTGATGTGGAGAGGCCTGATCGGAAGCCTTCCACCAAAAAGGTTGCTTCAGACAAATCAAATGGCAAGAGTGGGTGCATTCCATGTAGCAGGTAGTATGGTGAATAACCAGTCACACTGCTGACTGTGATGCGATCTGCAAACATAGCTGCTTCAACATGCTTGTGCCAATTTCGAATTCCTCCAAATTTATCCTTGTCACTGGACTTGACAATGGCCTCTCTTAACGTAAAGTGGCCACGTTCCACTACTCCATTTGCATGTTTGTTATAAGGGGTGATGCGAACTTGAGGGACTCCCATGCGGCGGAGTAGAATCTCAAATGCGCCTTTGACTTCACTTCCATTGTCTGTCACTACATGTCCAATTGCTCCATAGCGACAGTAGATCTGTTCCCAGAAGAATTTGGCTAAGCTTTGGGAATTGTTGGAGCGAATGGCACGAACTTCAGATGTTCCTGACAGATCATCACGAGCGGCAGCAATGAAATTGAATCCACCTGATGGTGGCATAGACATCACATCGATGTACACTTTCTGGAATAGAGTGGTGGGAGTGGATATGGTGGGGGAAATTTCCATCTTCTTTAGGGTCCTGATTTGACATTCATGGCAAGATGAAACATGATGGCGCACATCTGTTCTGAGATGTGGCCAGTAAAAACAAGTTCGTACCAATTCAAAGACAGATTGTTCTCCTTTATGTCCTAGATTCTCATGAGCCTGAGTCAGAATGGCTATTCTTTTCTTAGGGTTCATGATTACTAGGAGGGGTGATCGTCTTCCATTTCTTTTGAACATCCTTCCTTCCTTAAGGTAAAATTCAGAAGCCTTCTTTAAGAATCTTTTCCTGCCTTGGTTGGATTCAGTGGGAGGTGGCTCCAGTGTGGATAGGAAGTGATGAACATCTTGAAGAATCTTGTCTTGTCTGGATGTATGAGCATTGGATGATGGTAATGATGCTGCCTTGTAAGGGAGCTTGGTGGCAGTGGTAAAACAGAAATTCAGGACTTGAAGAGGGTCTGGGACATGGATGAGCAATGCAATGTCATCTAGCCAGGAATCATCATGGTCAATGATCTCTTCATCTGATGCTAGCTCTCTCCTGGAGAGGGCATCTGGTCCTTTGAATTGCTTGGCTGGGATATGGATTAATTTAAAATCAAACAGAAGGATTCCTTGGATCCACCTGTTGATTGCGGCATTTGGTTGGAGGTCAGGCTCATTAAGCATGCCTTTGATGTATTTAGCATCAACTTCAACATGCAAGTTCTTGACTCCAATCAAGTGAATTCGCCAATGACGTAGTGCGCGATAGAGTCCATACAATTCTAATTTTGGCTGTGAATATCTGGATTCTCTCTCATTCATTGGTAATGATCCATAGCATGCGGGGCGGCGTTTTCCATTTTCATCAATCTGGGATAATATGAATCCTGTTGCAATAGCACTGCTGTCAACAGACAGGATTACTGGATTGTCTGAGGAATAATCAATAGGATTTAGTGCTGGTGCTGAGGATACCTTTTGCTTGAGGATGTCAAAAGCTTCTTGCCTTCTTTCATCCCATATAAACTCTGCACCTTTGTGAACAAGTTCTGTAAGAGGTCTTGCTAGCTGGGAGTAATTTTCAATCCAAACTCTGACTGTGCCACAGAGTCCCAAAAATCCTCTGACATCCTTGGGAGTCTTGAGTGGTGGCCAGTTGAGAACTTTGGCTACTTTGTCTTCTTCTGGAATACGTCCTTCTGGGGTACATTTCTGTCCAACAATAATAGCTTCTTGTCTACAGATTTGAGTCTTCTTGGCTGAAAAAGTAGCTCCTGCACGTTTTATCCTATGCATTATGCGATGTACATCACAGGCATGTTCCCAGATGAATCTTCTAATTCCTGGGTTGTCTGCAAGTACTTCTGGATTTCCTTTGAGGTCTAGGTAAGTGGATGCAGGTCCTTTGATAGAACAATCATCAATGAAGATATTGGCTACCACAGGGATTTCATCTTGAAGGATGAAAACCATGCATCTTTGGAATTCGGCGGGGGAATTAGTGAATCCTGTGGGGAGTGAGGTAAGACGTAGAAGTCCAAGGGGTGACCAAAATGCAGTCATATCACGTGATTCTGGGTGGACTTTTCTTGCATCAAACCCCCACATTAAATCAAAGACTGTGTAGCATTGCCTTCCAGCAAATGGCTCCACAAAGTCATCAATAATGGGGAGAAGTCCAGCATCTCTGATTGTTACTCTGTTCAGTGGCTGCAGGTCATGTACGATTCTGAGCTTTCCGTCCTTCTTCAAAACGCAAAACCATCGGGACCTGTATGAAGATTGACTGGCTTCATACACATTGGCTTCTACTTTTAGCCTTAGGACTTCAATGACTTTGTCTCTAATTCCAGGGGGAATGGGAATATTCCTGTATACCCATGGGGTATGGGGGATTACTGGCATGATGTATGGGGAAAAGTAAGAGTCTTTGAGGGTTCCTCTTTCCTTGTCTTCAAAAGCAATTGCTTCCTGGTTAAGCAACATGACATGTGCAAACAATTTCTCTTCTTCAGGCCATAGAAATCCTGCATGATTAATGTTAAGAAACTCCAAGCGTTCTCTTGAGAGCTTCTGGGATGGTATAAATTCAGGTGGGTGTGTTGGTAATTGAGGGAGATTGACCAGGGGGTCATGAGGAAATTGCCTTGAAACTCTGGCAGTCTCAGGAAATGTTCCTTGTACTGGATGGACCTTCTGATCAACTCTCTTATAAGCTGTCATCACTTTGGGATGACCCTGTGCATCATAGTCTAATGCAGGAATTATGATGATATCATCTTCACTGTATGGTAGAGTCTCTTCTTCTCCTCCAAGGGTATAGTAGTAGTCTGCTTCTGCCTTAATTTCTCCAGCTGAGTTTGAAGAATCCACTAGGAATGGCACAATTCCAGGAGCTTCTGACACATCTGACTCTGAGTCTGAAACATCTTCAAGAGAAGGTAAGCTTTCATTCTCTGAACTACTGGATGTGGGATCTTCAATTTCTTGCTGGACTGTGACAGAACCATACAGAACAAAGAGTGCATGCTCATTGTCAGAGGCATTCTGTACTAAACTAAGTTCTTCTGAAGGAGAAGGATTCCTAAATCTGAAAAGGGTGAACAAATACAACATAAAGGATCTGGGGAAGTCTGGGATTAAGTGGAAGTGTCCTGCTATAATAAGGAATAGGCATAGTGAGAAATTTCTGAAAAGGTAAGAGGCATAAAAGGCTGATACAGTCAACAACAAGCAAAGAAAAAATACTAGTACAATCAATAATATAGTAAATTCATTCTTCATGAGAACTTGATTAATTGCCAAAGGCCCTCCTGTGAGGTCTGGCAAAACTAGGGGCATCAAAATACCCTTCTTCAAACAATGCAGATATTGCTTCAGAGCGATGAAAGCGCATGTCAAGGACAGCATTAATGGCATCTGCAAGCAGAAATCTGCGGTTGGAGCGGAAAATGGTAGATGAATTGTGAAGAAATTCAACTTCTTCTGGAGCCAACAGAGGATTGGATCCCAGAAAGCGAATTGGCCTGATATCAGCTGTAGGGCTAGAAGGAGGGGGTAACCTATTTTCCTTGTCCAAGTAGCGAAACAAATAGCAGTGGTGATAGAAGTACAATCTGATAGGGTCATTGGGAGGCCTTTGATCAATGCAGTATTTCCAGGTTTGAGTGGCAAGCCTCATTCCTATGCGACGAATTCCTTCCACTATAGCATTGCGTATGGCACTAAGCATTCCCATGTGAACATCTTGTGTGGTATTGAAATCAGGTTCTGCTGCAAGGATCCTAGCTGCAGCTATGTCACGTGGCTGAGGATCTGATTGAACTTCCTTTCCCTGTTGGAAGCTTTCATCAACCCTCCTGGGATATTGTTTGCCATGCTTATGATCCCATTCAAGCCTTCTCCGATGCTCTGCCTTCCTTTCCTCTTCAGTGGGTAACCTCAGTTCAGCATTCCGATCCCATTCTTGGCGCCGATTGAGTTCATCCATGTAAGTTGTGGTTGGCAATGATGATAGATGAGACTGGTCTGGGGCTGCAATAGCAAACACATGCACAGGAACTGGAGGTGGCTCCTGTGGAATTTCTGCTTCCAATTGACATAAGAGGTTGGTCTCTGGGTATACAGACCTAATCTTCTTCATGGGAATGGGTGAGGAAGGGGGTAATGGTATGGGGGACTTCTTGAATTGAGCTGCAGTTTCTTCCAAGGAATTTAAGGAGTTGGCCCTGTCAAAGGGGATCCTTACTTCTTCATCTGAAAGGGAACTAATCTCTTCTCCATCTGGAAGTGACCAAGTGTCATCTGGAATAGAGTTGGATAGCAATGAAACAAAGGGTGTTGCATTGGCATTCAAAGATGGGGTGGAGGAAGTGGCTCCTGGGGATTCACTGGTGATTGGAATATTCTGTCCAGGTCCAGGTGCTACTTTAGCCAGTACTTCCTCCTCCAGTTCTTCATCATCATCAGCAAGCATGTCAAGTTCATCCTCTGAATCTGTTTCAAATTCCATTGAAGAGTCACTATCTTCATCCTCAGAAGATCCAAAGATTGACTCTGGGGAAATCCATTTCCTCTTGGGTGGGGCATCCAAGGGCTCTTCAAGACTATGCTCTTTCTCCTCTAGTTTTGGACTAATAGGAGCCTGGGTGGCAGTGAAACTCTTCCCAAGGAGGGTATTACATGATTCCTCTTCCTCCTTAGGGTCCATGTACAAGGAATCCCAAGTCTCATTGTCAGTCTCAGGGTTGTACACAGGGCTGACTGGGTTCCCATTGAGAGGGAATAAGGGTCGAGTAGGTGTCGGCATGTACTGCGAATGGTTCAGGGGATCAGCGGCCGATGCGCGAAGCCGATGCGCGTCACATACCAATGATATGGGCATTCGCGTGCCCACATCTTCCTCCTCGCGTAGGTCGTTATCGCGAGCCGGGGGCCTAACGGTGATGCGTGGGAGCATCTGGGCGACGGCGTTTGGGACGACGGAGGGCGTTGGGTATGGCTGATAGCGCGGGCGGGCGCTGTTACGGCGATTCTCGCGGCTTGGGGGCGAATCCGGGGCTAAAAAGGTATTCGCGGCGGTCTGTACTGTTATTAGAGCCGAAAACGGGGCCTCGTCTGTCAATTCGCTCGCCACCGGGGCGGTGTATTCATTCATGAGGACGTGGGGGTCTAGCTGCATGGCGGGCAGGTCAGTGTTGGGAGTATTGGGCATACAGCGGCTTACCCATCCCTCAGTCCACTCCCAGCCCTCAATTGGGGCATCGGGATCTCTTCCGACTCCTCCGGGGATGCCGTTGTCGCTGCCGTAGACGGACGAGGCAGGCGAGCAAGGGGGCGTCGAGAGGGTGCGCGAGGAGGTGCGGGTTGAGGTGGCTGATGGAAAGCGGGTTGAGGCGGCCGACGGCAACACGGGTGCCGTTGGGACTGGGAAAATCGACGGGATTTGAGGGGATGGGTCGAGCGTGGACCGTACAGTCGATACGACGTCCTCCTGGGACGCTGCCGGGTCTGAAATGAATGAGAGTGGGGGAGGCGTTACTGGATAAAATTTAAAAAACAGATGCCCCATCCGTAACGACGGAGGGGCTCTGGATGAAGCTACGGCGGCCAGCATCGTGTTGAGGAGGACTCCATGTTCAAATGGAGTCCCATATCGATCCCGCTGGGGGGGGAATCGATATCCGAGGGGCGAAACGAACAAGTAACGCGCGGCCAAGGGCCGGTCTTCTGTTTGGTCAGCAAGTGCTGAGATGATCGTCCGTGCCGCATTTGGGTTTAAGTCATTGGTTACCCAATCAACAGCAGTGGGCAGAGGAATATCATTGATTAAAAATTGTGGGGAATTATCCTCCATCCCAGAGGGTTCACTGGCATCCTCCTCTGAGGCTCCAGTTATATCTGGGACTTGGCCATTGTTCTCCAAAATTGAATCCACTGTATCCTTCTTTGGAGTGTAAGAATCACCTGCTATTGAGGACAATGCTACTTTTATAGAAGCCTTAAATTCTTTAATTCCAGTGGGAATATCAGTTGAGGCATCAGCTGAGGTATCAGCTCCTGGTGCAATACTGTGGGAACTGTCCAAATTGGGGTTGTCTGACCCAATTAATTTTGTTGCCAAGGATTGCATAGGTCCAATTTCTTGATTATCTTCCTGAGAGGCTTGTAAAATATTAGTTAACCCAGAAATTGAGTCCTCACATGGTGCAGGCTCATCTGGGGCTGGCAATTTAAGTCCGAAGAATTTTACCTCATTATTGTATGCTTGATTAGAAATTAATTCCTCATTAATTCCAAAGGGGTCTATATCAGGATCTTCAAGGCTTGATTCAGCTGATTCTAGCAGTGGTAAGGATGCATACTTTCTGAGCCTAGGAGGTACTATGCTTGTTCTTTCCATAAGAGTGGTACAATCATCAGCAAGATTGTCTTCAGAGGGAGTGACTTCAGAGGCAGTGATGGATAGGACTTGTTCATGTCTCCTAAATGGAGGGAAACGTTCAGTGGCTACCATCATTTCATATTTAGCTCCAGGGTCTGTGGGATCCTTGAAGACTAAGTATGTGCCTTCAGACCTTTCATCAATGGTGACAAAATTGCCTCTCTGCCAGGGTCTTCCAAGTAGTAGATCAAAGGGGACTGACTCTCCTATGAACAAATCTGCATAGGTCAAGACACCTCCACAGGTTAAGGGAACATTTGGCACTAAACCTGTAAGAGTTCCTACTCCTCCATTGGCATCATTCATAGTTAATTTCTTGGCCACATCAACTGGTCTGCGAATGCTGGCTTTCCAAATTTCCTTGTTAACCACATTCAATTGAGATCCTGTGTCAATGATGGCTGTGATGGGACGTTCATCACACTCCATACGAAGCTTGATCAACAGTCCCCATTCACTGGGCCTGAATGCATTTGCCACAATAGGATTCCTAGGGTTCTTCCTTTTGACCATGTCAGT